>CM034154.1:351327115-352035600 GCA_019776745.2 Taxus chinensis | reverse complement strand
TATATTTACTAGGTGTCTGACAAATTTTTCCATCCTTACTCTTTTTTCATTTCTTTCGTAGAATAAAATTGTTTTTCCTTACTATTTTTTTGCTATCTTATTATTTCCCTTGACCAATTTTCTTAATAGCATTAGATATCACCCTTCCTAATATTATTGGCACATATTTTGATTTATAGATTTTCTAATATTTTCTATTTAATGTCCATTATAACATTTATATCATTTTTCCTTTTCACTTTTATAATCCATATATTTCATTACATTTTTGGAAACATAGAAATCAAAACATAGGTAAAACATAAGAAAATTTACAAATCACCAACATAAAATTCCATCATACATGTACACAATAGGAAAAAATGATGTTATATATATGTATGTGTATATGTATACATACACACACATACATATATGTGTTTATGTATATATGCATATGTGTGTATGTATATATGTATACATACATATGCATATGCATATATATGTATCTATTTATACACACACATACACAATATAGTATACAAATATGTATATGTATATGTATATATAAATACATATATACACATGTATACATACACACACACTTATATATATATATGTGTGTGTGTGTGTGTGTGTGCATGTATGTATGTATGCATACATACATACATGTACACATATATACATATACAAATACAAATATATGTATGGCCACAAGGAAAAAAGGAAAAATCTTCCCTAAGAGGGGAAAAGTATGGCCACCAGGTGGACTTTAAATGAGAAAATGGTGCATCAGAGAAGGGCACAAATATGGCCACAAAATTGGACTTCGAGAGTAGAATCAGATATTATTGTGAAATATAATGCTCGAAGGAGGAGTAAATATGGCCAAAAAGGTGGAATTAGAGAGTATAAAGAGATAGTTTAAATGTTGGATTAAAATGCCTAGAGGGAAAAAAAAATATGGCCAAAAATGTGGAATTTGAGATGATATGTGGAGGTTTTCAAAATATGGAAACAAAATTCCCTAAAGGGATAATATAGGCATCCACAAAGGTGGACTTAAGATGAGAGAGATTGGATAAGATCAGATGAGGTGTAGGATAAGACACAACTTAACGATAGTGGCCTATAGGTATTAATGACACTACATCATATCAAGGAATGTGAGAGGAAAGGATGTATCCAATCGCAAAGGAGGTAAACAAGAGGGGGGACCCGGTGACATAAAGCATATGTGACCAAAACAAATGTTAACATATAACCAATGATAATTAGTCATACCAAAGATCATAAAGAAGCATGGATGAAATTAACTCATAAACCCAATTTCAAAATGATAAAAGGGTTTGAGATGTAACTTATACATGGGAAGAGGGATCTCCATAACTCAACATAGGAAACCCAATGGATGGGACAACGAATTGGATTGGTCATGGTTGGAGAAGGATGTTCCCTATGAATGAGGAAATTCTCTTTCTCAATAAGATCATATAATATGTTCTAAAAAGTTGTACAATGCTCAATTTCATGACCTGGGGTACAATGATAAGCACAAATGCAATTGTTATCAATCCATGATGGATTCTTACTATTATGATTAAAAACTCTAATAGGAGGAAGTGTGATTACAGATATTTGGATTAAATGTCTAAGGATCTCTGTGTAAGATCCAATAGAGGTAGTGTAAGGAATATTACTCTTGTGATGTCTGATAGGATGTTTGGTCTTAGGTGCAGATGTAGATTGGATGGGTAAATTATGCATATTAAAAGATGAATCAATTTTGGGAGGAGGGTTAGATTGTTTTGATTAGGATTTATTTACGAGATATCTTAAGTGAAGGGGTTGGCCCTAAAATAGATGAGGGTGTGCCTAGGATGGATTTTGTAATGTTGGATCTCTGAGGAGAGGTAAGGTATAATTTCTTACAAGGGTGCATTGGAGAATTTTTTGGATGTTTACTAATATTCTTATATTTTGATCTAGAATATTCACCCTAAGTAGAGATGACTTTAATTTCAACCAGTGGATATAAATATTGTGGTGTAATTTTTAGACTAATTGATGTAGAAACAATCAATTTCAAAGAGGGAGAACGAATCCCCCTTGTGTTTGTCTTATATGGAGTTGTTTTCTTCATTATTATTGTAAGGGGTATCATTAATATAATCCAAAAATTGAGAGGATGTGACTAGTGTAGAAGTGGTTATACATGTAGATGTAGAAATGGATGTTAGAGAAGGAGTGGGCATAAAATAATAGGATGGAATGGATGATGTAGTCATATGTAAAGAGACAGGTGTTTAGATAGTTTTAAGTGAGTTTGTAGAAATATATTTGGTAAAAATGGGGGTATATGGGATTGATGTGGAAGTGAGTTATGTAGATGTAATAGGTGTGTTTCATGAAGGACTTGATGTGATATATTGGGATGTAGTGATAGCAGGTATGGTTGAGATAATTGCAAACATAGGTGGTGTTAATTTAGTAGTAGGTTTTCTTGATTTAGATGTGGGTAAAGGAACAGATGTGAGAGATGTAGGGATAGGTGTGTATATCAATGGGACTGAAATGGGTGCTAAGGATGAATTTGATGTGATAGATCAAGGCATGATTGAAGTGGATGAAGTAGGGGGTATAGCCAAGTTTATGTGTATGTGATAAGGGTAGGAGAAGGTATAGGTATAGGACAAGTAGTAAAATTTTATAAAGGTGTGATAGTTGTGGATACGATAGGTTCTGAATAAGAGGTGGGAATAATGTCTAAGGTAGGAACATTTGGAGTCATTGATGAGATGAGATCTTGATTAGTAGTGTTAATGGTGTGAGCATTTGGTAATAGAGATGTAAAATAAGTGACTTGATTTGTTTTTGGTTGATTAGGTAAAGGTTACTTAATTTTGTCAAGGGGCCTGCAAGGTGAAGCGGTGGAGCTATCTGTTTGGATATCCCCTTGATTTATAAGCTGTTGGATGTGATATTTTAAGGAATGAAACTTCTCAATGTTTTAACCTTTTACCTAATGATATTTAGAATAGTTAGCTTTATGATACCAAGTGGGCTTGGGTTGTGAGCCATCCATGGGTCCTATGGGAGGAAGTCAGATGTAGTGTACTACCATTAACTATTTAAATACCAAACTATAGGATTCCCCCAAAGGGGTATAGTTAGAAGACAGTCTAAAATCTCTTTGTGAATACTCCATGTGAGAGGGATATGTGGATGGGGATTGAACCATAATGGTATTTGAAGTAGTTTTAGACTTGTCACTATGTGTAGTGGATTTGATGAACTTTTTTTTAGGCTTGTTTGATTTAAGTTTGAGTTGGATTTTCTCAAGAGCACGAGTTAGGATTTTGCAAGCCATGGTGAAGGGTTCTTCAAATGTCTAAAATGTTTGGATTTGTAGGGTAGATGAGATGTTCTTCACATATGAGTGTGAGAAGAGTTCAATGAGTTCAATTTGTGGAATATTAAATGATAATTGACTTATATTGCCATGCTATCGAGTGACGAAATCTATGATAAACTTGTTATAAAACTATTTAACGACGTATAATTCATTAATAGTGATTTTACATGCAATATTAATCAAAAAATGCTTTAGGAACAATTATGCAATCTTGGTGAAGGAAATTAAGGACTCTTGAGGAATCTCATTGTACCAATCTAACACTGGACCAGCTAAATATATAGGGAAGGTGTGAAGCATAAGTTCCTGATCATGTATGATAAGGTAACATGTGTGTTTAAATGTGCAGATATGTTTTTGGGGATCTTCCTTGTTATTAAAGTTAGTAAAAGTGGGAAGCTCCCAATGAGGAGGGTAAGGTTTGATTAGAACTAGCGGATGAATGGTTTCATTACAAATTTGTTTGTAAGATAATGTATCCTTGGGTCCCAAGGTAGTGGCCTTTAGACTAGCCAACCTATTAATTAAGGTATGAATATGATCGTTTGATGTCATGATAGGTTGTGATTATGGTTGTGTGGCATGAAAATTATCTTGATAAGGTGGTCGATAAGTTTTTAGATGTGTGGGGGTTTGAGGAATCATTTGATAAGTATTAATACATATCATGGGTTAAGATTGGATAAGTTGTTATAGTGATTGATGTTGAGAAATAGGGATGCGATGTGATTGTTGAAATTGGGAAATTTGTTGTGGTAAATGATGAGTGGGGATATGAGTGTTAAGAGGTTGAGATGGTTGGAGCATATGATGGGTAGGAATGTAAGTGTTAAGAGGTTGATGTGGTTGAATAGGCATACTTGTAGCAGATGGAATAGAGATATAGTTGACATAAAGTGACATGGGTGGGATAGGATCCACCAATTGAGTAGATTGATAGGATCGAAATATTGTGGGAGATTTACAGAATAAGAAGTCATAGATGGGGCTAGAAAGAGGTCCAACATTTTCTAAAGGAGCCAAATATGGGGGTGTACTTGGTATATAAAGGCTGGATTGATGAGAGATATGATGATTAGTTTCAAGATAGGGATGATTTTGGATGATATGGTTCTCATGAAGTGAGACCATGGAAAAAAGGGGTTGGATAACTGAAGGTGTCATCTCTAGTTTAGAATATTGTTGAGAGATATCATTAGAGGAATGATGGAGTGGATTTTTGTGTTTCCTCGACATGAGGAAGGATGATAATAGGCATGAAATAGGTGAACATTTGTTTATGTAATTTGTCAACAAATAAATCAAGCAACAATTTTCTTATAATCATGATTAATTAAGAAATGCGAGAAAAATAAAAGGATAGGTTGATAACAAAGGTACCTAAGGAACGGCATTCTAAGTATGGTTTCAGGTAGTTTTGGCTAGGGATGTCTCGGGTAGTTTCCTATTGGGTGATGAAATCCTGATCAACCCATCGGGTAGGAAGATGTTTAGATGTGTGATTTAGATGCATGAATTTTAGGTTGGGTGTGATAGAATGTGAAATGCAGAAGGTTAGCCCCTACTTAAGCTATATTAGAAATAAGGATGCAGAAAAGAAAGGTTCTTTTTAAGCCAAATCTAGATGTGATCTTTCAATCAGGACACACAATAAAAAGGGAAATTACGATGCAAAAAGGAGAAAATAAATAAAAATAAGAAATACCTAGATAACACTTTTCCTTTTTCATCTGAACTTTAACGGGAAGAGAAATCTAGCAGCTAAACCAACACAAGAAAGAAAAAAGTGAAGTCTTGTGCTGCAATGTTAGTAGAAGACAGAAGAAACACAAAAAATAGAAATAAATGCAATGGATCACCCAAAACGGTGGTCCCACTGGGCATTCCTGAATGTTGATCTAATTTTTTGTTCCTTTTCAATTAAATGATCTAGTACTAAATAAAACTAGATAACTCATAAAATGGAGGATTTAAGGTACCTCAAATGTGATGTAATGGATATGGGTATAAAGTGAATGATGGATTCTCTCCACGATGTTGTTGAACCTGTAAATAAGAATCACTAGAAAGAAAATTTGATTAGATAGTATATAAAGGGGCTACCTGACAAAGCCAGCTCTGAGAAGGGTTAACTTTCTTGGTGGATGTCAACCCTCGTGTTTTGATAAAATAAAGTGATATAAATGAAAGATAAACTGATAGTATGCAGAAACTAAAGGAATACATAATCTAAAAATAACTAGGATGGATTTAGATAATATGTAGACTCTGATATAAAATAGAAACCAAAACTGCTTATTTATAAGGAAAGCACATATCTGATCAAAATATATGTAAAGTAAATCAAACATGCATAGGTTGATGGAAATATGAGACTAAAGAGGACCAAAAAACAACAATTGTAGAAGATTTGATCATGAAATACAAAAAATAGGTCTGTAAGAATCTCTAGAATACTGATAAGGTCATGGGTCGACACCGACTAGACTAGGTCGACACCAACTGGATTGGGTGAAAAGAGCCTGCAAAAAACATACAAGCTCTTCTATGGTTAGATCTAGATTTAGAAGATGGTTCAGTTTGATGCCAATTGAACTGGGTTGATGCTGATTGGGAATGGTTTGACACCAATTAGACTAGGTCGATGCCAATCAGACTTGGTTTATTCTAGGTCTACGCCAACTGGATCTAGGTCGGTGTCAATTGCAACAAGAAGTAAGAAAGAAACATAAAAAATGTGTAATAAGACCTAAGCTCTCAAAAAATTCCTCACTGAAAGAGGGAGGGTATATGTGTATTTGTAGGGTTGACGACGACCTGAGTGGGTCACCACTAACTACAATGAAACTTTCCCTAAAGAGGTGATTTTGTGTTTTTGGTTGGGATTTTGGGTTTTTAAGGATAATAAATGCACTTTAAAGCTTATAGGCAAGACGAGAGTGGATTGTGATGTGTCATGGGTAGTTAGAGGATAAAGATAGGTAGGAAAAAGCATAGAAAAGTTTAGGGATGAAGATTTAGAATAAAATAATCCTAAATTGAAAGTTGGTTAGGCCATAATGGATTTTACTTAATTAATTAATTAAAATTAATCGATTAATGTTTATTAACAAAGATTAAAGGTGATTAAAAGGTGATGGGCATGGATATTGATTAATTAATTAATTAATATTAATAAGGTGATGGGATAATAGGTGGGCATTTTATTAAATATTGAAGGGGGTGGATTTAATTAAAGGGGGACCTAGATAGGACCATGGAAAAATATGCACACGTGGGAAGATAAGAGTAGAGATACCAAATTTATGTGTCTACACATACCTCCTTTTACCCTTAAAGGAGGAAGTGTTATTATATAAGAAGACAAGGTTTGAATAGTTTCTTGAGAAGAAAGAGTTAATGTTACCACCCTAGATCTATCTCCTAAGGTTTTTTCCTCTTCCCAAGAATCCCTAATCTATAATATTCTTATAATATTCACAACAATATGGGATCTTAGGTAACTAACCAGTCTAACGTAACATGTGCAAAAATGTACCTATATCTGCTTGTTCTGTAGATGTGAGTGCATATGTGTAGAAATATAGCTCTCAGGCCACCTTCCCTGCTAACTGAAAATCTTTGGTATAATCTTCCACTGAGGGTTTCATTGAATACGAAATCAATTTTGTGTCCCTAATCTAGATAATTAGGTTTAAAATATCATGGCATGATCATTTTATCAAGGATCTCAAATCAAAAAAATACTTTTTTGTAAAGAAATAACAAATTACACACATTAACACAATATCATCTTACTTCCTAATATGTGTGTGTGTTTGTGTGTGTGTGTGTTTTTTTTTAGGTTTGAGAGCTAAAATCAATAAGAGAATTTCAATCTTAGAGGAAAGAACTAATTATGTTTTTGAGGTGTGAGAGATATAATCATTTAGTTATTATAAGGTCATGTTATGGTGATGCTGATGATTTCATGTTAGGGATGATAGGGCGGTTGTAGAGGAAATATACCCTAGTCATCGAAGTATGAGTTTGGTTTAATTTAAGTTATTTCATTTATATACTTAAATTAAACCAAACTCATTACTTCAATGACTAGGGTATATTTCCTCTACAACCAGCCCATCCTTCCAACATGACATCATCATCATCACCATAACATGACCTCATAATAACTAAATGTTTACATATCTCACACCTCAAAAACATAATTAGTTCTTTCCTCTAAGATTGAAATTCTCTCGTTGAATCCTTTGAAAGAATAAAACTGATATTTGTTCCCCAAGGAGAAAAATAGCCTTCATATGGCCTTTATAATCTCCACTCTTGGTACCTTTTATGGGGTTAATGTGCCTCCTCCTCCTAACATGGGGAAATACCTCTTAGGTATTTCCCCCACCTACTTAATATTTTCCTACCTTATAGGTCCCTCTATTATCTTTTTTTTTTTCATCTCCTAAATAATCCTAAGCCAACGTGGCCTCAATGATGAGATAAAAGCCTTTGTTACCTCATAAGATCTATCCCATGTTTTTGGATAATTCCTTAGCTTGTATGGTGGTACTAATAATTAAAAAATTGGGTGTAATATACAGAATTACCCCTATAAAATCTTAACCAAATGTGTCTCTACTAACCAAATATAATGACATCTAATCTCAATAATGTCTTATTCATACACTATTGTGGTTTGTGAGGGCCATGTATCTACTGATCCAAATAATGACATCTATATAGCATGGCATTAATAGACTATATGTAAATCTAAATACCCAACTCTATAGTTAATGCATTCTCTCTCCCACTATATAAACCTAGTGGTATATGCTTTTATTAGTATTGGAATCCCTACTAGTATACACATTGTAAAATTCTCAGTTATCCATGATGATAGAAACATTATTTTTCTAATAGATTGTTTCTTCCTAGCTCACAAACTACATAAATCATGGGATAATTGATGCATGAGCATTCTCAAAACTCATCAAGTGGCTTTAGGAGATGGTAAAGATCATTTTTTTATGCTTCCAAATGTATTTTTAGGTCAAAACATCAAACAAGGACTTTAGAATATGGCTTCTCCATTTTCCCTCCAAAATGGACCATTTGAAAATTTTAATTATAAACATGCTTGTGAAGGCCTTAGGCATGAAAAATGGAGGTGTTAAAAGTTTTTAATGACCTTAATGGTAATTTTGAGCTTATTTACACTTTACCAAGATGTAAAATCACCTTGACATTTTGTTAAAGGTGAAAGAGTTAGATGAGGGATAAAAATGTAAGTTTGACTAGGTCTAGATGAATAGGAAAGAGTGAATAAATAATAACATTGAATAGAAATTTGTAGGGGTTGATATGAATTATAATTACATGGATAATCATGTTTTATTCATAAAAATTAGTTAAGTGATTCATGGAGTGCTTGAGAGCATCTAGGAACACCTTAAAAAGTGTTCAAAATAGTTAAATTTAGTGTTAATAGGTGGAATTAAATCTAAGGAGGCTCATGAAGTGTAGAAACCAATGTAAATAGGGTGTATTTGATTAATGAAAGAATTATTAAATAATTGGTGTGAATATTTTCTAATTTTTGTTCATGTATCTTAGAACTATGTGGTAATTTTTATGACAGGGCAGTAAGAGAGAAATCGACAATTAGTTCAAGAAACCACCCATCAACCCACTGTCAATTCAAATTCTAGGAGAGGAATATTATAATCCCATTCAAATTTAATTGGGATCTTAAAAAATTATCTTTTAGTTTTTATAGCCATTTAAAGGTACGCTAACACAAAATAGGTCATGTGATAGAAAATAACAAAGCCAACAAAATTTACTAAAATTTGCAACATAACTTTTTCCCTGATAAGAGAACACCCACACCAAATTTTATCTCTAGAGAGAATGTACAAAGGTAGAAATAAAATACAAATTTTTCCAAAGCCGTATAGAAAGAAACATGGTAAATGAGTATGTGTTTTTGTCATTTCTTAGTTAAAATTTGATTCCTCAAGCTCCTAAATATGATTGAGACCATTGTTGAAGGAAATTAGAAGATGATTATAAGGATTTCAAGATGACTTTAACTCATTCCTTATCTTCTGCTATAAATAAAGTGACTTATTTTTGTCATGTAGGACAGTCTATGTCATTTTTTAGTTAAATTTGTGCAAGAAGCCTTAGTTAAAATCTTTTACATGATCTTTAACACTTAAAAGGGTATTCTTTGATGTTTTTGGGTATAAGGATAATTATAACATAGAGAGATATGATTCTTTGAATGTGGAATAGGGCCTATTAGTGAAAAGAAACAATTAGAGGAAAAGATTGCAACTAAGAATACATGGAGTAAATTGATCCCTATAAGCTCTAAATGATGAAATTAGTGGTGATTCATTGATGATGAATTGAATTATTTAGTTAGGATTTGATCACACTGAGTCTAAATCATATGACCTAATAGGGTAATCTATGTTCAAGAATATTTGGGATCCATATGGATTTAAAGACAAGTGGTGAACAAGTAAAAATCAGGATAATGCATATAGATTAAGAAATTCATTAAAGGTGAACTGAGATAAGATATGCATTAATTTTTGATATTATATCATACCACTTGTGCACAAGTTAAAGATCCAGGTTTAAGATACAACTTGATGATCCAAAGAAATCATAGGTAAACATATTAGTTGTATGAGTGCGGGTGGAAACAAGGAAGAGTTGATCCAAGGAAGCAGCAGTAAACTCTTGGAGAGATTTGAAAGAAAGGAATATTATGAAAAGTAATACCTAAAGGCCATTGGAGGCTTGATTGGATGATTAGACAAGATGTGAGGGAAAGGGATACTTTGTATAGATATCCATGCATAAGGTACAAGGTGAGAAATTAATGTATCTTATTAAGTTCATCAATGAAAAGTCGATTACATGTAGAATACCACTGGTGTGTTGATTAAAGAGATCCAAAGACTAGGTTTTAATAGACCTAGGTAGATATCAAAGGATTGTCAATACACCAAAGAAGGAAAAAATCTTGGTTGATACCATTTCACATATACCAAAAAGCTAAAGAGATAGTTTAGGTGAGTTGTCTAGTTGAAAGTGACAGAGTACCTGTTATAGAAGTAAGATGAAGGATTTGATAGAAGAAAATTATCACAAGAAGATTATGATGGATGCATAAAAGAAAATTTTGGGTATACAAAAGGAAACACATGATATCAAAGAGAGCTTGAATCTCATGCTAGATTTTCTACAAAAGGAACAAAACCATAGTTTTGGTTGGAAGATAAAGAAAAAGGTAAAATGGGATTTAGATAAATTTATTGTAAGAAGAATGAGGCATAATATGATTGTCTTCATAAAGTAAGAATAAAATAATATAATATCTTAGAGAAATAAGAGGATATAAGTAGAAAGAGTTATGAAAAGCATTCCTTAGAAGTAGTAGAAGAAGTCTTCATATGTGAACTAGAAGAAGGACCAATGCTTGATGAAGAAGACATGAAATAAGGAAAAGATGAGAGTCTCCTGGAAGACTCAAGTTGTGATGAAAAGTATAAAGGAGAAATACCAAGCTTTGAGGCCTTGAGAGGGGTAGATAAGACTCTGAATTTTCAATCTAACTATTCATATTAGTGTGTGTTTGTAGGTTTTGGTAAACATGGAGATGAACATGATATGAAAGAAGGAGAAGAAGATTTTTCTCTTGAGAATAAAGATAAAACAAACGGGAATCAAGGATTTAAAGAATAAGGGATATAGGAAAAACATAATAAGACAGTCAAGATTCTCCAAGATAGAGAAAAGGATAATCAAGAAATCATTCTTATAACAGGCCCAAGAGAGAAAAAAAATCAGTCCACAAGATGATGGAAGAGTGCATATTCCAAATGATAGGTATACATTTATCATGGTGACATTTCAAGAATATGAATTTTTAGATGTTAAAGGAGTAATAACTTAAGTAAAAATAATGTATTATAAGCAATGGATGGTCTGCATGGAGATGATAGCAAGAAAAACTTAAAAATTTATTTTTCTACATCTACAAAAAGGAAAATTGATGAGAATAAGATAGAAGAAAAGCATGGAGTGCTGATGGAGATTATGAATAACCTATTCAAGGACAAGATAAATGATGAGATTGATAAGAATATGAGCATATTCCTATGGTTATTAACCATGAAAGGAAGAAAAATTAGAAATAAATGCATAGAGAAATTGGAATTTTCATAACCAAGATAACATATAACAAGTTTTGAATAAGGTAAATAAGGATATGATGAAGATGAAGTGAGAACAACTAAATAAGGTGTGAACCAAAGTAGAGGAAGATGGATTCATGAAAATGACAATCACAGTCCTAGAAATCTCAATAATAAAGTAGAAGAAAGAAGAAAAGAATTTAGTAGTTCTCATTATATGAATGAAATGACTTCATAATAAAATGAACAAGAAGAAGGAAAAAGAATATTGCATATATTTTAATTTATTCCTTATGGTGATCAGATCAGTTATGCCATTCATGATAATCTAGAACAATGCATACATGATTCCATTTATAAAATTCATAAGGATGCTTTGGGAAATGACGTAGTTGAACCTTTAATCATATTTTATGAGTTTTAAGAAGTTTTTTAGAAAAAATATCATGTTGATCAGCCCCAATATTTTTTTTATCATGTTCGTTTGTAATGGAAAAATTCAAACTTGAAATCATGACAACCATACCCTACTATGAAATGTTTTTCTTGAAAGTCATTTCGAGACCTCCTCCAAATCATCCAATCCCAATGTTAGTCTTGTATTATCCTTTCAAGCAGTAATTTATGTTATGGAAACATATTACTTAGGTTATTTATGGATATCAAGTCCATTAAACCACTTCCAAGACAAGATCCTTCAACACGGGATCATTGAGAAGCCTAAGAAAGGATATTTTTTGGTCTTCCTAAAACTGGTGCACACCCACGGGAGTGGAATGAAAGGATAAAAATCATCAAGGAGGTGTGTTAGAGAGATAGTAATTTTTTTCAATATATTTTTGAATATTCTGGGAAGTTTCAGATGTTCTGGGATAGTTTCAGCAAAAGTGAGTCTTGTAGGGTGAAGCAACTTGTAGTGCCAAAATAGCCCCTAAGCTTCAAGAAGTGATTTTAGGAGCTTCGTGAAGATTTGGAAGTTGAAAAATATATCATAAAAATTTTAATTAATATCTATAGAGGATGCTTATCTTAAATTTTTCACAAAAATCATTCAATTTTTCTCACGTCCTGATTTCGGCATGTACAAATGTTGAGCCCAAAGAAAACTCATATTTTTATGGTGTTTTAGGAATAATAAAGGTATTATACCAATCCTATTTTGTTTAAAATTTCATTTCCAATCAATTTAATATAAATAAGTGTTGGAAAAATCATCTAGAAACTCAATTTATGCCTCCGTCAAGTTCTTCCCTAAGGTATGGTTTAGGAGTTAACCAAATTTTTAGGTGGACACACGTCAAGCCCAGAAGGTGGCACACTTGTGTGCAAAAACCATCCCAAAAATTTGGGATGTTTTGGACACAAAATTTTACCTAGTCCCCTTGTATCCCCTTAGACCATGATACAACCATCTTGGAGCCCAACTTGTCTAGTTAAACCCCTCTGCACTGATTTCTAGCCTCGGCCTCATCTAATGATAGAGCGTGACATGGAAAAATCAGAGAGGGCATACTTTTTTACACTAGATTTCCCAAATTTTTTGGATGGTTGGGACAAAAAAAATCACCCCTCTCCCATTTTGGCTCTTGGTCACCCACATGACCCCAGAAGTTGCTAAGGCCCTTTTTTCCAGCCCCCCTCTCTTCTACCTTAGCAAATCACATTCTAACAAGTGGACCAATGGGAAGGGGACACACTTTTTTACACCAACCATCCCAATTTTTTGGTATGGATGGTAAAAAAAGTGATCCTATGCTCAAGTTGGAGAATTTTTTAAGTTTTATGTTTTTGTTGTTGTTTCTGCTTCATCCCGTGCATGCACACAAGAAACCCTTGTTATCAGTAACTTGTATTTTCCTCCATTTCTGCTAATTCTATTCCTTTGAAATTACACTAAGAATCATTTTATCATCCTCCACTTATAATACCACCCAAAAATCACCCTTTTCTATCTATAACCATGCCATATTTTTGCCACAAACCCTTATGAACCAAAACAAAGAAACACTCATATCTTGCAAACCCTAGGGCAGAATTCAACAAAACTTGGAGCATCTCTTCTTCTCCAAGGTTCCTTGATTATAAAGAAAAAAAAATCAGATGTGTCCAAAAATTTTTATGGCATCAATTTTAAATTTTTTTCCTTAAACCCTTCTTTTGTAATTTGTTGTTGATCTAGAAATCGGGTAAAGCAGAAATTGCACACGAAGCATCTAGAACAAAGACAGTGATTTTTCATTAAACTAACAAGGGGAAGAATAGATTATAAAAATAGTAAGTGTCTCTATTTTACACTTACTATTTATTTTAATTTTCCAAAAACATTAAAAACCCCTAAATAGTAAAGAAGCAAACATTGAAAATCACCAAAATGGAAAATTAGGGTACACCGGCCAAAAAAGTGAAAAAATAAAAAGCAACTTTATAAAAAACTAAAGTGCTTCAAATTAGCCATGAAACATATATTAACACACTTAAAACATAGCAATAATTCCCCAGTACTGATATCAAGACAAAATGGCAACCTTTCCCGAAATAGCAGTCCCTAGATCCCAGTGGCTAAAAATAGAAAGTTCCAATTTCAGGTACAAAAAATTGTAGTAGACTCCATTTTCAGATATATTTCTATTTTTTTCATATTCACATGGTCTTGAGATGGTTTCATAGCTCATACATGTCCTTTCATCCTTCACATAGGTCTTGAGGCATCAAATTTATGCTCGGAAATGAGAGAGAACACCGCAGGGCGCAACAGGTAAAACCCAGGAACATTGTACAATCCAATAAACATTAAAAAAGAGTAAAAATCCCCAAACGTAATAATTTTTAAACCTTCAGTTAGGTCAAGAGCACCTACTTTCCCCTAGATGATTTGGTTCAAAATGAACTAAGTCAGTAAGTTAGGTGATCTAGAAGAGTTAGTTATGTAAACCAAGGAGAGTTGGTTGGATTACGCTTCTTGGGACAACAAAGGGTGATTCATAGCACCATCCTTCACTGCAAAAGCATCCAAATATGTCTTCTCAATTGTTATATCTTCCTCATGGTGATCAATATTTGACCCCATGAAAATCTTTTAAACGTAATCTAGTGACTGACATTGTGGAAACTCTCGAAGAGTCATTTCCATGAATTCAAGAAGTGCTCGAAAGTGGGCTAAGAACAACACAACTCATTGACATTCCCAATATCAAATAAATATCTAGAATTTTTAATTCCAATTGAATAAAAAAGGCCTAGATAACTTCTTGTTTCTTCAGTGGCACCTCAAGTAACATGTATGTTTAAGTTGTTAGGCCTAAGACCGATAAGCCGATGGAGGAAATGACTCTATCTAACTATGATTTGACCCACGTCTCATTGCTTCAATATTTTCATGAGGGAGACACTCACTAATTCAAAAAATCCTCTTCCCATCTTCTTTCTTAGACCTATTAATATAATCAAACCATTGTGCAATTGGAGCAACATGTAAGATCTCTCAGTGTGTACATTAAACCCTTCACAGGGTCCAAATTAATATATCCCCTTCTGATCGAATATATCCCTCCAATAATTATTATTTATGCCAAGGAAATCAAGAAAACACATAAATACATGATGTGGGGGAAATCCAATGAGAAGTGGAGTGAGAAATCATTAAGCAGCGAAAGGCATTGTGTCCAGACCTCGTTTACCTTGTCAAGTATGCTCACAAAACATCATCTGAAGTAAGCAAGAAAAAGGAAGAATTTGCAAAGGAGGTCACTCATTTGGATGAGATACTCCCACTGGTGTTCAAAATGAGTTCCTTTTACTCTCACACCCTCATAAGAAAGGAATTTTTTACATCAACTACCGAGGACTTATCTCAATTTTAGATCCATATCATGGATTCATGGTATGCAATGCTAAACAATGTCATATCTGAATTGGACTCATACGGACAAAAAATGTTCTAAATCTTGAATTAATTCTACCATTTTGTTAAAATATTTGATTTCACTTCTCTCACTAAGGACTCTTCATCATAATAACTCATGATTACATTCTAGGATATGGTAAATGAGGTAGTTAACTATCTTTCCTTCAATAAAGAAAATTTAGAGTCCATATATGGTATCAGAAGTTACATTACCACAGTTGCAATGGATCACAAAGAATGGATTCATCAATATAAAAGGATAAGTAGTGTCACCGAGACATGGACCAATATGTTGAGATGTGTTTGCATTCCAAGGGAATACAAGTTCATAGTTGTGACAGCTCAATTCAACAAAGAATTCAAGGAACAAGAACCCGTTCTAGAGATCCATCATCAAGAGGCATGATTCAATAAATTTATTCATCGTAGTGATCCTCTTTATCAAATGTGATAATCCATCCTTCCTTATCTCTTTCTCCCTCTTCTTTCTCTCCCCTTTCTAATTCTCTATTGGGTATAATCATTGTATTTTGTCTCATTCACTTAAGTGACTTCATAAATTAACATTGTAAAAGTTCCTTAAATTTATAAAAAGGGAACTTATTTCTCACTTCCTAGGAATTTTAAAATTCATGAGTTGAATGAGACAACAAAGAGTCATGTAAGTGGTAGGTGTATAATTTTATTCACTCAATTGTTATGCACATTGACACATTATTCAGATAGATCTAAATGCTCACCTGACGCACCTGTAGCTACTAGGTCCCTCCATTGTGTTTTCTTGACAAGATGTTAGCATGTATAATTATAATAATCAAGCAAGTGCGCATTCTCCTATAATTAATCAACACATTTAGAATAAGTAAGAAATACATGTAATAAGGAAGCACATCAATCAAATAATAACTAGTATCATTTGTACCATTAAATCACCGTACTCAAACATATCAATGATCATAATCCAACCACCATAATACATTATAACCAAATTATTATATAACTAAATCTAAAAACATAGCAACCAATATACCAAAGCGTGGGACCATGCACTCAATTATCAAACCCTAAACTTAGATAGCATAAAAGGATCCCAGCACCAGAACTAAGACTTATTACCAAAATAATGGCATATAATAGATATATATAGTGGTGGGGAATTTCCCTTCACCACCCATCCACTCTTCTAATAATAGGCGTGCCCAAAAATAGACTACATGTATGCTTTTACATAACAACTAATAATAGATCATCCTATAAATAACTTTATTTATTCTTATTAATAGCCTTCATGTGTGTGCTCAATCTGCATGCTCATATTCCAAAAATATCCTTTGTTTGGCTACCAAGTCACCATGTTTTATCTCTTTTCTTCATCGGCACTCCATCCTACTTTTCGATTTTTATCCCGTATTCTGAAAATCATCTAAGTCCCAAATTGTTTAATGTATATGTGCATTCCCACGTGCTACCTTTCCCAACATTTACATGCATCCTCCCATGTGTTACCTCTTATTCCTTGCATGAGGCTATTCCTACATGTTTAGGTACTTATTCACTTTCTTATCTCAATACTACCCCACACTAGGTATGTTGTTTATCCCCTGCAACACTTTTCCCTGGAATATCCATGAAAGAATAAAGAATGGGAATACAAAGAAAAAGGTAGAAATAATCCCTAGTACACACTGATCTCCTATTCCTCAATCAGCTACAATAGTTCAGGGAACTCCTTATTAAGTGTTCTCTCTAGCTCACCCAACTCTACCAAAAAAAATAGCTATCTTCGGGATTAAACCTACTTCCTCCACCATCTCCTCAGGGGTCATGTCTTCACCCTTATGCTTCAACTCCATTATTATTGTGGCTAGACCTGAGATCAGCCCCTTCATGTTATCCATCTCCTGTGCAACAAGGGGTCATATCTCCTTAAGCCTATTTTCATATTACATCCCTTATTATCTTCATATCATCTCACTTCTACACAATTTCCACTAGTATCTCCTCTTTCCCAATCTTACCGTCTTTCTTTGCATCATGTACACTTACCAAATCAGCCTCCTCCTAAGTCGTATATGCTTTGACGATGGGTTCAAGGTATTTACTATTTTCAAAGGCCTATCCTAACTTCTTCAAAGCATCTTTTATGGTTTACAACATGGCCTCGCATTCCCCAATATTACACACTATGATATTTTTATTTTTTATCCTTCTCATCTACTACATCCCCTCCACGTGTCCCCTACACACTTGGATTTTCCTATAATAACATATGCACCAAATATTTCAAGTAGTACAATGCCAAGGGATAAGTTTCCTTGGTTATTTTTTCAAAACCTAGGTACACTTCCTGATAAGGCCAAAATATGTCTCATTAATGTGCAATAAATGATCTTATTTTACTCTCCCTTTTATCAAGTTTGGCTGCATTTTGTGAATTTTTATCTAGTATAAGTTAGGATGTCACTGTCCATCTTTTGTTGGATTTAGTTCTAACATCTAAAATCTCTATAATTCCTAACAAAGTGTGTGGAAATTCAATTTTTGTAATAAAATAGGTCACAATCAGTCAAGAGAATGAAGTATGAAGCAATCAGCATGTTTTTGGGAGCATTGGCTTCAATATGACTTAGTTCCAGAACCTCAAAACTTAGCTCCAAAACTCCATCACATAGCTAAGGATCTCTATCTCTTAGTTCCGGAACTATTGCGTATAGCTCTAGAACTTTCACTGGTAGTCCTGGAATAGTTCCTTTTGGTTCCAGAACTTCTCCAAAGTTCCAGAATCAATTGGGATCAATTTATTTTTGATAAAATATGATCTTAGAGAAATCAATGGGCCTTCCAATCAGGAGAATATCAAAAACAAATTGATTCTTCATACTCCAGATTCAAAGATAACTTATCAGGCAGTTGTACATCCAACAAGGTTTTTAAACTCCACATCTATTTTGGGCACTATTTGGTTCCATTTGAATTAGTAGAAAAACTATGGTTGTAAATGCATCTTTAGATGATGAAATATACATAAATACTTGTAGATAGATTTAATACGTATATAGAGATAGATAGAAGGAGATATAGATATTTGTGAGAGAGATACAGTGAACTTTTGTAAGACAAAACATTTCAGTAATAAAATAGGCACTTCATTTTGAGAAAATCATACATTATCAAATCCTGATTCAAGGTGGAGCAAGGGCCCACTCCTCTAAGAACCAAGATCCTTATTTTATTGGTATTTATATTTCTAAGAAAATCGTGTAGATCTGTTAATTCTATAAATGCTCTTGATTATTTAGTTGAATTTTGCTATATGCTTTTCACTGTAGGTGTTAGAGACTAGACTCCCATTTCCTTGCAAGAATTTTCACAGCATTTTCGAACATGTGCTTATTTCTAAGCAAGTGTGTTTATTTCAGTAACGTGTGTTTATTTCCAAAAAATTATTTCATTATGCAATGTGTGTTTATTTCCAATTATTCTTGCAATGAGTGTTTATTTCAACAATTTTTCTTGTACCATAGATATAATAAGGCTTTGGCCATGGAATCCTAAGGACACTACAAAAACCCCCAGAAAATAAAATAACAAATACCTACAGTCAAATACTAGATCACTAGGATTCTTCTTGGTGCATATAGATTCAGACACACCCCTAGTTTGAATACGACATCAACTAAGAGTTGATTAAATTAAGGGAATAATGACACCCATCATTTTTGGCACCATTTTCGGGGACCCGCTAGTTAGAATTGTCTAATTAGGTGTCAACAAGAGCAACAATCATACATCTAATAATCGAAAAATCTTCCCTACGTTATCATAAAATTTATGGGTATACTAAGAGACTCAAAGGGTATATTTCTCCCAAAAATATATCACCAAGAAATATCAGCATCCTGTAGTTCAAATAAGGAAGCTGACAAAGAATTGGAAGCACCATTGTCTCATGTTAGATAAGAAGTAGAACTACCACCTTTGGAATTCTTAGATCATCCACCAGAAGGAAGTGGAACTTTTAGAAGAAGTATTATCTCCCAAGACCTATTTAGAGAAAGTTTTGATTCTTATTTGAGTAGTCAACCTCCTACTCTTAACTTCTCACCTTCCCCAAAGTAGATCACATACCATATTGATTAGGAGAATTTTTTTAAAAAGTACTGTAAAAAGAATAGGAGAAGCTGAAAGAGAACCTGATATGACCTTTTACTTATCCAATTCAGTTGGATGATGATGATACACCTATGAAGAATATTTCACCTCCAAATTTACCCACATTTAAAGGTATTTCATCTGAAGATCCTAACCAATTTCTGTTTGAATTTAAAGTATTGTTTCAGACTTATGATTACAAAACAGATAATCAAAATCTCAAGTTGTTTCCATCTACTCTAAAGGAGGTAGCAATGAGGTGCTTTATGGGATTAACATCTAATTTTATCACCACTTTGGAAAAAATGGAAACTTCTTTCCTATATTAGTATCAAGACTAATGTAGAGGGAGTGGGAAGGAAGAATTTTTCAAAATCAAGCAGGAGGATGAGAATATGGAAGATTATTTAGACAGATTCCTCTTTGTAAGTAAAAGGTGTGGATTTGTACTTTAAGAAGAGTGGAGCAAAACTATTTTTCTTAAAGGTCTGGATGATGAATCCAAGGAATCCCTTAATTTAATAAAATGTGGAAACATTGATCAATTAAGAATGAATGATATTAAAGACATTTGTAGAAGTTATTCAAGAATAAGGGGTGGACCTAGGAAAGGAAAAATAATGAAAAGTTTGAATCCAAATATGAACAAACTAATGAATGAACTAGAAAACTTTAAAATAGACATTCTAGTTTAGTTAACTTCCACCATGGATGGATTGCAAGCTAAAGAAAATGCTAAAATCAAACCATTAGCTATGTGTTGTCCTATATGTAGGAAAAAGTATGCAATAAGAGATTGTCCTCTAGATAAAATAGAAATGTGTCTTATCTACGAATCTAGGGACCATGACAGTAATGCTTGTTCTCTTCTTCCATTTATAACAAATCAACTTAAATAAACTAGCACTCCATCCACAGCAAAAGAAGTAAACTTTGTCTAAAGACAACTTATCCAATGATAGTTCATGCCAAGGTCAATTCCTAACCCCTAGATGATGTCATGGGTAGGTTAGATGATACCAAAAAATTGGGGACAACCACCTTGTGCCCCTCAACCAACATGGAATCCCTAGGATTGGGTAGGGAAATCTTGGTATACTTAAGGACACCAACAACCATGTTCTGTTCAAGGTAAACTGAATGCTTGGTCACAACCTAGGTAGAGCCCTAATAACTATGCTCAAGGGAGGACATATCCCATTCAAAATCAACAAGCCATAATGGGTTCCCCAACACAAAATTCACAGACTAAAAATGTTGTTCAAACACAAATACCAGCACAAGAAGTGGATAATCCCATAAACAAACAAACTCTTTTCTATGGGTCAAAACAAGAAAAACTAGTTGATCTTAATGTCATGGATTGTAAATATATTCAAACCAAATGTAGCAAAATAATTAGCAGTCCACCTATTATAATTACTGAAATGACAGAAGAAATTAAAACCCCTAGTTTGGGTGTTCCTAAGAAGGATGAAAAATAAAAAAATAAGGATCTAGATAGAAACTCTTCTAAAACTCCATTTCCTGAGAGATTTAAAGAATTCATAGAGACCAAGGAATCTGAGTTGGTGCAGGAATTGAGGAAATTGAATATTGAAATATCATTGTTGCAAGAAATCAAGGACATTCCTAAGTTAAAGTATTTAATAAAAATGTTATGTTTAAAAAGACCTGGAAGAGAGAAGCAGTACCCTACGACTATTAAGTTAGATGGGAAACTTACTAATTTATTACTAGGAAAACTCTTACTTCCCAAATATGGATATCTTGGAAGCCCTGTTATTTCTATATCTATAAGGAATAAATATATACATAACATTTTGGTTGATTTGGGAGTAGCTATAAATGTGATGATAGTGGAAACTTTGAAAACATTACCATTAACAGGTATACAACCTGCGAGCACCATATTGCAGATGGTAGATCAATCCATAGAAAAACCAGAAGGAATTATTGAAGATGTGGTAGTTATGGTGGAGTCATGGAAATATCCAATGGAATTCCTTATATTATGACCAAAAGGTAAAACACTTTCTTATCCCATTATTTTGGTCAGACCATGGTTAGCTATAGTTGTTTCCTTAATTGATTGCAGATCATGTGATATGATTATCTCAAATGGTAATAATTCTAAGAAAATTTCCTTATATCCTTCTGCATGACCTTTTATTGATAATTAAGAACACTTGTGGGTAGATGATCCTTATACTAATAATCAAAACCTACCTTATTTGGCAAAGATAATGTTGCAAGATCACGTACGAGAGGTGGAAGATATGATTAATTGACCATTTAATGAACACCAATTGTCCTTGGAGTAATTTGCAATAGTTTCAAAACATACAGACTTAGTTCTAGAACCTATGGACTTAGTTCTAGAACTTATGGACTTAGTTCTAGAACCATCATATTTAGTTCCGGAACATTCACACTCGTCTTCAGAACCATACCAACAGCAATTCCCTATGAATACAAATAATTTCGCTCTAGATGAATGAGATTTCTCTTGGGGTGGGAAAGAAATAGCTATGGAATCAATAGCTTCAGTCTCAAACATATTGATAAATGGTGAGGAATTTTTAGAAAGAAACAGTGATGATGAGTTTGACCGACAACGAGATAAGTATCATAACTCTGCCTGCTCTCCTTTTTCTAGTATTATTTCCGAAGGAAATTTTGTATATATTACTACATATCATATGTTATTATCACATTCATGTCCACTAAACACCCTAATGGAACCCTTTCAACAAATCATTTCATCACACACTGGAACCAAACATTTTGATACTCAACTGGGTAAATTTTTTAACATTAATAACTAGTTGAAGAATGATGAAGAAGCTAAATTTTTTGATGTTTTGAAAGATCATACTAGATATTTTTCTTGGGACTATAAATACATGAAAGGAATCCATCCAATTATTTTCACCTATCACATCTATACTAAAAACATTAAACCAGTTAGACAACCTTAGAGAAGGATTACTCTAGCCTTAAGGGACATAGTCAAGCAAGAAATTGAAAAACTATTACAAGTAGGTTTTATCTACCCTATCTCAGATAGTCAGTAGGTGTCTCCTCTTATAATTGTGCCTAAAAATAACGGAAAATGAACAATTTGTGTTGATTATAGGGATCTGAACAAAACCACACTGAGAGATTATTTTTCCTTGGCATTCATAGATCAATTTTTAGATAACCTTGCAGGTAAATAATACTTTTCCTTCCTAGATGGCTTTATTGGATATAATCAAATTAGAATTTTTGTTGATCATCAGGATTAAAATACCTTTACTTTTCCATGGGGTACCTTTTCCTATAGGGTATTTCCATTTGGACTATGTAATTCTCCAGCAACCTTCCAAAGAGTTGTATTAGCAATTTTTGCAGACCTAACGAATGATTGTGTAGAGGTATACATGGATGACTTTACTATACATGGAGACACATTTGATGATTCTTTGAAGAATTTGGACAGAGTACTAACAAGATGTGAAAAACACCATTTGTCTCCTAGTCATGATAAATGTTTGATGATGGTTGATGAGGGGATTGTATTACGACACCACATTTCAAAAAGAGGAATTCAAGTTGACCAAAACAAAATCAGATTATTTCAGACTTACTTGGTCCTCAAACCCACCACAGATATCAATTCATTCTTAGGGCATGCTAGATACTATAGGTGTTTTATCAAGGATTTTAGTAAAATTATTTCCCCCATGTTTAGTTTACTTACCAAGGATTGTGAATTTTGTTGGGATGAAAAGTGTTGACATGATTTTGAAGAAATTGAAGAAAAATTAACCATTGCCCCAATATTGAGAGGACCTAATATGGAGAAACCTTTTCACATCCAAATAGATACCTCAAATAACTCAATTGGTGTAGTTTTGGGACAAAAAAATGAAGGAAAAATGTATGTTATTTAGTACCTTAGTAAAAATATTACTTCCACTAAAAGAAATTACACCACCACTAAAAAATAAATTCTTGTTGTGATTTATGCAATTAGTAAATTTAGACATTATAATATAGGGTACAAAATATTTGTACATACATATCACTTAGTAATTAGATACTCAATGAAAAAACTAGTGGTTGGAGGTATGATAATTAGATGGTTATTACTTTTACAAGAATTTGATATCACCATTGTGGATAATCTAGGAAAATCTAATGTGGTAGTTGATTTCTTGTCAAGATTAACCACTACAGGTGAGAAAGATCCAGTTAAGGAAAACTTTCCAGATGAAAAATTATTTACTATTTTAGCTGACCATGGTTTGCTGATATGGAAAATTATCTTGCAAAAGGGAAGTTTCCTCATTTTAGTAAGAAACAAATGAAGAAGTTAATCAAAACTAGTGCCCAATTTAAATGGTTAAATGGAATGTTATTTAATTGTGGTCTTGATTTGGTTTTACCCAAGTGTGTGAGAGAAGATTAAATCTTTGACATACTCAAAGCATGTCATGATGAACCAAGTGGAGGACATTTTTCAGTGAAAAGAACATCACACAAAATACTTGGCACTTTCTATTATTGGTCATCTCCATATAAAGATGTGAATAAATATATCAAGTAGTGTGATCCTTGTCAAAAGATGGGACAACCAACTTTCACCAATGAAATGCCTTTGTAACCTCAAGTAGTAATTGAACCATTTGAAAGGTGGGGGCTGGATTTTGTTGGTCCCTGTTGACGATGATCCTTGTAGATGAACCATCAAAGTCATAGTAAATCTTAGGGTAGTTAGATGTGCACCCTAAGGAGACCTCCAGATTTTAAAGAAGTTGAATCTTCTCTATGGTATGAGATGAGGGTTAGAAAAGTGAAACAAAACAAAAAACATTAAATGGGGGACAATGCGCCAAAATAGCCTCTTAAGAAATAAATCGAGAAACAACTGTCTAAAAAATGGAATGGGTGAATGACCAAAAAGCGTGGATGAAACTGCACCACAAACCAGAGAAGATCACATAGAACACTACCTCAAACTACTTAAGCATAGCTTCAAATATAGTAATAACATTATAGAGATGCACATTTTCTATGTGAAAATAAAGGCAATCAGAGACAACAAAGATATGTGAAGGGTGGAAAAAATGCACGACATGGCATATTAAATTACTACAAAAATTGTGCACAGTATTACAATAGAAAAGAGGTAATATTATTATTATGAAACCCAGGAATAAGGCTAGAGCTCCAGGCCCCTACCTTTTATATAAGAGGGACTGAGATAGAGAAGAAAAACAACTAACTCCTTTTTATGAGACCTAGATTACAATATATAGAATGAGAAAGAGAGAAGATTCTAATCCCTAAATTGCTTTTTCAACCACTTGTAAGATGTAATAAATGAGTGTAATCAATGGTACCTTACTTGTAAAAGAATCTCCTTCTATCCCCTGACTTGCAGTAGTGAAATAATGATGGCCATGCTCATTAAATGCATTCCCCAACCACTTTCCAACTATCTCTTTGAATTGGGCTCATTTTCCTTAAAAATTACCATCAAAACTTCATCAATTTCTACATTTCTTGATTTTTGTGCATCATGTTTGTTTTATTGGAGCTGAAAATTGGAGTTTTGGGTCAAAAGTTCTGCTCGTTTGAACTTTGGGGTCACGTGTTTCACACGTGATCTCATAATATTTTAAAATATCTGAGCATTTAAAACTCTTGGTGGGCTTCATGATTAATCCTACATTGAATTTACCTGCCACCAATCTTTTGTAACCTACTTTGGGCTCGGATTTTATCTATGTTGAGCTCCATGTGGAAGCCAAGTGCACCTCTAGAGTCTCTGATTTTCTTACACCTTTTGAAAATGTGTCGAGCTGACATGTGGAACCTTCTGTAGCTCCTTTACTTTTCCTTTGATTTTGTAATGAGACTCATTATACATTAATACAAGGACCCTCTCTTGGTGGGCCCGTCATTATTGATTCCATGTGGAAGTCCTGTGGGAGTTTGGAGTTTCACTTTTCCCTCTCACTTTTTGGAAATGTGTGAAGCTAGCACGTGCAACCTTCCACGGCTCCTTTTTCACTGTGATTTGGCTAAGTCTTCTCTTATATGCCAAGGGCTTGACTCTTTTCACATTAGCCTGAGATTCTCAACACTATCTTGATTAATCATAGCAGTAACCTGCTTGTTATCTAATTTTAGCGAGTGGTGGAGGAAATTAGATAACAGTCCCTTTAGTCCTCCTTCACAAGGAAAGGAGCACATTCTTGTGTGTACTGATTATATGACAAAGTGGGAAGAGGTGCAATATTTAAAAAATGCTACTGAAGAAGTAGTTGATGATTTTGTTAGGTTAATTAATTATGCATAGTATAAATTGATTATTTAATTAATTTTATTAATTAAATAATGTTGTTATATGGTTATATTATAAACCATATTATTGTTTTATTTTGTTATATGGTTTTATCAACCATATTTGGCTTATTATATTCACAGATATAATTGTTATGTTGTTATAACAATTATATCATTATTCATTTGTGCTTCCCATATGATATTTTGGAAGATTATGTATTCATGCATATTGTTACACATGTGCAAAATATTTATTTGTTTGTATATTGATGTCCAATATGTATAAATATTACAGCACTCCATTTTAATGGTTGATTAATTTCACATTAATAAAATATACAGGATTCCATCCATGTTTGTGAAATTACATTTGGTGTCAGAGCAGGTTGAAGGATATTAGAGGATTGTAGCAGAGTTTGAAAAGCATTGGAGAAGTTTGTGCAAGAAAAGGAGAGCTAGAGTTACCTCTGCAACTTCCCAGCCCCATCCCATGCAATACCATCATCAAATTGCTCAAAACTTCCATCAAATTCATAAAAACCACCTTTATTCATTGCAATCAAGGTTGAGGAGGATTGAATACACCAAGGAAGACATTACAAGCTCAAAGGAAGGAAGAAAATTGATCTAAGGCACCATACACACTCAAAACCGCCTTAATTCTCACAAAAACCACCTGTCATTTTTTCTCTTTGCTGGAATTTTTGCTCAAAACCACCTTTCCCAAACTGTGGTTTTTTCAAGAGGTATGGTTTTACAGTTTGGAAGTGTTTAATTATAGTTCTCTTTATACATACTTGTTTAGCTTAGCCACCAAAGTGGCTACCATAACTTTTGTAAGACACTTCCCATTAAGAGAGGTCAAGGGGTCAAATCCCCCTCCCTCACCCACTACCAAATTTGGCAGAAAATTTAGTGGAACCACTAAATTTAGCGGTAAATTCAAATTTAGTTATAACTAACTAAATTTAGCGAGAAAAACCTATTTTGGGAAAAACTTTTTTTTTTTCTCCACTTTGCATATTTTTACATTTTGAGCATAGTTTTCTAAAGGAGGGATACCTAAAAACTTCATTTTGAGCTAGTTTGTCACAATTTTTTACTTAGCAACTCGTATTGGGCTCCACAGGCCACCAGTTCCCACAAAACAAAAACATTTTCCTGTCATTCAATTTTTTCTAGATTTTTGAATGTAATTACATGCTGAAATATATTGTACTAATTTGCAGGTTTTCATAGTCAACTAAAAACTTTGTAACTACTCAGAAACTGGTAGAATAGTAATACAAAATAGTAAAAAAATTGGTTCTGAAACACTCACAAGATCCTAGATCTCGTTCGCAGCGTTCGGTATATACAGTGCCTCTGGGAAGCGCTTACGGGTAAAGTTGTTGCGACTTCTACTACACTTAACGCCTAATATAGCTGCAACAACGTCATTTGGGCATCGACCCTTTAAATCGACAGGGAGTAATAAGGTCAAAGTGCACACACTATGAGCCATCTCATCCATCTATGAATGATTGCACGACATAAATATGTACTGAGAAATTATCCAATTATATAGTGAAGTTACGGGCACGTATGAGGATATTTTTTTGAGCCGGTGTCAATAATCACACAAACCCCTTTCAGTACTATCTTGGTACCACATATTGAATTCTTTCACATATGTTAATGCCTCTTTCACATAATGTCAGGCATATAGAAAGGGTGAGTTTCTTCCACGTACCATCGGGTATATCGGAAGGGTGCATAAATAGAAAGGTTTGGTATATCGAACTAACAGTATATAGATTGGGAGACCTTATACCTGGAGTGATAAGAGCCAAACCCTATCAGTGATTTCTTCAAAATGGGCACCAATGCCCCCAATTTTTTTCTTCCAAATTCACAACTACTTAGAGGAAACAACTATGCTACATGGAAGACAAAAATCAAGATACATCTTGAGTTTGAAGAGATCTAGCCTACTGTGAATGGTACTCTAACGAGATCAACTACTGATACAACACAACAGTGGTAATTTGATAAAGCAGATCAGAAGGCCGAACTCATCATCTTGTTTGGAGTGTCCAATGATGTGCAACCCTACATTCGAGATGCCAAAACAGCCAAAGAAGCATGGGATAAATTGTGCACAGTGTATAAAGCCAAAAACAAGAATGTTATATTGAATTTGTAGAGTCAGTTACATACGGTAAAGTTCAAACAAAATGAGAAAGTTGAATATTTCTTAAGAAGAGTTACAAAGTTGAGGGCTTCACTTCTAGCCCTGGGAGAAGTGATCACAGATGATGCTCTCATTCCCATTGTTCTAAGAGCACTCCCCTCTTCTTACCACATTTTTTTCACAACACTAAATATGTCAGATACGACAGTTAGTTTTGACAAGATGATAAACCTACTACAACAAGAGGAAGCCATCTACAATAAGGATGATGAAGAGGAGCAGGCACTTTCTTCACATCAAAAATGGAAAGGAAAAGGTAAAGGAAAACCTAATTCCTATCAAAATACCCAACATCAGAATTAGTATCATAGGGATAAACAACAGAAGAAACAATGTTCAATATGCAAAAGAGGACATGACTTACAAGATTGTTGGTATAATACTTACAAGAAAGGTTCATCCAGTAACTCTGGACATCCATAACAACAATATTACAAGGGACATTCTAATCAAGGGTAGAAAAAGGGGAACTGAAAAAGAAGACTCCATCAGCAAGGAAATATTGTTGAACAAGAAGAACATTCAGATGATGAATACTTCTTGTTCACTGCTCGATCAAGTGAACCATCCACGTCATCTAGTGATGTTTGGTATGTTGATTTGAGGTCCACTCGACATATGACTGGCCATAGAGACTAGTTTATTTCAATGAGGGACACACCATCAAAAAATCATGTTTTGTAGGGAGATGATTCTTTATATACAGTTCAAGGGATTGGGAAAACTTCTCTACCCCTTGGTTCATGGAACTATTTACTATCAAATGTCTTATATGTCCCTGGGTTAACAAATAATTTGCTTTTAGTTAGTCAACTCCTTGATCACAACCTAAAAAATGACTTTGATAGTCATTCTGGCAAGAAAACATGTTTAATTCGAGATAAATCACGAGGCTTGAAAATAGTTGCAAAAGCCTCCAATGTGGGGCGCATGTTCCAACTTGATTTTGTTCACAGATATGATCAAACACTTGTGGATAATAATTCCACCTCAACACAGTTGTGGCATCAGAAAATTGGTCATGTAAGTTTCAAGTATCTCGAGACACTTCACTGGTGCAACATGGTATATGGGCTACCATCTCTTTAGAAGGTTACAGACAAATGTCCTCACTCTCTAGTAGGAAAACAACACAAAGCTTCATTCCAGAAGAGTACATTTTGAGCTCATGGTAAACTTGACCCTGGTTCATACTGATCTTTGTGAGTCTGATGCAGCCAAGTCATTCTGGGTTCCAGTACTTCATGCTTTGTGTTGACGACTATTCATGAAAAATGTGGATTTTTTGTCTTCACAAGAAAAGTGAAGGCTTTGAAACATTCAAAAAGTTTAAAGTTGCAGTTGAGAAAGAAACTGGTCATCACATCAGAACTCTCCGCTCAGATCGAGGGGGGGGAATTCACCAGTGATGAGTTCAGAGACTACCTACAAACTCACGGGATTCGTCGAAAAATGCCTCCTCCACACACACCACCGCAGACAAAATGGTGTTGTCGAGAGAAGAAATCGTACTATTCATGGAAATGGTGCGATGCATGATCGATGAATTCCGGACTTGAAAAGACATTTTGGGTAGAAGCAGCAAAGACAATAGTGTATTTTTTGAACAGAGTGCCCACAACTGCTCTTAATGGAATTACACCACAAGAAGCATGGTAAAAAAGGAAACCATCCATTGCACACCTCAGAGTATTCGGGTGCAAAGCAAGCATGCACATACCCAAACAGAACAGAAAGAAATTGGATATGAAGTCACAAAATATCATCTTCATTGGATACAATGAAGAAACTCTTGGGTATAGATTGATGGATCCTAAGACAAGAAAATTCTACACCAGCAGAGATGTTGAGTTTTTCGAGAAGAAGGAAGTAGAGACTCCTCCTCCAGAATCACATGATGTATATTTTTCACCCGTTATAAAAATAGAAGCTGATGTTCCCTCAGAAGATGAAAGTGATGATGGGGATGATGGTGGTGATATGATAGAACCACGACCCATGGGAATAGCTCAGCGTATGCCCAAATGGTGTACAAGCACATTACGAGATGCAAGAATGGATGCTCCACCAAATACATCCACCCCTGGACCACGGACTCATAGTAAATAAAGAGAAGAAGTTAAATTTTCTTTGATGAGTAGAGTTATTGATTCTGATGATCCCTCTACAATCCAGGAAGCCCTACAGTCAAAATCTTGGAAAGATACCATGGATTCTGAATATCAATTAGTGATGAAGAATAACACTTGGCAGCTTATTGATCTTTCACTAGGAAAGAAACCCATAGATGCAGATGGGACAATGGACAAGTATAAAGCAAGACTAGTAGCAAAGGGGTATACACAAAAATAATTCATACACTATGAGGAGACATTTTCTCCCACAGCTAAGATCAAAACAATCATAATGATCTTTGCTCTAGCTGCACAGTTTGGCTGGAAAGTCCACTAGATGGACATAAAAAGTGCCTTCCTAAATGGATATTTACAATAAGAAGTCTACATGACTCAACCTGAGGGATATGTAGTACCTAGTCAAGAAGAAAAGGTATGTAGACTTAGGAAATCTCTGTATGGCCTTAAACAGGCACCCCAGATATGGTACATCAAGATTGATGAGCATCTCATACAACATGGATTTGTTAGAAATCCATACGATCCCAATATTTTCCTCAAAAACCAAGGGGGTGAGATTGTGATTGTCGTTGTCTATGTTGATGATCTAGTCATCACTGGCAGTTCAGTGAGGATGATTGAGGCAATAAAGAAATATCTTAATCGATTGTTTGACATGACCGATCTCAGGCTGATGCATTATTTTCTTGGATTGGAATTATGGCAGAAAGAGAATCACATTTTTGTTTCTCAGATGAAATATACCAATACAAAACTCGAGAAATTCATGATGATGGATTGCACACCAATTGCTACACCCATGGAGAACAAATTACAGCTATCTCGTTCAGATCCATCTCCTGAGGTAAGTGTCACTCTCTATCGGCAGTTGATTGGGAGTCTCATTTACCTGACCTACACTAAACCATATATCAGCTTTGTAGTAAGCTATCTATTTAGGTTCATGTAGGAACCCAAAGTTTGTCATTGGAAAGTAGTAAGGTGCATTTTGAGATATCTCAAAGGATCAGTGGATCTTGGTCTAGAATACAAGAAGAATGAAAAATTCTTCTTGATTGGATATTTGGATTCAAATCATGTAGGAAATATTGATGGCATAAAATCCACTTCTGGATTTGTATTCTTTAAGGGATATAGACCAATATCATGGGGAAGCAAGAAAAAACACTTTGTTTCTCACTCTTCCACAGAAGCTGAGTATCATTCTATAGGAGAAGTTCTCTGTGAAGCGATTTGGATACATCACATACTAGAAGGACTTGGAATACCATAGGACAAACCAACCACCATGTATGTTGACAATGAAGGTGTTCTCAAACTTGTTCTCAATCCAGTTTTTCATGAGAGAAAAAATCACATTGAATTACATGTTCATTTCATACGCAAACATGTGTTGAAGCACAACATCCAGCTTCAATTTTGTCCAACAGTTGAACAATGGGTAGATATCTTCAAACATTCACTTGCACGTGACAAGTTTGATTTTTTCAAAGAATTACTCTCCTCATCTCTTGAGACAATGCATAATTAAGGGGGGGAATGTTAGGTTAATCAATTATGCATAATATAAATTGATTATTTAATTAATTTTATTAATTAAATAATTTTGTTATATGGTTATATTATAAGCCATATTATTGTTGTATTTTGTTGTATAGTTTTATCAACCATATTTGGCTTATAATATTCACAGATATAATTGTTATGTTGTTATAACAATTATATCTTTATTCATTTGTGCTTCCCGTATGATATTTTGGAAGCTTATGTATTCAGGAATATTGTTGCACATGTGTAACATATTTATTTGTTTGTATATTACTATCCAATATGTATAAATATTGCAGCACTCCATTTTAATTTCACATTAATAAAATGTATAGGATTCCATCCCTATTTGTGAAATTACAAATTTTCTTTGGCACAGAATTATGATGAAGTTTGGTGCACCAAGGAGTATAGGTGTTAAAGAAGCCATTAAGAGGTGTAATTGTGACAATGTACTATCAGATCAATCATAGGAATTCATCTCCCTATCTCCCACAATCAAATAGACACGAAGAAGTGATAAAGAGGGAATTGGAAAACATTCTCACCAAAACAGTTGAAACAAGTAGAAGAGATTAGGTGAATAGGCTACCTGAGGTTGTCTGGGCTTATAACACAACTTGGAAGACTACAACACGGTTCTCACCATATGAGTTAGTCTATGGTAAGAAACTCTTATTACCCATTGAATTTGAAATACAAACATTGAGGACATCAGCTAAATTGGGTATTGAATTGGATATAGCACAAAACGAAAAAATTCTACAACTCAATGAATTGGATGAGCTGAGATTGGAAACACTTCAACAGACAGAAATAACCCAAAACCAAAGGAAGCAGTGGCATGATACACATATCAAGGAAAGGAAATTCAAGATAGGATATTGGGCATTACTGTTTCATTCTAAGTATCAGCAATTCAAAGGAAAGTTGAGAAATAGATGGTTAGGACCTTATCAGATTGAGCAGATATATGACAATGGATCTGTTCAGCTACTTCCCATTGATGGCAGCACAAGGACACTTTTGGTCAGCGGACATAGGCTAAAACTCTATAGGAAGCCTCCTACCAAGGATAAATTCTTGAAGAAAATTGAAGTAGACAAAGAATTTGATCATATGGAAGAACTTAGTTCTTCCAAAATGATCAAGTAATTAGATGCAAGGATCTAAAATAAAGGGAAGGGAATGAAAACCAGCAAAATAGCATTCTCTTCCCCCCAAAAAAAGATAAAGAAATTAAAAAAATATAAAAGGGAAAGGAATGAAAACCAGTAAATGGCATTCCCCTTCCCTGAAAATAAAAAAATCTCTCAAAAGGCCAATTGAAAACCAGAAATGGAGGTTGGTCTCATCAATAAGTGGTTAATTCAAAATAAAAATAACTTGGTTGGAGTTTTAGCCGTCTTTTCTAACAATTTTTCCTTTTTCACCTTTTTTAGGAATGATGAGTCATCAATATGGATAGACTACATCAGCAAAGGATGGTAATTATGTCTTGAACTTATTAAAGGTTAAATTTAAAGCTCTGCATGTGTGATTAGACCTTTATTTGAATCAGTCAATATAATGAGTCGTTTATTGCACATCATGATTAAAGGGGAAGTAATCATGAAGTTGATGTCGAATAGAATAAACAGAAGTGGCGGTGCATTAATAATTACCTGGTCATTTAGGCACGAATAAAAGAGAATTGGGTATAGTTGCAGAATAAGTTCAAGGAGGAAACAGGAGAAGTCATATTTGGAATTCCATAATTAAATCCATCAGTTCTTTAGATAAACCACAATAGTTTCGTAGCTATTTTCAATAGTTTCGCAGCCAAATCCACTAGTTCCGCAGTTATCTCCCGAAAGAGAAATGGTTTGAAAGAAGGAAGAATTTGAATCATCCTTTTTTCCATGGGTATCAAAAAGAAGTCAAAGCTAAAAGACGATAGAAAAATCCTTCCAATAGAGACGTAACAACCATTTTTGATCAGGCAGGTTGGCTGGAGTTTCTGAAGAAATTCTCAAAATACAACGATGAACTAGTAAGAGAATTTGTTGTGAATTTACAACAAGCCAGAACTAAGGTTAAAAGCATTATAATTCCCTTTATTGTTAATACAATGAATAATGTATTTGGGGTACCAATTGTACAAGTCCCAAAACTTTGTCAAGGGAACCCTTAAAGGATTTGGTAGAAACCTTGATAGGCAAGAGGGTGAATCTGAGCCCTAGTACATCTATAATACCAAGAAGATCATCAAGGAGATCAGAAGAGCTAGCCTACCCAAACCCTTCGACAGAGTATCATTCTGGGTAGTAAAGTACCTAACATGCGATGGTTAATATGGGATTGTTGGAAGGGGGTCTTTCAAATGCTAATATATCTTAGGTATGGGGAATTCAAAACCTGGAGTTATATAATAAAACTTCCAGGTTTCCTCTTTCCGATTCCATCCAAACAATGGCTCAGAGATATTTTTGGAGAGTTAGGGACAATCATACACCATGGGTTAATCCATTCTGGTATGCCATCATCATTTTCTCTCTGAATAAAAATGGAAAAGAAATATGGGAAAAATTTTCTCAATAAGTTTTAAGCAAAATCCTAATATTATTATAAGGATAATACCAACCCCTTTCTCTCCTAAAAGTAACTTAGAAATTAATCCCCCTGATGAAAAAAAGAAGTAAATAAGTGGGGTTAAAATACCAAAGAGGAGGAGGTCTGAAAAGATGATCAAAGCTAAAAAATCTACCATTTCTTTAAAAGAAACGCATTCCCCTATAATAATACTAGAAGAACTAATACATGTCTCTGACAATGATAGTTCACCCAAGCTAGCCCGTGAAGCAAAAATCAGAAGAAATTTGAGGAAGGTCACTTCAGCAAATGTTGAAGCTCCTAAAAGGAAAAAAAATTCATAAGAAATCTAGGGAAACTCCCAAGGAATATTGAATGCAGGAGGGTTTAGAGAAATAAGTTGATATTCTGGGTAGCATGGCAATGTCTCCTCCTCGACCAAGTCAAACTGAGGTGGAAAAAGAAGAGGAGAGATTTGAAGAACAAGCTTTTCAAGAGATGAGTGAATCAGCAGTACAGTCACATGAAGAAGATGAATTTGCATCTTGGAAACGAAAAGGTAAACCCCCTTTGGTAGAAGAGGAATGCTCATTTCCCAAGGAAATTTTAGAAAAGGAGGGAAAACAACACTTAAAACAGACTTTGTTATTTTCTAGAGCAGACTTATCATCAAGGAGAAAGATGAGGAATTTAATTTCCTCAAACTCAAATTGGAACATAGGGAAATGTTCATTGAGTAACTAAAAACTCAGCTCACATATAAGACTAAATAATTGGCATTGGTAAAATAGCAAGTGGTAGAAAAAGAAGAAGAATGTTAATTGGCTAGTAAATAGAATGATATGTAAAAAACATCTTCTATGAATAGGGTTGTGCAAACTGAATTGACTTATTTTCCACTTAAGAAATTATGGTAGGATACCTGTAGGGAACTTAATGAATTCAAAATATCAAATGAGGAATTAAGAAGCAATATGGAAGATGAAAAGAAGGAAAGGAAGGAATGGGAAGAAAAAATTTACAAAGAGGAAGAAAACAAATTTAAATATCTAGTAAAGATACAAATGGTTTTCATAATGAGTGAGAAATTAATCGCATGTAGGAGACCTTCTCCTGCATACAGTGTCTTTCTAGAGGAACAATTTATTCGGTGGCAGCTGTCAATAATTGCATGTGGCCTTCCACATGAAATAAAAATGAATCTGAGTTCATGACAGCATATTCCTCAGCTAGTTCAAAATAGAAAAATCTTCTTTATGAATTCTATCTCTGTAATTTTATGCTAGAAAATAATACAAGCTTCATGATCAATTTGTATGTAGGGGAAATCTAGCTGAATTCATTTGTTTCTATACTTTAAAATAATATTGCATGGAAAGAGAGGGATTCTGAGCATCTATTAAAATCTAGTTCATATGGCATCTGCATGAGGGCTCACTATAAAAAACCATCTGTCTTTGCTATAAATTTCAGATCCCATGCCTTTGATAGTCAGTTCAAGGAACATTATCTGGCCAGTTTACAGAAAAATATTGATGCCTTCACCTCTTATGAGGAGGAAAAAATTGAAGAAATTAATGATGGATGTTTGAAAAGATGGGAGTTTCTCATGGTTTCATTGAGAAGAAGATAAGTGATATCTCCCACAAACTTAATATGGAGCCTAGAAAGAGCTAAATCCTTGTGTACACTAATCTCATGTCAATGAAAAACATAGGGGCATATGGATGTGAATGAGAACAAGGCCTCCTCTCCTTCTCACCCCATGTCTCCATGGAAAAATAGAGAGCTTCAAGATCCCACTCACTTTGAGGAGTGGCAAAGGAAGATAGAAGTGGGATCAGGTATAGTACTTCTGAGCTAAAGCACTATGATATTTAGTTTTAGCCATTTGACCTGAGTAGTCAATTGGAATTCAGAATCCACAAACCAAGATTTGAAGAGTAAAGTTTGCAAGGGGATTTACAAACAAGTAAGTATGGGGGAGATAGTAAGGCCAAAATATGTCTCATTAATGTGTAATAAATGATCTTATTTTATTCTCCTTTTTATCAAGTTTGGCTGCATTTTGTGACTTTTGTTTGATCTAGTATAAGTGAGGTTGTAATTGTCCATCTTTTGTTGGATTTAGTTCTAACATCTAAAAACTATGTAATTCCTAACAAAGTGTCTAGAAACTCAATTTTTCTAATAAAACAGGTTACAATCAGTCAAGAGAATGAAGTATGAAGTAATCAGCATGTTTTTGGGAGCATTTTTTTCAATATGACTTAGTTCTGGAACCTCCAGACTTAGATTTGGAACTCCATCACATAGATAAGGACCTCTATCGCTTAGTTTTAGAACCTTTAGACTTAGTTTCATAACTATAACACTTAGTTCTAGAACTCCAGCACTTAGTTCCGTAACTATTGTACATAGCTCTGGAACTTTTACGGGTAGTTCAAAAATAGTTCCCTTTGGTTCTGGAATATCTCCAAAGTTCTGGAATCAATGGGGATCTATTTATTTTTGAAAAAATCCAATCTTAGAGCAATCAATAGACCTTCCAATCAGGAACAGATCAACAGATTGTTGATTCTTCATACTCCAGATCCTGAGATAACTTATCAAATAGTTGTGCGTCCAGAAAGATTTTTAAATTCCATATCTATTTTGGGTATTATTCGGTTCCATTTTAATCAATATAACAACTATGGTTGTAAATGCATATTTGGATGATGAAATATACATAAAGACCTGTAGATAGATTTAATACATATATAGAGATAGAAAGAAGGATATACAGATATATGTGAGAGAGATACAGTGAAGTTTTGTAAGATGGAACATTTTAGTAATAAAATAGCCACTTTGTTTTGAGAAAATCATACGTTGTCAAATCCTGATTCAAGGTGGAACAAGGGCCCACTCCTCCAAGAATCAGGATCCTTGTTTTATTGGTATTTATATTTCTAAGCAAATCATGTAGATATGTTAATTCTATAAATGTGCTTGATTATTTAGTTGAATTATGTTATGTACTTATCACTGTAGGTGTTAGAGACTAGAATCCCATTTCCTTGCAAGAATTTTCATAGCATTTTCAAATGTGTGTTTATTTTTGTAACGTGTGTTTATTTTCAGCAATTTATTTCAATCTGTAATGTATGTTTATTTCCAGCAATGATTGTTTATTTCAGCATTATTTCTTGTAACATAGATATAATAAGTCTTTAGCCATGGAATCCTAAGGATACTACAAAATCCCCCAAAAAATAAAATAAAAAATACCTACATCCAATTACTAGATCACTAGGATTCTTCTTGTTGCATATAGCTTTAGACACACCCCATGTTTGAATGTGACCTCAAATAAGAGTTGATTAAATGAAGGGAATAACGAAACCCATCACTTCCAAGGTATCTTCCCCAATAGGTTCTTCCATGTTGAGGATAGCCTTTGTAAACTTATCTACTTTATCTTTCTCCACTATGAGCCGTTGGATTTCATTGGCCTTATCATTTTTATCTTCCACCAATGTTCGTATGGTGGCCACCTTGTCCAGATTTCTGTGTGCTAACTCCACAGTAATATTATTCAAATCATTGTTGTATTTATCATCAGTCATCTCATTTATCTTCATTTTCAATAGATATATTTGGCATCTTCTTTAATTTACACGTGGCAAATGCATCACCTTAAATTTCAAAATCAATCTCATCCATGTGTGTCTACATGCTCCAAGACAACATCTTTCCTATATGCATGGATGCTCATTCTTCGTTAATGACCTCCCAACCATAAATTTCCTATATACTTAAATTTTTCCTAAACCATGCACGTAGCACCATGGACTGATCATCAACATATCTCATCTAAGGTGTACACATGACCTCATCCTTTCTCCTCCTTCCACCATTGCACCTCCCAGTGGGTACATGTTTCTTATTCCTTTAGTGTGCATTGGTTCCACCCAACATTTCATCTCTAGTCAACATCCTATCACTTTTTTCCTCCTCTTCATACTCTGGTGGATATGTATGCACCTCATGGATCAAGTGCATTTCTTCATCATCTATGACACTCTCTTCCCTATGTCCTTCCTCATCCAAATCATAGAATGGAGCCTCATGTTTTCCAAATTCCTTCCCTTGTGAATATCTTCTACCACATCCTCATTATCAGTATCACCCCTTTGCACCAGCCTTCATCTTCTCTTCTTCTTCTACTCCAAGTTTGGATTAGGTGGTGAGGTAGTTGATGAATTTACATGTTCATAGGGCCCTGCGCCACTATCTCACTCTTCGTGTGTCCTTTTCACTCTTGCTTTAGCACCATAATCAAGTGTGTCACTTTATTCTATTTTTTCTTCTTCATCATCATATTCTTTATTATTTTATCCCTCTGCAAACCTTGGAGGAGTGACCTCGCATTCTTTATTAACTCCAACCATTTTTTTACCTTTAGGTGGGTGTAGAACCTTCAGCTCATCCTCAACATATTTTTCATTGACCAATTTCAGCTTCAAGTATATGTATACCTTGGCGGCTTCTTCCTTTCCAATTTCCAATGTCATGGAGTTGATGTTGATATCATCTGATATCAAGTTACCAATGTAAGTTTCCTTTCATGGATATACATAAGTTTTTTGTAGTGTTTTGTAGTCACAATATACTTTATCATCATCAGACCTTAACTTGTGCATGTCTAAAAAATAGTTCACCAATGCTTGAAAGTAGCACGTTGTAAAGGCATATGGTAACTTAAACCATGGACTCTTCTTGTCATCCTTCATGTAGAACCTACTTATGCAATAGTTCTAGTAAACTATAAAATCTTCCTTTCCATCAAGTACCGACAGTAAGTTACTCGAGATGTTCCATTCGTGCTCAAATGCCTCTTGCATTCTCTTGTACCACATCTCAAACCTTAGTTTATATGATCTTGTGACCCCATCATAGGTATAATTTACGAATCATTTGGAAAGGGACTTATTCTTCGGTGGGTGCTTCCATATCTTGTCCTTAAGGCCATCAGGGACTACAATCTTAGTGAACACAATGGAGAGGAGGATCGTGCCCCATGAAATTCTTTCACCAGTGCATGCTTCCTCAATTATTCTTTTTGTAATGAAAGCAACAAGTTTTTATATTATACCTTCCTCCATCTTCTTCATGATGTGGATTCACTTCTTATTCACTTGGCCCCATCTCTCCTGCACATTGAACTTGGTGAGTAAGTGCACGGAAATCTTGACAAAAGGTTCAGCAACCTTTGAAATATCTATTTTTCCTCATTTCTAGTATGTCATCTCAATTGCAGTGGCCTCCATGCCTACTTCATCATCTAAATCAGTGACAATATCTATACCCATGCTTCGTAACCTTATAAGCCTTCTAATCATTGGCATGGTAATATGCACTCATCTCCCTACAAAGTAGAAGAATTCCTCGTATACCCTAGACATGAGCCACTGGAATAAATATGTGGGTTTAGCGAAGAAGGGTAGTTCGAAAAATTTCAAGACTCCAACTTCCTTCAAGTTCTTTTATACTGATTCATCGACCAGTACCTGCCCTTCTGTCATATGCAATCCTCCAGCTAGTATTTTGCAACCATTTCATCCTTAATTAAATGGATCTAATTTGTGCCCTGGAGCTCAATGGTTATATTTAATTACTTTTCACACTTGGCAAATGTTGAGACTTCCGTATCATGAACTCATTAGTAACCCCTTCCAGGTACTACATTTCTGAGTATATAACTCTCCTTAGGAGTGCTTCCACCTCGACTTCAACCCTCTAGAATCTTTCTGGTGCTTTCTAACGGTTGTGGATGTCCATTACATGTTCTTTAAATCTAGGTGCCCTAGGTACTTTGTCTCACCACACTTACTTCGCTATATGAGCGTTGTGAACCCTATCTAATCAAATTTTCCCGCAAACCCTTCTCTCTGTGCCCTAACTGTTAGCTCAAACTCATCTCGTCACAAGGAACTATACACAACTTTGTAAGTACGATGCTCTAGTTTTCTCTTCTTTTATCTTCTCTCAAGTTGCATAACATCTCTTTTCGGTAGCTGCAAGCATTTCACACAAGTTCACACTTTAATCACTGTTCAAGGATAGCAATACTCTATCTATACAAGGTAAGAATGAAGTTTTTCACACCCCCTTTTTTATACATTTTCATGTACCTTTTCTACAACTTACCGTTTTCCACTTAACCCACGCTTTTTCTCACTTTAAGAATTTTAAGTTACTTTCTTAATAAAGTGCCTTTTTTGCACTTTATTTGATGCTTTACTTTTCACGTGCATTGTAGTCATAACCTTCTAACGCGTGCGCTCACTACTTCCAATGTCGTATACCTCATCTTGCACACTTCCCTGCACCGTAGTATATAATCCTCTACACCATTATACTAAGTAGTTTATCATGTTATTACCTACCTCACGTTACACTGCATGAACCTTTTCCTCATGTGGTCTTTAATCTAATCAATTTTCTTAAGAGCACCTCCATTCATAACACCTTTAACACCTTTCCTCTATCATGCCGACATTTCAGAGGATACCTAGTCACACCATGCCAACTATACCATTGTGTGCACATCTTCATGCCAACAGTTTAACTCACCTCCAAGCATCACCTAGATCCATCTTTATCATGCATTTGTACCTGGTACACACCACATTAAAAGGATGTGTTTTTCCTCTGAGCATGAAATCAAAAGATAGTAATCATGTTCCTATGCGTAAGCATAATTATTACAACAAAACAAAGAACTAAATTGACAAAACATAACAACGATAAAAATAACCACATGGAAGGGAAATCTAATCTAAATGGCAAACTTCCTTATTACAAACACCAAGAAGCTTTATTTATAGTAGGGCTTCAACATACTTCCATTTAAGTAATCCAGCAACATAGGTGTCATCCAGTGCCTGTAACTGACAAGTGCCTCATTCAAGTATCTTTCTTACTACAAAATGTCCCAACCAATGCACATTCAATTTTCCTAGATGGCGCGCAAACTTGGAGTCATAGAGAAGGACCATATTTCCAATCTAAAACATCTTGTTTTTAATGTGTCCTATCATGGTCAGGCCTTCTATCTATACCTACTAAATCTTCTGGATCCAATGTACGTGATAGCGGCATTGCTCATCTAATCTAATATACATTAGTTTATCAATACGCTCTTCCACTACAGCTTGTTCATTAGCGAGCCCACTTACACTGCATGCAATAAGTAGGGAGGATAGTATGAATTCAACTAGGAATCATTAGCCTTTATGCCAAACACCAACTAAAAATGTGTGACCTTGTTTAACCTCTTATATGTGGTCCTGTATATACCCAAATTACAGCTGATACTTTATCATCCCAATATTTTCTTCCAATATCACAATTATTTATCAGAGTGTATGTGCCATAATCTTCTTAAAATCTTCTGTGCAGTACCATTAGCATGTGGGTGATAAGGAATGGTCTTATGGCGTGCCACTATAAACTCTGCTAATAGAATTATGATTGTCTCATTCAAGAAATGAGTGCCTCTATCATTTGTCAAGCTTAATGGATAGCCATACCTACTAATAATATTTTTCCATTAAAATATTGTTATTGTAGCTGTAGTACAGTAATTTCTAGGTGTTGCTTTTTCCCACCTTGTAAGATAGTCTGTATAAGTTATAATGTAGTGTGAGCCAGTCCTACGTGCGAGTGGTGAAATAGGACCTAAAAATTCAATAGCCCACTTCTTAAAAGGATTTTTACTTGTAATAGGCCACGACGACATCTCATCTCTATTACTTCCAGGATCTCCAAGGCATTGATAATGATCACACACCTTAACATATTCCTTAGTATACTTGTATAAAATTTCACACCAAATTTCAGCCATCAGAATCTTATCACGCAGTCACATCACTTGTATTATGTCATCCTACTTATTCCTCTATGATCTTCCTTCCATAATGGATTTGTTCTGATGCTCTAGAACATGTTGGTGACAAAACCTCATCATCTAATTAGTGTCGTACAAATATCCTCCAATTAACTGATAAGGCACCACGCGTATTGTAAGCTATTTTTTCTCTAATGTATTCATTCCTTTAACCGCTTGTATGGTGCGTAAACACACCACATTATCCTCCAATTTTTTGGGTACATGATTTAATCTTAAAAAATGTGCATCCGACATATTATCCTTAATGCTTTGTGCATCCTCGCCAAAATTGATCCTTGATAAATGGTCAGGTCCTGAATTACTCTTACCTGGTTTGACAACTGTGAAGTCAAACTCATGAAAGAGAAGTACCCACCTACAAATGTGTCCTTGCAAAATAGGCTTGTTGAACAAATATTTTAATACCATGTTATTTTTATAGAAGATAAATGGAGTAGTCAACAAGTATTGTCTAAACTTGTTATAGAGTAGAACATAAACAAAGCTTCACACTCTGTTGTTCTGTAATTATGATATGTGGGTGTCAACTTCCTGTTTATAAAGCATATGGGATGATCCAGAATTCCTTCCCTTGGTTGCACCAAGACTGCACCAATCATCATGCCAAAGGCATCAACATGTACATGAAATGGTTTATCCCATAAAAGAAGATGCAAAATTGGTGCAGCAGTAAGCCTCTCCTTCAACGTCTTAAATGCATGTTATTTCTTATCACCCCAATAAAATTTCCCTTTCTCATTGGGAAATTATCCCAAGTACACAGTAATATTTGCATATCCCTTGATAAAATCCTATAGTAGTTGGTATGTCCTAGAAATTTTTTCACTTCACTTTGATTGGTAGGCTCTTCCAAACCCAAAATCATAGCTATCTTAGCTGGGTCAACCTATAATCCTTCTTTGAAAATGACATGTCCTAGAAAATTTTGAAAGTTGTAGAAAAAATACACTTCTTAATATTGAGAGAGATGCTCAACTTCATGTACCTCTCAAACATAAGCCTCAACTTATCACAATTATCTTTAACAATCCCATAGACTGTCCAATCATCCAAATAAACCTATAATAATTTATGGATTAAAAAATGGAAGGCCTACACAACAATATGCAAAAACACTGATGGCAGGTTCTTCAATCCAAAAGTCATAATTGTGTAGGTGAATATTCCCCACTTACTAGTGAAAGTAGTCTTCTCCTGGTCTTCACACTCAATGCACACCTAGTGATAGCCTATAAATCCATATATAAAAGAATATATCTCATGCCTAGCAACTCCTTCAATGATTTCCTCTGTAAACGGTGTGGGAAAATGATCTATGACATATGAAGCATTGTGTTCCTTGTAATCGACACAAATTATTATCATCCCATCCTTATTTCTTCTTATAACCATGGGGCTAACCCACTCAGGTTCTTTAATAGGCTCAATAATTTCATACTTAAGCATTTTATCAATTTCTCCCTTTACCTTGACACACAGATTTGGGTTCATCCTGTAAGGCCTCTTCCTAATAGGTTATGTTCCTTCTTTCAACTTTATCTTCATCTCTCCTAAAGAAGGTTTTTCTCCTTTTAATTCATGATAACCTCTTATAAAGAGATCCTAAAAGTATTGCAAGAGAACAATGATATTTTCCACCTCCTGTTCTGACCAATAATCCCCAATGATTACTTCTTTAGGCTCATCTTCAGTGCCAATTTTAATCTTATTCATTTTCATGGGGGCATGGTACATGCGTTCCTACTCATATGTCGAATCCATAACCTCACATGCACCCTCTCTATGTCTAACATCCAGATTTTGTTACCTCTTAATGATCAATCATGTACACTAGCTTTCCTTTTTCCTTTTCCCTCCAAGAACGGCCCAATTGTATCTCATTTATCTCTTTAACTTCCATGTGTGCCTCAGGATCAGGTTCACAAAGCATTTTAAGTAAGATCTCTTCTTCCTTTTCATCATCCCCAAAAGAGATGCGCCTCACAATCTGTAGAGCCTCATGGACAGGTGTCTTAGTAGAAAAGTAATCAAAATTTTGAAGCATACCTATAGTCATATCATGTCAATTTTCAGTCTCTCTTTTTATTTCAGCATGGACATACCATGCGTGTGTGCATATGCGCAGTGTGGAGTAGACCTTATGCATCAATAGAGATGGTAGTAAAGCCTCATGCCCTTGTGCCCATAGTCTCTCATAAATATGGATGTGTACCGAAGCCAAAATTCTTACCATGATATTCACATATGTGTGTGGGTACATTTCTCCAAGTAAACCTGGTGGAAAAGGTAATTCTCACTTCTTGCCATTCCTAAGAGTTTATCTCTATGTGTTTCCCACCATGGCACGATGTTGTCTCATGCGTAAGGTATAGAACAGCATGTTTCTATCGGTATCTCCTTCATTTTTCCACTAAGTTTTAATGGCACGTAAGAATTTATCGAGATTCCCTTCACCGATTATAATATTAGTACCTAAGCCAAGCCCTAAATGCACCTCACCATGCATGCGCCATGATCATCATTGTTACTCGTCCCTTGAATCTCTATGCCTGACCATTGCATATATGCCATGAGTCCAGTTATCACAAGAAACACTAGTGGTGTCACTTACAAATTATGTGTCTTCCCACTGTAAGTACATCCTTCCTTTGATGGTTCTATTATGCTCTAGGATCCCACACTGTACGTATACATAAATTTGATTCAGATCTCTTCTTTGCTTAAGGGGCTCAACATAATGTCTCTAGCATTCTAGACTCATGCAATGGGTATGATCAATGAGCATTCATATCTTTATTCTCAAAATCTTATGTACCCTCTTGTTATAGTGTAAGTCCGTATTATTTGCATTACACCAAGGTCACCCAAGTAATGTAGGAAATTTTTCTACTTCAACGAGCTCTAATACCTCAAAGTCTCCAATAAACTTGGCTCCCTGAATGGTAATATATGCATCCTTTAAAACCCCAATAGGTATAGCCCTAGTTTTTTTTGCCCATATATAACACATTTGAATATGGATGCAATATTGGTCTTCCCATCTAGATTCCATACATTCATAGTCAGCATGCATTCACCTCTGCACCTCTATGCCTATTAGAATATTTCTTACTGAACCACTCATCAATTACTACATCAAGTATAAATTTCCCTGTCATATTAATGATTTTGTGGTGGCAAGTTTACATGTAGTATTTGTCACTCGCGCTCAACTCTCAGCGTGTCGTACCTTTTCACGTAGCCATTCCCCTAGCATTGAGATGATATTCTCTCAACGTAACATCTTACACACCTCTTTCACATCATCCACATGTCCTTCTACGGGAGCTCAACGTTCTTTTCATGTTCTCTCTCACGTGCCTGCTCCATTAAACATTGTATTTCACCCTTGTAGATCTCTAATGACTCCCATAGTGTCTTGGTAGACTTCATTCTTATGTGTCATGTTTGGATACTTGGCATGTATTAATTCCTCCCTCATGTGATAAGGGGCTTAGACCTTTAGAGGCTCACACACGTGAGCCACCTTGGCACGTGTACTGATCCACATGGGTTGCAATTCCAAATAAGTAATATTCTTAGGCATCCACTAATCAGCATTTATGTGTTGTGCCTTGATCATCCTTACACCCTTTTCCTTATTCTTGTTTCTAATCATGTGCTCATATAGGTCCAAGCAATATTCTAACTTATGTTGTTTCCCACACCATGATCAAAATATATTATCGGGAAAATCACATTGATAATGATTAGGGGATCCACAAGTATAAAAAGTCCCTTTAGTGAACCTACCTCCACCACCACCGTGACCTCAGCCTCTATATCCCCCTCAGAATCCTCCATTCCTTTTATCCCCCTTGTGCCCTTCATTATTTTTTCCTTCCTTCTCCTTTTATCCACTTTCCACACTAGTCTGGAACACTTTTATTGCATTTGCTTCATGGATATGATTAATTAGTCTAAAATCAACAGTTTCATGGGTATGGGCATGGAAAATATTACAATACATACACATGTTCTTCTGAATCACGTGTTGTAAGAAAGGAAAAATTTTGACATCATGGTCCTTGTGAAAAAATTCACAATCCAGTAACAACACACACACTGACTTACATGGAAAACTATCCTTAGTATGTCCCTCAGCTTCACAATCAGTACACCATATACCATTACACACCTCATGTGATAATTTGGTAGAGAGCTTCTCTAATTTCTTTGTCATGGCTATGATATGTGCCTCTAAGAATGAGCTCACCCTAGTATCAACACTTTTAACCACCTCAACATGTAAGGATACTTATAAGTCCTCGCACAAATCTATATATGTTTTATGAGATAAATTCATTTTAAATAGGGTCAAAAATCCTCCAAAAAACCATTTTTCATGCTGACTCAGATGAATATCATAAGATAATTTTGACAATAGATTCTTAAAATGTGTGTCATACTCCCTCATACTTTCAGACAAACTATCCTTAAGCGCTAATGACATATTTCTCAAACTATAGAATGTGAAACTCATCTAAAAACACAATGCACAAAGCATTATAATCCACCATAGTCTTATTTAGATTATAATTTAGATACCAACTATGTGTGTGCCCTTGAAGTGTAGTGGAAAATTTACTTGCATTCCTATCTAAAGTTGTAATTCCCTTAGCTTTCCATAGTGAGTTAGTTATAATCTATAGGGATATTCCATAAAATCCAAAATGGATAAGGATATATATGAGGGTTTAATGTTTTAGAAAGTGGGATGGTTTTTTTTAGGGAAATATTCTTCAGAGGAGTCTTGGGATTTTTCATATGCGTAATCGATCATGGAAATTTACATTTTCATGATTTAGGCACTATTTTGTTTCTTCTTCGTCTGGAATTCATGATAAGGGGATTTCTCATGTATAGTAATTAAAAATCTTTGAGAGCATACATATAAATTTCCCTTATTATTTCCAAGTTTAATGGGTTTGTTCTAAACAGCCTACTATAACTATTTTCGTTATGCCTTTTTGTGGAACGATTTTAGGGGTAAAATAAAGTGTGTCTTTCCATTAAGATCTTGTGCAGGTTATGGATATAGTTTTATGTGAATATACCCTGTTATTGTTTAATTTTTATTAAGGTGGTGCAGGAGGTTAATGTCCTTTATGGGTACTTTATGATGTTATCTTCGGGACATATAAAATTCCTTACTAACTAAACAAGACTGGGTATTATGTTTAATTATCTTGGGGTCCATTGATTTAGAACACTCAGTATAATCCTCACATGGTGATTTATTCTTAGGGGTACTGAGCTAAATTATCAAGGATCAGGATTATATGTATGCTTGGAGGTTCCTTGCGACCAATTTCCTGCGAGAATTCCATTTTATGTATCCCCTATCTTTGTGAAATAATAAGGGCATGGTGACAAAATGGTTTATATGTTTCTTGACCCTCCCAGTTCCCTTTAACATTTCAGTTCTTCCTCTTTGCAACCTTGTCTCTACCTCAAAAATTTACACTAACTTCTTCAAATATCATAATTGTTCATGTGGATCTCACTTCACTTGTTCATTTTATACAGATATGCTTGTGAGAATACATTGTCAATGCACGTACCTTAATTATTTTCAATTATCATCCAGAATCCTTAATATTATCCTAAAATGACTCATGTATATCCTTGGAGGTTAATGTGTGGATCATATCAAACTTTCCTTTACTAACCCATATCAAGGTTCTCAGGTGCCTAAAGTGTTTCTTGACCACTCTTTAGAGTAATTGTTGAAATTGCTGGTTACATCCGACCCTCGATTTTTCGTATGTGGCAGACACAGGACAAAATCATGATTCCCCTCCCTATCTTGTATCCTTTGGGTCACATCTTAGGTCCTCTCACCCTAACTTAGGTAGAATCAAAATTATTAGGGAAATCAACCACACTCTTTATTAAGGTGCCTCCTCATCACTCCCTCTGAGTGAGTGGGTAGGCGAGTAGAGGAAGACCCCATCACTAGCTACATAACAACAATTTGTGTGGGTCCATCCCTCTCACCCCATCCCCTATGCATATGTACCCCCACCTCTCTCCCTCGGGGTGTAGATCTAGGAGCCAACATGACCTATAGAGATGGGGGCACCCCTATAGATATAGGCCCCCTCTCCCCTAAGAGCCCTGATCTTCTGCACTCATCCGCCCCTATATCTGAACTCTATTTCTACATTTGAACTTTATATCTCTATCTCACTCTTCACTCTATATCTATATTCCATGTTGAGGCTCTATAGTTCTATCTAGGAGAGGGCGGCAGCCCCTATATCTATATGGCACTCTACCCCACCCCCCCTAAACTATATATGGATATATGGATCACCCCCCCCCCCCCCCCCCTTAACTCTATATGGTTATATGACACACCTATATCTATATGGCACCCCACCCCACCCCACCCCACCCCCCTTGAACTCTATATGGCTATCCAATCACACCCAAATCTCAGTAGGCCCCTTGAGGCACCACCTTAGGAGGAGAATGCATCAGCAGCTAATACACAAAATAAATGGGTAGTAAACATAAAATATGTGTACACATATGTTCCAACTAAAGATCATCACATGTCACTATAGTGAAACAAATTATTTATGCAACATGTAAAGTCAAAAGGAAATGTTGAAAGTAAAATAGTTATAAATGTGTTGTAAAGAAATATTGTACTCCACTAAATGAAGTATTCTTACATCATACCTACCTACTAATGTCATTTGACTTCCTATGGCGAATGTAATAATTGCTTGGAATCTTGAATAAGCATGAATAAAAAGAGGCATTAGAATATAATCAGGAAAATAAGATAAATATCACCTATTTAAGAGGCCACAAGAAGGATATAGTTGAATATTGAAATAATAAAAATTGGGGACTTTTGGTGAGATTTAGTAAAGGTACATTCAATATGTAAAAAAAATGATTGGCTTACTATCATTATCACAATATAATTTTACGAAAAATTAAAGGGTTTTTCATTTGAAAAATATTAATATTAGAAGGTAATAATGTTGAAACTACTTATAAGAATTACTATAAATAGTAAATAGAGACATTCAATTGTCACTTTGTGAATTGTGATTAAGATATGCTAAGCTCTGAGGTTATCTAAACTAGGTGATTTTAGCGACAATGACGAGATTATGACATGGACGAGATGAGTCAATAGTGGTGTGAATCCCATGGTGGTTTTTTTTTCAATTGGGAAAGGGTAGTTAGAATAAAAGGGAAAATTCATGTCGAGGAAATTTTATCTAGGTAAATTTTCCCAAAGATACTTGAAATGTAGATCAAATCAAAGTCTAGGTGGGTTTGGGAGCATTCTGATTTTTGTATTCATTATGTTAGGTTTTAAATCTAATTTTAGGGAAGGTCATGAAGGCGTAAGATAGATGGGATTGGTCATATTATAATGAATGTTGTATCATGGCCAATGGCATCTGTTAGCTCCCAAAATCATACCAAGGTTTAAAGGGGTAAAGGCAATAGGATATTTCATTATATTGAGTTACTTCTTCACATAGAATGGTATACTTGAATCCAAAAAATGGGAAGGTGGTTAGCCTCCTACTCTTGAATCTCTGTGAAACCTAGGGGAGAGACCTTGGAGTGTCCTACATGATGTCAAATAAAATTATAGTCAAACATACCTAACTAGGTATCCTAACCATTATAAATTCCCACCCAATTTGTTTTTCACTAGTAGGAAGTTATAAATCCACCTAATAATAAGAAAAGGTTACGCTTAAACATGTGAAAATGCTAAAGATTTCCATAATCCATAAGCTAATTTCTCTCTATACCAGCATAATGTTTAAAGGAACTCTCATAGACATGAATCCAAAGTTATAATCGCTAAAACCTTGGGAATTTACAAATAAAAAGTGAGATTTCTATAGAGTATGGAGGTAAATGGTAATATGAATAAAATAAAGTGATCAAATGAACTATACTCAGGGATTGGATCCATTAGGAAAGGATTCCTCCTAATTTGGATCAAGTGATCTAATGATAACCAAAAGAAGACAAAAATCCACACAATTGTTGCTCATTCCACAATGCATTTAGACAAATAATAAAATGATCCTACATGTACCACCCCTTACTAATTAGAAAAATATATCACAATATGACAACACATTGATATTGGGGTGGTTGCAGAAGATATAAAGAATTGAATACCTACAAGGATTTTATAACTCAATAACCATACATGCCTACACAACAAAAACAAATGTTTCATTACCAAACAATGATCTACATAAAATAATCTTTATGATAAAACCATAACACTTTCTCAACATCATTTAATATTTTCCACTTGAATTAGGAAATACTATTATTATTAAATTTCTCATAAATTTGGAAAACATAAATGCTCAAATAGGAAAGTCAAGCATTCTCAATAGCAAAAAGATCCATATATAGAGTTTCTTCTCCACTTTACGTAATTTTCTTTTTAAAGGTGCATATAAAAGGCATTTAAAATATTATCTCAAGGGGAATCAAAGGTCAAAAATATCCACTTGTTAGAGCCAAGTGAAAATAAATCATCCACCAATGAGAGAAGAAAATGGTGTGCTCGGATCACTCTTACTAAATTAATATGGAAAGAAACATAAAAGTTTGCTAGAATCAAGCTAATTTTGGCCTAAAAGTGACTAATGTAGAAGTAAAAAATGAGGATCTATCGAGATAACACACATGTATCCCTAAAAACTATGAGAATGGATGAACAAAAAATTGTCACTTGGCTAGAAGATCAATTCTCCACAATTAGATCACTATGACAACTTAATTCTTTTATCTACACTCAATTAACTTCTCAATTTAATTTGGTGGGTTCAAGAAGGCACAAATATATTGAAATAATATTTTAGAAGGGGTTAGGATGACCCAAAATCTTCATAGAGTGATTTAGGTTCCATTGTACTGAAAAATATGATAAGGAGATCCTCAAAAAATATATCAAGAAAATATCCATAATCTCTTCAGCATCTACCCCAAAACTCATGCTAGTATAAATCTCTCTCCAATACCTTTCTAATGACATGGGTTATATGTCATTTGGAGCTCCCTATGAAAATTTATGATAAAAAACTAGATCGTAGTCATGTTTTTACATCACATCCATAAGATCAGTTTAAAACTAGGGTAGACCATCAATTTTAAGCTCATGGTTAATGCATTATAACTCTTCACCAAACTTTTATATGTCCACCAAGTTCCACATATTGATCTCTCAAATCTTCTTGAAATATCGAGGTTTCCTTATGCAATCAGGATCTTGGGACCCTCAAGATTACATGTCTCTGCCTCGATGTCCACCTTCTCGAGAATCCAGTGACATGTAATTGGTCTATATAGAAAAATCAGCTAATTTTAAGTTTCATGAAAAAAATGGTCTTCTAGGGGTCTCAAGTTCATAGGATCACTGTTACCTCAGTCTCTATGTTCACATAGATTTTATTTACCTATGATTTTTTAATGTGTACTAATCACATTTTTCAATGCCTCAAGTCTCCTCAAGACCTCAAGGTTTCTGAGAGTTTCTAGACTACCTTAAACTCTCAATATTTTGGGTTCTTTTACCTCCTTGTCACTTCGCCACTTGGTATTTCGAACCTCTAGGACCAAAAACTAACATCACGGGTCCATGTGGGTTAATCATAACCTTCAGTGATCTCGAACCTTCACCACTTCTTAGGTTCAAATTGTTTAACCCCGATGGCCTATCATGGGCCTCTTAGAGTTCTAGATTCTTGGGCCTCTTGGGGATATTATTCCTTAGTTATTTCAAGTTGACTCTCCTCAAGAACACAATTTCAAGGGATTTTTTTGCATGGTGCAATCCCAACTACTTTCATCTCAGATTCTCAATAACTTAGTCGATTCAAACTTGGGAAAAATGTTAAACCATGGTGTTGATCAGTCAAACCCTAGCACTTAATAAATAAAATATAGAATGTTCACGTGGGAGAGCAGAGCACATTCAAAGGCATGGACGTATCGAAAAGGCTCGTGTGTGAAGAAAAGAAACAAGTTTAGGACTTAGCCATTTTCATGACAAGGATCTATTATTGGAGATAGCGTGCAGAGCATTCAAACCGATTAGAGACTTACGCATCACACATTGGATTTTTTTGAAGAATTAGCTACAAAGTGCTTTGCATGGACACAATCTGAAAATATATCTACTACTATTAGTCAACTAACAGTAGTCTATTGTTAGCACACTTGTATGTGTGGCTATTTTTATAATGGCGTGTGGCTAGTAATAGCATGCGACCTATTTTAGGATTAGATAGTCATTAAAGGTCAAGTCCCTACCCTTATAAGTATGTAGTAAACTATGTAGTAGGATGAGAGAGAGATATATTCATATATAGGGAGATCGTGCTACTAAATTTGTTATGCGCATACTACTATTATTTTAATGAAGCTTCTATATACTTATTGAATTTAATATAATGGAGGATATTGATTGAATCTAAGTGTTAGTTTTGTGTGTATCTAAATCTAGTATTTTTTTAATCTCATCATGGTTAATACTTAATTTTGTTCTCCCTTAGATATAGATCTAACATGCTCTATAGAATGATGTAATAGTAATGGAACAACTTGTGTTAAGTCTTCATCCTACTAACATCTTGCAACAACAACCCTAAAGAGGAACCTGGTACCTTTGCGCTCTTTGGGTGAGGTCTCATTCTAGACTGAGTTATGTGCCAGTGCGTCTAGGGTCTTATTGGGATTGTATTACTGAATCCTAATATACATCATTGGTTCCATTTCCGAGACCTCTTTTTCAGTTGTTTTCAAGATGGTTCATGATGAAGACATATCGATTGACCTTAGCAAGTGTTGAAGAATGGATACACAATATAGAAGAATAATATGCATGGTGATTTGGCACTGGATCTGAGTTTAACACATACGTGTGGGTGGAACAAAATCTGTATGACAATTTATATGAGATATTTTTTGCTATCTTTACAGTAGAATTGTACAAGTGGCTAATTACTTATGCATCTAAGAGGAATTAGAGGTATTGCACACTTGTCTAGATTTAGGAATAATTCTAGGCCCTTTATTATGCTGATCTGATTTGGACTCAAGTTGTGGATACGTGGTTTTGTGGTGTCTTGAACAGTTATATCATGGAGTACTAAATTTCCACTTATTCGTGTCTAGAGGTATCTGAATTCCAGTTTTTACAATATCCAAGGGGAGCTTGCCTACAAGGCATTCCACTAGCGATCAAGATACCTGATGGTAGATTTGAATCTGGAGAGTAAATCAATGGCTAGCTAAACCTCACCACACATGGGGGTAGGATCATGTTTGGTGAAAGATGGAAAACCTAGTGGTAGAGAAGCAGAGAGAGGAAAGGTGGCTTAAGTATAATGAGGCACACGAGAGGGAGATATAGAAGTAGTGTAACATTGCAGAAAGTATGGTGTTGAGGAGAGATATGAATTGTGAAAGATTTAAATCTCACATAGAAGATGTGGAGCTACAGCATCATGAACTCCCCCATCTTGGAAAGCATGACAAGGATCCTTCCTTGGCCTCACATAGAAGCATGCCAGTAGAGACTACCTGGGCCACGAGTGCACATCTGAATCCACCTAGTAACCTTACCCTTGCATTTTGTTTTTAAACTATGAATGATGAGGCAGTATGCATTAGTGAAGTATTGTAACAGAAACCTACCATCACTATAGAATAAGTTCTTCATGCATGGTACCAGATCCTACCTATTAGAAGGAGGTTTATCAGGAAACCATGGAAGTTATAAGGAATCATCAAGGTCAGATATAATAATTAAAAGAGAAATCATGGAAGACGGAGCAAAAGAAAGCATCGGAGATGGTCCAAACTAATATAGATGACTTTAGGGAAGTGTGTAAAATTTTTTGCCAATCAAACATCATTCCACTATTAGGGAGTTTCTTAAAAGGAAAAACTCCATGCATAAGTACTGAGACTGGATGGTAGATCCTGCATGCAAACCTTCCCCCTCATAGCCTGGATTATGACAAGGAAATCACCCTAAATTTTGTTATGGATGGATGGCTATTAAGTAATATACAGATTGATAAAGGTGTGGAAGTCAATGTTCTTACCTTGGATGCATGGGTACAAATTGAAAGACCCCCATTGCAGCCATCCTCTAATTTATTATTCATGGCTAATCGAACTAAGGCCACTCCCATCATATTTTTGAAAGATGCAACCATTACCATATAAGGAGCCAAGTTCACTAGAGACTTTGAAGTTTTAGCACTAGAAGAGTCATATAGCTTCCCAGCTCTATTGGGGCATCCTTGGTGCTATGCAAATAATGCTTATATTTGGTTCAATAAGGGCTCTATCAGTTTTGAAAATAAAGAGGAAAGAGTTATTATCCCTTTAACAGATGGAAAATATGCACCCTATGTTGAGACCTTAAGTGAAGAAGATCTAAATAGGATTTATGTGCACGCCATTTGAGATCCAAATATGATTGAACCAACTAAAGAAGGACTAATTCAGTGGTAGGATGCACAATCTATTAGTGATACTACAAGTGTTGCTTTTGATAATTGGGCTCGTATCACTTATGAGTTGGTAGGGTGCGAAGCAAAAAGTATATTCCCTTGAGGCACAAAACTATGTTATATCAGGAGGATAGGTAACAACTTCATACCTTATTACACAGGAGAAGGGGATCCTATGGTATTCCTATGTGCCATGGAAGAACAATGGATAGATCCTCTAGAAAGAAGAAATATAGTAGCATATAAACTACGTGGGACAGCAGCACACTGGTGGGTGGTCCATAGGGATAATCTTGTCAAATGGAATGGAATTAGGATTGCTCTAACTACTAGGTTCTTCAAGACAAATGCACCTACTTAAATAATTATTTATCATGGTAATCATCCTATTTAGCACCACTTTTAGAAGTGTGAGAGACTCTGGGTAGAAGGGCAGGAAGCTTTACCACCTTCGCTATGGGTGCACAGGTTTTATTCCACTTTATAAGACTACACATGTGGTTGGTATGTATATGCAGAACTCCATAGAGAAATTGGAAATTGGCACAATTTAATTATAGGAATGGCCCAAACTTTTGAAATCTTCTCTACAAAGCCTCCAGTGGAAGAATCATGAAAGTTATCAAGTGATTAAATATGGGGGATAGTGCCAAGGTTGAAGAACTCCTTCAAGAGTTATTAGATAAGAAAGAATCAGGAGTGCTTCTTGTTGAAGAAATAGATGTTGATGCAACATTACTTATACGTGCTTGCCTTGAGAAAGAGAAAGGAAAAATGGTCTACTTAGTGGATGAAGAAGGAGTAGATAATATAGATGTAAACCATTTAACAGGGAGGCATGAGGTACTAGACAATGCGGATAAGACCACACGTGACTATCATGAACCTATGAAGACAAAGCATGTGAATATTGGAATAGATACTGAGCTTAAGGAAGTTGTAACTGGAGACTATTGGTTAGACTCTAAAGTGGAAAAAATCATAGAGTTACTAAGGGATTACCATGACTTATTTCCTAGGGGGTACCATGAACTTAAAGGCATGCATGAATCATTATGGGAGATGAAGATAAATCTTAAATAGGGTACTCACCCAATTAGAAAGAGACCTTACAGAATGAACCCCAATTTGCGCAAAAAGGTCAAAGAAGAGATTGATAACATGTTGAAGTCTGGGATTATCAAGCTCCTTGATGAGTCAGAATGGGTTAGTCCAATGGTTATCAGTATCAAGAAGGATGGATGGAATAGGATATGCATGGACTACATGGATCTAAATGTTGGATCTGTAACTGATCCATTTCCTACGCCATTCAATGAGGAAATAGTAGGAGTTGTAGGGAGTGAAATCAATTCATTTTTAGATGGGTTCTCTTGGTATCATCAGGTTTGAATTTCCTAGGAGGATCAAGAAAAGAGTATGTTTACTACTAAATGGGGTAGCTTCACCTATACTGTAATGCCTTTTAATCTGAAAAATGTGTTTGTTGTATTTTCGTGCATAGTTGTCCAAGAGTTCAAGGAATTTATTCACAACTTCTTAGATGTATATTTAGATGATTGGATGGTCTATGGATTAGTTGAGGATCACTGTGACAATCTACACTTAATGTTTAAATGGTGTAGATAGATGAGTATCTCTTTGAACATCAAGAAGTGAATATTTGCTACATCATTTGTGATACTTTTAGGACACATAATTTGTAAGGAGGTTTTGTTGGTTGATCCAGCAAAGGTTGAAGTCATTATAGGCCTAAGGGATCCTACTAGTCAAAGTGAGGTATGTGGATTTTTGGGTCATACAGGTTATTATAGAAAGTTTATCAAAGGATATGCCAAAGTTTCCACACCATTAGAAGAGTTACTGAAAGGGAAAGGTATGTTGTACTGGGGAGATCAATAGTAGTGTGCATTCAAGACATTAAAGGAGAAACTTACTACCACACATATTCTACATTTTCCTTCACAGGACCAACCATTTCATGTACATATTGATGCCTATGGCATAGTCATTGGGGTGGTGTTGGCTCAACCTAGAGAAGGTATTGTAGATCATCCTATCTATTTTGCTAGTAGAAAGCTGACTCCTACATAACAGAATTACACAACTACAGAGTGCAAAGCTTTGTCAATGATATATGCGCTACATAAATTCTGCCAGTATCTACTAGCTACACCATTTATCTTTTATACATATTAAATGGAATTGAAGTATTTGGTAAATAAACCTATTTTACAAGGGCACATATGTCAATGAGTGATCTTATTTCAAGAATTTGATTTCACAATTGTGGTAAAACTAGGAAAACATAATTTTGGACCAGACCATCTATCAAGAATACAGTCAAGAGAAGAAGCACAGGAAATTAAGGATACTATTCCAGATGCACAATTATATAGGTTACAATGAGTGCCATCAGAACTAGAGGAAATTTTTGTCTTTCTACGAATAGGGATGGTGCCATAAGGAATGAGATCCTGTGAGAAGAAATAGCTTGCTATACACGCCACACCTTATATGTTAATTAGTGGTGACTTGTAAAAATTGGGCTGAGATGAATTATTGTGTCATTGTGTATTGGAATATGAGCACACAAATATTATGGAAGAATCTCATGGTAGAATTATAGGTGGCCACAATGTAGATGATGCCACTACATGCAAGATTATACTCGTTGGATTATGGTGGGAGACCTTATATAAAGATTGTAAGGAATTTTGTAAGGCATGTGATCATTTTCAATTTCTTGGAAAACCAGGTCAATGAGATGAAATGCCTCTGAGACCTATTACTAGCGCAGATCCATTTGAGAAATGGGCTATAGATGTTTTAGGTCCTATTTCACCAGGTATGCACATAATTGGATCACACTACATCATAACTTACACAGATTGTCTGACAAGGTGGGCAGAAGCAGCACCTACAAAGGACTATACAGCAGCTACAATAGCCTAGTTTCTATGGGAAAATATTATTACAAGGTAAGGATGTCCTTTAAGTTTGACTAGTGATAGGGGCACACATTTTCTTAATGATACAATCATAATTTTATTAGATGAGTTCCTGATTACACACCATAAGACTACACCCTATCATCCTTAGGAAAATGGAACTACTGAGGCATTCAACAAGATTTGTAGCCAGACACTAATAAAAATATGTGATGTTGGAAGAAAGGATTGGGATGATAAAGTATTTGTAGTACTTTGGGCATATCAGACAACATATAAAATTTTGAAAAAATCCACACCATTTCAGATAGCATTTGGTGTCGAATCAGTTCTTCCTATGGAATTTATTTTACCTTCTTTACATATTTCACACACTGGAGGTCTAGCTAATGAGCAAGATTTAGAAGAATGGATTGAAAAGATAATTAAGATGGATGAGTGATGAGCCATAGCATGTTGGAGTCAGAAGAAAGAAAAGGCCAGGTAGAAAGCATGGCATGACAGAAACACAAGGAACAAGAAGTTTGAGATTAGACAAATGGTGCTTCTCTATGACTCTAAGTTCTTGTGCCATCTGGGAAAACTCAACGTACATTAGTTGGGGCCATATGTTATCACTTACATCCTTTAAACAGGCACTTTCCAGTTAGATGCACTTGATGGAACATGGCTACCCAGTTACTTCAATGGGAGTAGGCTGAAGCCCTACTATAAATAAGTCTTCTTGGTGTTTGTAATATGGCAAGATTTCCATTTAGATTAGGTTTTCAATTCTACATTCCCTTAATGTGTTTCCTTATTTTTTGCTATGCTTTGTTAATTTAGTTGGTGTGTTGTGTAATAAGCACATTTACACTCCAAAAGGTAATTACTATTTGAAGATTTTTTTTACGTAGAGGACTGCACATACTTTTAGTTTGGGCTAGATTGTTGGTATCCATGTATAAGACAGTTGGAATTAAATGATGGAAGGAATAAGCTGCTATGGGTGTTATTCAATTCAAAGGATTGCTTCTAAAAAGTGACCAAAGATAGAGATGGATGAAGGGATAGTATAACGTGAGGTAAGCAGGGGCCATAACAACTACCAGTGGAAGGTGTAGTGACAAGGTACTTAGGCACAAGGAAGCACATTGAAGAGAATTTTGTGACCAAAGGGTAGGAAGGTGCACTAGAAGGTTATAGCTGGGGCGTGAAGATGTACCACATAGAAAGAACAAATTTGATCAATAAATGAGAGGAAATTGGGTAGGTGAAGGAGCAATAAATGCATCAAAAAATTGAAAATATATTGAAGGATGGGATGCCAGTTCATTCTTACCATTGTGATTAAGAGAATTTGATCATATTCAAGTGTGAAGAGCTAAGCAATTGTGTTAAGGTGTGAAGAGTGTGAAACCAGACGTGGAAAGGAGGTTTGGGTGAAGGAGAAGTTTGCGTTCCCATGGGAGGAGGGTTTGAGCGAAGCAAACGAGTTACAACCAAGATAGGGAACGTGATTTCCACTAGGGCATGGAGATTTGAGCTAGGTTTTGAGTTACACATTATAGAAGTCAAAAGACAAGTATTTTTAGAGGATTGTAGGGTAAAAATGGCACCAAAGAAGGTAGTTGTAGCAGGAGTTAAGGGAAAGAAGAAGGTGGTCATGGAGGAAGAAGAAATGACCCCTGGCAGAAATTTTTCAGAGATGTAATATCCAGAGGGGGTTATAGTAGACCAGGAGTGGGATTCCCACATTCAGAAAATCAAGATAAGTGAGTACAACCATCATACTATAGAAAATAAGAAAGAGTTGGATGCGTTGTTGAACACAAAGATAAATAAGCACACGGTGGAGGACATTCTAGTCTATGATGATGCTAATAAGAAGTTATTGATGAAGAGAGGAGTATATTAATTATATGAGCTCCCCTAATTCAGAAAATATGATCCCTTGTACTAATGGCTCATGGGCAAAGTACACAAAGACTTCTTCTACTTTGTGGGACATAGAGTAAGGATTTCAACTGCGCTGATCTCTAAAGTGACAGGATTGAAGGCTACAGGTGAAGACCTCAAGGAGGACTTAATAGAAAAGGATGCATTTATGGAGACTAGGAGGGAGTTGGGGTATACCAAGGGTCCATGTGGCATGGACATAGACAATCTGAAAAAGTACCCAGTTGTGTAGGAAGCCACAAATCTTGTGATGAAGTTAAATGACCAAGAGAGGTGGTCACAAGTGAACACCATGTGGCTTCACATTGCTAAAAGGATATCTGAAGGAGTGATCTATAATATTTTAGGTTACATTTCTAAAACTATCATCGAAGAGGCACGTTCAGAAGGAAATATCAATTTTAGAGCTATTTTTTTGTCTCTGGTATTCCTAGAGATCAAGGTGCCAGACGGACCAAAAGAGGTCTAGGAGTATCCTATGGAGAACAAGTCACCTACAGAATGATTCAGCAAGTAATTTTGTGAATGATCGATGACCGAACAATTCAAGAAAAGGGCTAAGAAGTGGTATGATAGGATCCATGCGGCGTTCAAAGAAGAGTGGTGCACACCAAAGGATTTACCATCAATGGTGGGTAAGGCAGTTCATTTTTTCGTATACCAACATTTTTGCATTGTGTGATTTGCGATGAAGGATGGGGCTTGGAGCCCATGGAACAAACTACCATATGCCTTCACAGCAAGGTATTTTTAGGCATCATTTCACATGTTATTACATGTATGTCAACTAACATTTAATTCAGACAAGGTAGACTACGACTACCACACACTAAGGAAAAAGTATGTATATCCAGGATGTAATGCATATATTGAAAGGATCATCTCAAATGTGTTGAGCATAAAGCTAGTAATTTTAGTTGTCTAAGATGTTGGAACAGCACTAGTGTACCTCCAACTGAATCCCAAGATGGAAAACAACAAGTATGTGGAAGATGAGTTCGCACTTCTAAAACCACCGAAAGGTAAGCATACCATGGAGAACATTCTAGTGCCTAAGCCCATAGAGACAATCAAAGTAGAGGATGAGGAGGATGAGTGTAAGGATAATGGTGGTTTTGAACACATAGGTAGAAGACATCCTACAAATAAGGATGAAGTTGAGCATGCAACTACACCACCTCAACCACAAAAGGGGTATGATGAGGACTTGGATGCAGTCCAAGGAGCGTGCTGATTTAAGAGAGTTTTCAGGAGAACAAGGACCCAAGGTGATACTCTGTAAATAGTGCATAGGTCACCCTAAATCTCTCCATATAAGGAGACAACTGAGAAAAGGAGAAGGAAACTAAAATTGAATTAGGAAATGGAAGAGTTAGAGGAAAGTGCACCTAATTCTTATACACCTCCAGAGAACGTAGGACAACAAGATTAAGAAATGAAGAAAGGAGAAGAGGAAGAAAAGGGAATAGATGAGACAACTACCAAGACTTCTCAGGACATGGAAACACAAATCCCAAATCTGGAAGCTCAAGTTCCTAAGCAGCCATGGGTTATGCTGAGGACATGGGTAAAATTATCTGCACCTGTTTCTAGAGCACACAGACACAAAAGGAGTTATATGGCTGGGAATTAATGGATGAAGATATGGAAACAGTGCACACAAGCAAGTAATTATCATATTCAATGCACATGCACATGGATGAACCATGTTTTGATGTATGTGAGGATTCATGCATGTCGAGGAGATTGAAAAAGACACCTTAAGCTAAACACGTAAAATTAAATCCTATTGTTATGTCAGATGAACAGGTGAGCAATGCATTGGTAAAAGTCTCAATAGAGGTGGCAAGGAGGAATATGGACAAAGCTTCCATAATTAGGGTGCTAAGGGAAGAGATCAAAACTAAGGATGAGGATATAGCATGCCTAACATAGGAAAGATACTTAGCGCAGAAGAAGAACATTATATTTATCAGCATCGTAGAGGAAATTGGTGATAATGTCATGAAGGCTAGGCCACACTTAGAGCCAATGGTACCAAAGACGTTTCCTTTGGAAATACACTATGTAAGTACATTGGTGGACTTAGTGCTTAAAGATGAACCTCTGTGCATCCCAGCACCGAAGGATCCAGCACAAGATGCAAAGTGAGAAAAGGCTTCAGTGATGTGGAAGAGTGCATCATATGAAGGACTACTGCAAGCGTTGTAGGAAGAACTAAAGAAGGCAGACCAAGCCTTGAACATTTGTATAGTTCCAGAGCCGCTCATCAAAATAAAAACCCTGGAGGAGAATAATGAAGTCTAGAAAGTGATGAAGGATGACACATTGGGCCGCACAGAAATATTAGCAATGGTTAAACAAAAGCACAAGGCCCTGGCAATAGCCCAAGAACCACACAAGGATCGGCTAGAGGAGCTTGGGAATATCATTATGCAAAAGATGGGTTTGTTAGAGGGAAGGATGAATGTAATGTCCAACATTGAGTTAGTCTTGTAAAATGAGAAAGGAGAGATTGTGAAGGATGAATTGTAGTCCATTGTTGTGGACATTCCAAAAAAAGTAGAGGAAGCACTCGTTGTGTGGCAGACCTTGGAGACCAAGATAAAGGAGGAATATCCTGAATTAATTTGTCAGGTTTCAGAAGAAGAAACTACAGGTTAAGAACATTCTTTCATTCATCCAAATTCTTTCTATTCTTCTATTCTTTGATTCATTTTGGAGACAACCACTACCAAGGCGACAATACAACTAGTGTAGGGTAATGTTGATCCTTTAGACCCTAACACTTAGTAAAGAAAATATAGAAGGTTTGTGTGGGAGATCGAAGCACATTTAAAGGCGCGGACGTATCAGAAAAGCTCACACGTGAAGAATAGAAATAGTTTCGGGACTTAGCCATTTTCATGACAAGGATCTATTTTTGGAGATACTGTGTGGAGCACTCAAATTGATTAGAGACTTGTGCATCACGTATTGGCTATTTTTTGAGGATTAGATATGAATCACTTTTCATGGACACAATCCAAAAATAGATCTACTACTATCAGTCAACTAACAGTATTCTATTGTTAGTGCACTTGCATGTGTGGTTATTATTGTAATGACACGTGGCTATTAATAGCATGTGACCTATTTTGGGATTAGATAAGTGGTGAAGGGCAAGTCCCCACCCTTATAAGTATGTAGTAAAGTGTTTAGTAGGTAGAGAGAGATATATATGCATACATAGGGATATTATGTTGCTAAATTTGTTACATGCATACTATTGTTATTGTAATGAAGCTTTTGTATACTTATTGCATTTAATATAATGGAGGATATTGGTTGAATCTAAGTGTTAGTTTTGTGTGTATCTGAATCTAGTATGTTTTTCATCTCATCATGTTTAATACTTAATTTCTTTCTCCCTTAGATATAGATCTGACATGCTCTCTAGAATGATATAATAGTAATGGAACTGCATGTGTTAAGTCTTCATCCTGCTGACATCCTGCAACAGCAACCCTAAAGAGGGACCTGGTACCTTTGTGCGCTTTGGGTGAGTTCTTGTTCTAGGCTGAGTGATGTGCCAGTGCATCTAGGGTCTTATTGGGCTTGTATTACTGAATTCTGGGCTGCATCATATGGATATTTTACTCCATTTAATAATATAAATGCCCACACATTTAAACCTAACTATATTTTTCCTCCTTATGAATGTGGGATAAGCCTCCAAGTTTGGAAATAAAGGTGACTACCATTTGTTGAATTTTGAATGCACAACACAAATTAGGGAGTAAAAATATTTCACTATGACCTCATGTGTCAAAGGAAACTTGAAAACATAGAGACTCAAATTTGAATGTGACCCAAGGGAAAATTTCACTAAGGGATGACTATTAAACATTTTTCAAACACTCTAAATATATCCTAATTAGACTATATCCTCTATTAGGAAAAATAATTTTAGTGCTCCACATGTCTATCATAGAGTAAATATTACTTACATTGCGGTTCGTTTACCTTATGGTCAAAACAATAATATTATTTATTAGTAGGTTAAAATGAATATATTTTCATGAATAATATATCACATTATTAGAATTAGTTGAAGAAACATACTTAATAATAGGAACTGGTGTTGTTCCTCAAATATGCACCCCTGGTGTCTTGACAGCAATTCTCTTTATGGAAACAAATAGTGGGGAATTATCTTGGAATGGTGGTAGATCAGGTGGGATTTCATTTTGTAGCTGGGGATGGATCTAGAAATTTCCTTAAATATCAAGCTTTGGGATGATTAAGGGGCACATATAGTGGGGATGACCTTTTCCTACTACTTTTGGTCCTACCTGGAACCAGGGTGAGACAACCTGAGGTGTAACCTGAATGGGAGAGGGGGAGATGGGATCTTTGTTCCCTCAATTTCTTTCTAAAAATGGTGGGTCAATCTGGGATAAACATGGCAAATGGACACACCACTCACTCTCACAAGTTTTCATAAAATACGTTGTGTATGTTTACTTTTCCAAACATAGGTTATTAAAGACAATGGGATTTGATTGCTCTTGCATTCTCGAGATGGTAGAATTTGTAGCTAAGGTGAAATATAAGTGATATTTAAAGACATAGTGGAAAAAAAGTGGTAGATAAAATGGGGTAGGATTACTTATGTAATTTTTGAATGAGGCGGGATTATAGGCAGACAGATTCCTTACAATCAAGCATTTAACACTTAGAACAACCTGTAATTCAGGAAAAGCATGGAGAATTGAATTAACCCATCATAGTTTCTACAAAGGAATATTTGCATTCATTAATCCTCAACAAACGCAAAGATTTAACACAATCTTTAAAATACTTGACACAATAACTCATGCGATAATTCTAATAAAGTATTTATTGCTCATACTCTCGCATGCCTAAGATACACTCAAAGGCTAACAAAAATCTATCAGCAAAAAATGCTTACCATAAGGATCTTACAATTAAATCCAATATTGTAGAGTAAATACTTACTATAAAATATCAAACTAACAACTAAATCACAACCATTAAGGATAGATCTAGTGTAAAAAAAGTATAAGCAACAAACGCAAGACTGTAGTAGAAAATATGACTCATTAATGGATAATTTTAAACACAGAACCTAGAAGATAGAATTTAAAATCAAAAGTGGATATATTTCATTCAGATCTTAGAATTTCTTAGTGAGGAAACATCAACTGAATGCTCTCAAATATTTTCAATTGATGTACATTGCAACCACCTTGACACAAAATTTTGGAAAACTAAGATCATTATGCATTGCACAAAGTAAACATGTAATATTTACAATTGAATTGCTCTACCTTCTTTCAAAAATAGAAAAAACTAAACCCCCTTCATATGAGGATATGCCCCCATACTTATAAAATTTTTGAGAATTATTATGATTTAAATTTCCCCCAAAAAATTTTACGAACCATCCCAGAATGCATGGCAAATGAGCTCCATTTTTGGAAAATATCTTGTAACTGCAAATATTACTTTTTCATTGCTTAATTTGATCCTGTTTCTAGTTGCCAACACAAATGTGTGTAATTTTTTAACCATTTTTGTTTTAATCCTCCTTTTTTCATATCTTTGTTTTCACCATCATTTATGCGCCTAATCATAAACTATTTATTACCTTATGTCGTTATCTTAACTTATTTTACACCTTCCTTTCAGAGGATATATCTCGGGAAGCGGATAATCATTGACACCCTCTTTAAATTTATGCTTCCCCTATGTGAATTTACGAGTTAAGTAAACAACCATCTTTTGACATATATCAATTGATTTCCCCTTTTTCCAAACCCATGCGAGTATTCATTATTAATTTCACTTTTGATCTTGACATGATAATTCACACAATATTTCAAAAAATTCCATCCTTTTATAAATTCTTATTGATTTTTCATACTATTATTAATTCCCTTGAGCATCCTGAGTGATAAAATAGTTTGTGTTAATATTTTTCAAGAAATGGTGGATGTGGAATTAGGAACCAATCTGAAATAAATTTCTTCGGAAACATTGCGCGTAATTTTCAACCTTTCTAGCCCAGATGAAGATTTTGTGAGCATCTTATTTGTGATTAAAGATAAAGTGGAAATTGATGGACCGTTACCCCATGTAGTTTAGATAGCATTGATACGAAGGCTTATCAAGGTGAATCCTTTCTTATCTTTTTTCAAATTATGTATCATCATTTATTTTGTGTAGAGGATCACAAAACTCCTGAGTTATTGAAGAATTTTTGGCTCTGCTATAAACCTGACATTGGCGAGAACATCATCAACATATCCCTGGTATTTTTGAATAAGGAAATGGTGAAGAAAGAGATTTTGGTTGATGTTTATGTAGTGCATGATGATGATCCTGTAGAAGACATGTATTCAATTTCCTGCAAAATATTCATAATAGAGAAAAGATTCACCTTTATTGAGAAATTCACAATTAAATCTTATTCTAAGATCACCCTTGAAGTGTCACTACCTTTATTAAGGAGACGCAAAAGGGGATTCCCCTCATGACACCAGCTAATGTACTCGGGCCATCCTTAACCTCAAAATCTATCACCCAGCGGGGTACCAAGGCCTACCTCAAAGGTGGGTCTAATCTCCTTGAATGTTTATCCTCTTATAGGATAAAATTGGAATTGATCAAGATCTTGGAAGGCCCCAAAGAATACATTGCAGAGCTCATGAAAATGGGTATATCTCGTGACCTTGCAAGGGATATCCAATATGTATATGGGCCTTAAGACCTCAAAGATTTTGATTTTAGGAAGGATAAGAAGCTATTAAATCAAATTCCCGCCTTTGTGGAGGAATTTATAGCCATAAATTGACAATGTATCTCTTTTACAAGAATCTCCCTTTTGTGTATGCAGACTAGAAGTTATGTGAATTTCAAGGGCTGAGGCCCCTATAGATTCCCTATTTTGTTCCTAATATATACATATGCTTATTTTTTTTTCATTTGTCAACCTAAAAATTAATTTTCATAACTGAATTTACCTTTAGATAACACATCAATTGTCTCTAAATTCATATTGTATAATTTGGATATCTACGGTAAAGGTACTGATGAAATATGTTCTTTTTTCAAAGTGTCCCATGGATTTCAAAATCCTCAGAGTGCTGACCCTTTTGATAAACCATCTTGTGGATTTTACTTGCATTCTTCCTTTTACTCATGGGTTTTCTTAGTTATCCTTTATATTCTATGGCTTTTGGCGGATCTATGAATATCTCATGGATTTATGAAATCTGTGGGGTACCATCATCCCAACATACCTACTAAACACTATATGAGTGTGTTGCGGGCCTTTTCTTACAACCGTGAGGTATGAACTCTTCTTACAAACCTGCTAAACACTAGACCAGTGTGCCACAGCATTTTTTATGTAACCACACTTTCTTATTTTCTGCAACTAGTCATCCCATGGTATCCTTCCTTATTTAAACTTCTGGGACTAAGTTAATTTGGATAGTCATCAACTAGTATAGAAATCATCCTTGGTCATGATTTAATTTTTAAACTTTCACAATTTGGAAAAATCAGCAAAACATTAAGTTCTTCATTCCGTGGATCTCCAAATTATTATAATTTGATCTCCCTCTAACTGAATGGTTATGCCCATCTTTAAATTTGTAAATTTTTATGGGAAGGAAAGATCATGGATAATTCGGAAAGCTTTGGTGACTAGTTGACACATGTAAATTTGAGTCCCTTAGATGGTATGGGGAAATTTATTGGAAAACTTCACTTGGTTAAGAACATGGCTCAAAATGAGTACCAACATTGGCTCCTTCTCAAGGATGGGAACCTCCTATGGGTGTTATAAGAACAAAGATCAGACACCTAATCCATTGGGTAAGGATTCATGAGGGGAAAATACACATGGTTTCCTGAGTAGATACATAACATAATACTGATATATCTCAAAATTTGTTCACTATAGACCATATAACAAAAAGGGAGACATTAACACAAATAAAAACAAAACAACAAAATTATACACTAAACAACGGTCATACCGGATTCTTTGGCTCAGTCCAAGAAATGTTTGAGGTGTCTACCATTGATAGGAAACTCTGGAAAATTTCCTTCCAAATCCTTCAGAAATAAAGTATGTTCTTTGATCCTGATGTCAATATAATATGGTCCCATCCATAGGGCATAAAACTTTCCATTTTTACCTTTGTCTTCATGTCTACTGTCCCATAACAGGACTAGGTCTCTGATACTGAAATATCTTGGAGTGACCTTCTTGTCAAAAAAAATCTTGAGTTTTTCTCTGAACTTGATATGTATTTAGTGAGACTCCATTCTAACTTCATATAATTTCATGATTTGATTTATCCTTGTATCATATGGACTTACTTCTCCTCCACATACCTCTATCATACGCTCTAAATAAATAATTTTGTCAGTGAACTCACCTTGGAAATTGATAAATCTTTTAATGTGTGAATCATCATCAAATACTTGTTAGTGTTGAATATTATCAGGTACAAAAGGTTGAACCAGTACTTCCACTTCAAATTTACAATATAGATGTGAATCCTCTTTGTCATATTGTGAAGCTAGAACTGCCAACCTATCAGCTGCCAGGTTTTAGCTCCTCCCATGATACTTAATATTAAAATAATCAAAATAATTAAGGAGATCCCACACCACATTTCTATATTTCTTTAATATTTGATTTTTCGTTATATATAGCTTACGTATCTACTTGATTATCAGTTCAGAATCTCCCTTTACAAGGAGATCTTCTATCCCATGCATCCAAACAATTTTCAGTCCCAACAGGAGTGCTTCATATTGTGTTACATTATTAGTGCACTCAAAATTTAAATTAGAATAAAAACTAAATGACTCACCATTTGAAGAATTCGGAACCACTCCAACTCCATTTCCAAATTTATAACATGCTCCATTAGAAATCATGGTCCAGGGAAAATTTACATCCTCAATATGTGCATTAGCATCCATACAATGATCTTCAGAATCTACATAGCCTATAAAGTTACCCAAATCTATATCAACAAACAATACCTCATAAGAGGCATTCATGGGATCCTCAATGAGATGTATCATATTCTCTTCTGTGTGTAATTTGACTAACTTCCCCTTCTAACGGTATAGAGGCATAATGCATGTCCATCTGAACATTTCCTCCCACACTTGTAACCCACTTTCTTGATAATAAGATGCCCCACTTAGCAGGGAAATCCACGATAACCATATTCATGGTTAAATATTTTCCTGGATAGTGAGAAATTTACACCACTATACCTCTAACATACCCCAAAACAAGTACTTCTCTTGAGTCCATAGAATAGCACTTTCCAAAAGTTGTTATCTTAATATTCAGTTCATTCATGACCTCTAAAGGCATGATATTACATGAATATCTTGAATAAAAAATGCAATTATGAAGAAGTCTACCATTAACAATCAAAATATTAAAGAAAGGATCCGTATTCAATTGAGATTCTACCAAGGATGTGCCTTAATATACTTCTAGGGCTTCTTCTGTGATCTCTGATTCTTCCTTTACCTCAACTTCAGGTTCATCTATGGTAGGCGGAGTCACCACATTATTTGAACCTTTTTCTTTGACAACCACATCATCCTTCAGCCCCAAGTATTCAAATTCTCTTTTTCTATGTTTAGGAATTATTAATAACTCCATAATAGGGACTGTAATTTTTAACTAACTTAGAATTTGATACATATCACATGTAATATAATTTGGTAGGTTTATATTAGAGGTTAGGGTAATTTTCCTTTCTGATGGGATGTTATCATTTCTTGCTTGATAAGAAGCAAAAGTTCTTGGATTTGAAGAAGTAATAGGACCTTTTTTGGGCATACTCTTTATGGGATCATCTTTGGGGATGTTATTTAGGATAGATATTTTTTATTTAGGATTAGGGGTAGGTCCTATGACTTGTATGTTCCTAAGGTTATACTCCTTTTCTTGAGAAACCATAGCATTCATTAATAGTTTCCTATATTCATTAGAAGGGATTCCACCATCATACTTCTTAATAATTAAAGATCTCAAATATTCAAAGTCATGATTTGGAAGCTCAAATGATTATTCCATATCTATATCAGCATTAACAATATATGGGAGGGAGAATACCTAATTTGTGCAAGCCCAAAAGTCCTCCACAATTTTAACATATAATAGATTAGCTGAATTGGATCCTGACACTAAATATTTTGGACACTCCATCATGCATATGTCATCAAAACCAACTTCATCAGCAACATCATCATCTTTAGCAATTTTTTCACAAGGGGGGTATGGTAATAAACACTTATCACACCATTCAATGATGTGGTTTTCTTCTACTAATGATACCCTTATTGTTAATGGATCAAGGACTGTTTTATTTTATTTATAAGTTTGTTTCTTATTTCCTGAAGGAATGGGTCATTTTCCTTTGTCATCAGTCTAGTGCTCTCCTTTGGGATGATTCCCAGATCTATTTTCCTTGGGTCTAGTGTTGAGCTTTTGGATTTGAAATTAATCATTTCATTCCTCTAGAAAGCTTGTATTAGATATCTTTGACTATTCTAGAAAAAAATTTAACCACTTCCTCTAGTTCCATTTCCTTACTTGCATGTGGCTTCTCTGGATTAATCATCTTGACACCTTACCTCTTCATAGGCTTCCCAGCTAGTTGAATATTATTCTCAATTTAGACAGCCGTAGAAAAATCCTACCTCAAATTTCTAAGATTTGTATCCCTTACATAATAAGTTTCCCTCTTATCAAAATCATATGAGTACTTAATCAAGCAAGAATCATCACTAGGCCTTAGATTTATAGGCAATCTAGTTAAGGTTTTATTAAACCTAGTATTAAAGTTTTGCACATTTTCATTAGGATTATTTTTTATATTTTCAAACTCTAATAAGAAAAACCTAGGGTCAGTCTTATCACCATATTGGATTATAAAATCATTCTTCATTTCTAACCAATCATCTATGGAATTTTTAGGTATAAAATTGTACCACTCCCTGGCATCTTATTCTAGTGTATGTATGAACAACTTTATATAAACATCTTCATGCTCTATTTCATGGTTATCCATTATATTTTAAAATATATATAAGATGTTGATCTCCACTTATGGCATTATTTCCTTGAATCTTGGGAAACCTCATCCTCATTTCATGTGGTACTTCATTTGTATAACCTTCCATGTCATTGAAATCAATAGGTCTATATGTGCTAACTTTGAAAGGTTCTCTAGGTGGAGATTAAGCCATATTATTTGGTGGAGGTGTTTTAGGATTGAAATGGTGGGGGAATGGGGGTCCAGGAGGTAGAGGATTATTATCCACAAAATAGGAGTCCTTTAGGGATTTAGTTTCACATAATACTTTAATCTTATGAGTCAACAAAGGGGGGGGTGAAGAATATTGTAAGGAAATTACTTAGAACACCAAATAACACAATATTACAGATAAACAATCACAATATAGAAGTAGAATATCTTAGCCACTTTAAGGGGGAAACCTCCAACCATAAAATAAGACTCAAATTCTCAATATGATGATGAAATACTACCTACTAACCTCTATATATACTATTCATATGTTATTACCATCACTAAGGCTGACCCACTAGTGATAATATAACATATATGAAAGAGATACATCATGATAAAAAGTTATGATAGCCACAAGTCAGCTATATACAACCAATGTAATATATATGATTAAGGGCATAACATTCCCCTTCCCTTCAAAGCAACATTATCCCCAATGTTGAGAAGTTCTAGATGTTGTTGTAGGAAAATTATGATTAACTAAAAATGTGGAATATGTGTAGTTAATCTAACTAGGAATAACAGTAAATAAAAGTACAAAAATGATGTAAATAACAACTAAATAAATATAAAAAGTTACCCAAGAAACTAGGCTAATGAAAATAGAAACCCTAATATGTAAAAAAGGGTTGGAAGGAGCTTAGTTGATTTGGAAAACTTTTTGGACTGTGTTGCAAAGCTAACAGAAGAAACGAGAGGAGGAAATGACTATGCCGAAGTCCAAAAACTTGAATATCTAGGTAATCTGAGTGGAAAAGGGTGCCTTGGAGAGTATCATGGAACCTTTAGCACCCTAGTCTGTGTTCTGGGTGCCCTAGTCTATGCAGGAGATCCAAAAAATAGATTTGTAGGGTCATTATATGATCTGAAGCCTTCGTCACCTATCACACTAAATTTGTTGCACTGCGATATATGTTGTCGGTAATCATGATGAAGATAAGACCTACAAAACCCCAAGACAATCATCAACCCCTAAAAAAGAAAGATGCATATAAAAGGGTCGGAATGACCTCGACTGCCATAATGGTGGACTTACTAACTGATCATTGTACTAAATCTCATACCTGATGTAGTTTTATGTGAAATTGTGTGCAATCATGCCCTGGGTGCTCTTGTGTCAGTCACACTTTGTGAAAGTAGCGAGTAATAACTATGTGTAGAAAATATAATAGAATGGTGGATGGAATAGAATAAACTTCCCTCCTATGCAGTGTGATGTAGATGAACCAACCTTGTTCCTTTGTGATGGAACTAGATGGATGAAAATGAATCCTTTTATGGATGAAACCTTAGGTGATGATAATAATTACTAGTTCTTTGTCCCTCATTATGGTCTCAAAATAGTATATTTATATGGTTCTCTTGATCTAATTTCGTAATTAACCCTAAAGAGGTAGACCACAAGAAATATGAAATGCTCAAACAAATAGAAAGTGCCCAAAAAGTGACGAGAAAGTGGAAAGAGGATAAGGGTGCCCCGACTGGAACCATGGCTCCTGTCGGTTCCCCAGTCAAATGAAAAATAGTGTGGAATGACATAAATAGACTGGGCATGCATGTGTGAAAGGTCAGAATTAATGACAAAAAGAAAAGTAAAATGGCCAAAATATGGTGGGTAATTAATACTTTCTTCACTCAAAAACCAAATGAATAGTAGTATAAGACCGGGACTAAATAGTGACTAAAGTGTGTGATTTTATGACTACATTTTTTCCCACTTTACGTTGGTGAGTAGAAATCTTGGTAACATAAAGTAGATAGAGATGCGTACCTAATATTCCAGTGTAGAGTGATGTATAATCATTTTCAAGTACTACACAAAGCGTGGAGTGAAAAAAATATGATGGATCATGGAAACTAAAGATGCAAAAGCACAAAAAAGTGATGAAATTGAACCTAACGTAGAAATGTCTGTGTATTTTCTGATGTCTGTGATGTACCTGCATGACTAGTATGGTGTGTGTTGCCATAAAATGTCATTGTTATTGCCCCCATTATTGTAGTTTTTGTTGTTGTTGACTACTTGTTTCTCACACAAATAGAACTGCATGGAGAAAATGATCAAGTAGTCAAATAGGCATGTATATATGTGTAAAAATGTATTTAAAAAGACGCATGTATATGTATGTAAATGTAAAAGCATGTAAAAATGAAAAATATGCAAATGAAAAATGGAACATGTGTACATGATCCATGTCTAGAGAAAGAGTGTAGAAGAGGATATCATGTCTTGATTTTTTTGGGTGATCCGATGCCATATGCTAAAGAAATATAGGGAGTAATTCCATTGTACCCGCTAACCTTTAACTACTTCCCTGAATAATATGTGAAGATATCTCTATACTGCCTATGTTTTTGGGAAATCTGATGCCACTGGTTGAAGTAGTGTATGGAGGCACACCCACTGTAACCTCCAAGCCTCTAACTTCTCTCCAAAATGATAAGGACACCATGTCCTATAAAATTTATTGTTTACAGGGTTCGTAGACTAGTCTAAACCCACTTGTTGTATAACCCACAATGTTAAGGGTGGAATCTGAACTGAACTCTACCCACAATGCCAATGGTGGAAAATTGAACTGACTGTATCAGTATAAAGATTGGTGTATTACATAAAGCCCAAATTATGCCCCCTCTTTGGGGGCACATACGATGTCATTGACAAGAGAATGCGGCTCTAAAAGAGGACCAATTGTATGACCTCTGTAACTCTGGCCTACAGGGGTAAAGTAAAGCACTTGGTAGAAACCAAGGTATGCACAAACAAGAGGCTAGCTAAAACAAGTGTTAAGAAAAAAAACATGCATGTATAAGACAATGTGTAATCTACGCAAACAGTGTATAAGCTACCAAGTAATATAGTAGTGTAAACACGCAAGAAGAAAAATAAAATCACACCAAGTGGGTTACAAACATGGGACATCACTCATAATGTCACAAGACATGCAAGGCCAACATGGTCATATACAACAAACAAGTGTGCACACCAAACATAGGGCAAGGCTCGCATACAATAGAAAACAAATAAGAAATTATAAATAACATATATCTATGGAAGCAAATAATCTTGAAAAATAAATGTTGCACATGAGGCACCTGTTAGCATGTTATAAAGATAACCAATATGTCAAAAAATTGTATAATCATGTAATATAGAATGATAAGTACAAAATGAAACAATAACACCTAAGAGAGATGAATTTTGATGCCCCCAGTGACCAGTGCAGGATGGGTAGAAGGTGAGCATCTGTGTCATGTGTAAGAGACATGTATCTATGATCAAAACTAGAAAACTACGTGAACGTGCATGTGTGGATGGTATAGATAAATGACATACAAGAGATCTACCTAGCATGTGTAATTAAGTGACCATATACAAGCAGATGCAAGAAAGAGTAAAAGTAACCAAGTTGTGGATGGATGGAATGGAATGCAAGGTGGATGATAGGATTTGTTTCCCCCCAAGTGAATGGAAATGTATGCTATGAGGTTCATTTGGTTTTCCCCCACAGCATTCAAGAATAAACCATAAACGAGAGTACTTCATCAGGAAATGGTCGAATAGTGTGTTATGTCTAATTCACTATGATGAATGTGTATGTATTTGGTGAGGAGATGTGACCTAGAAATGATGTGTCATCAACCCTATAGCCGAAGTGTAAATGAAGACAATATAAATAAAGGAGTGACTATTGAGCCTAGCATGTATATGACTACAAGATGAATAGTAGGGAGTGGTGATGTAGCCTAAAGAAGATGTCAATACAAGATGAAGGGATAGGTGACCATTTAGCCTTAAGTGTATGTCACTAACCTAGTAATGTCACATGATGGAATGTAAAATGATGAGTGTGTGAGTATGATAAGGTCTATTTGATTTGTAAACCCTCGGCAGTCGATTATGGACCTAGGAACTAAAGTGCATCATAAGGTAGTGAGTGCAGCACATAGAATAATATGTAGTATGTGTAATGATAATAGACAACCATGTGATGTGTAGGATGTGTGATATGTAGTGTATAGGATGTAATGCAAAAAATTATAGATAAAATAATAGTGTGAAATGTGCATTATGTGATGTGTATGATGAGTAATATGTAATGCTAGGTGCAATTGTAACACATGTATGATGAGGACTAGTATGATGTATGAGATGTAGATGTGTAAATGTCAAAATTATGTAAATTAACTATAGAATTTTTTATGTAAGATGTGTGATGTGTGAATAGATACAGTATGTAATACCTATTGTGTAGTGTGTGGGGTTCATGCGTAATAATCCCTCAACATTCAAGTGTGAACCAAAGCATAAGAGTGTGTCATCAGGGAATGAAGATACATGTATAAGTGTGATGAGCGTGCAATGCGATGGGGAGGCAAGATGCGTATGTTGGAATTATGATATGTTATGATGGAAAATGTTACTAGGTTGGGGGGATGTGTTTATATGTTTATCCCCCCAAGTGTGTGTGGATGAATGAACTATCTAATGATGGTAAAAGAAAAATTTCCTCCATCTGATGCATGTGATGCCAAAAGTGTATGACCCTGATCTAAGAGTGGTGGTATATGAGACAAACATTGTATTGGTGAATGAATTCTATGTGCATGCAATAGATAAATATATAATGAAGGACATGGTGGAGAAAAATATGTTGGTGATGGATATCTATGTGATGTTGAGCATGAAAATGATGGACACCCATGTGGAATAAATCTAGGTGGTGATCTATGTCGAGATTCAGTAAATGTCCTAGGAATGGGTCTATACCTATGTGTAGGACTAGCGGAGTGGTGAGATCATGTATACAATACGTGAATATGTGAACTAGGGGTAGATTTTGCTTTGAGTAACATAGAGTGTGATGTGCTAGATGATGTAGGTGGTATGATAACTAATGTATGATTAGATGATGACCATGGAGTAGATTGAGGGACACCATCAATATAAATAACCTGATTATTATAGATGAATTTAAGTTGTAAATGATTCATAGAGACAATACATTAGGATCGATGAATCCAATTTAGAACGAGAAGCATGTCACACCTATCAATAGTGTTTCAAACAAGGAAAGGCATAAACATAGTAAGAGGACAAGCTATAACACGTAGGTTGATGACACCAAAGGGCTTTTTCATAGGGTATTCAATTTGCGATAGAGGGTAACCGATAACTTTAAGAAGTGGAATGGAACATGTACTAATGGACCATGATGGGTCAACCTTAGTATTATTGATGGGGACCAACTCGATAGATGTTGTACTATGTAAGTGATTAGATGTGAAATTTGCATGATAATCATGGTTATAGAAAGAAATGATCGATGGAGAGTGTCAGTATGTGCCACTAAGAAATCAAGACCCTCTGATGTAGGAGGAGGCATTGCATGATATGTATGATTATTAGAAGATTCATATTCTTTATTTTCATGTTGTTGGGATTGGTTATTAAATAATTTGAGTTTACCTTTGTCATTGATTGGTATAGAATATGTGGGTTTTTGGAATTCAATCCTCCTATTATTAATAAGATCTTGGATGATTTCATAGAGCTTGAAACATCGATTTGTAGAATGTCCCACACATCTATGATAATCACATCGAAATGTTTCTTTGTAATTCCTACCTTTTGGTCATGATGGATCTAATTCAAGTGGTGGAGGGAGCATAATAACATTGATCTCAAAAAAAACTGTAGTATGAGATGTGGAGCCATAGGAAAGTTAGTAAATGTTCACCTAGGTGGTTGTGATTGAGCTTCTTTAGGATTAGTAACTACATTGATAGTAACTTTGGCGTCAGTAGGATTAGTTGCAAATGGTTTGAATGATGCCTTGTTTTGAAAATGAGTGGATGAGGAGGCTTGTTCCTGATACTTAAGTTTTCCTATGGACAAGAGTTTAGTTTCACGAAGTTTGAGAATGTGATAAAGATAATCAAATGAAGGAGAGGTTTAAAAGAGAACAATTTCCTGAAGCGGTTGCAAAAGACTCTAAAAAACAAATCCTGAAGTTTGGAGTCCTCTAGCACATTAGACATCTTAGATAAATTATTTTTTATCTCATAACATAGTTGTCTAGGTGTTTATTGGGTCCCTATTTCAGTCGTGTTAATTGATCTAAGAGAACTTAGAGATGATATTGATAGAAAAATGAATAAGAAAAGCATCAGCCACATGTGTAAATGAAGTTAACAAGTGAACAGGTAGGTCATAAAACCAATGCATTGCATAATCATGGAGACTACGGGGAAATATTTTAGCCAAAATAACATGATCATCAAAAAAATAAAGAAAAGTGACATGAAATTCTTTAATATGTTCATGGTCACCATTCCCATTAAAAATAGGAATCTTGGGGTGACAAAACTAGGAGGAAGTGGATTGGTGGAGATGGCAAGTGTGAACAAAGTACGCAATAATAAGGTGGAATCTAAATATGGAGACGCATGTAAAGTGAAATGTTGTAACTCATGAATTTGAGATTAAAGGTCCTAATATAGAAAATTTAAGTCTTGAGTACCAATGGATGAAAAATTTTGTATATGAGAAACTAAAGGTGATGTAAATTGATTGGTAGGAGTAGTGATAGAAACGGGAATGGTAGAAATAGGTGGAATAGTAGAATCAATCGACTAAGGAGAAATAGAGGTTAGTATGGCCACAGAAGTAGTGAGTTCCACCAAACTAGTGGCTTCTTCATGAGCAACATCTAAAAGTAAATATAGATCTTATGGATGTTCAGCAATATGATCATTTATGGCCTTAAGATGAGATTCCATAAAATCTTCATGATATTGAGCCATGGTGAAAGGAGAAAAAACCCTAGACAGAAATTTGATTCGAACATGGGATTCACCAAAATGATGAACTAGAAATGTGTAATATGTGTAGTTAGTCTAACTAGGAACAACATTAAATAACAGTACTAAAATGATGTAAATAACAGTTAAATAAATATAAAAAGTGACCCAAGAAACTAGGATAATGAAAATAGAAACCCTAATATGCAAATAAGGGTTAGAAGGACTTAACTGATTTGGCAAACTTGTTGGACTGTGTTGTAAAGTTGACTGAATAAATGGGAGGTTGAAATGACTATGCCAAAGTCTAGAAACTTGCAGATCTGGGAAATCTGAGTGGACAGGTGCACCTAGGAGAGTATCACAGCGCCTTTGGTGCCTTTGTCTACATTTTGGGTGCCCTGGTTTGTGCAGGAGGTCCAAATACCAGATTTTTAGGGTTGATATATGATCTTAAGCCTTCACCACATGTTGCACTAATTTCACTTCACTGCACTATATTTCATTGGCAATCAATTATGAAGATAAGACTTGTAAAACCCCAAGATAAGAATCAAACCCTAAAAAATAAATATGCATATGAAGGGTTCAGATTGACCTCACTTGCCACAATGGTGGACTTACTAAGTGTTACACTACATCTTAGACCGGATGCAGCACTATGTGCAAGTGTTTGCAATCATGCCCTAGGTGTTTTTATGTCATTCGTACTTTGTGAAAGTAGCGAGCAATAACTATGTGTAGAAAATGTAATAGAATGGTGGATGAAATAGAATAAACTTCCCTCTTATGTAGTGTGATGTAAATGAACCAACCTTATGCCATTTTTATGGAGTTAGATGGATGTAAATTGATTCTTTGATGGATGCAACCTTAGGTAATGATAGTAATGACTAGTGCTTTGTCCCTCATAATGGTCTCATAACTTTATATTTATATGGTTCTCTTGATCTAATTTCATAATTAACCCAAAAGAGGTTGACCACAATAAATATGAAATGCTCAAATGGCTAGAAACTACCCAAAAAGTGGTGGGAAAGTGGAAAGAGGATCATGGCACCCCGATTGGAACTAGGGCACCTGTTGGTGCCCCATTACTAGCCTGGGAACCCCAGTCAAATGCAAAATAGCTCAGAATGATAGAAACAGACTGGGCATACACGTGTGAAAGGTTGGTAGTAACAACAAAAAGAAAAGTAAAATGGCCAAAAGATGGGGGTTAATTAATATTTTCTTCACTCAAAAACCATATAAATAGTAGTATATGACCGGGACTAAATAATTTATAAAGTGTGTGCTTTTGTGAGTATAATTTACATCCTCCCAAATTATGTCTTAATTGTCTAGATTTTTTCACTTGATCAAATACTCAGTGATGACCTTTTTCCTTAATTTCTTACTGTGTGTCTAGTTCCAAGATGATTACTCCTTCTTTTTCAAGCTCTGGTAACATTTTTTGGGTTGATACTATCTATATAATTACCTTCTTTAGGAAAGATACATAGAACACTGGATATATTCAAGTGGCCGGAGGAAGTTCCGATTTGTATGCTACACTGTCAATCATGTGTAACACTTGATAAGGGCCATAATACTTAGGAAAAAGCTTGTTATCCTTAAATTTTTGTTTCAAGGACATTTTCTTATATGGTTGTAATTACACAAAAACCCAATCACCAACTTCAAAGTGTCTTTCATTTTGATGTTGGTCTACCTGCTACTTCATGTAGTTTTGTGACATGGCCAAGTTCTCCCTAAGACTAGAAAGTACCTCTTGTTACTGTTGAATATGTTCTTTAACTGCTCAAACCCTTGATTGGACTCTCAAATATGGTATAATGCCTCTTTCGTGTTGATATTTAAACTTGTTTCTTTGAATAAAATTTGCAAACGTTGACATGTGATTATGTTCTAAGTTGTTGTGCTCTTTTGACTGTTTGATCATGTTTACTGGAATGATATCAATTGCCTATGAAATCTGATTGTTAATCATTCTTATGGCGTCATTATTCTTAGGTTGATTTATCATCGAGTACTTACTTGATGGGTTTTACAATATAATTAGTGATTTCAGCTTGTGGAAAGTGAAATCAGATTCTTAGGACAGATAAAGAAATAGGTAACCTAGTAAGCTATCTAAGTTTTGATATAATTTTTGTTCATAAGATTATTGCATCGATATTAGATGAAGAAAAATACTTTGGATCAATTTCAGTGATCCAAGGCATTCTCCTTAATCGATATGTTATTCTTATCATAGTTGTTAAGTCTAACTAACTTCCTAATGTTTTTTTATATTGTAAGTATATGCAGACTTGGTTGACTATAAACTAACCTAAACTATTTAATATCACTTTATAATTTGCAAACATACTTTTGCTTAATCCTATTCACATTTGATTTTAGGTGATGGTGATATTTTGTTGATAGTATGAAGGCCTAATCTAATCTATGTTAAGGTGATGATTATATTCCAAAGGACCTAACTATATCCTATTTTCATTTGAATTAATAATATCAACTTAAGCTAAGGTTGGCACAGTTATATTAATGGGATCCTAAAGCTATCTAAGCATCCTAAGTTCTAAATCTATGACCTAACCTAAGGACCTAACCATGGATGGCATTGTGTTGAAGGGTTAGTGTATTGTTAAAAAGTTAGCACCAACCCTTACTGGTACTTGGAGAATTTAATGAAAAATTGATTGGTACCACCACCACCTTTGGCAGAGACCAAGTTTTACTTGGTCATGCATTCCAAACTATGTTGTTAATGGTTTAGTGGTGGAATGTATAACTTTTAGTTGGTTTGTTATTTTTAAATTAGAAATTGGAGGTTGGAAAAATTGTGGGGAGTAACAGGTAGTTTTGTCATGGCATTAATGGCATTGGGTGAACCAAAAACCACCTTAGGGAAAACAATAATGGTTTTTGGAGAAAAGAAAGGAATCGGGTTTTATTTCTCATTTGGTCATTCGAGCTATTTTGCTCTGCATGTTGATTTTCTGGTTTTCAAATTGTTAGTTCATTTTTGGTTGATTTATGAACTCTCTATTACAAGGAGGAATTAGCAGAGGAAAATTTATTTCATGGGCTATTAAAATGACGAAAAGGAGAAGAATGGGTTTTTTAGTGGAATCTATTTCAAAATATCTATAGAATCTTTCATGGAAGCTTGGAAAAATACTTGGGAAGCTTAGAAAGGATTTGTAAGAGCTCTACCTAGCATGATAGGCTCTAACTCATTGAAATATTTTTCTCTATTTAATGGTTTCATGAAAATAACGTTGCTCTTGCAATGAAATTGTATTCTATGGTTATGGGTTTTGTGTATTTATATCATTACTTGATTATTGAGTTGTATTATGAAATATTCCTTTGTATATGGTCGTATTTTGATTATAGTGGCTTTTGGTTGTGTATTCTTGACTGTGACTTAATGTCTTCAGGCATAGTTATGCTGAGTTATTTTTGGAAATATGAATGCATGTTACAGTTGTGTTTGTGTTTTTTTGAAGAACTTTTCTTATTAATACACATCTCTGTAGGGTAATGCTAGTTTGTCTTCAACTAATGTATACCTGGAAGTGGGTGTTTGTGGGGTTAAGTTTTGTATAGGCTTTCTATTTCTGGGTATTTGATATATCAGCTTAAATGTTAGGGTATAACTCTCTATAAACAGTCTATCCATGTTTGACAGTGAAAGACTTGTTGATTTGTTTTATATCCACTGTATACTAAGTCGTTTTGGCTTAATTTTAATGGAACTCCATTGTTGGAGACAATAATTATTTTGGGTGATCGTGTATTCAATCCTTTTGGATCGACACCTTTGAATCTTAACTAGGTTTGTTATACAGGTTATACCATATCCGTTTGAGGATAGTTGGTAGTTTAAAAGTTCAATACGAAGTCTTTTTACATTGCCTCCTCACATGGACACCTCTTTAACTTAAAAATTTAACCGTAGTTGACAGGTCGATTGGGTATTTGAGGTTCATATACATAGGACTGTAATTTTTTCTTGCACCTTTGTGGAGTAATTCAATATCTGTAGACTTTGTGTTTGGACCTTCTTCACCCGATAAACTAAGAAATGGAACTGGGAATTATCTAAGTTATTGAAACTCTTAATGATCCTTAGGCTCACACAATTTAAACAATTTGTATTATTTAAGTTATTTATTACTATACTAAACATAAATAAGATCTATCAAAATACTACATGCTTTTTTGATTGCTTACCCTTATGAAATAAGTGAAATATGAACATATATCTAAGTAACATGGGGTAATGTGATAAGTGTATGATTGTTATATAAAGTTAATTAGTTTGAATGGAATATGAAATGTACTATAGTAAGTATGTGTGTGTAAGATTAAGTACATCAACTTGAGTGTGTTGGAATGTACTTATATGATTGGCATGGTTTATATGTAGTGATTCTAAATTATTTACTTATAGTTTATTACTTAATTCAGTTTGATAAATGGTGATTGTTAGTGCAAAATCACAGCACCCCTGGACGCACATCAGGCTTCTAGGTTGATGTTCAGGCATCCAGTGTGATTGCACAACATGGAAACCTCTCTCCAAGCGTGGGACTTGTGAAACCGAGAGAGGAATCTCCAGAGAAGGCTGGTTCCTGCTCCTAAACTACCTGCCACAAGCTATTCCAGTGCAGGCAAGCTAATCTAATCCTAATCTAACCATGCCAAGGAGACAGAGAGAGAGAGAGAAGGGAAAAACAGCAAAAGCCTACATTAAAACGGTGATACACCAGAGAAGGAGAATGTTGAACATCTATCAAAACTGCCATGGGACAAAGAGAGGTGAGAAATGGGAAGGATGGACAGATGCATCACAGGCCCAAGGATAGATTTCACACAGAAAGTGTCCCAAAACTCCATGAACACAGCTCCAGATCTGCAGTGAACGTTCAAACATGCACAGATACCTGCAATGAAGAGAGGCAAGAAGAAAACAAGCAAAAACGAGAAAGGATGGACAGATACATCACAAAACACGTTTTGTTGCTTCAGAAGTTTGCACAGAACATCATTCCATTAGTAAAAGGCAAAAAACGCCATTACAAAGTAGGGAGGAGGTTCGAACTCCATTTTCAACCCTAGAGAAGAAAAGAAGGGAGGGCAGAGCAGAAAGAATGAACAACCCTTTTTATTTTGCCACTCCTTACAATATATAGGAAGAATGAGAGAAGGAAGAAAGAGGAAAGTCAGATCTACTCCAACCACCCCCAGGTCGTATTTTAAATCATCTCATTATGGTATAAGCGGCGGATCCTGGCAAAACGGCGGGCTGTCTGCTGCATTAAAGCTGGTTGTTGAAGCGTCACTTCTGTTGTATCACGCGTCAGAGCCGTTTCTTGATTTTCTCTCTCCAAACTAAACCAAAACTCGATATTAACCCCAGAATCATGTAGAGAATTTCATGAGCTTTCCGTTGATATAAAGAACGTGGAAATCTGAGCTCTGGATCAAAAGATATGGCGATCTGAAGATTTAGGGCACGGAGCAGACCAAGACAGATTTTAAAATGTTTTCCCGCTCTTCACCGTCTGGACAACACGTGGCACGTGCTGATTGGACGAGCAATTCTCTGTCCTCCGTCTTTCGCGGGCTTTCCTTTTGAAATTGCTTATGGGCCCCTTAAACTTGGACACGTGGCGCCATTTCATTGGTTCGGATCAGTGCTCGAAAACACGCCCCTTTGACTTTTTGACTTTTCTCCTCGTGACACGTGTTATGATCTGATTGGTCCTCGGCTTTGCTGGCTCTTTTGCGCCCTTCGCGTCTTTTTGTCCCGGATGTCCCAAACCGTTTGGGACAAAATCTTCCGATCCGCTCGAAATGGGCTTCCTTGTCCCTCATTGGCCGATGACACGTGGCGCTGCTTGATTGGCTTTCGGCTTTTTCAGCGATCCGCGTCCCACTCGTCCCTTTGTCCCATTTGGCACAGTGCTCCTTGTGCTGATTTCGGGCGAACCGGCCGGTTCGCGTCCATTTGTCCCAAATGTCCCATAGCAGTTAGTGCGAAAGTTCTCCTTTTCGGCCGGTTCGGGCAATTTTGACCCGCTTGTCCCACTTTGCTTCGGACTGACTTGACCTTTTTCGCTCGGTTCGGCCGGTTCACGCCTTTTCGGCCCAGATGTCCCAATCAATTTTTTACTCTCTGTGCTCATTTCGGCCGGTTCGGCCAGTTCGGGTCTTTTCGGCCCAGATGTCCCGAGCAACACTTAGCCAATTTTCATGATTTTTCCTGGATCGACCTATTTTCCCTTTTTTGAACCTTTTTTCCGCATTTTCAGAGCTTGCTCCTTCCTTCTTCGGCCTGGGGAGTTTAGAAAGTTTCCTGAAGGGACCCTGGAAACATGAATTTTGGCCCCGAATCAATCAATTTTCCTGGGATTTGGATATTCTGATGCATGTTATCAAAATTACCCTGGGGGGGAATTTTGGATAACAATTTGGCGACTCAACGGGGGCATCTGCCTGCTAGATGAAAAGACCAGTAGCCTGAAGCAATCCATTGGGCATGGAGTCATAAGTTGCAACCTGCAACTGATCTGAACTTTGAAAATATCTCCCTCTCAGCCACTTGGAAACCCATCGGGCATGGAGTTGTTCACCAAGATGCCACTGAAATGAACTGTGCCAGAGAAAAACCAGTAACACCAAAACTATGTACAAAACTGAAAATCATACATGCCCCAAATGGAACATGCAGAGTGTGCACAAGCACTTCTTCTGCTGGAAGCAAACCTACCTACTCTACTCTAACTAGAAGCAAAGGTGAGCTAAACAAACCCTGCAACTGGTTGTGTAAAATAGCTTCCTTTCTTCAAAATTGGCAGCCATGCAATTGATTTGGCACTGATCATGGCTGTTTGGATAGATGGAAAATCAACAAGAAGCTGATCTTCTACCCAAATCATCAAGGTATCAACTAAAAAATCCAATACCTCTTTTAGTTGCTCTGCATTTGGATTGGAGAGGGTATGGCAGCTGATCCTTGGTACTTTGTAGCTCATCCTCATGCTCAGAAGCAAGCATGACTGGTTGTGGCTTCTCCTTTGGCTCTAATGAAGCCAAATACCTGATTGGGCAAGGTATGGTCCTTTTGAGTATGCCCATTGCTGTGATTTTCAACTCCAAGAATGGAGTCTTCTTGTAGATCCTCCTGGATGGATGGTGTGGAAGAAAAGGTGAAATCCTTCTGTCCTTTCCCTTCCTCCGATGGAGAACATGGAAGATTTAAATCTTCCAATTTTGATTCCAAAGAGCTGCTGTAAGATGCAGGATGCTGCAAATGAAAGCTCTCCTTCATGGCAACAGGCTTTGGTGTTTGGAATGTGGATGATGAAAGAGAGAATGGTGAAAACTCAACCGGCTCTTCTCCATCAAAACAGTCCTCCAAATCTGACAGGTTAAACTACCTCATTGCTGTGCTGCTGCTTGTATTCAACTTCCTCCGTGGTGTCCTCTTGATGTGTAACCTGACCACCATGGTTTGCTTCACTCTCCAATATTGAGTTTGAGAGATCAAACTCCTCTTCATTACTAGAACTTGAGAGAGGTGAAGTAGAAAGAAGAACTGAAGGTTCTCCTGTAGCCTGCTTTGTGCTCAAAGCCCTTGGATCTACGTTTTTCTCCTCCACAGCTAGATTGTGCTCCTCTTCTTTTGGATTTGGAGCAGCTTCTCCTTCCTCCAATGTTTGAAGGCAATCTTGCTCTTGATTGAAATCCTCCTCTAGCATGAAGTTTGTCAAGTCAAACTCTTTAATCTGCTGCTCTAGAGGACAAGTTGGGGCTGCAAGATCTTCTTCTTCTGCTGCAACAAAATCAGTCCTGACCACCATTTGTTCTCCAACCCTAGCTTCTTCTGTAGGCTTGACCATCAAGGGGATCTTTGTCATCCCAAATTTGGCAGCCCAAACCTTCAAGCTGTCTGTCATTTCTTTTCTGTTTGGCTCTTCCTCTTGTTTTCCTTGATGACTGATTTTTTTCAATTTCTTCTTTCCCACATGGAATTGGGAATGCAAAAGGAGGAATGGGTTGAAACTCGATTGATTTTACATTTTTTTGTGGTGGTGGAGGAGGGTAGAAACTCTTGTTTCTTTGGAGGAGGGGGTATTTCTGTTTATAGCTCTTGTGGAGGGGATGACTGTTTGGAAGGGAAAAGGAAAGAAGAATCGAGATGGGGTGGAAGACTAGGGGATGGAGAAATGGATTCAACATTTGGGACAGCAGATGGAGAGTTTGAAACTTGACACTCCTGAACTAAAACAGATTGGGAAAGAGGAAAAGAAAAGGCATGAGATGGTGTGTTTACCTGTTGACAAGGTTGCTGAATACTTCTCTCATACACTTCTATTTCTTCAATCCACTTTGCAAGCAAAGGCAGCGTTGCAATCATGAAGTCAAGCTTCTCCTAAGGGCTATAATGACTTGGAAAAGGTCCCACCCATGGACAGGGTGCTTCACAACCGATTCCAAATGCTCTCATCTGTGCCTGAGCCCTGGACTGCACCATCCCCTCCTCCATCTTTTGTATTTTCTCCAACAGACCAGCATCTTGGATCTGAAGGTCTTCATTGTATGCACACCCTTGCTCTTGGAAAGCTCCATAGCCAAACTGACTTTGGCACTGCTGTTCATATGAGTATGCATGCTGATCTGGAGGATTTGTAAAACATGTTGGAATTGGAAAATACTGCTGTTGTTGATGTGAAATCCATGATGGGAAATGAAGTCATGATTGCACAACTTCATGGAATGGAAAAGAAATGAAAGAGGTGTAAAGAAGGATGGATGAAAATGTATGGAAACGGGTCTGCAAGCTCAGAGAAATGGGTTGCTGATCAGATGGAGTCGCCAGATGTGTTTGCAAGTGCCTCCAAAGGCTGAAATCTTCACAAGAACATCATCAACCTGCAAAAGATGAAGTGAAAGACCTCTAAGGTCCCACCGGGCATGCCAAAACTGTTAGTGCAAAAATGCACATGCACCCCCTGGACGCACATCAGGCTTCTAGGTTGATGTTCAGGCATCCAGTGTGATTGCACAACATGGAAACCCTCTCTCCAAGCGTGGGACTTGTGAAACTGAGAGAGGAATCTCCAGAGAAGGCTGGTTCCTGCCTCCTAAACTACCTGCCACAAGCTATTCTAGTGCAGGCAAGCCTAATCTAATCCTAATCTAACCATGCCAAGGAGACAGAGAGAGAGAGAGAAGGGAAAAACAGCAAAAGCCTACATTAAAATGGTGATACACCAAAGAAGGAGAATGTTGAACATCTATCAAAACTGCCATAGGACAAAGAGAGGTGAGCAATGGGAAGGATGGACAGATGCATCACAAGCCCAAGGATAGATTTCACACAGAAAGTGTCCCAAAACTCCATGAACACAGCTCCAGATCTGCAGTGAACGTTCAAACATGCACAGATACCTGCAATGAAGAGAGGCAAGAAGAAAACAAGCAAAAACGAGAAAGGATGGACAGATACATCACAAAACACGTTTTGTTGCTTCAAAAGTTTACACAGAACATCATTCCATTAGTAAAAGGCAAAAAATGCCATTACAGAGTAGGGAGGAGGTTCGAACTCCATTTTCAACCCTAGAGAAGAAAAGAAGGGAGGGCAGAGCGGAAAGAATGAACAACCCTTTTTATTTTGCCACTCCTTACAATATATAGGAAGAATGAGAGAAGGAAGAAAGAGGAAAGTCAGATCTACTCTAACCACCCCCAGGTCGTATTTTAAATCATCTCATTATGGTATAAGCGGCGGATCCTGGAAAAACGGCGGGCTGTCTGCTGCATTAAAGCTGGTTGTATGAAGCGTCACTTCTATTGTATCATGCGTCAGAGCCGTTTCTTTCTTTTCTCTCTCCAAACTGCACCAAAACTCGATATTAACCCCAGAATCATGTAGAGAATTTCATGAGCTTTCCGTTGATATAAAGAATGTGGAAATCTGAGCTGCTGAATCAAAAGATATGGCGATCTGAAGATTTAGGGCACGGAGCAGACCAAGACAGATTTTAAAATGTTTTCCCGCTCTTCACCGTCTGGACGACACGTGGCACGTGCTGATTGGACGAGTAATTCTCTGTCCTCCGTCTTTCGCGGGCTTTCCTTTTGAAATTACTTGTGGGCCCCTTAAACTTGGACACATGGCGCCATTTCATTGGTTCGGATCAGTGCTCGAAAACACGCCCCTTTGACTTTTTGAATTTTCTCCTTGTGACACGTGTTATGATCTGATTGGTCCTCGGCTCTGCTGGCTCTTTTGCACCCTTCGCGTCTTTTTGTCCCGGATGTCCCAAACCGTTTGGGACAAAATCTTCCGATCCGCCCGAAATGGGCTTCCTTGTCCCTCATTGGCCGATGACACGTGGCGCTGCTTGATTGGCTTTCGGCCTTTTTCGGCGATCCGCGTCCCGTTCGTCCCTTTGTCCCATTTGGCACAGTGCTCCTTGTGCTGATTTCGGGGCGAACCGGCCGGTTCGCGTCCATTTGTCCCAAATGTCCCATAGCAGTTAGTGCGAAAGTTCTCCTTTTTGGCCGGTTCGGGCAATTTTGGCCCGCTTGTCCCACTTTGCTTCGGACTGACTTGACCTTTTTCGCCCGGTTCGCCCGGTTCGCGCCTTTTCGGCCCAGATGTCCCAATCAATTTTTTACTCTCTGTGCTCATTTCGGCCGGTTCGGCCGGTTCGGGTCTTTTCGGCCCAGATGTCCTGAGCAACACTTAGCCAATTTTCATGATTTTTCCCTGGATCGACCTATTTTCCCTTTTTTGAACCTTTTTTCCGCATTTTCAGAGCTTGCTCCTTCCTTCTTCGGCCTGGGGAGTTTAGAAAGTTTCCTGAAGGGACCCTGGAAACATGAATTTTGGCCCCGAATCAATCAATTTTCCTGGGATTTGGATATTCTGATGCATGTTATCAAAATTACCCTGGGGGGGAATTTTGGATAACAGGTCCTTGCATGCGCTTCTAGAGCACAGTACCCACAGATCAAGTATTTTGTTGGAAATCATTTGATAGTGGTAGCTCATACATGCACACCAGGAAGATGTTGTCGTGGACCTTTGAGTCTCATGTTGATGAGCCCAAGTTTGAAGTTGGCACAGAAGAAATAATAGAAATAGAGAAGCGTAGTGATGTGAATCTTGTTGTGGATACTAAACGGTTATCTAATGAATAGGTCTATAATGTGCTAAAAAAGGTGTTAGTAAAAGTAGAGGTATGGTTATTCAGAATGAATAACAGAATCAGAACCTTAGAGGAAGAATTGAGAGAAAATAATAAGGAGATAATCAAGAGTAATATGGAGATAAAAGGAAACAAGTCATTAATTGTGTAGCTGAAGATTGAGTTGAGGGAAGAAAAGGAAAAGGTACGTGGAGCTTAAAAAAAGGTGGAGACTATCTTAGACTCCATCATTTGAGCACACCCAGATTTGACCCCGCCTGAGCAAAAGTATGAGTAATATTTTCTCTTCCTAGAGGATGTGGTGCGCTTGCTCACATTGGAGAAGCCACCAATTACATTGGAGTCGGTAGAGGAAGCTCTGACGTGGTAAAGGGGCGACGAGAAAGAAAATATTGAGGAAACAATAACTTGGTACTTTGAGCTCCTTGCCTTAGTAAAAACTGTGACACACATGGACAAAACTGTCTATGAAAATTGTGGAGACATGGACAGGGTTACAGGTATATTAGTTTCCACCCATAAGATGGACCTGAAGGAGTTCTAGAAGAAGAAAAATAATAAAATGGTGGAGAAAGATAAAATAATCATGGAGGTTGAGACAATGTCTAGGGAGATTGAAGGCCTAAGGGTATCGATTAAAAATAAAGTGAAATAATTGTATCCCCAGGTCACTCGCATGATGGATGCACTAAGTGACATTAGTAAGCAGATGGATAACATTATAGATACACTGAAGGCTAAGGGCAAGGAGTTTTTATTTGATGAATTAGACACATTAATAAGGGATTTGTTCTAGCAAGCGCAAAGTGAGGTGTATGCCTGGAGTAAGATTGAAGCATGCTTGAATAAAGACTTCCCAATTCTTCTTTAGCAGTGATGAAATTCTTTCATTTTTTTGTGTAAACTAGAAGCATGTTATTCTTTCCTCCCATTCTTTATTCTTTGCAGAAGACTAGGTTGTTTTCAAGGATAGACAATAAGTTTAATGTGGGGTGATGATGGACCCTTAAAAATGAATAAGTCCCGAGGAAGAGAAATAGAACGTGCACGCGTGTAAGGAAAGTGTGTAGAAAGGAATTCAAGGAAAGGCATGTGAGAGAAGAGGTTGGCATGTGGAAGTAAAGAAGGGCTTAAGGACTTATCCATATTTTTGAGGTGGTATCATAGGAAAAACATGTGAGGGCTCGAGTAGGTGTGATGAATGGATAAGGTGCTAGCCTGGAGCTTTGGAGTTCAAGAAAAGAATATTCCACATAGGGAATATTCCTAGAAGGATCATTACAGTTAGTGGAGGCCTTTTCCAGATAGCATAAGCACTCAATCATGGAGGACCACATTTCCACCTGGCATGCGATATGCTCATGGATGATACTGTGGTGGTGAAGGAAGGATCCAAATTCTAGTTAAGGGAGTGATTGTGTTCAAGATAAGAGAGGAGTGGAAGAATAATGAAGTACTGAAAGAATGTTGTGGGGTAGTAGAGGATAAAGAGGTAACGAAGTGCTGCAAGAATGCTAGAAAGGATGTTGTTAAGCATATATGTATGTGCTCGGGTCTGAAACAAGGGTTGTAGTGGAAAAACATAGCTAGAATCTCTACCTAGAGTATTTGTGTAGGGATGCAATGATATTCCATGATGTATATGGTCTTTGATGACCCTTTTTGTTGTAATGTGGCTACTGTAAATGTTTATAAATCAATATACGATGTGTTATTATGGATATCCATGTTTATGGGTATAAACCCTTTTGTTATTCATGTTGTTATGGATCAGATCTATCTTTTTAATGCCTATTACAATGCTTATTTCCATTTATGGTACACCTGTGCTTGGATCTGGTATCTTTACTTTCTAATTTTAAGTGAATGCATATATTTATGTTCCTGGAACCCATCCTCCATTAATGGTGGAACATTCTCATGAAGCTCACATAAATAAGGGGCACGATGCCATGTGTACCTCGAGTGAACACCCAACACATACTGGGTGATATGACGATGCACATAGGGTAGAAAAAAGGTATATGAAAGTTGACTACAAGTACCAACATGGGTTGGCACCAAATTATTAATCATACACTAACCCTTCAACATAAAGCCAACCACATTTAGGTCCTTATGTTCGGTCATAGGTTTAAAACATCTAATCGTTAGATAAGTTTAGGGTCCCATTACCATAAATGTGTCAACCTTAGCTTAGGTTGATATTATTAATTCAAATGCAAATTGTATATAGTTAGGTCCTTCGGGATATAATCATCACCTTGGCATACATTAGATTAGACCTTCATAGTATCAAAAAAATATCACCATCACCTTAAATCAAATTCGAATCAGATTAAGAAGAAGTATGTCTGAAAATTATAAGGTGATATTAAATAGTTTAGATTAGCTTATACTCAACCAAGTCTTCATATACTTGCAATATCAGAAAACATCAAGAAGTGAGTTAAACTTAACAATTATGATCAGAATAACATATCAATCAAGTAGAATGCCTTGAATCACTGAAATTGATCCAAGATATTATCCTTCATCTAATATTGATGCAATAGTCTTAGGAACAAAAATTATATCAAAACTTAGATATCTTACCAGGTTACCTATTTGTTTATCTATCCCAAGAATCTGATTTCACTTTCCACAAGCTGAAATCAATAAGTTTATTTCAAAACCTGTCAAGTAAGTACTCAATGATAAATCAACATAAGTATAACAATGGCATAAGAATGATTAATAATCATATTTCATAGGAAATTAATATCATTCTAACAAACATGATTAAAAAATTCAAAAGAGCACAACAACTCAGAACACAATCACATGTCAACGTTTTCCAAATTCATTCAAAGAAGCAAGTACATATATCAACATGATAGAGGTATTACATACCTCCCCTCTAAAAAACATCATCGTCCTGATGATTAACTTAGTCCAACACATTTTTAAGAACATAGGTAAAAATATAACTTATTTAACCATATAATTCTCAAACAGTAAACAAAAATTTTCAAAAATTCAATTTTTCAAAGGTTCATTACAACTTAAAATGGCTATACCAACACTTATTAAAAGCGTTTTTTTTAATCAAAAATGGAAAAATCAAAGATAGTTTTCAAACTAATTATCCAAACATCACATAAAAATAAATTATTTTGTTAGAATAGATGTGGAAAAACAATTTTTATGTCTTCAAGATCCTCCTAGGTTGCACGTTCTTCACTAAAATGGTCCCAATGGACCTTGCATTGACTTATTTCATGGTTACGCAAGTGTAACTTGTGAAATTTCCAGCACACTTACGGGTTCAACCATGATTAACCTTGGATATCGAACCTACAAAGAATTCCAATTTAATACATGTGACAAATCTGAAACATATTTCTTAAGCAAGGAAATATGAAAAACATCATGCATCCATGTCAATGTGGGAGGCAATGCTAAGTGATAGGAAACAAGAATGACCACTTCTACAATTTTGAAGGGTCCCACAAATCAAGGTGATAACTTGGATGATTTGCTAAAAGTAATTGAACTCTTTTTAGGCTTGACTCTTAAAAATAAATTTTCACTAAGTTCAAATTTCCTATCAATCCTTTTTAGGTCTGCATAACTTTTCTTCCTATCAGCAACTTCCTTTAATCAGCCACGGATTAATTTTACTTATTGTTCCATTTCAGTAAGCATTTCAGGTCCAATTACCTCTCAATCTTCAATGCTATCCCAACTAACAGGGGTTCTAAACTTTCGTCCATATAATGCTTTGAAAGGTGCCATTTTTAGAGAGGAATGATACATGTTATTGTATGTAAATTCAACCAAAGGAAGGTATTCTTCCCATTTGTACTGCTAATCCATACAATACATCCTAAGCATGTCTTTCATTACCTGATTAACTCTTTCGGTCTTCCCATCCATTTTTGGATGGTATGCAGAACTACAGTTCAATTTAGTCCCTAAGGTTGCGTTTAGAGTTTTCCAAAAATGTGAAGTCATTCTTATATCTCTATCATATATAATTAACTCAGGTACATTTTTCAATATGAAAATTTCATGAGCAAATCATTTTGCAAGAACATGTGAATCATCCTTTTGATTACCAACAATGAAATGAGTCACTTTTGTAAATCTATCAACCACAACCAAAAAAACATCATGTTTATTTTTAGACATGGGAAACCCTTGAAAAAAATCCATACTTATTAATTGCCATTTATATTGTGGTATGCTATGTGGGTACAATAAACAAACTAGGTGCATGTGTAACAACCACTTTTTGTCACTTCACATTTAGAGATATTTTTTTATCTTACTTTATGCAGCTGATTTAAATACCCATATAATTAAATACAACATAAAACTTAATGCAATCCATTTCTGATAATTTTCAAAAACCATGTGCAACTGTATGAGAGTATAATGATCCTAATCGATCTCCCTCAATGCTTTGTAAGAGCCAATACATCAAATGTATCCATTGGTCTTCCTATTTCAGGATATGATAATTAAGTGAAGATATCTAAATGTCTACCTAAGTTACGCCAAGGAATTACATAGACATCTCATAGCTTTGATCATAGTGAAATCATGACAGTGTAATCAATAAATTACAGTACTTTGCGCCAAGTTTTAGAGTCATGTATGCCATGCTCGGTTCCATGGCAACACACTCGCCATTGGGAAATTGTCATCTCACTTTAATCACTTATTCAGTTATATGGATTTACAATAAAAATGGTGCCATAACTGACTACAAGTATTGTATAAGGTACAAATCTAGTTTATCCTTCCTAAAGGTGTACCTCTATGCCATCCTACGATTCCTATGGGAAGGTAAGTGTCTCTGTAATGATTTTCATAATTACTCGACCAATTCCCTTTCCAAAGCCAATATAAGTTGGTATCGAGGTACTTATCCATGGGGTTCAATCCACTTTTGTAACTTTAACAAATCTTGTACTTAATGCATTACCATGTCACAATTCTGGGTTTTGATGTGGTGACTCAGTATAACTACTATGTGGTGGTATCCAAATAATGACTATCATCATTAATTAGATACGACCACATAACAACCATAGTGAGTTGACCCACCAAGAGTCCTAATTTGGAACATGGTAACTTAAATAATTATTTCATGACAGGTTACCTTAGATTCCATGAATATTTTACTACTAATAAATCGTACCTAGGGTTCTTTATCATTGTATTATAATAGGTCAAATAAGGTTCTTATAAGTTCTTTACATTCTCTTCTTCCTATGATTTTTAGTTATACTTTACCCATATATATAGCATACCAGGTTAATAAACTATTTATAAGATATGATGAAATTTATCATTTTCAATTAATCAACATATATTCAACCTCATTGAATCATGTTGTCTAGATGCACCTTGCACCTTTCTTCCAATCAGTGTCTATCATACATGCATTTTTATCTCTCTCTAAAATAGCTGTCATCCAAGTTAGTGATATATATCTTTATGAGAGTCCTAAATTTTAGTCCCTTTTTAAACCAAGGTTCATTCCTCGATATACCTTACAATCCGTTCATTTATAAGGTTACGGTCATTAAGGTAGTCTCTTTGATCCTAACGGATCTTCATGTCATTTTATTTGACATCCATACTTAACTAATGGAAGGAAGGTCTTATGCTCACCACTTCCATATACCATTCGTATGTGTCTATTCTTAGTTACTATGCTTATAAGTCATCTCACCTACCCATATTCATGTCCTCCTCAATTCAATATCAAATACAAGGTCAATGGATTACACTCAAAATATGAATGTATATCACAACTGCTCTAAACATAAGGTACATAACTTAGATCTTTTTTTGTTGCATATGAAACACTTTAGATCATGATTATTATGTTTCATATTACTATGGTGATTAATTACCACTTGGTGAGTTGAAGTCCCAAAAGTCATAACACGTCCATATAATTTCTTTCTTAGACTTAATTATAAATTAAGTGCATCAAATTCAACCTTATAATGGATTCCTATAAGTATTTTATCATACTTGTAACCCGAATTAAGCCCTTCATATTCAAATCTTACATTAAGAAAATATCCTTTAAATTTTAATCCTTACTTTCACCTTTGTTTCAGACATTAACTTATTTGCATTTACGAATCAAGTATGAGTCCTTACTATGTTAATCATTATTTCATTCTATAACCTGGCTACTTGATTAGAGCTAAATTAAGGAATCATGACAATATTAGTTGTTTGCATCCACATACCACTTTTCAGCAGTATATTTTTGTACTTACCCTAATAACCTCTCATCTTCATTTTGAGTTTATAAATATAATAAATAATATAAAATGTGTGTAGACGTTATGTACATTAACCTCTTCTTCCAATATATATTTCCTTAATCATCAATAATAAAATTTTTTTCCCAACGAGGTAGCACTCTAGTAATAACAACACCCATAACTGTCACATACTAGTTATGTTTGTTGTGATTACAAGAGTCCTAAAACTAGTTTGATTAAATATCCATTAACTTCCATACACATCAATACATTTACTCAAGAGATTATTGAAGACAATTCTTAAGTCACGTTAAGGATCTGCCGAAAATTTGACATTATATCACTTAGTAACAATAATACATGTTGTAAATACAACAAACATTTATTTATATCATAGAGGTCCAAAAATCATTAAAAAATACATATGATATTGCAACAATAATAAAATATAATAGGTCATTAAATGCTTTTATCTCTCACAAAGTAAATGCTTTCACTTTCAAAAGATTATAAGAACATCTATTACATTTGTCTAAAACAATACAACATCAATTAGCTATGACGAAAACCATTCCTTACCCTTTTCAAAATTTTCAACAATCCTGCAACCTAGAAATATTACAGTACAAAAATTCAGATGTTTAGTTCCAACCGAACTGGCATGGAAATACTATCCCCTGCATAAATACTTCATTACAAAGTAACTAAATATTATCTTCTTGTTTTATAATAACTAACATAAGAATCCTCTTTCCTCAAAGTACATGAATTCTTGATAATAAATATTAGACTAATTTATTTAATTATCAATATTTCTACATATTCCCACTTAATAATCTCAGCTAGTATTAAAACTAGAGTGCAAATATTAACCACCATTCCTTTTCCTTTTCAACAAAATATTAAGGGTAATATTTCTTAATAGTATTTTGTCATATGCACATGATAATATTGATCAAGTAATTTATAAGATTACTACACACCACACAACTTTCAAGTTTTGACATAAGATAACAAGAGGGCACAAAGATATAAGAAGACAAATATTTTCACTTCTTCTACTTTTTCTTTATAAGACTATCATTCTAATTATAATACTTCAAGTCAACCCAGAAGTGACCTTTCACCATATTAATACCACCAACCTCTAAATGGGAGACTATAACGTTAAATCCATATTTTGTATAATTAATTGAATGCACTTGGGGATTCAAATACTGTACGACCTAAGAAGTGTACTCATATATACACAAAATAGCAATTAAATAATTTCCTTAAAGAATTGGATAATAATTGTTCCCATACGTCAATTATACCTCTTTACCCATTAATAAATCCACAAGCATGGGTTTCAAGAAAATTACCCAGCCATATGTTTACTATTTTTGCCGAAAAGAAAACCAACATATACTTAAAGGGTCTTTTGACAATATGATAATTATTCACAGTAGCAGGAGAATAACAAATTATTTTCATCGAGTCAAGGAAGCAAGTTCCATTATAACTTTCAAGTAAATTCCACACAAAAATAATGATTTACCATAATCACATTGTGTTGCAATTTTAAATTACCAAAGGCTCCAACAAAATATCAAAGTGAAATTTCTGCACCCTTAACTTATTTCTAAATAAACCTTCTCAGCAAAAATTATGCAATCAAGGAAGACCAAGCCATGATTTTTCGTAAGGAAGGAAATATAGATTAATTTCATTTACAGATTCATTTTATGCAAGACCTCTCATTTTTTTGGAATTAGATCCCTTAGAGAGAGGGAGAGAGAGAGTACCATAATTACATTGAATCAACAAGATTCATTAAACATACATATATACCCATGCATTTTCTACGTATACCCAAAATGGGTTATCATAAACACTAATAATAAGTTATATATTTTGAACTCAACCGTTAGGCACTCATTCTAGGCAAAGAAAATGCAATAAAACTATTGCAAACATATATTACATCCTTGTAACCTTACTTCCTCTAAATGGTTATTTGAGGAAGAGGATATAGACCGAAGTATCCACTCCAAAACATGCACCGAGAATTAAAATGACTAATCATCCCATTATTTTATTTTGGGGGTAATTAAACAAGTGGAATTTGTCTTGAAATCATACCAGAAAATAGTCATTACTAGAGACCGATAATGTGGCTACAAACAAATCTCATTCAAAATACCTTAGAGAGACCAATTTATGTGACCCTCTTAAGGGTTTACCTCAACCCGCATCGTGAATCAAGATACCTTAGAGAGACCAATTTATAGATACCAAGTTCGTATTTTTTTGGCAATATTCATAGTAAATACAAGATCTAAGTTTTTAAACAATCTTATTACATCATTCAAATTTTAAAATAGCAAACAATAAAGAGAGTAGAATCATTTCACAGTTTAACATTATAATCCCAGATTTTGTTGATCACATAGAAATGTATTTAATTAATTTGCAATGAAAATGGTAAGCAAGGGAGAGTATAGCCATGCCTGGGAAAACAATATACTCCTTGAAATATTCTCAGAAGTTTTCCTCTATTTTCTTTGCGGCTAGACTTCTACAGCTCCCACAATCAGTCAAGTTGAAGAATTCAAACCCCTGATAAAACCCCATTCTATTCAGGTTTATTTATATTTAAATGACCATGCAACTAGAACATAAAATCTAAAATAGTGGATTCCATTATTAGTTTGGCTGCAAGTATTATCAAAACAATCAAATAGATTTAATCATACAATGTTTATGCCTTCTATTTCCGGCGGAAGTTCAGTTAAAAACAATACGAATTGGATGCAAAGTATCACCAAAGTGGAGCTTGAAGTTACAAAGGGGAGAGGAAAAAAATGGAATGTAACTAAAGTTAGCCTTGTAGCTTCTTGGAGAAGCTTCGAGCTTCTTAAGATTCCGTTCATGCATTAAATGTCTTCCACTTAAACCGTGCCACATTGGTGGTCCTCCCCACTTTTCCGCCATTGAAATTTAATGGTTGGCTTCGATTAGATCAAACTTAATTATAAATTGCATGCCTTGAGTGGTTAACCATTGTGCCTTGATAATTAAATTCTTGTGATTCAAATATATTTTAGCCACATTACTACCAACTTCCAAAGTTCATTAATATTGGAGATGGAATATGATCAAATACCATATTATGGTTTGTGACCCATCAAACCTTTATGCATAATTTTCTCAACTCTCAATGGTAAGGTCAAAAGACATAAGTTTAGAGAAATGTAGCACAACTCTATTTATCATTAAAACATAAACCTAAGGGCATTAAAATAATTAATAATTTTAAATGCCTTCTAACATGGTCTTAAACCATTTTCCATGTCGTTTCCCTGCAAATTTTCTAGCATAGTTATAAAGGCCTTTAAAAGCAATATAGTCCATAAATTTCATAATCAAACATAGTAAATTAGTCAACCATGAGATATATCAATACTTCTCAGAGACAATAAAGCAATACAAACATGAGGTAGATTTATCGATAACATGAAATATCTTGAATAGGAAACAAGTATGATCATGAAATATAATTTTACTATTCATTTGTAAAGAAAATATATTAAACTAGTTAAACAACCATACTCTATAATAACATTACAATCCATTGCTCATAGTAAGGTAATATAGCCTCATTCAAGCGCAACATAACAAGGGTAAGTTGTAAAATGTTAAATACTTTACGTATTCCAATTGATAAGTACTGTTACATGGTTACACATGAAAAAACACGTAAGTGTGTTTATCCTCTTCAATATAAACACACACACACATGTAGCTGCATACTTAGTATGCAACAGTGCATGTGTCCCTTCCCTCGTAACCATCCCACATTTTACGCCTTATCCTTCCTATGACATGGACATAATTTTGGGGTGTGACAACATGTGTTCAACCTTAACATATTGACATTTAAGATAATGTGACACATAATCAATTATATCTTTCTTCATCCCATTCCAAAAATATTGTTGTTTTACATCAACAAGCATTTTTGTCACTCTGGGATGTCCAGAGTAAGGTGAACTGTGAAATTCAGTCATCACTATCTTCCTTAACTCATTTTCTAAGGGTACATACACCCAATTTTCATACCTTAGGATTCCTTCACCATCGATTCAAAATCCTTTGTATCTTACATCATTAGAATCTACAACAAGTGATGTTTTTACGTGCTAAAAATACATATCAATTATCATAGCTTGATTTACCTCATCTTTGAACTGAGTTCTCAAGGTTACAAGTTTAGAAAAATGTTTCCTATGACTTAGCGTGTCTGCCACTCTGTTCCATTTACCTTTAATGTACTTGATTTCAAAATCATACTGCGATAAAAATTCTAACCATCTTCACTGTGTTGCATTTAGATTAGGCTGTGTGAAGATATATTTCTGCCCAAGATGGTATGTTTTTAACTCAGAGGGATCACCTAAGAGATAATGTTTCCAAACTTGCAGTGCATGTAATATGGAAACAAGCTCTAGGTCACGAGGATCATAATTCATCTTATGTAACTTGAGTTTTCTACTTTTATATGCTACAATATGATCATTTTTTAGTAATATACCCCCTAATCCTTCTTCGGAAGCATCTGTGACAACTTTAAAGCTTCCATTTGGATCCAGAACAATAAAAATAGGTGATGTAGTTATCTTTTCTTTTAATATTTTAAAATCTATCTCGTATTTATCATTCCAAATAAAATTTTTATCATTATTTTGCAGTGAAGTAATTGGGGCAACAACCTTTAAAAAGTCTTTTACAAACTTTCTATAGTATCCAGCCAGCCCAATGAAGCTTCTAACTTCATGAACATTCTTAGGTGCTGGACAATCAATTATGGCTGCAATTTCCGATGGATCAATAAAGATTCCATCCTTACTTATCACATGTCCTAAGAAATGTACTTCTGTTTCATAAAAAGAACATTTTGAAAACTTTCCAAATGCTTTTATTTTCCTTAAAACTTCAAGTACAATCCTTAAATGTTCATTTTTCTCCTCCACAATTTTTGAATAGATAAGAATATCATCCAATAATACAAGTAGAAACTTGTCCAAGAATTCTTGAAGAATATTATTCATCAAATTCATGAAATTTGCAGGTGCATTTGTTAAACCGAAAGGTAAAATAATGAATTCATAGTGCCAATACCTTGTTCTAAAAGTTGTTTTATGAATGTCTTCATCTTTTATTATCAACTGATGGTACCCAGATCATAGATATATCTTAGAATACATTGATGCACCATGAATATGATCAATGATTATTGCTTTGTTTAACATTCTGTAGTCAATACAAAGTCTAAGTGTTCCATTTTTCTTTTTAACAAAAATCACTGGTGCTCCCCAAGGAAAGACACTCATTCTTATTAACCCCTTAGACAAAAGTTCATGTAAGTGTGCCCTTATTTCAACTAACTCTATTTTAGTCATGCGGTATGGTGCTTTGGAAATAGGTTCAATTCCCAGTTTAATTTCAATTGTGAAGTCAAACTCTTGTTTAAGAGGAAGATTAGGTAGTTCTTCTGGAAACACATCACTGTAATCTCGTAATAACATATTTTTTTTCCATAAAATCACTACTTTCTTCAATTGATTCTAAGATTTTTACTGCATATTACGTGCAACCTTTGTTTTGGGCCTTTTTGAGCTACATAGCTGATATTTCCCTAACTGAAATATCTCTTTTTATACCTTGTATGTCTGTTGTTTTCTGCAGATCATCAAGAAATTTTATGTGTTTTCCATAACAATCCACATGTGCCTTATGTTCAACAAGCCAATTCACACCAATTATGACATCGTAAGACCCTAAAGATGCAACATACAGGTCTACTTATGTTTTAAAGCTTGGTAATTCTAAGGCTACGCCAAAATGACATTTATTAACTATGTGGGCAATGTTATTCCCATAATGGACAGTCCACAATTTTCCATAATTCTAGATTTTATTTTAAATTTTTAATATAATTAACTAGAAATAAAGCATTCTAAAGCACCATTATCAAAAATTATAGTTAAATGTATACCAAAAAACTTACCTAGTACTTTTATGGCTGTAGCTTGCTTTTCAACTTTCTTATAAACTACTGTAGCATGTATCTTGTGATGTTGGTTGTTGTAATTTATATTTAAAGGGAATTGATTCATGTAATGATCCTTTCTACAGTTATAACAGCCCCCAATAGGTCCTTTCCTAGGCTCAAACTTATTGTCAGCCTTGGTGTTATTGTTTTTCCCATTATTGTTCTTTTGTCCATTGTTTCTGTTATTTGCAAAATGTTTATTTACTGTTCTTTTCTTACTATTTTCATCCCCAAATATGGTCTTAGTTCCAAAATTCTTCCATGTAACCTCTTTAGGTGCCAAAGGTGAAGGAGAGTTATAAACTTTCTTTCATTTCTCCTCTTTATGTGCAAAAATTTCCTTCAATTTCTGTTCTTGCTTTATGGCCTTTTCTACAATTCCCTCCATAGTGGATGGACTCTGTACATCCACGTCTCCACCTATAACATGATTCAACCCCATTATACATTTAATTATTCTAAAATTTTCATCAGTTTGGTACTGCGGTATGTATTTGAGAAGCTTAGTAAACTTCTCCCAATATTCAGTCACAGTCAGTTTTCCTTGAGCTAAGGTATGAAATTCTTACATTTTTTGATCATAATAGAGCTACAACAACCAACGCTGGCCTAAAGTAGCCCTTAAACTGATCCCATGTGCTGCTAGCTTCATCGATAGAAAGTTCAACCTTATAGATGTCCCACCAAGAAGATTGTTTATGGGAAAGCTGGTAAGCTCACCATACTGCTTTGGTTTCTTCAGAGAAGTTACTCATTGCAAAGTAATTCTCCATTTCTCTGAGCCAATTCTCATCTCCATCCTTGTTAGGTGGTGGAGCCTATTTTCATGTGTGAAAGTGTTGAAGACTGTACACTAAGAGTACTATACAATTTTCATGTATCCTCGTCGGGGTTCAGGGGCGCAACCCCCGATTTTTTTTATGGGCCTTAAAACATGCCCAATATATAGGGAAACGTGATTTTCTCATATGGGTGGGATTTTGACCCATAGGTTTATGGGACGGTTTTTTCCCATGGTTTTGATACCCATGGTTTTGTAAAACTGCTTAAGAAGTTGTCTATTTATATGGTTTTATGCATATGATAGATAAATGAAAAAACACTGCAGATGTGTTTTGAATTCGGGTGTGAATTCTGTAGAGTTTGTTGAGCATAGCTCCAAACAGATATGGGTATTATATTGAGAGAGTGTTGGCTTGTAATAAAATATGAATAAGTGATTCTTGGTGGATGTAGCCCAAATTGGGTGAACCATGTTAAATACTATCTCTTTGTGTTGTGTTATTTTATTCTGCACTTTTATTTGAGATCTTTAATATTTTCTACATATTAGTATCTACTGTTGCGATTCTGTGAGGGATTATTCCACATATTTTATCCCTTATTTCCTAACAATTCCCCAATGTGGTAGTGTCAATTTTTGGTGGACTTATTCTTTTTATGTCATTTATAAGTTCAACTTCCAACCTTGACTTTTTATTTTCAGGATGGTTAGGTGCATTTGGATTCGCATTTGCAGTGTTATTGTTGACATTTCCATCATCATTATTTACTACATTAATGTTATTGTATACACTAGGGTTTTCAAAATTAACATTATTTTATGGAGGTTTCTCATTGTTGTTATCAGCATTATCCTCCACTTCATTTCCCATTACTCGTTGTTCAAGTACAAGAAGACGATCCATTGTTTCTAGTAGCAGAACAAGGATCTCATCTAGCTTTTGAGTTGTAGCTGCCTCACCAACTAGAGACTAGTTATTTGCAGCACATCCCCTTGTTCTAAATATTTTTTGTTAACAAGAAATTAAGTTTTATTAGTGATGAACTCAAATAGGTCTAAGAGCTGCAACCTTCATCTCTGATACCAAAATGTAACATCCTCATTTATGAATTCAATAAAAAGGGATTTATTTTCATAATGTCCACTTCTCTAAATTAGCATAATTTAGTACAAACATTCACTTAGCTAATCCATCGCATAACAATAAACCATATGCAGCTGTAATGACTTGGTATTAAACTGATCTCTCATCTCATGACTTAGTATTAAACCAATCTCCCATGTTTATTTATATAATGAGTATACTAAGTATATTGATGGTTCCCTTATTCCATTAAGGGTCAATCAAATGTTAATGCCTAAAGAACCTATCTAAGTATCTGTTATTAATAATCTTCCGATATCACGCTTCTTTAGTCCAGGTGAAATCAAGACAATGCAACAAGAAGTTTGCGATACTTTGGCCAAAGTTTAAATACATGTATACCATGAATTTATTCGTAGACGACATACTCGTTGAAAGGAATATGTCTTTCACCACACTCAGAAACTATTATCTAGATTAGAATAACTTGACTTAATTCAATCACATCCATGTCTTTGTTATATACTAAGTAGAGCTAGCGCGCATAGACTAGTGATGATAGTCTTCTTATGAAGACTAAGGGAAATCAAATGCATCCAAATCAACCTACATATTTTTGGATCCACTTCATTACCCCTAGTCATCACAAGACAACATCGGTACTAAGTTTTAATGCTATCACTAGTTAGTGTATAAAAGAGACCTGGAGAAACAACTATAATAAATAACGCTTAAGGGAGCTAGGAATATAGTCGCACCATAGTGGCTACTCCTAAGTGACCAATTAATGAATCACCTCCTTAAACCGGTAATGTGTAGCAACAAATATGTTGTGATGGCCCGTCGAGTTCTGCTAAGTGAAACATCATACCTTAACAATTTCATTAATTCATTAATTCATAGCTTGTTAATCCACCCTTATTATTCTCATCATTAAGTGTTGTGCCTAGGGAACATCTAGGGTTCAAAATGAATAATCCTTTATGTAAATATTGTAACGTTTTATCCACTTAAGTGCAAGAATTTTCGATTTAAATCTGCACCATGCTTGATCATTAAGCATACATTTTGCCCTTAATTTAGTTAAGTGTGATGCTCCTAATTCAGTTGTATAAAATTTAGGACAACATTAAGACAATGTCATTTTTATTCAACATTAGTTGGAATAGTTCAATTATACATAACTAATATGTTTAGGTGTGTTTCATACATTTATAAGTAACATAACCTATCAAATGTATTCAAGCACATCCTTCACAAGCATACATATTTTTATCACTTAATGGTAAAGTTACAAGTATTCCCTTGTTCATAAATTCATTATGATCACTGTTATCCAAAATTCCCCCCCCAGGGTAATTTTGATAACATGCATCAGAATATCCAAATCCCAGGAAAATTGATTGATTCGGGGCCAAAATTCATGTTTCCAGGGTCCCTTCAGGAAACTTTCTAAACTCCCCAGGCCGAAGAAGGAAGGAGCAAGCTCTGAAAATGCGGAAAAAAAGGTTCAAAAAAGGGAAAATAGGTCGATCCAGGAAAAATCATGAAAATTGGCTAAGTGTTGCTCGGGACATCTGGGCCGAAAAGACCCGAACCGGCCGAACCAGCCGAAATGAGCACAGAGAGTAAAAAATTGATTGGGACATCTGGGCTGAAAAGGCGCGAACCGGCCGAACCGGGCGAAAAAGGTCAAGTCAGTCCGAAGCAAAGTGGGACAAGCGGGCCAAAATTGCCCGAACCGGCCGAAAAGGAGAACTTTCGCACTAACTGCTATGGGACATTTGGGACAAATGGACGTGAACCGACCGGTTCACCCGAAATCAGCACAAGGAGCACTGTGCCAAATGGGACAAAGGGACGAGCGGGACGCGGATCGCCGAAAAAGCCGAAAGCCAATCAAGCAGCGCCACGTGTCATCGGCCAATGAGGGACAAGGAAGCCCATTTCGGGCGGATCGGAAGATTTTGTCCCAAACGGTTTGGGACATCCGGGACAAAAGGACGTGAAGGGCGCAAAAGAGCCAGCAGAGCCGAGGACCAATCAGATCATAACACGTGTCACGAGGAGAAAATTCAAAAAGTCAAAGGGGCGTGTTTTCGAGCACTGATCCGAACCAATGAAATGGCGCCACGTGTCCAAGTTTAAGGGGCCCACAAGCAATTTCAAAAGGAAAGCCCGCAAAAGATGGAGGACAGAGAATTTCTCGTCCAATCAGCACGTGCCACGTGTCGTCCAGACGGTGAAGAGCGAGAAAACATTTTAAAATCTGTCTTGGTCTGCTCCGTGCCCTAAATCTTCAGATCGCCATATCTTTTGATCCAGAGCTCAGATTTCCACGTTCTTTATATCAACGGAAAGCTCATGAAATTCTCTACATGATTCTGGGGTTAATATCGAGTTTTGGTGCAGTTTGGAGAGAGAAAATCAAGAAACGGCTCTGACACGTGATACAACAGAAGTGACGCTTCAACAACCAGCTTTAATGCAGCAGACAGCCCGCCGTTTTGCCAGGATCCGCCGCTTATACCATAATGAGATGATTTAAAATACGACCTGGGGGTGGTTGGAGTAGATCTGACTTTCCTCTCTCTTCCTTCTCTCATTCTTCCTATATATTGTAAGGAGTGGCAAAATAAAAAGGGTTGTTCATTCTTTCTGCTCTGCCCTCCCTTCTTTTCTTCTCTAGGGTTGAAAATGGAGTTCGAACCTCCTCCCTACTCTGTAATGGCATTTTTTTCCTTTTACTAATGGAATGATGTTCTGTGCAAACTTCTGAAGCAACAAAACGTGTTTTGTGATGTATCTGTCCATCCTTTCTCGTTTTTGCTTGTTTTCTTCTTGCCTCTCTTCATTGCAGGTATCTGTGCATGTTTGAACGTTCACTGCAGTTCTGGAGCTGTGTTCATGGAGTTTTGGGACACTTTCTGTGTGAAATCTATCCTTGGGCCTGTGATGCATCTGTCCATCCTTCCCATTGCTCACCTCTCTTTGTCCCATGGCAGTTTTGATAGATGTTCAACATTCTCCTTCTCTGGTGTATCACCGTTTTAATGTAGGCTTTTGCTGTTTTTCCCTTCTCTCTCTCTCTCTGTCTCCTTGGTATGGTTAGATTAGGATTAGATTAGCTTGCCTGCACTGGAATAGCTTGTGGCGGGTATTTTAGGAGCAGGAACCAGCCTTCTCTGGAGATTCCTCTCTTGGTTTCACAAGTCCCACGCTTGGAGAGAGGTTTCCATGTTGTGCAATCACACTGGATGCCTGAACATCAACCTAGAAGCCTGATGTGCGTCCAGGGGTGCTGTGATTTTGCACTAACAGGACCTTGTTAGGGTCATTAACATAAGTCATTTCAAGTCCTTACGCCACTTTCACTACCTTTCCACCCGTACGTGGTGTTTTCGGGAAGTTGACTGCTAAGTTGGTATCTTCACTCATGCTCCCATACTCCTATTATGCTTCCTCTATTTCCTTCAATATATCCTTAGTGTTGTGCTCCACTTCTTGCTCCACCAAGTTCTGAATGATATATGTCACTTCCCTTTCCACTGTATCCTCCAATTTTCCTCCAACCAAGGGTGGGGTCTTCTGCACATTTTTCCCCACTTCTTCTTCACTTCCTCCCATTTTATGAGTGTCTTCCTCATAATCATTCAGATCCTCATCAGATTCAGGTATATCATAAACAGGGGTACTCTTACCTTCCTCACGCTCTTCATCCTCAAATTTGTAACCCTTCACACTTTTTGTCTCCTCACACTTTGAGCTTTGTGTCACCTTCTGCCTTTTCTTTATTGGTGTCTCCTCTAACATAGGAAACTCTTATTTTTCTGGAAACTTCTCCTTAACAAGGGAAAATTCCTTTTCAAGTGACTTCTACTTAATGGGGTATTTCTTCCTCCTTGTGTAGGTACTTAGACCAATGCCTGACTCCTATGCTATTATGGTCTGAAATGTACTTGCACTCGGTGCCCTACTTGTTGTAGTCTCTTAACTTTCTCTCTTCATCCCTTTCTTTATGGAATGGACCTTTGATATGGATACATCATCCTTGACGTATGCACCCTTTTCAAACTTGGGCCTTATGTGTTTATACACCCTTATCATTGTCTTTCCTACAATAGGAATTTTCATAGATTTTACCATACGTGCGTCATGGGAGACATACTTCTCCACATACGCATGTTTCTTAAGGTGTACCAATGTTCTACATAGCATGCGGTACTCATATTCTACCTCACTTAGATCAAATCTAAGTTTCTTAGCCTCCTTGAACCTATTGACGACACTCTAAAAATATTGTGTTGTGAAGTCAAACGGTAGTTTACACCATGGCATTTTTGATCCATCTATCAAAGTAAATATACTTATACATAAGTCATGATATACTATGAACTCAACCTTGACATGTAATAAGGCTAGTAACTACTCAGGGATTCTCCACTATGTCCCAAATGCATCATGCATTCTTTTGTATCGTTTCTCCAAGTGCACCTTATGTGTAGTATTCATTATGTCGCAAGTGTATGCTTCAAAACTCTTTGCGGGGGAAGGGTCCTCATCAGGGTACTCCCAGATACAACTATTTCTCCCATCGGACACTCCAATATTTGAAAACATAATGGTAAGAAGGAAATTACCATATATGATCTTGTCCCCATCATGCACCGCATTTATGATCTCTTTTGCAATGAAGTTCAATAGGTTGTAGATTGTTCCCTCTGAAATCTTCCTGTAAATATTCAACCACCTCTTATCCATTTACATCTAGTGTTCAGGTCCATTCACCTTAGTTAACAAGTGTGCAGCCATCTTCATAGCTGGGTTGGTGATCTTGCTAGAATTAAACTAGTATGAACCCTTCTTATACTCATACTTTTTGGCCATTTCCTTTATTACATCCTTGTTGCCCAAATCATCATCCAGTGACTCTCCCATACAAATAAGTATAGTATACTTAGAAATCAACTAGGCAAGTGCATTCTCCTTCCTATGAAGTAGAAATAATCCTCATGTACGTGTGATATTAACCATTGGTACAACCTATCGGGCTTACCAAAATATGGCAGCTCATATAGTTGCAAGAGTCCAACCTACTCCAATGTAGTTTTTACAGAGTTTTCATAAATAGGATTATCTTCTTGTGTCCTCTCTCCCATCAGGAAAACTAAATCCAACGTCATTTCCTTCTCCATGGTTCTCATCCTATGGTTTTAATCATTTACAACCATCTTCCGCATGTGAGACACCCATTTCATACCTAATAGAATGACATCTAGGGACTTCATCTCGGCTTACCATTCTTCATTAAAACTAGTTGATGCGACTAGTTTTCCCTTACCTTTTTCCCTTGCCCTTCTTAGGTTAAGTGTTTGATGCCTTCCTTGGTGCCATTTTCCTTGTCTATTCCTTATTATTTCTTCATTTCCCCTTGATTTAACTTTACTCAAACCCTTAGATTCACTCCTCTGTGAAAAATCCTCCAAAAACTTGTCCCTAGCTTTGCAAACCCTAACTTGGAAAACCTTCCTTCCATAAAATGGTGTAACACCTACGGTAACCCTCCAAAGAAACCTCTCCACTCACACCCATGTACTCCCTTTCCACTCTGGTTTACAAATCACATTCATTGAATCCTCCGCTACGCACGCAAATCTCTAGAAATTTTCCTTCGCAAGGATGCCCTAGTTCGCGAGAGCTCTTCAACAACAAACGTAAAGTAAAAAGAATAACTCACCCCAACCTTCTAGTTATAGCCTTTTACTTCTCCAGCACAAACTCCCATGCCACCTACCAATGTATAACCACATTAAATTTGGATTTTTCCTATGCCATCTTTCCACACATTTTATCCAATACTTTTCCTCCACGCCCAATCCTATGCAAAATTCCTGCAACCTTCTAGTGCACAAAAATTACATTGACCATGGATACTTACGCGCACTCCCAACACCAAAGTCAATCTTCCTCTACGTCATATTTCTTTACATTATCTACCTCATGTTGCTCAGTGTTTTTATCCCTGTACATGGTTCTTATCAATATTGTTGACACCAAACTCCACCCATATACACTTATGCTACATGTGCTCTTTTTAAACCACGTGTTTCTCCTTAGGGCCACCAATCTACATCATTTTCAATACTTTTCTCCTTACTAGACTCTTCCCAAAGTCTCTCCTTTGACACCTTCCACCCCATACTAAATAGATGTGCGGTCCTCTATGCATAAAAACCCTTTCAAAAAGTAACTGGCTACCAGCATGCAAACGTACCCCCATAACAAACCAAACCAAATGTTAAATCAAACAACAAATAAATGAAACACATGAAAAGGAAATTGCATTAAGAGAAATCCTAACCTACATGGCAATATTACCTTATTTAAAAATACACATAAGACTTAGTTAAAGTAGGGCTTTAACATACTCCCATTAAAGTAATCGGGAAACCTTGTTCTATCAAGTGCCTCTAATTGGCAAGCACTTAGATTAGGGATGTAAGTGATAATGTATGGGCCCTACCAATGTACCTTGAACTTTCCTGGGTGGCACAGAAACTTTGAATCATACAGAAGAACCCTCTGCCTAACTTCCAGCTTCTTATTTTTTATGTGCCTATCATGACACGCCTTCTTCCTAGTCTTTACCATTTTATGAATCCATCATGTTATGGCATGTCTATCATCTAGTTGCATCAACTTGTCAATACATTCCTGAAGCACTTGTTCATAAAACAAACCTCTTGTGCACACAATATGCATGGAGGGTAACATGAATTATACATGTAGAACTACCTCCGCACCAAAAACCAATTGAAAAGGTTTGGCCTTGTTCAACCTTTTATAAGTTTTTCTATATGCCCATAGAACTGTAGAGACTTTAACATCCCAATCTCTTCTCCCAACATCGCAAATATATATTAACATGTGGCTTAAAATTTTGTTATTCAACAGTCCCATTAGCTTGTGGGTGATAAGGAGAAGTCTTGTGATGGGCCACCATGAACTCATCTAACAAGATTCTAACTATCTCATTTAGGAAATGAGTACCTCAATCACTTGTTAAACTCAATGGGCATCCATACCTGCTGATTATATTTTCTGACAAGAATTTAGTTGTTGTTGCTATCATGCAATTCTTTGTTGGCATCACTTCTACCCACCATGTAAGGTAGTCTGTGTATGTAATGATATAACACAAACCCATCCTTTTCGTGGTTGGGGAAATAGGGCCTACAAATTCAATTTTACATTTTTCAAACAGCTTTACACTAGAAACTGTTCTTAATGGCATCTCATCTCTCTTCCCTAGTTTACCAAGGTGCTGGAAATTATCTCAGGACTTGCAATACTCAATACATTCTTTGTAAACAGTCTCCCACTAAAGACCAGCTAAAAGGATCTTGAATGCATTTGCATTCCCCACATAGTGACCCCCTACAATGCCACCATGAAATTTTTCCACTATTACAACACGTTCATGTTGTAGCACACATCAGCACAAGACCTCATCTCAACCTAGTTTGTATAGGTATCCTTCGATCAATATATAGGGTGCGGTGTGTATAACTAACTACTTTTTCTCCAAGGAATTCATTCCTTTTGGCATCACACCCATTCGTAGGAAATAAAAATATATCCTATAAGTCAGAGGGTGTGTGTTATAGCCTAAACAAGTGTACATCTGGCATTGTTTCCTCGATGTTTTATGTGTCCTCTCCTGATTCAATCCGAGATAGGTGGTCAGGTGCCGAATTAGTCTTCCCTAGTTTTACCACAACCATAAACTCAAACTCCTGAAACAATAAGACCCACCGACATATGCTCCCTTGAAAAACAGGCTTGTTCACGAAGTACTTTAATGTCATATGGTCCGTGTAGAAAACAAAATGAGTTGCTAGCAAGTGCTTCCTAATTTTTGCAGTGCATAGATCATTGACAATGTCTCTCGCTACGTGGTAGTATAATTTTGTTCTGCTGGGGTCAAATTTCTACTATTAAAACATAATGGATGGTCAACAATCCCCTATCTAGGTTGTGTTAAGAATGCTCCAATCACCATACTAGATGCATCAACATACACATGAAACATCCTATCCCAAGAGGGAAAATGAAAAATGGTCGCGGTGGTAAACTTTTCTTTCAACATTTCAAATGTCACCTTCTACACCTCTCCCTAATAGAACTTAATTTTATGTTTCGATAACTCTAGGGGTGCATAAATCTAGGCATATCCCTTGATGAATTTCATGTAGTACCATGTGTGCCCTAGGAACCCACACACCGCACTTTGACTGGTAGGCTCCTCTAATCCTACTATAACAGTAACTTTTGTGGGGTCTACTAGAAAGCCTTCTTTGTAGATAATGTGTCCCAACAATGTGCCAAAAGGAGTGGTAAAAACACATTTCTTAATATTCAGAGAGATGCTTAATTGCTTTCATCTCTCAAACATCAACCGTAGATTGTCACAATGATATTTGACTAACCCATACACCATCAAGTCATCCAGGTAGACTTGCAGAAATTTATGGATGAAGTCTTGAAAGGCTTACACAATAATGCATGAAAACACAGTAGGTGCATTCTTCAATCCAAATGGCATGACAATATAAACAAAAGTTCCCCATTCAATGGTGAAATTTTTTTCTCCTGGTCTTCCTTCACAATTCTCACCTGGTGATAACCCAAGAATAAATTGGTAAAAGAATATATCTCTTTCCCAACTACACCATATATAATTTCTTCAGTAAATGGGGTTGGGAAAGGATTTATAACACATGCAACATTGATATCCCTATAGTATACACATGTCCTTATTCTTCCATCCTCTTTTATACTAATTACCATGGGGCTTACCCACTCAGATTCCTCAATAGCCTCAATAATTCAAAATACTATAATCTTTTAAAGTTTCTCCTTAACCTTTACATGCAAATTTGGGTTCATTCTTTAGGGCCATTTCCTGATGGGGCACGCACTTTATTTTAGCTTAATCCACATTTTTCCTAATGAAGGATGAACCCCTTTTAAATCTTGGTACCCACACAAGAAAAAGTCTTGGAAATCACGTCGCATTTCAACCACTTTCAAAACCTTCTGGTTTATCTAGTAGTCTACAATAACAGCTTCCTTGGGATCTGCTTTGGTACAAATGTTAACCTTCTTTTTTTGAAGGGTTCATGATAGGCACACACTTTCTCATCTACCTTATCCAAAATCTCGTGCATTCCTTCTAAATGCTCAACATGAAAATTCTCCATCTCCTCACCATCCACTAGGCATAATAACTTACCCTTTTCTTTCTCCACGTAGGCACACTCAAGATTTACTTCTTATGCTTCTTCTTCAACGAATCGTGCCCCCAACTCAGGTTCTCTTATAAACTCCAAAATTCGGTCCTCGGCCATGGCACAATCTCCCAAGGTAAGTCATTTTACTACCTGTAGTGCCTCATTCACCAATTCCTTAGGGGATTGGTACTCAAAATTCTAGATGATATCCACTATCATCTCCTGCTAATTCTCATTCTGAAAAAATAACTCCAAATGGATGTACCAAGTGCGCACACAACCCTACAAGGTGGAATACAATTTATGCACCCATAGGGAAGGGGCTAAAGATTTGTTTCCTCCCATCCAAGTCTTCTCACACTCTAAAACATTACATGAGGCGGATCCCTTCCCATAATAGTCATAAATTTGAGATGGTGCATTACTTTGGAGAAACCTTACAAAGAGGACGATTCTCACTTCGCGTCATTCTAGAAGGTTGTCTTGATGGGTCACCCACCAATGTGTTGATGTTTCACACAAGGTATAGGTAAGCATATTCATTATCTCTACTTGACACTTCCACTGGATCTCCATTTCGCATAGAAAGACATCAGGATTTCCCTCTCCAATGTATCGTGGAAATTGCCTTCCTCCCAAGTGCCTAACTGAGCGTGCTTTGACAATTCAACTCCAATTATCCTTCAGATGCATGTTTCAACCAATATATTACTCAGGAGACACCCATCAACAACTGCATTCAGTGTGATCTCCTTGTCATAATCAATGTTGTGAGGAGGTAGATTGTCATATAGAACTTGTCTCTCGTGCTCTCCTCGAGCGCACGATACCTTTTCTCTCAACCATTCTCCTAATAAAGGAATAATTTTCTCCTATCATAGCATATGACACACTTCCCTAACCTCATCCATAACTTTTTGAGGAACCTCATCACTCTTCTTCTACTCCAACTGACGTGATTGTTCCTTTAGACACTAGATTTCTCCTTGCAATCTCCTAATCACCTCCATGGTCTCTTGGTACACCTCCTTCTAGTGAGTAGGATTGGGATATTTCCCATGTAACACTTCTTCTCTGGTAATGAGAGGCATCTCCTTGAGTTCCTCTCAAGAACGTATAGCCTCAGCACATGTAGTGACCAAAAAAGGCTCTACCTTAGAGTTAAACACTACCCTCGACATCCATTATAGGTCAGTCCTCTTTACAATTACCATACCCTTGCCTTTGTCCTTATTATGATTCTTGCTCATGTAGTCATACAACTCCAGGAATTTCTCATACTTTTACTTCTTCTGGCACCATGATCATTGCAAAAAATTAGGGCACTCGTGCTTGTAGTGTTCAGTCGATCCACAATTGTAATAGGTCCCATGGGGAAAGTCACATTTTCCTCCGCAACTATTACGGCTTCTAAAGCCTCTGTGAAAACATCTTCCTCGACCTCCACCATCCACACACCCCTTATACTGATAATCCTCATCCTTAGAACTACTCTCAATGCTTGTCTATCGTACACTAAGATCAATGGTGTCATGGATTTGGTCTATCAATCAACAGTCCTTCATATCATGAGTAGTGGATCTGTAAATTTTATAATAATAGGACACATTATTACATATCACACATTGTAACAATGGGAATATACTTGCATCATCATCTCTATGGTAGATTTCACAATCCACTAACACTCTGCGCACTATCTTTCATGGATAACTATCCTTTGTGTGCCCCTACACTTCATAATTTGTGCACTGAATTCCACCACATGTTTCATTAGCCAAATTCGTAGACAGCTTCTCAAGTTGTTTAGCCATGGAAGAAATATGAGCTTCCAAGAATGGACTCACACTAGTTTCAATGCTCCCCATGGACTCAGCATGCAAAGTAGCCTCCAAGGCTTCACGCGGATCTGTAAAAATTTTATGTGTAAGGGCTCATTGAAGGGCGTGATCAAGCCCCTGACAAACCATTGTGCATGTTGGGAATAATGGATATCATAGGATAAATTTTAAAGGAGATTCTTAAAATGTGTGTCATACTCTCGCATGCTCTTCATCATACCTTACTAAATTTCCTTCAACACACTAATGCTCTTCTGTTTGAACTCAGGAATATGGAAGTCCAACAAGAAGTCATCATGCAATGTGATATAATCCATAATTTTCTGATGAGAGTCATACTTTTGGTACCAGTTATATGCATTCCCTTGCAATGATGCTGCAAACTAGCTTGCTTTCCACTATGGGGCAGTGATGCCCTTCGTATGCCATAGCAACTCACACTTATGTACATGCTCCATGGAATCTTTAACACTCTTGTAATCAGGTAAGTAGAGTGAAATCTCATAAAACACATGTTGATGGTGTTGTGGAATTTTCCCACTAGATATAGGATTGTGATTCCCTCTTGTGTTGCCTCCACCACCAAATCCACTAGCTCTTATTCCTCCAAATCCACTTGACCCTCCTCTCATAGCAAGTAAGGGTTCTGAAGCATCTATGCTCTGAGTCCCTAATGTCACACTAAGTTGTGCACTGATAGTCTGTGATACCGAACCACTCCCAGATGTATTTCATGTGCCACTTCCAGAAGTGATACCAAAACTTTGTGAACCCACACCTTTCCAAAGAATGTTCCAGAAAAAATACCTCCAAACACTAGAAATGTTTGCTTAGCCATAGATGGGTGCAATGTCAAATGATATCTACCTAAAGCTATTTTCTCACCAACACCAACTAAACTGCAAGCACTTGTCTCAAATACTAGAAAACTAAGCACCATGGTTTGGTCATCAAGTGGGATAAAATGCACACCTACGAAACTCCTCCTTTATCCATATGATGAGATCTCACCAGAATCCAAGGGGGTTTGTTTCCCGTGCTTGCCAAGATGGGGTAGCACAAACTACTCATGTCCCACGCCCTCCGTGCGAACCTTAAATCATTCTCACAATGTCTACCTCCATAATTCCATCACACTTGTAACATCACATTTTCTTGCCAACTCCCTTTCTCACATTTCATTATACATGAGTATTCTCTCCTATCTCTCTCTCTACTTCTGCTGCAAGGTCCGCCATCTCCACCACACCATCTTCTGCACCCCGCGCCTACCAAGAGTCTAGCCAACCATAAGAAATGCTTCCAAACTCAAATTGATAATCAAGATATTAATGGCTAATGGTAAAGCACACAAGAACAATCCTTTTGGCTCCCTTATGAACTCAAACTCAGCAATAGTTGGGAAATAATACATAGATATTGTGTATTCCAATGTATATCTAGTCAACACACCTCTCCACCAACGATCAATAGCATGATTCTAGGTCAGATCAGCATCCTACATCCATTGATATTCCTCCTGGGTCCAGACATGAGGTCTACAGTACTAACTCATCCTTGATTCATATGTTAAGAGTCATTCATATAGCTCTATTCGGAAACAATAGAAGAATGTCTCATAGAGCTCGTGATACAGGTTATCCTCCACCCATTTACATGCATCAAACTTAAATCTAGTGATAAATTACTGAGAAAACCCATCCTTTGTGCTTTTAAGCCAAGTCTCAATGTTATCCAAGGTCAAACACTCCATCATCACAAATCATTCTCACAAAAGCTTCAAAATAGGTCCCGGCAATGGAACCAAAATGCAATCATCTTTCATATACCTTGTTTTTACCCCAAGCGCATCAGCTTATCATCCAGCATGCATTGGGTGCTCACCCAAGGTGTGTAGGGCTCCAAGCCCCTCTTTTATGTGAGCTTCATGAGAATGTTTTGTCATTAATGGAGGATGGGTTCCAGGAACAAAAATATATACATTCAGTCAAAAATAGAAAGTACAGATACTGGATCTATGCACAGATGTACCATAAATGGAAATAAACATTTTAATAGGCATAAAGAAGCTAAATCTAATCCATAACGACAAAAATAACACAAGGGTTTATACCCATAAAAAAGGATATCTAGAATAACACATCATATATTGATTTATAAACATTTACAGTAGCCACATTACATCAAAAAGGGTCATTACAGACAATATACATCATGGAATATCATTCCATCCCTACACAACTACTCTAGACAAAGATCCTAGCTATGTTTTCCCACTACAACCCTTGTTTCAGACCCAAGCACATACATATATGCTTAACAACATCCTTGCCAGCATTCTTGCAGCACTTCATTACCTATCTATCCTCTACTACCCCAGAACATTCTCTTAGCACTTTTTTATCCTTCCACTCCTCTCCTATTTTGGACCCATGCACTTGCTTAAATATAATTTGGATCCTTCCTTCACCACCATAGTTTCACCTATGAGCAGATCACATACCAGGTGGAAATGTGGTCCTCCATGATCGAATGCTTATGACATCTTGCAAAGGCCTCCACTAACTGTAATGATCCTCCTAGGAATATTACCTACGTGGAATATTCTTTTCTTGACCTCCAAGGCTCCAGGCTAGCACCTTATCCATTCATCACACCTACTTGATCTCTCACATTTTTTTCTTGTGATATCTCCTCATAAATGTAGCTAAGTCCTTGATCCTTTCTTTACTTCCACGTGTTAACCTTTTCTCCTACGCACCTTTCCTTGAACGCCTTTCTACACACTTTCCTTGCATGCGTGTGTGCTCTTTATCTACCTTGGGAATTAGTCATTTTTAAGGATCCAATGGTACTTTGAGAATTTAATGAAATTTTGATTGGTACCACTGCCACCTTTAGCAGGGACCAAGTTTTACTTGGCCATGCAAGCCAAACTATGTTGCTAATGGTTTAGCAGAGGCATGTATAACTGTTGGTTTGCTATTTTTAAATTAAAAATTGGCAGTTGGCAGAATTATGGGGAGTAACTAGAAGTTATTTCATGGCATTAATGGAATTAGGTGAACCAAAAACCACCTTGGGGAAAACAATAATGGTTTTTGGAAAAAAGAAAGGAATTGAGTTTTGTTTCTCATTTGGTCATTCGAGTTATTTTGCTCTCCATGTTGATTTTCTAGTTTTTGAACTGTTAGTTCATTTTTGGTTTATTTGTGAACTCTACATTGCATGGAGGAATTAGCAGAGGAAAATTTATTTTTTGCGCTATTAAAATGAAGAAAAGGAGAATAATGGATTTTATGTGGAATCCGTTTTGAAATCGTTGTAGAATCTTTCATAGAAGCTTGGAAAAAGACTTGGGAAGCTTGGAAAGGATTTTCAGGAGCTCTACTAGGTATGATAGGATCTAACTCCTTGAAATAATTTGATTTTTTAAATGGTTTCATGAAAAGAACTCTGCTCTTGCAATGAAATGGTGTTCTCTGGTTCTGGGTTTTGTGTATTTGTATCATTACTTGATTATCAGGTTTTATTATGAAATATTGCTTTATATATGGTCAAATTTGATTATAGTGGCTTTTGGTTGTGTATTCTTGACTATGAATTAATGGCTTCAGGCATAGTTATGCTGAGTCATCTTTTAAAATATGAATGCATGTTACAGTTGTGTTTGTGTTTTTTTGAAGCAATGTAACTTTTCTTGTTAATACCCATCTTTGTAGGGTAATGTTAGTTTGGCTTGAACTAATGTATACCTAGAAGTAGATGTTTATGGGGTTAATTTTTTGATATACTTTATATTTATGTGTATTCGATATACCAACTTAAGTGTTAGGGTATAACTCTCTATAAACAGTCTATCCATGTTCGACAGTGAATGACTTATCAATTTGTTTTATATAGACTGTATATTAAGTTGATTTGGATTAAGTTTATGGAACTCCATTTTGGAGACAATAATTGTATTGGGTGTTCATGTATTCAATCCTTTTGGATCAACACCTCTAATATTAACTGGGTTTGTTATACAAGTTATACCAGATCTGTTTGAGGATCCTGGGTAGTTTAAAAGTTTAATACAAAGTATTTTTACTTCATCTCCTCACATGGACACCTCTGTAACTAAAAACTCGAGCCATAGTTTATGGATTCATTGGGTATTTGAGGTTCATAGACATAGGACTATAATTTATTCTTACACCTTCATGAAAGAGATTCAATGTTTGTAGACTTTTTGTTTGAACCTTCTTCACCCTGCGAACTAAGAAAGGGAACTTGGAATTATCTAAGTTATTGAAACTATTAATGAGCCTTAGGCTCATTCAGTTTGAATGATTTGTATCATTTTTCCTCAATTATTATATTGTTACCAAAACCTCTATGGAGCGAAAAAAAATTTAAATGGTTGCAGGATATTGGTGATGAGAAGTCAAGACAGCTCGATTTCACACTCTCAGACTAGTAGACTAGCGTCTAGATCCTGTAAGTGATGTTCAGTTTGAAAATATTTTCAACTAAAATTATATTCATTTATTCTTGTTATCTAATATAAACTAGTTTAAGCTTGTATCGAGATCGGTCTTAGATTATTTATGTATGATCTTTAACTATTATAGAACCATGTTAAGTAAGATGGTTTGGAAATCTTTAGAAATAAACAGAGAGTCTTGATTGAAGTAAATGTACTTATTACTTAAATTAATTCAGTGACTATAAGTACATAGTACTAAGTACCTTAGAATACCTTAGTTCTTACAAGAAAAGTGGCTTTTAATTTGGGCTAATTGATAATAATTCAGTACTAATATGTTCCTGTAGATAAAAAAGTAGAGTGCCTTTACCATTAGTTCCTACGGCTACTTGGTTATTGTATGATTGGAATGATTATGTTGAAGTACAAGTTTATATCTCGTTAGATAAAGTTTGGTCTTGACCGACCCTTACTTGGAATTTGATGTTATACTATGAGTTCTTAAGTAAAAGGAACTCAGTTGAAGTGTAAATGACTGAAATTTACTTGACTGCTATAATGAGTTAAAATATTTTAAGTATATAAGGTTGGCTTGTTGTATTATTACCTTGTATATTCATTGTTGGAATAAGTATAACAAAATTTTGACTAAGTTAAGTTGTATAAAATTTATTAAAAAGATATAAGACTACAATCATATAAGTATGGGCTTATGTCACTGTAATCTTATCAAGCTTGTAATTATATTTATATGATTTATTAGGGTCAATTGCATTTCTTTCAAGTCACCTTTGTGTGACTTAAATTGATATCTGAGTTAAATTACTTAATGAATTCCATGTTTTAACTTGTCTTCTTTAGAGGATTTCATTTATGATGTTCTTGTGGCATGATCAAAAGAGTTTCTATTTTCTATTAAACCTTAGGATAATTTCATTTAAAAGTAGTGTTCATTTTATGAAATTATTAAGTTAGAACATGTTGTTCTAAATATTTAGTACCTATCATGCTCAGTTCGTATAAGCTTACATATGTTAATAATATTGAAAATGGACTTCGTGAAAGATGAAAGAAGAAAGACGTATAAAAAGTTGCATTTATTCTATTGATTAAAGTTAGTTTATTGGGTTAAATGATTATTGTATTAATTGTATGAAGTACTTCTGAATTGGAAACCTAAAAATCCTATGGCCCATTTATTGTAATTTCTTGAAAGATGTTGTTTTCATTGATACAAACATGTTTTTTGATACTTAAATTTGGAATGAAATAAAGAGGGTTTACTTGATTCATATTGTTTAAAGGGAATGGACTGAATGTAAAGGGTTTGAAATCAGATGTGATTCCATTATAAAAGTGAAGCAGATTTTATTTATATTATTACTATAATAAACATAAATAAGATCTATCGAAATACTACATGCTTTGGTGATTGAGTAGCCTAATGAAATAAGTGAAATATGAATAGATATCTAAGTAACTTGGGGTAATGTGATAAGTGTAGGATTGTTAGATAAAAAAATTTAGTTTGAATGGAATATGAAATGTAATATAGTAAGTATGTGTATGTAAGATCAATTCCATCAACTTGAATGTGTTGGGATGTACTTATATGATTGGTATGGTCTGTATGTATTGATTCTAAAATATGTACTTATTGTTTATTACTTAATTCATTTTTATAAATGGTGATCATAATGAAGTTATGAACAAGGGAATGCTCGTAACTTTACCATTAAGTGATAAAAATATGTATGCTTGTGAAGGATGTGTTTGAATACATTTGATAGGTTAGTTACTTATAAATGTATGAAACACACCTAAACATATTAGTTATGTATAACTAAACTATTCCATCTAATGTTGAATATAAATGACATTGTCTTAATGTTGTCCTAAATTTTATTCAACTAAATTAGGAGCATAAATTAAGGGGAAAATATACACTTAATAATCAAGCACAATAAAGATTTAAAGTTACAACTCCTGCACTTAAGTGAATAAAACGTTACAATATATACATAAAGTATTATTCGTTTTGAACCTTAGATGATCCATAAGCATGAAACTTAACGATGAGAATAATAAGGTTGGATTAACAAGATGTGAATTAATGAATTAATGAACTTGTTAAGGTATGATGTTTCACTTAGTGGAACTTGAAGGGTCGTCATAGCATAGTTTTTGCTACATATTATTTGTTTAATGACGTGAGTCATTAATTGGTTACTAAGGAGTAGCCACTATGGTGTGACTATCCGCTTAGCTCCCTTAAGTGTTGCTATCATAATTGTGGATCCAGGTCTCTATTATACACTAACTAGTGATAGCAGTAAATATTAGTATCAATGTTGTCTTATAATGACTACAGGTAATGAAATGGATCCGAAAATACCTAAGTTGATTCGGATGCGCTTGATTTCCCTTAGTCTTCATAAGTAAACTATCAGCACTATTTTATGCATGCTATCTCTACTTAGTATATAAAAAATACATGGATGTGATTGATGTAAGTCAAGTTAGTCTAATCTAGATAACAATTTTCAAGTGTGGTGAAAGACATATTCCTTTCGATGAGTATGTCTTCGACGAATAAATTCATGGTATACATGTCTTTAAACTTTTGCCAAAGTATCGTAAATTGTTGGTTGTGTTGTCTTGATTTCACCTGGACTCAGAAGGATGATATCAGATGAGTATCAGTAATAGATACTTAGATAGGATCTTTAGGCATTAAAATTTGATTGACCCTTAATGGAATAATGGAACCACCAGTATACTCAGTATACTCATTATATAAAGAAACATGAGAGATCAGTTTAATATTGAGTCATGAAATGAGAGATCGGTTTAATACCGAGTCATTATAGCTACATATGGTTTACGGTTATGTGAGGGATTAGCTAAGTGAATGTTTTTTCTAAATTATGTGAATTTAGAGCAGTGAACATTATGAAAAAAAATTCCCTTGTTATTGATGTCATAAATGAGGATGTTACAGATGAGGTGATGGATGGTGGAGGGTACCCATATAATTCCAAGAAAGGAGACATTTTAGATGAAGTATGAAAGGAGGTTTTATACCACCATTTTGCAAGTGGTAACCATTCTACCCACCTCACTTTCTTATTTGAGGTAAAACAATAAAGATATCCCTCTAAGCACTTGTTTACTACCTATGTTTTCCCATAAGACTGGGGATGATAAGATGAACTATGAGCTAGTTGTGTTCCTAAACATGAGAACAAGTCAGACTAGAAATTACTAGTAAAGATAGGGTCTTGACCACTTACTATAATCTTTGGTGTCCCATGTAGCTTCTGAAATATATCCATGAAGGTTTTTGTTAGTATCCTCATAACAAATGAATGTGATAAGGCACAAAAATGGGCATATTTAGTGATTTTTTCCACCAGCACCACCATGATTACATTTTTCCTTCTAATTTATGTAATCATGTGATGAATTTCATGGACACCTATTCCTTTGCTAGGAATAGATAGAGGTTGTAAAAGAGCTAGGGACTTAATTGTTTCACCTTTATTTTGCTGACAAACCATACATTCTGCCATAAATTTTTTGACATCCCCTTTTATCCCTTCCAAGAAGAAATTATATTTGATTCGGTGATGAGTCTTCAAAAATATTTAATTCCCCCTACTGGATAAGCATGGAGCTTAGATAGAACCCTATTTTTAAGGTTTGAATTCTTACATAAGTATAATCTATCTTTGTACCATAAAGCATCTCCTTTCCAAAAAAAAAAATTCTGACATGTTTGGATCTTGTTGGAGATTCTAAATGAGATTTTGTGTACCTGGGTCATTTTTCCATTCAAACCTTACATCCTCTATCCAACCATATTGTAATAAAGATATGGCACATAATAATGCCTCAGCTTATTCATCCTTCCAAGATAGAGCATCAACAACTACATTCTCTTTCCCTTTCTTATATATTATCTCAAAATCATACCCCAACATTTAGGATACCCATTTATGTTGTTCTTTAGATGATAAATGTTTCTCTAAGAATTATTTCAAACTATCATGATTTATCTTAACTTTGAAATGTCTACCCATTAAATATGGTCTACTTTGTTTCATTGCATGAAGTATGGCTTGCATTTCTTTCTCATAAACTAGTTTTGATATATTATTACATTTGAATTGGAATCTCTCAAAGGAAATGGGTTGACCTCCTTGCATGAGTACTAGCCTCATACCATACCCAAAATCAGCATATTCAATAATGAATTTTTTGGAAAAATTTGGAGTGGTTAGAACTAGAGTGGTGCACATGGCCTCCTTTAACTTCTCAAATGTCGTAGTAGCTTCCTCACAATGGAAAGAGTCTTTGAATAAATTTATGAGTGGTGTCGTTATGCTACCATAATTCCTTAAAAATCTACGATAATAGCCCGTAAGCCCCACAAATATACAAATATGTTTTAGGGTTTTGGGAACCTTCCATTCAAGCACAGTTTTTATCTTGTTAGGATCCACTTTAACACCTTCATAAGAGACAATTTGACCCAAATATTCAATCTCCTTGACTCCAAAAGAACACTTAGACGGTTTTTCATAAATTTGATGTTGTTCCAAGGTTTCCAACACCTGATTTATATGATGCAGGTGTTCCTCCCATGTTTTACTATAGATTAATATGTCATCAAAGAACACTAAAATAAAATTCTGTAGAAATCGTTTAAAGATAGAGGGTGTATTTCTTATACCAAAAGGCCTTACCAAGAACTCATAATGACCTTCATGTGTTCTGAAAATTGTTTTATGGATATCTTCATCCCTGATTCTAATATGATGATATCCATAATGAAGATTAAGTTTTGTAAATTAAACAACACCATGTAACTCATCAAGCAAATCATCAATTATAGGAATGGGAGATTTATCTTTGATTGTGTACTTATTGAGTTCTCTGTAATCTAGACACATACGCCAATTGTCATCTTTTTCTATACCATCACTATAGGAGAATAGTAAACACTTGTACTATGAAAAATAATTCTTACTTCCAACCTATCTTGTATTATCTTCTCAATCTCACTCTTTTACATATAAGGGTACCTATAAGGGTTGATTTTTGGTGGTTGACTCCTTGGTACTAGTTGGATGGCATGGTCATGGTATTTTTTGGAGGTAAACCGTTGGTGTATCACCAAACACAATTGAGTGCTCATTTATAGCTACTTGTATATCCGAGGGCATAATTGTATTTGATTGATGTGTTTCTAATGAAAATAGTTATGCCACAAACCCCTCTACACCTTTTTTAAGCAATTTCTGCATCTGGTAAGAGCTCACCAACTGTGGGGACTTTTCTCTTGATCCTTTTAGTTTAATATTCCTCCCTTCTGACTAAAATCATATGAACAACTCTTGGAAACTAATTTCGATGGTTCCCAAGGTGGTAAACCACTGAAATCCTAGCACAATGTTTTTTCCTCCCATGGAAATGGCATACATAAGGATAGTTAGAAATTAGTCTCCCATGGTGATGATATGCTTATTGCAGGATCTAGTACATAGGACATTGGTCAGCTTAAGGGAAAGCTATATCACACATTTTCTATGAAGGATTTAGGAGCTACAAAAAGAATCATTTGCATGCAAATGCTCAGAGACAGGAAGAACGAGAAATCATATTTGTCTCAAGAGGATTATATCTATAGGGTGTTAGAAAGTTTCAATATTGCATAAGGTTGTGGCTTTGTCTACTACAGAGGTAGAGTATGTTGTAGCTATAGAGGCTAGCAAGGAGATGATATGGATGAGTAGGTTCATGGAAGAGTTGGGAAAGGAGAAAGATGATTCAAAATTGTTTAGTGACAGTCAAAGTGCAATTCATTTGGAAAAGAACTCAGTGTTTCATTCAAGCAAAAAACACATTCAGTTGAGGTATCACTTCATATGGCAAGTATTGGAGGATGGGCAGTTGAATTTGGAAAAGATTCATACGATCAAGAACCATACGGATATGCTAATGAATCCATTAACAAAGAAGAAGTTGGAGATACACTCCACTTCTGTTGGTATTTGAGTTTTACACTTGAAGATGAAGAAACAAAGCTAAAGAAGGATCCAAGAATTATTTTGTACAGGTATGGTGCATTAATTAATCTCCAAGTGGGAGATTGTTGAGTTGTGGAGCTCAATTACTTCAAATTAGCATGCAATATGAAACTTGCTGGAAAACACAGTAACTGTCATCGGTTATGGAGGGACCGACATCAGTCACCTATGACCGGCATTGGTCAAGAAATGAGGAACCAACATCAGTTAGGGCTAATCGGCATTGGTTACCTGTGTAAGAGTGTTTTATTTAACTCTCGAGAATTAGATCTATTTAAGTAGATCTATACATTGTAATTACATGGCTAAGTTCCTTAAGTTTGTATACACCTATATAAGCATGAAAGATAGGGTTTAGAAGTAAGAATTAAGAACTTGTAAAATTTTATGATTATTGAAAGAATAATTATGAGAGATAGAATTCTTGGAGAAGAAGAAAAAGCTTGAGTGAAAGAAAGTACTATACATCTGAGAGGTGTGGAAGATTGTAAATCTTCATTGTATATCTTGTCAAATATTTGGATAATATAGTCTTGTTTCTTTGTGGACGTAGCCCACACTGGGTGAACCATGTTAAATATGGTGTTGATTTATATCTCTTGTTCTGTATATTTCTTCTAGTAGAATATCCACTTTTATTTGAATGTATGCTTAAATCTGATATATTATCTGTACAACTGATGTGCTAACCCTAACAATGTCTATTCCTCCCATGGAAATGGTATACATAGGGATAGTTAGCAAGTAATCCCATGATGATATTAATGTTATGGAATTTTCCTAAACAACTAATAGTTCCCCCATCTGCAATCATTACTTGACATTCTAGAGCTAAATAAACAAAACAGTTCAAGCGTACCACCAACTTATGATTGATGAAGTTGTGAGTACTTCCCGAATCAATCAAAATTGTTACCCTATGTTTGTTTAATAATCCAAGCACTTTGAGAGTTTGGGGATTGCTAATACCTAAAATTACATGACATGATATCGTTGGCTAGGGATCTATTAATTCCTCTTCTAGCTCTACCTCTTCATCTTCTTCATTCTCTTATTCTTCATTAGGCCCCTCAATGTAAAAAAAATTCTTTTCAGCACACGTATGTCCTGATCCAAATTTTCTATCACAATTAAAATATAACCCTTTAGATCTCTTTTCTTCATTTTATTGAGGTGTCAATCAAACTGGTTGAGGGAATGATGGTGGAAAGGTGCTACTATCTCTTATATTAGTGACAACATGTCTTATGTTGGAAAGAAATTTTTCCTCTACTTTACGTGCCATGATAATAAAATCTAAAACCTTATAAGGATTAAACATACACACCTCATTTTCAATGTGTTCCTTAAGACCCCCAAGAAATAATTCATTCATATTCTCTTCAATAATATTTTCCACCCGTAAGGAAAGGTTTTGGAATTGATGAATGTAATCCTTGACTGATGATGTTTGCCTTAACTTGGCTAATTGTCTGAAATAATTTTCTGACACACTAGAACTATAGTGCAATTGTAACTCTTTGGTGAATACTATTAATGTATTTGGTGAATACTATCAATGTATCATTGATACCACTCTTTTTCCTTTGACCACATAACCATCTATACCAAATGAATTGGTCAGGTTTGAGATATAAGGATATCATCATAGCCTTTTTTCCCAATGGAATCTAATGTAGATCAAAGAAATTATCCATTTGGTTAATCCAATTGAGTGGATATATTCCATCAAACTTAAGCATTTCCACTTTAGGAATCATGTTACGGCCTTGCAAAGTGTTTGTATTTGGATTGGACATGCTTAAAGATCATCTATTATTTTGATATGAAGATACCCATTGATTGGTATGAGTATGATTGAATTGTGGATAATTAGGAATACCCTAATGACCCAGTACATTTGAACTAAATTGGTGAATGAAATCCTCCAATCGTCTAATTTTTTCCACACCATCTTTTTTGGCCATATTAAACTCAAGGTTTCATAGCTCAAACTCAAGTTGGCTTACCTTATGGTCTGTTGAAGTAAACCGTAGCCCTAAGGATTCTGTAGTTACCCCTTCTGACTATAACTCAACTATTATCTCATCCTTGTCTATGGTTTTACCTAGAGAGATGGGATTATTTTTACCTCTTATGGATGGCCCCACCATGATGCCCCAAAATGGTAGGATTTAGGAATCAAGGTAAAAATTTAGGGTTTGGGATTTTGATAAGAATTTAGCCATATAGGAACAAAATTAAATAATTGACTCAAACTAATTGTTTATCCTCTTTTTGGAAATGTAAATAATTTGGAAAAATTACACAGTTTACAGTCGAGAGAGAAAATTTATCATAAACCCTAAAATTGATGTAAATTTTTCGAAACAAGTCAAAATATCTTGAATTTTAGAGAGAAGCTTACATGATAGATGTTGCAACACCTCATAAAATTATAGAAAATTTTGCTATCGAATTAGAGATATTGTCGATTATTTGAAATTAGGGTTTTGACACATATCTTTGATACCACTTATAAGGAAATTACTTGGATAAATAATAATATCAGCAACAAGAGAACACCAAAAAACATAATAGTGTAGATAAATGATCACAATATGCAAGTAGAATATCTTATCCACTTCAAGGGGGAAACCTCCAAACCATACAATAAGACTCAAATTCTCAATATGATGATGAACTACTACCTACTAACCTCTATATATATTATTCCCTTGTTATGGCCATCACCAATGTTGACCCACTAATGATAAAATAACATTTATGAAAGAGATACATCATGATAAGAAGTTATGATAGCCACAAGTTGGCTATATACATCCAATGTAATATATATGATTAAGGATGTAGAAAATACCTTTGCTACTTGCAAATGTTGAACCTTCTTGGAATAAAGTATGCAAATCATCTTAAGGACTACCGGAATCTAATCTTTCAGGTGTGCTAGAGTAAGCTTCCACCAAAGGATGATTAAATTCAGCAGTTTGAATAAACTTTTCTTTTGTCCTTTGACCACCCACTAGTTTCCAGATTTTTTACCTTATTAATTGAGTACTTTCCAATTGTAGATGTAATCTTTTCATTGTATCAAATTTGAAAAAGAATGTTCTTCCTTATAGCTTTGCAAAAGGTAGACTTAATCAGCAAGTTGTTAAAAATTGTGCAATGGTATATACCAAATTTTCTTTTGAAAGATGGAGCTGCTACTAAGGTCTTGCACCTTAGATGTGTAGATTAACTCAAATGCTCCTGAAAAGGATAACTTCACAAAATAGTAAACAAAGCTTTACATATCTTGATGAATTTTATCATGATTTTCCCAGTGGATTCAGGTTTAATGGAAATCTTGTTTACAATGAGAAAAATTTGAACAATGCCTTCATAATGGATTGTATTTGCCTAATTTTAGAAAAGTTCTATAAAGGCATGTATTTTGAACCTCAATTGGACTAAAGAAGTCCCCAATAGTGCATCCAAAATATTGATGATGGGATATATTAGCCATAATTACCAAAATAAATATCAATTTTTATCAATAAGTCCCTGGCAATGGTGCTAGAAGCGTATTGGTCCTCAAATTTGTACCCCCTGGTGGCCTGACACCAATTCTCTTTATGGAAACAAATAGTGGGGAATTAGTTTAGAATGGTGGTAGACTGGGTGTTATGTCATTTTTTAAATTGGGGATGGGTATAGCACTTTCCTTAGGGATCAAGATTTTGGATGATTAAGGGGCACATACAAAGAAATGGCCTTTTCCTACTACTTTTGGTCCTTCCTTGAACTAGGGTGAGAGGAGCTGAGGTGTAACCTGAATGGGGGAGGGGGAGATAGGATCTTTGTTCCCTTAATTTCTTTCTAAAAATGGTAGGTCAATCTGAGATAAAAATGGCCAATAGACACAACACTCACTCTCATGGTTTGTCACAAAAGATGTTGTGTATGTTTACTTTTTTAGACATAGGTTACTAAAGACAGTGGGGTTCGATTGCTCTTGCATTCTCTAGATGGTATAACTTGCAACTAAGGGGCAGACTCAGTGATGTTTAAAGACAGAGTAGCAACAACAATGAATGGTAGATAAAATGGGTAGGATTACTTATGTAATTTTTGAATGAGGGGTATTATAGGTAGACTTATTCCTTACAGTCAAGCATTTAACACTTAGAGAAACCTACAATTCAAGAAATGCGTAGAGAATTGAATTAACTAGTCATAGTTTCTACAAATGAATATTTTCATTCATTGATCCTCAACAGATGCAAATATTTGACACAATCTTTAAAATACTTGACAAGATAACTCATGCAAGCATTATAATAAATTATTTATTACTCATACTCTTGCACGCCTAAGATACACTCAAAGGATAACAAAATCTATCAACACAAAATGGTTACAGTAAGGATATTATAATTAAATCCAATATTTTAGATTAAATACTTATAGCATAATATCAAACTAATGACCAAATCATAACCATTAAGGAAAAATATAGTGTATGATAAAGCTAAGAAACAAACACAAGACTATAGTAGAAAATATGACTCATTAATGGACAATTCCAAACACATAACCTAGAAGATAAAATTTAAACTCAAAAGTGGACATATTTCATTCAGATATTAGAATTTCTTAATGAGGGAACATCAAATAAATACTCTCAAATATTTTCAACGGTTATACATTACAACCTCCTTGACACAAAAGTTTGGGAAACTGACATCAATATGCATTTCACAAAGGACAAATGTAATATTTACAATTGAATCTCTCTAACTTCATTCAAAAATAGAATAAACTAAACCCTCTTTGTATGAGGATAGACACCATACTTATAAAATTTTGGTGAATTCTTATGATTTAAATTTCCCCCCAAAAAATTTTAAGGAACCATCCCAGAATGCATGGAAAATGAACTCCATTTTTGGAAAATATATTGTAACTATAAAGATTCTTTTTTCATTCCTTAATTTGATCCTATTTCTGGTTCTTGACATAGATGTGTGTAATATTTTTACCTTTTTTGTTTTAATCCTCCTTTTGTCATAATTTTTTTTCACCATCATTCATGCACGTAGTCACAGACTGCTTATTCCCTTATGTCATTATCTTAACAGATTTGACACCTACTTTTTAGAGGATATATCTCGAGAAGAGGATAATCATTAACACCCTCTTGAAATTGATGTTTATCCTATGTGAATCATCGATTTAATCCAAAAACCATCTTTTGGCATATATCAATTTGTTTCCCCTTTTTCAAACCCATGCGAGTATCTAGAATTGATTTCATTTTTGATCCTGAGATGATAATTCACACAATATTTTGAAAACATCCATCCTCTTATAAATTATTATTGATTTTTCATAAGATTACATATTCCCTAAAGCATCCTAAGTGAGAAAATAGTTTGTGTTAATATTTTCCAAGTAATGGTGGATGTGGAATTAGAAACCAATCTGAAAGATATTTCTTTGGAAACATTGCACGTAATTTTCAACCTTTCTAGCCCAGATGAAGATTTTGTGAGGATATTATTTTCAATTGAAGCTAAAGTGGAAATGGATGGACCGTTAACACCCTGTGTAGTTCAGGTAGATTTTATACGAAGGCTTATCAAGATAACTCCTTTCATATCTCTTTTTTCATATTATGTATCATCATCTATTCCGTGCAGAGGATCACAAAACTCTTGAGTTATTGAAGAAGTTTTGGCTCTGCTGTAGGATTGACATTGGCGAGAACATCATTAATGTATCCTTGGTATTTTTTAATAAGGAAATGGCAGAGAAAGAGATTTTGGTTGATGTTTATGCAATGCCTGATGATGATCCTATAGAAGAAATGTCTTCAATTTCTCGTAGAATAGTTGTAATAGAGTAAAAAATCACCCATTTTGAAAAATATGCAGTGAATTCTTCTTTTGAGAGGACCCCTGAAGTGTCACTTCCTTTATTGAGGAGATGCAGAAGGGGATTACCCCCATGGCACCAGATGATGTACCCAGGCCATCTTTAACCTTAAAATTTGTCACTCTGCAGGGTACCAAGGCCTACCTCAAAGGTGGGTCTAATCTCCTTGAATGGGTATCCTCTTATAGGATAAAATTGGATTTGATTAAGATCTTGGAAGGCCCCAAAGAAAACATTACAGAACTTAGGAAAATGGGTATGTCCCATGACCTTGCAGGGGATTTTCAATATGTTTATGGGGCTCAGGACCTCAAAGAGTTTGATTTTAGGAAGAAGTTGTTAAATTGGATTCCTACCTTTGTAGAGGAATTTGTAACCATAAATTGGCAATGTATCTCTTTTACAATACCTCCCTTTTTTGTATGTAGACTATAAGTTATGTGAATTTCAAGGGTTGGGTCCCTTATAGAATCCCCATTTCGTTCCCAGTATATACATATGTTTCTTTTTGTTTCATTTGTCAATCTAACGATTAATTTTCATAATTTAATTTACCTTTGGATACCATAGAACTTGTCTCTAAATTCATATTGTATGATTTGTATACCCGTGGTAAAGGTATTGCTGAAAGATGTTCTTTTTTTAGTGTCCCGTGGCTTTCTGAATCCATAGAGTGTTTACCCTTTTGATAAACTATCTCATGGATTTTACTTGCATTATTCCTTTTACTTGTGGTCTTTCTTAGTTATCCTTTATGTTCCGTGGATTTTTGTGGATCTATGAATGTCTCATGGATTTATGAAATTTGCGGAGTAACATCATCCCAACATACTTGTTGAAAAATAGATGAGTGTGTCACGACCCTTTTCTAAAACCCGTGGGGTGCGAACCCTTATAAAAAACCAGCCAAACACTAGACTAGTGTGTCATCTTTTGTTATGTAACCACACTTTTTTATTTTCTATAACTAGTCATCCTGCAATATCCTTCCTTGTTTAAACTTATAGGACTAAGTCAATTTGGATAGTCATCAACCATTCTAGAAAGTCACCTTGGTCATGATTTTATTTTTATTATTTTACAATTTAGAACAATCCGTGGAACATTAAGTTCTTCATTCCATGGATCTCTAAATTAGTACACGGTGGTCTCCTTATAACTAAATGGTTGTGCCCATCTTTAATTTTTTTATGGGAAGGAAAGATCATAGAAATTTGGTGACTAGTTGACACATGTGAATTAGAGTCCCTTAGATGGTACAAGGAAATTTCTTGGAAAACTTAACTTAGTTAAGAATAGGGCTCAAAATGAGTACCAACATTTGGCTCAGCTAAATAGGTAATGTATTATTGATATGAATGATATTACATATAAGTTGATTATTGTGTAAATACAAGGCTCTACCTAACATTTGGTATCAAAGATACTATTTTGGTAGCTTGTGAGAGTAGTCATGAGAGTCCATGAGAAAATTCATATGTGATGGATAATTAGAATAACTTTCAATTGTTTCAAGCTTCTAAAGTTGAGAGAAATTAGTCAAATTATATTATTTGTTCACAACAGTCTAGGAAAAATATGCATATATTAGAGACATCATTAACCTACATAGAATCCATGATTATATTTGTATAATCAAGTTGATAACTCGACGACCAAAAATTTGCATTGATTCTTATTTGCATTGAGTTTCTTAAAAATTCATATTAGATCAACATGGTGGGAATTTTAGATAGGTGTGGTAGTTGTAGCTTCCATCCTAGACGAGAGGAGGCATCTAATCAGAAGCTTTATGCATTATAATTACTTATACCATAATAGAAGCTCGTTGTTGTGAAAAATACTCTAGATACATGATAAATCTATGCATTTGGAAGAAAAACATCCAAAAGTTCATTGGAGGAGCGTGTTTTTGTAAGTGTGGATCCATTCCTTCATAAACATGAATTTCATTCATTTCACCTATTTTTGTGCATAACTTAGATCTCGAGCCTTACAATTATCACATAATAAACTTACATCTTCCTTCTTCTAATTACTTCACTCTTGGAAAAATTTACATTTAAGGTTGGCATTACATCATTTCCTCATTCCATTGGAGAACATGCATTATATCATTCAGGATGACTTCTTTGGTAGGTTTTTGGGCATCATTATGGAATAAATGTTGTAGCATTCACTTGTGAATTGTTCCTGATCACATACATTTGTTTAATTGATCAGGATATTTAGTCTACAACTTTTCTTGATGATTACGCACAAATAATGAGGTTTCAACATTCTACGTTGGATTTCCTAAAGCAATCGGTGACCATTAAACTCAAAAATGGTGTGTTATGTTTTTCATTGAAAATTTACAGCTATGGTTATTTAAATATAATGTTTATGATTAATTTCGTGAACATATTTATAGCTTTGAGTGGTTAATGTTCATTTTTTAAAACCTTTCATCCAAGGTGATCACAAAATCGAAATTGTTATTTAAGTTGTAATTTTCATCGTCTTATTGATTCATAGTATTGTGATTAGTAGTCAAAATTCTTATGGTTTTTTCATGCGAAAATAATTATGTGTTGTTTATGTTATATTTTATCATCATAGGTTATTGTAAAGTATCGTATATTATTATTTTGATGTAAAGTAGGTATTTTATGTCAACGTTGTTAAAAAGGGTCATTAAAAGTCAATAATTATTTGTAAAGTGTATTTTCAGTTGAAACTAACGATGTGTGGAAATGTTGTATTGTAAGCTTCATATTCATTATCTTGTATTTTCCAAGTAGATTCATTGTGCATCAGACTTATAAATTTTGAAATATTGAAAAAACTTCCTTACGGATGTATTTTTGGTGTTACACGACATCCAGAAAATAAAATGTTTCTCATTATGGGGGAGAGAAGGATAATCACAATGTGAAACAATGCTTCAAGATCACATTTTCTAAGTAAGAAACACGTCTACTAGAGGATGGAGGCATCGTAAGTTAGATTTCAATCAGCGACCTCTCGTCAGTCACCAATGACGGGGCTACATAGCAACTTTGGTGGCATATTTGTTGTGTGAGTTTGCTTGTTTTTTCATAGTTGCAGTTTATTTGAGTTGTATGCATTGTGCTTCAATTCACTTTTGTTGATTAATGAATAAATGGAAATTTCACATTGTGGGGGAAACATAACACCAATGTTCTATTTTCATTTTTGTTGAATTTTATTCATTTATACTTTCTATTTGTGAAGATATAGTGGAAAGATAAAAGTATAAGGTAAAAGTAACATTAAAATACTTGAAGACGATGAACAGGGGCTCATACATTGGACAAGGGTCCATATTTGATGAACATGGGTCTATATTTGATGAAAAGGGGTTCATATCAAATGAACAAGGGTTCATACTAAGGTTGTTGGTCTACCTTTTCAAAACCATCAATAAGCCAAGATCATGAGCACACAGGGGCAGAAGCTACAGAAGAAGTGTAATTATTTTCCCCCCATGTTTACACTATCACAAAAGGAAGGAATCCCAAGCTCGTTGGCCTATCACCCAGCGAAAGCTGAACGCTCACCTGAGGCATGCGTGGGTACTGAGTCTCTCTTTTACGTGAGTTTAATGGGAAACATCATCTATGATTAGTGTAATCTTTTTCATGAGGGAGGTTGAAACATAAAATAACCATAGGGCTTAGAACGGCCTCTAGATCCTTGCAGTCACTTTAGACCGAGTGTTTTAACATAATCCAGAACATGCATTATGACAGAAATAATTATACAAGCATTCATTCATAGCATGAATGGAAAGGGAACTTATAATAGATAAATATGCATTAAAACCATTGATATCCATGTCTATATTATATTAGGTAACCTCATTACATTCATTGATTTATTACAGAGTGTCACAGAGAGCAGACCGCAGTCATACATATCACGAGACTTGTGTAATTACGCTATCAAAAGAAAAATTAGAACTTCATGCCCAAGACATTCTCTCCTGGATGCAATTATCCATTAACAGAGTCCTCATAACATCTCTGTAGAGCTCCGCTCACTCTCTAGATCTATATATCAATTCCCGCTCTCTCTAACCCACTATATCTCAAACTTGTGTATCAAGCTCCTTCTCTATCTCTTTTACTCGATAGGCACTTGTATTTATAATTCTCCTACACTACCAACTCGCCTTCCAGCACCCTCAAATCTGGTGCCAAGTGTCAAATGTGGTCCTTCATGTGAGCATTCTTCTCTAGGGCTGAGCTTTCCACTTTATCTCATGATGTTCTTCTAGAAGATTCCAAGGCATGCCCCTATAGGGGCCAACTTGTTGCCAGGATGGCATCTTATCCATGCACAACTGATCATGCTTTTCATGTGTTCTGCCTTGGGTTCTCAAATTGACTAAGTCCCGAACCTCCTTTCACGTGTTATTTGCTTCCTTAAACCTTATAAATGAAGAGGAATAAAGGTTGAGTGTGATTTAGTTGCATAAAATGAACAAGAAGCTCATTTTGACAATACCTTGAACCTAAAATTTTATTTGCAAAGCCCCTAAAATTGAATTGTATAAATTTAGGTGTCAACAATGTCTATGCTTAGGTATATTTCAAGGGTGGATGATGGAGTTTTTATAGGGTGTCTGATGACATAAATAAGTGAGGATTTTTACTCAAGGTCCAACGGCGTTAATTCAATAGAGTCGATGTAGTTTTGAGTAGTTAATGTATTTTATTTGTTGATAAATTGATAATCTTTCTCTATGATTAGTTTGGATTGAGATCTTATGGGTACATTTTGGTTGATATTTTACAGGTGTTATAAAGGATTTAATCATAGATATCAATGGATGTATCATAGTTATGAGAGTTATTGCCTGGGATATTTGCATAATATATTACACAAGTACAAGGCCTCAGTTTTTAGAGGCATTATGCAGATGGTGCACATCTATTGGATCCAAATATGATACATATGTTTTTGGGCTACTAGGAATTCAAACCCAACACCTTGAGATGGAGGGCCAGAGGACATACTATAGAGTTTGCAGTGACATTGTGGGATGTTTGTGTGATTTTAAGGCTTTCCATTTAGGGTGTTCACACATTTTGTTACGTATCGTCAAGCACCACTAAGAGGATGGAATTATCATGTTGGGCCATAGGAAGTGATGAATATCATGTAGGCTTAGTGATGGTCTAATTAAGTGTCATATTTCTTACTCAAATCTCGCATATATGAAAAGTGATTATTATTAACATTATGGCACAAATTTCTTGCCACAAGGTAGATGGAGTAGTGTCATTATTTGTATTAGTAAAATATAGGGAGGCATTAGAGGATGGAACATAGTTTATTTTTGGGACAAACACATGGGTACTTGATTTACACAGTATTTGTGTGAGGTAGCAAAGGGAAGTGGGGCCCATCATACTTTTGGAAGGGTGGATTTATGATTATTTCCCAATGTATAAACTAAAAGGGACACCTCTACAGGTAGCAGGGGTGCCCCAAGGATTTTACATGGGGGAGAGGCCCAATAATTAGGGTAGTATATGGATATAGGAATTTCACTAATGGGATACAAAATTAAGTTTTATATGTGATCCGAAAATGGTTTTTACCCCTGGGTACAATTTTTAAAAAATTAGGATACTTTAGTAATCTGATTTTAAAATTGATCAAGAGTGATTATGGATTCACATTTGGGTGTTTTGAAACCCCACTCCTTTCCAATTTTCTCTTAATGATTATCATTTTAACTCAACTTTTTGTAATTTAATTGGAAATATTACAAATCCATTAAAATATGACCACGGCTTGAATTTCATAATGCATTTAATTTAATTTGTTCATCCAAAATTGAATGTGCATTCACTTTTTCTGTTAGTGATAAAGGATTCACAAATTTTAACTTAATCCAATTTTGTAGTTAATTTCTTTACTTAATCAATTGATTTAATTCCTCATACTAAATTTAAAATATGATCATAATCAGAAAAACAAAATAAAATACTCTACAAGTTTGATAACGGAGTTCACCCAAATGGGCTACATCTCCAAATTCACTTAGTGATGAATCAATCTATTAATTAACACTTGAAGTATTATTTTTACCTTCCGAAGTGACTAATAGATCACTTTCACCTGCTTAAAGAGTTGATTCTACTCTGAAACTCTGCAAAATTTTAGAAACTCGTTCCCAAATCAATCTATGGCTTTGCAGTATCTCCATAGTGCGATTTGCATCCAATTTTTTCATAAAAACACCTACACCTAGAAAACTATTTCACTCCATGAATAATAAATGATGTCATTGTGTTCTTCTCTGAATTCTGAACACTTTTCCTTTTTACACTGAAGCCTAATACTGACTTTAAGTGCCTCAAATTTTGAGATTTCTATAAATTTTCCCTTGTCGCCTCTATCATAGACCTATCAATAGTCCTTAATAAATAGGAGTGATCTCTTTTTATATCTCGATGAGCTCCTTTGGCACATTGGTTGGGCATGTGTTTTTTAACTCATGGGTCACGAGTTTGACCCACACCTCCTCTATTTTTTCTGGTGGTTTACATATTGGGGATAAAATCCCACATTGACCCTTCCATAGATGGTTGGGGGTTTAATAATATAAGGTCTCCTTACAAGTGTGTGGTTGCGGCCATGCCTTAACATTTTTTTCTCACCACATAGGTTGGTTGGTTAGTTTGTTGAAATAACCACATAGGTGGCATGATATCATGGTTTAAACGGTCAATTCATTAGTTGGTTGGCATGTATATCTGTTGCACCGAGTTTATATGGCCACATATGTAGTGAGTTGCATATTTAATCCCCACATGATAAAAGGTGGTCGTGTGGATATATGTTGGTCCTAATGGTTCTGGCAAGTTATATATATGGTCAAGTTTTATGGTTGAGGAATGCAGAGATAATGTCTTGCATGGAGGTTTGATCTACTATATGGCCAAATAGGTAAGTTTGAGTTGTATGTGAGTTGGCCCAAGTATTGTGAATAGCCCAAGATATGGGCTCGATAGTTAGAGAGATATCCTCAAGGTGTGATGAGTTGGCCACCATGAAATGTAGCTTGGTCCCTTATAATGCAATATAATATAAAACCCTGCAACAATATCCCACATGCAAGATATAAAAGCATATAGTGGCATATATAAAGAATATCAATACAATGATAATGTGAATATCGGAGGCCAAGGAACCCCTCCTCAAAAAGAGTGTGTCGACCCTAGCTGAGGGACACCAGCCAGCAAATAGCAGAGCCCACCATTTCGTAATCGAGTGTCAAATACCGGCATCCAACACACAAATTTTTTACTCTTCATATCAATCATGCCACTTGTCACAATGCGATTCATCTAAATCAGCAAACCTACGTGTAGTCCCCAAATTTTGCATGTTGGCTGAAATTTTCAAAGGACCATAACTTGCGCATATAAGCTCTATTTTTCGAGTTCTTTATATAAAAAAAAATATCTCAAGACAATATTTATTTCTAAAATGTTTAGGGAGATTTAGGGATCATTTGCACTCATAATATCCTACAGATCAATATGACCCCTATAGAGGGGCAGTGAATCAGTGTCCCAGTTGGTTAACTATAGTGGTTACCAAGGGGAGATTAGAGATTATAGGGCATTATATATGGTGGGTGGAGGTAGACTGACTTGATATAATTCCATTATAGGTTAGGTGTCTAGCTCATATGGTAGCCTTACCTCTTCTTAAGTATTAGATGTATCATGCTAGAGAGAGAAAGAGGAGGGAGAGTGATATCAGTGGTATCATTGCAACCATTATGACCACATCAAGTTAGTCACAATACATATCCAAGTGTTAGGCAATAGCAACATAGTGGAGGAGGAGGTGTGAAGGGACCTTAGATTGTAGAGGTGGGGGATAGCCTCAAGAGACAAGCTACCAGAGAAAATGAGAGAGTGGAAAGGCCTTAAGGATAGTATTGTGAGTGGTGTTTATGGAGGTTGGGAGGAGGGTGTTTATCATATTTAGTTATATAAAGAGATGTTTTTTCTAACTTGTTGCTTTTGGGATATAACCCAACAAGTATCATTTATATATAATAAAAATCCATCTAAGATCAAAATATTAGTGCAGTGGAAGAGGGTTACATGGATATCTTTCATTAGTATCATTTGACTTCCACCTCGAGTTTTTTCATATGTCATCGATAAGATTTACAATATGAAACATCATTCCAAATATCCTCAAGCCACATGAATTATAGTTTAGCTATGGGTGGAATAGGAGGTATAATGCCAATAAGAATTTGTGGTGATGTTGTATAAGGTAGATTCATAACAACATGTGGAGAAGTATAAAGGGGTAGAGTGAAATATGTCACAAGATACATTTTAGAGGGGCTATATGACAGAGTAGGTTATGGCTTAGACATCAAATCACCAATTAGGGGAGTGTAGTTTATGAGATAATACTTAGAGTCAAAGTAAGCATAGGCATCATCACCATCCATGACATCATCTACCTTTAGATCAAAAGAGTATGTGTGTCTCATGGGGAGACAATAGATTTAATCTAAATGGTTAATATTTAGGGGTAGTAACTAATGGTCAATTATCTTATCAATTAATTTTCAAAGATAGTTAAACTAATATCAAGAATAATCATTAAATAAAGTTGAATAATGATATAAAATGTAACAAAGTACTAGCAATGAGAAGGGGAAGAATACTTAGCTAATATTTTGACTATTGGGATGACTTGATGACTAGAAAAGACTAGAAATGATCTAATAAAGCTTCCCCACTGAAACTGTGTCTTGAACAAATACGTAGACCAAAGCATATGGTACAGCCAAAAGTATATCCTTGTTATGTCCCTTTATGTATTCCCTTGTCCCTCTACACTTTCATCTCTTAAAACTTCCTGGTTTGTACATTATTTCCTGATCTGCTCATGTCTAATATTTGGACCTTTGACACTGTGCAATGCTCATTGTGTAGATGATTGAATCTTCAAAACCCTAGATGGTAAAATACTCCTACAAAATAAAAATTTGTTGGGTTATTTTCACCATTGTTCACTATCAGCATCATCACTACTTTTAAGAGGGATTAAACTACACATTATTCTCGACTAACATGTGATATATAGATTATATGCAACAATATTGATAATCATGACCTTACAACAATGTGATCATACTTGACCTTTTCCCTACCTTTACTTAAGTTTGATAATGTTCATTTTTTACTTATAGATCAGAGTGGATGACTACCCTAGGATGATTATGTAGAGTATATGAGGCTTAAGGGAGTCTCGGAGTATCTGTGATTGTGATTTATCTTAGTGTTTTCTCATTGGAATGTTAGGAGTCAAGTAGATAGAATCCCCACTTCAATGAGAGATGAATAACTTTCTTATGTATGGATTATGGATCTAGAAAAATAATATAAGGCCATTCAAAAGTGTACCAAATGAATTCAAATTGAGAAAAGTACCGTTAGAGGAAGAGCGACCAAAGTGGTCAGGTCAACTCATATTGTATAGGTGTGATGCCCCTTTCTCGATTTTATGGTCCTAGATGCATGTACGATTAATCTAAAAAGTTAGAATTATAATATGTGATGATATAGCCTGATTTGATGGATTAATACAACAATTATGTGAGCAAATAGGTTGTGTGTGCAAGCAAGAATGAGTGAGATATAGTTAGGGATAACATAATTGGTCAAATTAAGAAAGTGTGGGATAGTGTAAGAGTGTTGTATAATTTGTGTTGTTACAAGACATGAATTACCAAAATTAATGTCTATATTTTCCCCCCATAAGTATGGAATTGAAAATTATGTGCTTAAATGAAAATTTTCGTAAGTGTGAAGACACACTTTGCTTTTTCTCGAAGTTTCTTGTGTTTGTGCTAAGACACTGTCTTTATACCAGTTGTGTTTTTTTTTCAAGATGAGTATCTGTATAGATGTGTATTAAATATCCATATTATAGGAAATCAAAATTTAACATGAAAATCTTGAACTTGGTGAGAAAATAGCAATATGTAAGTAGAAAAGCAAAATAAAGGAAAAAGTACTCCTAATTATTTTGTGAGAGAGGGGAAGAGATTACTCCCACTACCATTTCCATGGAAAATTACTAAACTTTGTATTAGAATTAGTTGGAAGGATTGGGGTGATGATTCCCCTAGTGGAATATCTTAAGGAGAATAAAAAGAAGCACAAATTCACCCCGCATGGTTAAGGGAATTGTATGGGGAGAATTCTGGATGCTCTCCATCCCTCTAAAAAATATGGGCAATAAGAAGTCAAGCCTATGAGGATAACAACCAGCTTAACACTTCTCAAGACCCATGGATAAGTGCCACTATAGATGAAAAAGTACCCAATTGATTTGTAAATGATGACATAATGTACCAGTGTAATGTTAGATTGCATGTACCTATAGACACTGAATTTGGATCACACTCCCCTTGTCCCCTTCAATTAATTAACATAACACATTTAACTAATCATGACCCCTTCATCCCATATTAATATTCATCCTCGCATTATTAATTATTTTAATTAAGTTGATTTTATCCTCACACCTCCAACTCATCATTACACGTCACCTTAGATCCACTCCAGGGGAATTTAACTCACAATTACCAAGTCATCACTCTCAGCACTGAGTCATCACTCCCAGTGTTGAGTCACCACAAATAAGAATTCTTCCTAAACCTAATTGGAATTCATCTAAGATCTTCCTACCTTCTCTCATGTGTACTCTACTTCCCTAAGAGGACCCAATAAGGAAAGCACACCAAATCTAGGAAGATCTACCTATTTTTGGTAAATAGGACTATTTCACCCTAACCAACACCATTTTATCCTCGAACGACGCTGGTCACCTAAACCACCATCAATTCTTTTATATAGAATTTTACACCCCCTTACCCAATCAGACATTTAGTTATTGGAGCCTTATTACATTAAAGCATGAATCTTCAAGCCCTCCTGCATCCAGATGATGAACACACATAACCACAGTGTAGGACAAGCAGCTAGTTCTCCTTCCAAAGCGTTGGAATACTCACGGGATCACAAAGTTGGTATTTCCATGGCACTGGACTCAAAAACCTCTTCTTCGATCAACCATCAACCATCTCAACTCACATGATCTACAAAATACCAAGTAAGTACTGTGATTTTAATCATTTCTACTTATCCCATTGTAGATCTCTTGTTTCTATTAGTATTTTATTTCTTCTATTACTCGTATATCACCTTCTTCCCACCAACCCACTATTCAACCATCCCAATCCTTTGCACCCTTTCGAACCTCCTTTTCAGTATACATGAGTCTTCTTAACAATATTACAACCTTATCAACACCCCCTTCACTCTCTGTGAAATCACATTGAGGTTCAAACTCCTATTTTAACATTTGAACCAAAGTGCCCCTATCGACACCAGTTATCCAACCGGTATTAGTCTATCTCCTATACCAGCATCGGTCGACCAACTGATACCGGTCCCTGAGATTGGAAATTTTTCCTATAACCTTGAGTTAACAACTTCCCCAAACAAGCTCAAAACCTTACCTTATTTCACCTAGACCTCACCTACAGCCTCTGCTACACCTATAAACCCAAACTAGCCCATTAATTGTCTAGATTTAATTCTAACCATTGCATGTTGAGTTAAATTAACTTGTTGTATGTTAGTAAGAGATACCTAAATCTTATCAACTACAATAGGAATTGTTATTGCATATATTAAATTGTATTAAATAGAGGATTGACATCCGTTTGAGGGAGCATCATGCTTCCCAGATCTAGCCTTACGAGGTAGTCCTCCGACTCTTGTTATTTTATATTATTTGGTGGTCTTTTTGTGTTTCTTATATAGGTCGTTCCTCCTATCCAAAGGGAAGCTCACACAATTATCTTGGATCAAAGTCTACAATGTGTGCATTCTACCTTCCACCTTCACCTCACAGGTATTCCTCCTTAACCATTTTACCTTCTATCTGTTTCATCCTAAAAAGTGTAAAACTTATTGGTGAAACATTTTGGCATGCCCAGTGAGACCCATCTGGGGTTCTTTGCATTGTTCATTCCTAGGGAAAATATTGTGTGTCTATTTTCATTCAAAACAAGTTCACATTAAGCTTCTTCTCTGGAAATATTATTTTCTTATGATTGTCTCAGTGACACTTGTTTTTCAGGATTAAAAAGAACTCTTCTTTCTTTTCTTGCATTGCACTTAGTGAAAGTCATGCCCTTAACCTCTTCATAATTTGTTCTCATCCAATATAATTTGTGGATTTGGGTTTTAAAACTTGTGCACTTACATCTTTGAGTTTGTTGCATTATAGCTCATCTAAATTGTGGGCAACCTATATGTTGTAAGTCATGCCTAGATAATGGTTGAAAAATTTAACTATAGCTCACATTTTGCACACTCTCTATACCAAATCACTAAAAAGAAAATACACAGTTCTTGAACAACATCTTTCCCAGAAGAAACTGTCAACAATCACACGATCAGAGGATTTCCATTGGGCTCCAATTGGTTTCTTTGTTTAGTCATCATCTCAGAGAAGGATCTCCCAGGTAAAAAATTACCCAAAACCAGCCATAGTTGTTGGATTTTTATAGGGCACCTTTGTTAACCAAAACTTATATCCTGCTTACAGTCAGTCCTAAATGTCATAAGCCACAACATAAAATCTATAGCTTAAGATTTTGTGTTTGTTAAATTGTTATCTACTTGAATTTTGAGGTGTGAGTTGTGTTTCTTCATTCTTTCTTATCCTTTTACGTCCCACATCATGAATGGTGTATTCCAGTTTTATTCTGGGTTTATTATGACTCCTCATAGCCATACTCAATCTTTGGGTTGGCCCTTTTATTTTATCTAAATCACCAAAACTTCATTTTTCCTTCTCTTCCCATATTTCATAGTAATCAATATCAATCCAACAACCACCATCAGTTACATCATCTCACTTCCATCGGTTAACTGACCGACGTCGATTATATGATTTTTTGGTTATTTTTACCAAAATAGTATTCTCCACCTTTCTATTCTTTTCATGTCTTGTTCTGCCATTTTATCACACTTTTGGGTGTCTAGTATCATCTTCAAAGTCCAAGTTTACCCATTTTTCACCTTTCATTTCCAGATCTTTGAATCTCTTATTTTTCATAGTAACCGACATCGGTCTGAGCTGACCGGCGGTGGTTACCCTCATATCGACATCGGTTACCCCAACCAACATCAGTCTCTCTATTTTTATTTTCCAATCAAAACAGTGATCTAATCACTCATTTTAGACTCATTTTTCCCTATTACTTATGTGTTTCTACATCATTAACAAAGCTCAGAATACATGTTTTATTGTCAGTCACATGGTTTTGATAAATAATTAAGCTAACACTCTCATGTTTCATGCTAGCCACCAGCCGACTCCCACCTAGCCCATCACCCCCTTCAATCTCATCACCTATGGACCTGAATCAGGCTCTTGTTATACCCACTAGTGATGAGGAGTTCACGTGACTCCTTGATCATAATCTCACCACTTTGTAGTATTATCTCACTCATTCATCTACCTGCGATTCATCAAGATAGCTTGTATATGACATGCATGTGTCCATTCCTCTTACCCTCGCACCCACTTCTGCATCAGTTGCTACTAGCTTGGCCTTACTCTCTTCCACCTGACCACCTGTGGTCTCCCAACTTGACCCTACATCATTGATATCTACTACCTAAATGACATCTGTCAACCTTTGACATATGTCATCCTATGATGTCAACCATGCCTTTATCAACCACCTTGAGTGTAGGTCTATCTACACCCTGTCACTCTCATCTCCTATTGCATCTGCCACCAATGTCCCCATACTCCTTCTAAAACATTGTCCTCTCCATCCTGCAGTCTCTTCCTCTAATTGCTACGAGAGTCTTTACGTCCACTCCACCTACCTACACTTATCACCAACAGCCCCTTATTTCATCTATCACTTAATCAGGATACTTGTCATCTACATTTATTTTGGCCTACATTCCTTCCTCACAATTTTCGTACTCATCACCACCACATACTCAGATGTCGCCCACATCATACCTGCCTCATCTACCCCCTTATACTGCATGGGTTCCTAGTCATCACAACCTACCAATGATGTTATCAAAATGATGATGGAAAAGATACAGACATTGGAATCATTTTTCTTTGTCTCATGTAACTCTCTAACATATGATGATATTTGTAATGAGCCTATTCACCTATCTATTTTGATTCATCCATACCCTCCCCATTGGGAAATGCCTAAATTCAACCAAATCAACAGCAAAGAAGACCTACAACAACACTTTTAGTCTTTTAAACATGTGTGTTATATGATCGTTCATGATGACACTTTGCTCTTGTGGACATTCCCAATGTCCTTGATAGGGTCAGCTTTAGATTGGTATAGTACTCTACCCAAGCATTCCATCTTTTCATTTAATCAGGTAGCTCAGGATTTTCTAGACCACTTTTCTATCAACATTGTCAAGAAGGTCACCATGACTGACTTGTACGTGACATGCCAATATGAAGACTAAACTCTTGTAGATTTTTTCACTCATTGGCAGATCCTGATCAACTAACTCACATTCCAGCTACCTCAAACCAAGTTAATAGAGTTGTTCACCAGAGCTTGTGTTAGACACATCTCATGAACTCTCCAAGTTAAAACCTTCTGCACATTTAATGAGGAGTTCACCATGGAAACTTGAAATTTGTGTCATTGAAGAGAAGAAGATGCAATTGTGTAACAAGAATGTTGTGTTTAAATAAAATGATACCTCTTCTTCTTCCAAACCAAAAATAATTATTCTAAAGCAAAAGGATCTGCCAACACAATAGTTTTGAAATTTTTCCCATCTCATCCATATAACCAAACAAATCCTTCTTCCAATATTTCTCTTGTTCATGATTTTCAGTTCAAATGGGAGCAACAAAAATATACTCCCATAGGAGAACCCTACTCTTCAGTTTTATAAAAACTTTTAAAATTTAGAGCAGTCACTCTTCCACCCATCAAATCACATACTGGTTTTGACCCCTCTCGTCCTGTGCCTGCATGGTACAAAGAAAATGATTACTGTAACTATCATCACGTTAGAGGTCATAGTGACGGTAATTGTATAACTTTCAAAAATATCATCTAAGAAATGTTAGATAATGGAGATCTCGACTTAGATAATCCTAACATTTCATCTAATCAGAACATTCACATCTTCAAGAAGTCATTCCCAAATCACACCCTATCTTCTAACCAACCCAGTGAAACCTCAACTAGTGATAATAACATTCGTGAGGTGCATGTTATTTTTGACATCATACCATCTCTTCCTACTCAATTTCCTCCTACTCCATCTATTGAGGAGATTCTTGCACAAGCTCCTTCATCCACAGAGGGACTTGTTTCATCTACTCCTTTACCCACAGAGGAGTCTCCCTTATCTCCCCCTTCACCCATGGAGGAGTCCACCATATCTTTCGATGCAGTTTCCCCACTCACCTCTCAACCTAACGAACAACCCACAATACTTACTCTTTTACCCATGGGAGATTCATTTTTACCTTCTTCTTCACAAAAAGATGAACTAACCTCATTCAACTTGTCATCTCCCCTACCCACAGGGGATCCATTAGCAGTGTCCCTTCCTATTGGTGATAATTCTCCATTGGCTTTCAAGGATCCTATTGATTTTCTCTCATCTCTTTTACCCACATATTATGAAGCCAACCATTTCCATGTCTCAAAGACATTATTTATAGGGATTACTACCAAATCAACATCATCCCCTCCTACATCAGTGTCATTCTCATGTTTGGTTGACCGCTTGGATTATGTTGACAATTCCATGCTTTGGGGATGTCTTCGACTACCTGTCTAAACTCAAATGAAGATGTTGTCTACTGAAAATTCCACAATCTATCCAAAGGTGTTTTATAAAACCAAACCCACCATGCACATGTCAATTGTAGTGGACCCTTCTTCATCACCCTCACCCACACCTAAACCTTTAATAACAATCACATTTTTCCTATGCCTAAAACCTTACCTGCACATGTACCTTCCTCTGAGTCTAGACCCATTACCACATTAGGAGTCATACCGACATTGAGTCTAGTCCAACCTCCTATCAAACTAGATTTAGCCACATCCTCACAAGCCATCGCAAAGACTATTCCCTCACCTAAGAGGAAGGCCCAACCCCTTAGGTCACATACACTGGCTTCACCCACTACCCCTCTGTCACCTTCACCACTTCCATCTATCCTAGGTCCCCACCCATCAACCTTGGCCAAACAGTCTCCTACCCAGAGTAAACTAAAAGCACAACAGCCTACAACATCACGATCTTCTATTGTACCCAAATTACCTACACAACATACTCCTTCACTATCACCTACATCCTTTCTACCTCCTATACCTACACCACTTCCAATATCCTCATCATTACCTATGTTATTCCCTTCTCTTCAACTAGTACCTTCCACATTTCCTCTTACTACAACCTTCACCACACCTCCATTATCACCTTGGATAACTCGTCCCCTTCTGTTGTCATCTAACTTCCCTTCTATCATCATCACACTTCTTCTTCACCTTTACCCAAGAAGGTGAAACCAAATCCCAAGAACCCACTACCCTCCAAAGAGGTAGTTAAACCTACACCACCTTCAACAACTAGTTCACCTACTACATCTTTACCCAAGAAGGTGCAATCCAAACCTAAAACCATACTATCTACCAAACAGGTGGTCAAACTTACTCAACCTTCGATTCCACCTCCAGTGACGCCTCTCCCACCAAAGTCACCCACACTTCCATCCAGACCCACACTTACTTCACATTGTGATCCATTGGCAGGGTCTTACACCAACATCTTAGCTAACCTTTTGGAAACCTCTGTCATCACATTACCACTTAGACCTTACGACCCACTCAAACCTAAACCAGAAGGGTTTGACGATACCAAAATTTGTGCTTACCATCATGTGTCAGGGCATGATGTGGAAAACTATAAGGCCCTTAAGACTATTCTTCTCCAACTATGTCCTCTCAAAGAAAACTTTGACGATGATGATCTTTTAGATGAGGACCATATTCCACCTTCACCTATCACCACACATCCTCATCCCTTACCTATTCAGCAACCTTCATCTCCACCTCCACAACCCTTTTATCCCCCTCCAAAATTTGAGATCAATATGGTCTGCATAAGAGAGCTATCCAAACCTCTGCCAAAATTCCAATGTGTTGTATTGTTTTCACAAAACCAATATATGCCCTCACCATATTTTTTCCCATCATGTCGCTACACCTATCATGAATCACTTTCTCCTTTACCACAAATCAATATGGTTCAAATTTCCACTCGAACCCAGAAGGAAAAAGGAAAGGAGAAAATAACCAGCTCATCTGCTACTCTTTTACCCAATATTCCATCTACACCTGCACCTAAAATCACCATCTGTGGACCCACATACCCTATTTCTGACGGGGTTTCCCATCATACAATGCTTAAACAATTACACTAGTCTCCTCTCAAAATGTCTTTTTAGGACCTCATCCAAACCTCTGAGTCTCATCGTCAAGCCCTCATTGAGGTCATGCAATCTATTAAGGTTCTACCTAATGACCCTATGCCTGTTTACATCCATTATCATTCCTCACCATGTGGCCTCTCTCACCACTTCACCCCCTTCCTCTGCTCCCGCTACCACTCATCAAGTAGTCATTCTCAGTTTCTTTGATAACGAGATTATACCTCTCTAATCAGATGATCCTGACCCTGTCCTATTTATTTCTATCTACGTTGATAATATATGCATTTAATGTGTTATGATTGCTGGTGGTACCATTATTAACATCATTTCCTTCCATGCATGCAACCAAATGTGCATCCCTATGAATTACATGCATAATAACCTAGTTATGTTACATTCATTTAATGATGCCATGACTTCCACCCTCGGCACCATCATTCTCCACATTTGTGTAGGGCCCCATGCCATTCTTGAATTATTTTATGTCTTAGAGGAGGAATTCAAGTACAAAATGCTACTTGACCAACCTTGGATCCACGCCATGGGTTGTGTTCCTTAAACCTTACACCATTGTTTAAAATTTGAACATGAAGGGCTCAACTATACCATTCCAGCCAACCCTTCACCTTTTAAGACCTCTAACATGTTGTATCGACCCAATGATGTCCTTATACTAGTTAAGGCATCTACCACTGGTACTACTTCTTCTTCAGTCATTGCCTCATCCACCACTTATGTCGCTACATCTTCCACAACCAACTCCTTTATTCCCACTACTGTCGCAACTTCTACAGCTGACCCATAAGCCAACCCATCTACTTCTCAAACATCTAATGTTTCTTCTTCCTAGCTACCCAGTGATTCATCCATTCCCTCTACCCACATACTAGTTACTAAATCCTTAGAAGGTGTTTTTCAACGTCTCACTCTAGGGGAGTACCACCTTTATAACATTGACACAATCCTTACTCCTCAAGAGTATGGTAACCTTCACCAACATCCCCGCTATGATCACCACATAGGTGAGGTTTTCCCCTATGGTCCTCCCCACCTTTTCACCAACTTAATGTATGGGGGACTTGATGCTTCTACCTACTCACCCGAGCCACCTTCCCAAACTCAACCATTTTCCTCCGACCTCTAATCTCTCACCAATCACTGCTTCACCCACACCTTCCTCCATCATTGTGCTTGGAAGGGATTTGGCTTTGGTTTCTATGAACAAGGTCACCATACTGTCATTCCTTTCACCACTTGTAAGCATAAAGACCGCAGTGGTATTGGATTTTCTGAACCACCTTCCAAGAAGGCTCAAGTTGAACTCATTGAGGATGATAAACATTCCCTACCACATTCACCAACTTCACCACCTTCACCTACAGAGTCTATGGATCTAGAATCCATTCCTCCTAAAAAAAAATTGTGAACATCATTTACCTAAGACCTATGACTTATCAGCATGATGGAGAGGCTCCCTCTTCTCTTCCCTTCCTATATCCTGACATGATTGATGACGATACACCTTCTATTAACATCATTCAATGTTAGGATGATGAGTCTATTCTCACCTACCTTGGTGCGGAAGATTCTTATATTCACCATTCATTACCTTCTAAGACATAAACCATGTTGAATGAATCAACCATCGAAATCAATATTCACACTCAGGACAACCCACACATTCTAAAAATAGGCCAATCTTTAGATGTTATTGAATAAGAAGCTTTCACTTATTTCCTCTGAGATCATAGCAATGATTTTTCTTGGTCCTACCCTGATATACCTGGTATTGACCCAAACATTGTGGTCCACAATATCGTAACCATTCTTGATGCTAAACCCGTGAAACAGAAGTTACGAAAAATGCATCCTCACATTACCCTTCTTGTCAAATAAGACTTCCAGTACCTTCTTTCGATTTCCTTCATCCTACCCTTTGATTATCCCCAATGGATCTCTAACATTGTTCTTGTCACAAAAGCAACAGGGGGACTCTGCATTTACATGGATTTCCATGACCTTAACTTAGCTTACCCCAAAGATGACTTTCCTCTACCTAGTATTGACCAACTAGTTGATCTCACCACCAGCCATGAGATGTTATCACTCATGGACAGTTTCTTGGGTTATAAACAAATATTACTCGCCCTTAAAGATCAACACAAAACCACCTTCATCACTCCTTGGGGAACCTTCTGCTATCGTGTCATGCCCTTTGGCCTTAAAAACATTGGTGTTACATATCAATGGTCTATGACTTATATTTTCATGACATCATGCATAATATATTGGAAGATTACATTTACGATCTTCTTGCTAAATCCAAACATTGGTCTAAGCACCTTATTTTCCTTAAAGTTATCTTTGACCATCTCATCAAATATTGCATTCACCTTCAACCTAAGAAGTGTGTCTTCATTTTTCTCTCTGGTAATATCCTTGGTTTTATCGTTTCTTTGCATGGCATTGAAGTTGATCCCACTAAAATCAAGGATATTCTCAAGATGCCTCCACCTACTAACTGTCGTCAACTTCGTAGTTTGCAAGGCAAGTTACAATCTATTTGTCACTTTATTTCTAAACTTTCTGACTGTTGCCATCCATTTCATCATCTTCTCAAAAAGGAGAGTTCTCCTTCAAATGGGATGATGAATGCCACAAAAGCTTCAACGCCTTAAAAAATACCTCCTCCAAACACCTATGTTCATTCTCCCTAAGGATGACCAACCATTTTACCTTTACCTTTCTACTACTGATCATTCCATGGGTGTCATGCTCGCTCATCGTGATGACTAACATAGGGAGCAAACGGTTTATTATATATGTTGTACGCTTTTAGACTACGAAACTAGCTATACTTATGCTGAAAAAATCTGCTTAGCCTTAGTTTTTGTCACCACTAAACTTCGGCATTACCTACTCAAATACAAAACCTTTGTTGTCACCAATATCAAACCCTTACATTACATGTACACTAAGCCCTACCAACATCAGTGTGTTGCACATTGGCTCATGCTTCTTGTAGACCTAGATCTTGAATTCATCCATCAAAAATTTGTTAAAGGAAAAATTGTTGCTGACCAACTTGCAGACGCACCTCTCTCCAGAAACCAATCTTCTAACTTCAATTTCCCTGATGAATCCATCGCTACCCTCTCCCTGGATGATACCATTTACTAGATGACCTTATTCTTTGATGGTTCCAAATGTCAGCATGGGGGTGGTGCCAAAGTTATCCTCATTCCTCTTTATGGTGATTCTATGCCATTATCTTTCAAACTAGATTTTGATTGTACTAACAATATCACCGGATATGAAGTTTTCATGTTAGGTCTTCAAACCGCCATAGCCTTAGATGTTAAATCAATTAATATCTTTGGTGAATCTCAATTGGTTATGAACTAAGTTAATGGTATATACCAGTGTCGTAACAAGATACTTCAAAATTATAAGCATCAAGTTGACATGTTTTTTACTACCTTTGACCATTATGAAATTCAAACCACCCCACATTCCACTAATAAATTTATGGACACCATGGATTGTCTTGCTTCTCAAATCCCCACTTCACCCTTCGACTAGAAAATATTTGTCATAGTATAAAGGTTGCAATCACCTTCTTATCTAATCCAAGATGTCAACCTTGTAGGAAACATTGAAACTGACTCATGTGACCTTTAGTATAAGCAGTTTGCTAACTACCTTTCCCTTTCAATTCTACCTCTAGATCTTACTCGCAATAGACAACGAGCCTTTCACAAAAGTGTCTCTTTATTATTTCATCATGGGTGGTCTTATCTATAAATGCGGATTTGATGGTATCCTCTTATGATTCCTTATGAGTTCTCAAATTCTATACACCATCAAGAAATTTCACGACAGGATTTTTGGGAGTCACTTTAGTGGCTTAACTATCGCTAAGCGCATCCTTCACCCAGGATATTACTGGTCAACCCTAAACAACGATTTTTGTGACTATGTCAAGTTTGTCTAAATTTTTAGCAACATGCTAATCTTCATCACATCCCTGGTCACGCCTTATAGGTCGCATGAGACCTTTAGCCTTTCTCTCAATGGGGTTTGGATCTTTTCAAATAAATCAACCCTCATTCTTCCCAACACCATCAATGGATTATTACCGCTACCGAATATTACACTAAATATGTGGAAGCCATAACTCTTATTTCTACAAAAGTTGAGAAAATCTGTGAATTCATCAACCATCACATTATTTTTCACTTTGGTTTTCATCACCACCTCATCACTAATAATGGAAAACAATTCAAAACCAAAACCTTACAGAAACTCTATGACACCTTCGGCATTCAACTCAGTTTTCTTCACCTTATTATCCTTAAATAAATCGACTAACAAAACCCTAAACAAAATTCTTATGAAATTGGTTGACGATATAGGTAAGGATTGGCACACACACATTCCTTTTGCCTTATGGGCTTATTGCACTAGTATTTTCACCTCAACTGCTGCCACATATTTCTCTTAGGTGTACGGTACAGAGGTTGTCTTGCCTCTCAAAGTCCAAATTCCATCTCTTCATATCTCACTCAAAGATATGCCCAACGATGATGATTTTTTACAAGACCATTTGGCATAGCTTGAATTATTAGACAAGCGTCGTCTAAATGTTCTCAATAACCTCCAAATCTACTAAAAGCATATTAAACGTGCCTATGATAAATGTGTTCAAGAACAAACTGTCCAAGTCGGCAACCTCATACTGAAGGAAAATCAACATGTAATAAAAACATAAAAAAGTAAACGAGGAAAGTTCGCCCCTAATTGGCTTGGACCCTAAATTATTACTCATGCCTATGGATCAGGTGCTTATCGTTTATATTCACTTGAAGGTAAACCCAAACTTGAACCCCTCAATGCCTTACATCTTCGACCATTCTATTGTCAAATCAAGTCTTATATCACATTCTTTCTATTAAATTCTTGTCCCTTTAGCAACATCCACCTTCCACTTACATATTTTAAGGATCAACGACTAAACAAAAATCATGTGATTACCCATCACCTTTCAACCTTATCTTTAATATGAGTACCACGGCTCTACTCATGGCATGATTCTTATGGATACTTTTCATATTTTTTAGGATAAAATCCCATGGTCGTTCATCCCTTAAAACCTTTGTTTCATAGCTAACCTTTGTGTGTTATGGTTTTGTCTCCATAAAGAAGCCTATACTTCTCTATAGTATCATCCATGACCTAAAAGTCCAAAACAAAAACGATTCAAAAGTAATATACAGGATTTTCAAATTCAAACTCCTTGAGTCAAAATTCTTGTAAATAGATGACTCCCTCTAAAAGGACATGATCTTTCCATTTTACCTCTATAAATAGACTTCTCCCTTGAAGGAAAACTATAAAAAGCTAGCCCTATTGTACATAGTCTATCACAAAAAAAAGACTATTTGTTGCAAAAAAAAAAAATTAAATAATAATAATAATATTTTGAAGCTTCCTGCATCGATAAAATTAACTAAGACCTCAATGAAGCATTCTATTCATCCCACATAAACTTCCTACATCGATCATTCTATAAAACAAAACCAAAAAGAACAAGATATTTTTTTCGTCATGGACTTGCCTATTCTGGTCTTGGGTATCTTGCAGAAGAGACATGTTGTCTCACACCAAGGTTACGCTAAAACAACCCATTTGACCTCACCATTTTTTCTTTCTCATCTTTCAACTACTCAAGGAACGTGTCAAAAATGTGAAATTTCATGTTCGTGTGACTTTCTTCACCCTTAGAATAGTTAATCTTGCAACGCATTTAGGGTCTTATGTTCATAAGCCAATCTTTAATATGATAGACTCATAATGGTTCTTACCAATTAGGCAGATTTTTGTCTCCTCTTACCATTCACCCCTTTTATTACTTATTAATTCTACTACACAGGACCAAACTTTTGGCACCTACATTCTGAGAATTCTTTCTCCACCAAAATTACCCACACCTATTTAACCTATACTCAACCATGCCTAAATGACCTAGACTCAATCATGCCTAAAACTTACTGACCCACTCAACCATGCCTAAATGACCTAGACTCAATCATGCCTAAAACTTACTGACCCATTCATCTCCCTTATCATATTCTTCCCTAGATTATGGGAGATCTACATCGGCTAGAGGCCCCTTTTCATCGGGGCAATGTAGGCAGCACTTCGAGGGCATGGGGCCCTTAGAGGTTAGCTCGGCCACATTTTCCCCTAACCAATTTTCCCCCTTTACATTCACATTCTACCCTAGTTAGTTTCCATTTACACAAAAACTTGGAAATTAATATATCATAAAAACATACATACCTACCATTTTATCACCATCAACCATATCATATATCAATCATTTAGCATTTCCACTATATCAATTACTTGGAAATTTGAACACAACATACATACAACACATTATTTCCATAAGATCAATAACTTGGAAATTACCTAGACTCAACCATGCCTATACCTAACTCCACCATGCATGTACCTAGACTCCACCATGCCTATACCTAAACAAACTGGGCCTATGCCTAACTCTATCATGCCTAAAATACCTAGAATGAATCATGCCTAAGTCACCTAGTTCCCATGGTACATAATAACAAAGGAAACTATAAAGAGTACGTCATCCATCAAAAAATAATCATTAACTATATAAAGAGTAATGTATGTGTATCAATACACATATACACAGGGATACATAATTAAAGTATCTCAAAAACTTTAATACACAACATTGCAACATCTTTGGCATGTAAGTGAATATATATAATCAAAAATCATCATACAAGTATCGCATGTCTCCCCCTCTCTCCCTATCAATCGCCCTACCAATATCTCTCCACCCTCTACTAGTCCCTACCTAACCTCCATCTCCTCCCCCTAGCCCTCCGTCGGTCCTGGTCTTCGAGAACTAGTATCCTCACCCTAACCCTGTCTCTGGGGCCGATGACCCCTTGTGCTACCTAAGTTACGAGTCCTGGACTTGGTCCTCTCACTAGCTGCATGTTAGGCCCTATACTCAACATATGAGGGAACATTAATACTTGTAGTGGCTAGATGGTCCTGTTAATAGTGAGCCTTGTTCAGGGAATCCTTGAACCTTGCCATAGATACGATCTTAGGTGGTATCATTGGCGTAACTACCACCTGTAAACTTTTCACTACCAATATAGGACCATGTCCTAGTATCAATGCCTCTACTACGAGACCCTGTCTCGGTGCTTGTGTTGGTACCTATGTAGCTACTTGGGCCTATAAAGCCACAACCTATGCCTGCACAGCTGCCCACTGTCCTTGTAAACTAGTAACTTATGCCTATAGCACTGCTACTTATGCACCATCCCCTACAGAATCTTGTACTTGTACCTGTGCCTGAGCCTAGGTAGTAATCAGTTGACCCCATAATGTAATTTCCTACCCTGTTAAAGTAACTATTTGTGCTTGTACCTCTATCAACTGAACTCCTAGCATAGTCACATGTCCCTGTAGGGAATCCCTCTGAACCATCACTGTGGCTAAGTCTTGCTGACCTAGTTGTGGTGGTAATGTTTGTAGCTGGACTACCCACCAGCATCTATACCAATTTTTCATACCGGAATCATCTATCCTCATGTCCGCCACCTGCTCCTCCTACCGTGCATGATCTGATGGATGTGGCAGAGATAGCAGTCGCTCAACATCATCTCTTCAATATTGAGGGAATGGTGGAGGCACATCCTGCTGTAGTCTGAACTGGCATCAGACTCTATCCATTGGAATCATCTCATGCTCATTGGCATGCCTCCCCTATATCCATCTAATCAACTATATGCCCTAGAGCTCCTATGGCATGCCTTTGTAAGCAAGAAAACCAACATAGGGTCATCATACTATATCCATCACATAAACCACATCATGTTGTGCCTCCTCCACTCATGGATTTCTACCTACTGCCACCCATCTCCTATAGCCTACTCTCATCCCACCCTAATACCACTTTGCTATCAGCAATCCCTATGACACACAATCACTATGTGCTCATATGCCTTGCAGTGCAGCAGGAATGTATAATAGATGTCGTACCATCACATCCTCTAATAAGCCCACAACTACCTATATAGCTACACTAGATATGCAGGTGCCCATGTAAAATAATCTCACTCCTCAACCATATCCTGTAAAACCCCCATCAGTGCTTAGGGAAATCAGCCACCCTCTAAGTCAGGAAGTGCATAGCATCCAACAACCTCCATCATCAGTACTACCAAATGACTCTCTTACGGATGCACAACATACATAGCTCTATACACAAGGCTGACATTGTGCTCAGTGAAGTCAACTAGTGCCTCCCCAAACACTACAACCATGGGATTAATCACCACATCTAACGTAATTTGATATAAAGGCTCTCCCACAATCAAAAGCCACATAATCATGTACACATCCTCTAGCGTGATAGTCATCTCACCAGTGGGTAGATAGAAGGTATTGGTCATTGCATCCCATCTATCGATGAGAGTGACCATAAGACTATGATCTCTCCTTATACGCTCATATCGCTTGATACCAATCAGTCCAATGTCTCACATATGAGTCCACTTATCCTCTGTGAGGTTGGGTCATATCCCCACCAATAACGGTGGTACCATATCCTACATCATAAACTGGTGATGTGTTTGAATCCATACCACTCAACAATGTCAAGTACTTACCTACTTTACTCATTTCATCACCCCTAGCTACCCCCATCCCACACCCACATTGCTCTACCTAATTTTTCATTTCCTCAATATTTCACTAACCTGTCATCCATTTTATCTAGCCTAAATAAGTCCCCATGTTCTGTTTCATCACCATCCTTCCTTTACTATTTGACCTAATTTTCACCTAACCACACAACTATCCTTACCTACATCAACCCCTACCTCTCTTTTATCTTTGTTTACCCCATTACCTACTTACCTACCCTATTGTTTCATCTCCCCACCTTACCTAACTCTTTCTCCTATTGTTTTCATTTTTTGGGCCTGGTTACTTTTCACAGTGACTGACACCAGTCACCCTGACTGGTATAGGTCACCCATTCTACCCGTTGATGCCGGCCTACTTAAACGACATCAGTCGTTGGCTGACTGGTGATGGTTACTAGTTCATCTCCAAAGCTGAACCCCCATGCCCCAGCTTTTCAAAAAACTTAAAATCCACCCTTTAATCTACCCAAATCCTACCGCAACCCTACCCATCTTCATTTACCAGCCTAGTTACTCTACATTACTCACTCCCAGTACCCAATTTTATCCATTTTTACCCAAAATTCAAAATTCAAATTAAACCCCCATTTCTTCATTTTTTACCTTATATTTTACACAAAAACAAACAATCTGGATTGAATCCTACCTCAACACGGTGCCACTTCCTCAGTGGTACCTCTAGTCTCTAAACCAGTGGCCCTCTAGCCACTTCTCCTGCCTCCACCATGCCTAAATCAAATTTTCCTCCCTCCAACCAATCACAGCAATCCAATCGATCTCGTGGTTCCACTCACAAACACTCCAACTCCTCCTAGATTGTAACTCTATCAATTTCACCATGTCAAACCACTGAACTCCTCTCTACTTGTCATTTTCCAAAAATAGAAAAAGCACAAATGGATCCATAAAACATGTATTTTATCTTTTTATCCCAAATACAACTTAACTGAAATTGGTTTATCTTGACCGGTATCAGTCACATGCCCTAGTGCACCGTGGTCAGTTTACCTTGACTGTGGTCAGTTCCCCTCAACCAGTATCAATTATCCTATTTGAACCTAATATACCCCTTATAATGACATTTGATTACCCAAAACCATTTTCATCTTACCCAAGTCCACACCTAGCCTTACAACTTAACCTAATGACCTTATTACCTATGACCCAACCTCCCAATCAGTAGGGGCATGTTTTTCCTCTAACATGGCCTTACCTATGGCCTTTCCTAAATAACATGTTACAAATATATTGTGACATTATTAATAAATTGTAATATTATTAATAATGATTTTATATAATGATATTATTAATAATGATTTAATAATTTCAGGCTTCTAGGCCCCCTTTTGTATACAAGGGTATAGTCCCTTTCAAAAAACTATTCACCAATAATATTAATAATAAATGATTTTATATAACTCATATTAATAATATAGTTAATAGTTGTGTGTGAGTGAAGTTGTTGAATAAACAACTCACGTAGCTATTTTGGTTTGAGAGGTATTAGGAGATAAGTTTGAGAGATTCATGGAGAGAGATATGAGGGATTGAAGATGAGTGTTGACTCCACCTTTATAGGAGATCCAACATTATAACATATATTCTCCATCTATGTAAAGATATCCCGAATGAATTCAGTTTGAATATATTATTATTATTTGGTGTTTTTATAATTGTGTAGTTTTTATCAGTTGTATCAAAGAAGTTTCTTATCTTCCTATCAAAGTTGAATAGATCAGGTGTAGTCTCCATGAGAGTCTATGAGAGCTTTGAGGTTTTTTAGGTCTGAAGATTTAAATCTTGTCGTCGTTATTTTTGGATTCATCTTTCTACACAGAAAGTATCATCGACAAGGGAGAGAAGAATTTTGTGTGGGAGGCATTCAAACTTGTATATTTCAAGTACATATCTCTGCTTTGAATCAGAATTCTCATCAATTCTCTTCAGCACCGTGTCTATCAAATCTCCTCACTTCCTAGTCGTGCATCCTTAATTTTTGGCAGCTCTTTCTCATAAATTCACATTCTAAAAAACTCATTTATGTGTCATCACTACTGTTTGAAGAAAACTCTATTCATTTGTCTCAATTCATTTCCATGATCTCTGTATATATGATCTATTTCATACATGCCTACCGATAGATTAAATTGATATTGGAAATTGAATTCCTTGTATTCGATTGGATATTTATGGTTTTTTCTATGTAATTAGTGTATGTTGCGTGGTGAGCCAGCGCGGTGGGCAGTGATGACATCACAGTGATCTAACATAAATAGCTTGATCACCACATATCCAATGTTGGTGGTCAATCCATCTAACTTGCATTTGACATAGGTTTCTCATAAGTCTTCTTGTTTCACATTGGATTTCCTACACATTCATCTTGGTTGTAGGAGCACAAAAGTTCTATTATTAACTGAGGTGTGGAATTAATTAGCATGCAATAAGAATTATCTTAGGTATTTTGTGTCATGAAAGTATCCACGTATGAACTCAGCCAATCTCCAGTGTCCATATTGTCAATGTGCTTTCTGTGTGCCCAAAATCTTTACATCAATGTTATGTTGTACAATTAAGAACATTTTCAGTGAAGACATTTGGAGAAGTATTCCAATGATACGTTGATTTCAAGGAGCTCGCAATTTTTCATTCATTGATTAAATGTCTTTAGTTATTGTAATTTTCATTTAGATAATTCATAGAGATGTTGTGGTTTCTAAATTTTTTTTTTTTTGTTGTCTTTTATAGTTCTATGGCCAAAGTTACATTTTTTACAACTACTAACTTTAAGTCTTCTATGTTTTTTTGTGTTATTCAAATTGTCATTGTAAAAGTCTAGTAATTTTGGGTCCATTATTAAAAAGTCAAAGAGTCAAATATTGTAAAAATAAATAAAAAATTACCTCACGGATGCATTTTCAATGTTACCCGATGTCCAATTTTTGGGAGAATAAGATGAATAATATTGCAGTTCTAATGATATTTTGTATGACTTTAAAGAAGGAAAATATGCCTGGCTTCAAGGTCTCCGCCCCTCAACCCCACCCTATATCGTGATAGGGAGCACGCCAAGGGTACTGCTTTGGGACCCTATAAGGGGCACTGCCACTTAACCCCACTGGGGGCTACCACCCCCAAACCCCCGCTTTGGAATTTCAGAACCAAAGCGAAGATTTATGGGGAAGATGCATTGACAAAAGGTGGTGCAAATTTGAGCTCCATGGTCCAATCTGCTAAGTAAGTAGTGACATTGGAGGATGGAGCCTAGAGGTCAATCAATTACCTCTCATTAGTCACCAACAATAGGGCCACACAAAGCTATGATGATAGTGTGTGTGTGTGTGTGTGTTTATTTTATTTCAAAGTTCTTATTTGAATAAGTAAAATATTCACATTAAGGGGGGGAACTTGAACATGGTCTCAATGTTTAATTTTCCCTCTATTTAGTTTATATTCAGTGAGCAGTGGTTCCTACATATTCCCTAAAGGAAAGATAGTGGACAAATGAAAGCACAAAGGAAAAGCAGCAACATGATATCTGGGTTGTTGGTTGTCCTATAAAACCATCCTTTGTTTTAGGTTGTTGGCTATCCTGTGAAACCATCCTTTGTTATAGGTTGGTTTTTGTCCTGTAAAACCATCCTTTGTTTCAAGTTGTTGGTTGACCTACAAAACCATCCAGATCATGAGCACGCATGGGTGGCAAGCTACAGAAGGAAGTGTGATTATTTTTTCTACCTTTTCAACATTAGGGGAGTGTATATTGGAAATTAATAATGTTAACAATAGGGGAGTGAATGTTACAAATATATTATGTAACATTATTAATATATTGTAATATTATTAATAATGAGTTTATATAACTCATATTAATAATATAGTTAGTAGTTGAGTGTGAGTAAAGTTGTTGAATAAACAACTCACGTAGCTATTTTGGAGTGTGAGATGATCCTAGGAGATGAAGCTTGAGAGATTCATGGAGAGAGATATGAGGAAGACTAAGTGATAAGACTTGACTCCTAGATTTATAGGATATCAAGCATTATGTATAATGTATTCTATTATCTATGATGAATACAACATCTCGAGATGAATTCAATTTGCATATATTATAATTATTTGGTGTTTATTTCTTATTGTGTAGTTTTTATCACAACCTAACCTCATCTTCTACCCATGGTGATGCTCTAATTATTCGCTTGGACTGAACTATACCTAACAATGATTTTACTCGTGTTGTTTATCCTACTCACCTGAACTTGCCTATATGTCATTTTTCTGAAGCATCGTGTATACCTTTGGTGCATTTGGATCCTCAAACATCTTGTGCACTCCTACACCTGACTTAGTGGTGTTTCTTAGGCCATATCATATACCTTGGATACCTAGACAAAACTTCAACTTCTTGGTTGTTTACTATAACCTATCTACCTTTGAGGATGTAGAGTTTGACACATATCTTCTACCTGGTACCTTATAGTTATCTATACATGTGTGCTCTGTATTTGGGTAACCACTAATTAGTGTACCCAATGGGAAACACCCTCTACATACATAAGTAATTCACCCTAATTTTCATCACTTCCTCATATCATTGATATGATTAACAACATTGCACCGAATCTATTCTACTATGAAAAAAATGAAAAAATTTCCTCATTTGAAGGGGATCAGCTCCACCTATACATGGGGTAACCTACATCTTGAAGCATGACTGGAGAGTAATGTTATATTCATTCATATCTAGATTCACATGGTATACACTATTCCTTCTTGTAAAGGTCATATCTCAAATTCCTTAGCTATTTGATTCAATATGGGCTAAATGTATTCATTAAATTTAGGGTCACACTGGGGCCTAAGTACTCCCTTGTATCGCTCGACGTAGAATATTTATTTAATCATTAGATACGTTCTGTCCCAGGTTTTAATCATCCTATTCAAGCACACCTATCTCATTAAAAAAATTAATTATTTTAATAAAGTTAATTTCATCCTCGCACCTCCAAAGTAATTTTTCATACATTCACATGGGAATTTAAGCTCTACAGTGACTTTCTCAATCACTCTCGGCAATATATTGTGTGAGGTTGTAGTGCTGAGTCACCACTTGACCTATTGTAACTAGGAAATCTCCTTAAACGTAACTAGACTTCTTCGAAGATCTTCCTACCTTCTCTCACGTGAACTCTACTTCCCTACGCATATACAACTTGGAAAGTATGCCATAATCTAGGAACCATCAACCTATTGTTGGTAAATAGGAGTATTTAACCCTAAACGACGTTAGTTTATCCTCGGCCGACGTCGGTGACATGAACTATCATCGGTTCCTTTATACACAACAATAAAACACTTTACCCAAGTTAGGGGGAAAGAGTTATTGGATATTCTATTACATCCACTCGTGAATCTTAGAATCCCTCCTACATCTAGATGTTTGGATTCAAGGTAAAACAACTACAGTGCAAGACATAGCAGTCGGTTCTCCTTCTAGAGTGTTGGAATAATCATGGGAGCACATAATTGGTACTAACGTGGCACTGGGCTCAAGCACCTTTTCTCTAATCAACCAACTCAACTCACAAGATCTATAAAATACCAAGTATTGTGATTTTAATCATTTGTGTTTATCCCATTGTATATCTCTTAGCTCATTGAACAGTGTAGGTCTTTTGTTACAAGTATATCACCTTGATCCCACCACCCACTATTCAACCATCCCAAGACCTCTACACCCTTTCCAACCTACCTATTCAGCATACTTGAGTCTGTTTAAGAATGGATAACAGGACCTAATGAACACCCCCTGAAAACTCTGGTTGTACAATTACAGAGAGGTTCAAACTCTCATTTTAACATTTGAACTAAATTACACTGCCAACACTAGTTATCTAATCGGCGTCGGTCTATCTCCTATACCAGCATTGGTCGACCAATCGATACCGATCTCTAAGACTGGCAATTTTTCCTATAACAATGAGTTAACAACTTCCCCAGAAAGAACTATTAAAGAGGGTTCCTAATTTCACCCAGATTTCACATGTAGCCTCTGCTAGTCCTATAGACCCAGTAAGGAGCCCATTAATCATATAAATCCATAATTCTAGACCATTTCATGTTGAGTTAAATTAACTTATTGTATGTTAATAGGAGATACCGAAATCTTATGAACTATAATAGGAATTGTTATTTCTTATATTAAATTGTATTAAATAGAGGATTGGCAGCCATTCAAGGGAGCATCACGCTTCCCAAATCTAGCCTTATTAAGAATTCCATTGAATCTTTCTATTTAATACTATTTGGTGGTCTTGTTGTATTTCTTATACAGGTCATTCCTTGTAGCCAAATGGAAGGTCACATAATCAGCTTGGATCAAAATTCTAAAACACATGCATTCTACCTTCTGCCTTTGCCTTTTTGATTTGCAGAGCTCAATTACTTCAAATTAGTATGCAATATGAAACTTACTGGAAAACACAGTAACCAACATTGGTTATGGAGGGACCAACATCAGTCAAGAAAGGAGGAACCGTCATCAATTAGGGATAACTGGCTTCAGTTACCTATGTGGTAGTGTTTTATTTAACTCTCAGGAATTAGATCTATTTTTAGTATTAAAGAAAATCTATTGATTGCAATTACATGGATAAGTGCCCTAATTTTTTATATGTCTATATAAGCATGAAAGCTAGGGTTTAGGAGTAATAATTAAGAAGAACTTTCAAAAGTTGATGATTATTGTGAGAATAATTGTGAGAGAGAGAATTCTTGGAGAAGAAGAAAAAGCTTGAGTGAAAGAAAGTATTATACATCTAAGAGGTGTGGAAGATTGTAAATATTCAATTGTATATCTTTTCAAAGCTTTGGATAATAGATTGGCTTGTTTCTTGGTGGACATAGCCCACACTGGGTGAACCACATTAAATATGGTGTTGATTTATATCTCTTGTTTTGTATATTTCTTCTAGTAGAATATCTGATTTTATTTGCATGTATGCTTAGATCTGATATATTATCTGTACAACTGGTGTGTTAACCCCAAAAACTAGTATCAGATCTTTGTTTGAGGGTTTTGTGTGTTGACATATTTACTCACAGAGGGTTTTTTGATTGAGTGGGAGCTACAGCAATGGCAGAAGAAAAAAAAAATAAGGTAGAGAAGTTTGACAGCCGAAATTATCAATTATGGAAGATGCAGATTGAGGATTATTTGTATCAAAAAGATTTGTATTTACTGTTAGATGAGAATTCTAGACCTACGAAGATGACTGATGAAGAATGGAATATTCTTGACAGAAATAATTTGGGATCTATAAGATTGAGCCTGACAGCATCTGTGGCTTCCAATATTACAGAAGTGAATTCTACGGTAGGGTTAATGAAATATCTTGCTAATTTATATGAAAAACCTAGTGCTTCAAATAAAATTTATTTGATGAAGAAACTATTTAGTTCTAAGATGCATGAAGGTGAATCTGCATCTAGTCATTTGAATGATTTCAGATCTATTGTAAATCAGTTAAAATCGGTTGATATACCATTTGATGATGAAGTGAAAGAACTTTTATTCTTATGTTTTTTGCCTGATAGTTGGGATAACTTGGTAATGGTTGTTAGTAATATAGCATCTGTTAATAATATTTTGAATTTTGATGATGTGGTTAGTATAATCTTGAATGAATAAATTTGAAGGAAGAGTACAGAGGAATCATCATCTGGGAATGCTTTGAATGTAGAAAGTAGGGGCAGGTAGAAGGAGAGATCCAAGAGTAATAGTAATGGGAAATCAAAGTCAAGGGATAGCAAATCTAAATCCAGAGGTAAGGGAATTACTTGTTGGAAATGTGGAAAGAAAGGACATGCAAAGAAATATTGTTGGTCAAAGGATAAAGAGAACTAACAACCAGACAAAAGTAAAGAAGAAAATCTTATTCTATAGAGGTAATGCAAGATGATCTTTTTCAGATAGTAGAATTGAAGCATGGGTTTTAAATTCGGGAGGTTCTTTCCAAGCAACCCCTAATAAGTGTTATTTCAAAAATTATGTCCAAGGAAATTTTGGAAATGTTTATTTGGGTGATGATGAACCTTGAAGTATTACTGGTAAAGGGGAAGTTCATCTAAAATTGTAGAATGGAAATACATGGGTATTGAAAGATGTGAGGCATGTGCCAAGCCTCAGGAGGAATCTTATTTCTGTAGGGAAACTAGGTGAATCTGGTTGCATGGTTACTTTTATAGGAGACTCTTGGAAAGTCACCAAGGGTTATTTTTTTGTGGTAAGAGGTAAGAAGTTAGGAACGTTATATTTATCTACTTGTGTTACTGATTCATTTTCTACATTATCTACTTCATATTCAGATGCATGCATATGGCATAATCAGTTGGGCCATATGAGTCAAAAAGGAATGCAAATCTTAAAGGCTAAGGGTAAGTTATCATATTTGAAATATTTAGATCTTGATTTCTATGAGCATTGTGTCTTTGGAAATCAAAAGAGAGTAAGTTTTCTCAAAGTTGGGGGAACTAAGAAGGAGGAAAAATTTGAGCTTGTACAATCAGATGTGTGGGGACCATCTCAAGAAGCTTCTCATGGAGGATCCCAATATTATGTTACTTTCATTGATGATGCTACAAGAAATGGTATGGGTTTATTGTATTAAACATAAATATGATGTTTTTGAGACTTTTAAAAGATGGAAAGCCCTTGTTGAGAATGAATCAAATTCAAAGTTAAAGTGCCTTAGATCTAACAATGGTGGTGAATATTGTAGCAAGGATTTCAATGATTATTGTTCAGTGAATGGGATACGTAGAGAAAGAAAGGTTCCAAGAACACCACAGGAGAATGGTGTTGCAGAGAAAATGAACAGGACAATCATGGAATGTGCTAGAAGTATGAGGATACATTCTGGATTTCCCTTGCAGTTTTGGGCAGAAGCAGTTGATACATCAGTTTATTTGATTAACTAGTTGGCCTTCAAGTTCATTAGATGGAGGAATACCAAAGGAATATTGGATCGGAAAATAGGTAGATCTTTATTTTCTTAAATTTTTTGGTTCATAAAGCTTTTGTGCATATTGATAAGGAAAATAGGGAAAAGTTAGATGTAAAATCCAAGAGATGCACTTTCATTGGTTATGGATCTGGTGATTTTGGATTCCATTTTTGGGATTTAGAGAATTCTAAAATTATTAGGAGTCATGATATTGAATGGAATGAAAAGAGAATGTACAGGAATAAAATTTTGGTACCCAAGCATGAACTAGTTGAGAAATTTTTGAATGAAAATGAACTCTCGGATTTAAAATTAATACCGACAGGGTTACATAGTAATCGGTGTCAGTTGACCCCTGATTGACATCAGTCAACAGAACTGGTATCAGTTACAAAAGAGCCGAACTAGCATCGGTTATTAGAACCGATGTTGGTTACAGGTGACCAGCATGTCGGTCACTAACATATTTGGATACAAATGTCCAGGAGGTCCAGAATGAGCCTCTGGTACCCCAAACTTCTATGAGAAGGTCACAAAGGGTAAGTAAACCTCCAGAAATATTTACACCTTCTCTATTTTATTTATTATTGACTAATAATGGTGAACCAGAAATTTTTGAAGAAGCAATGCAGGATAAGACCCACGTCTAGTGGGAGCATGGCATGGATGAGGAGATGGACTCCTTGGAACAAAACCAAACTTGGGATTTGGTTAAGTTTCCAGCAGGTAAGAGGACATTGCAGAACAAGTGGGTTTATAGGATCAAGGAAGAAGAGGGTGGACAGAAAAAGGTACAAGGAAAGGCTTGTAGTAAAGGGATTTGCACAGAAATTAGGTATTGACTTTGGTGAAATATTTTCTCCTATTGTAAAGATGACTTCTATTCATACTGTATTGAGTTTAGTTGCAGTAGAGGATTTGCATTTAGAGAAACTAGATGTGAAGATGGCTTTCCTTAATGGTGATTTGGATGAAGATATTTATATGTAGTATTCGCTTGGGTATGAAGTCAAGGGTAAGGAGAAATTAGTGTGCAGGTTGAAAAAGAGCCTATATGGGCTCAAGCAAGCTCCAAGGCAATGGTACATGAGGTTTGATAGTTTTATGCATGAGCATGGTTACTTGAGATGTGAATCTGACCATTTTGTTTATTTCAAGAAGCTTGAAAATGGGAGCTATATTATTTTGTTATTGTATGTGGATGATATGCTTATTACAGGATCTAGTATGCAGGACATTGGTGAGCTTAAGGGAAAGCTAGCTCACACATTTTTCTATGAAGGATTTAGGAGCTGCAAAAATAATCCTTGGCATGCAAATACATAGAGACATGAAGAACAAGAAATTGTATTTGTCTCAGGAGGATTATATCTACAGGGTGTTAGAAAGGTTCAAGATGTAGAATGTAAAACCTATTAGTACACCTATGGCTGGACACTTCAAATTGAGTAAAGATCAGTGTCCTTCATCACATGAGGAGGTCAAATACATGACATGAGTGCCATATGCTTTAACAGTTGGGAGTCTCATGTATGTTATGGTTTGTACCAGACCAGACATTACACAGGCAGTGGGAGTTGTGAGTAGATATATGGCCAATCCAGGTAAAGAGCATTGGAAAGTAGTCCAATGGATACTCAGGTATTTGAAAGGGACATCTAACATGCAGTTATGTTATGGAGGTTTGGATATTTCATTATGTGGCTATGTTGATTCGGATATGGCTGGAGATCTGGATGGTAGGAGGAGCACTACTAGATATATTTTCATAGTAGGTGGGATAGCAGTTAGCTAGATTTCAAGATTGCATAAGGTTGTGGCTTTGTCTACTACAGAGGCAGAGTATGTTGCAGCTACAGAGGCTAGCAAGGAGATGATATGGATGAGTAGGTTCATGGAAGAGTTGGGAAAGGAGAAAGATGATTGCAAATTATTTAGTGACAGTCAGAGTGCAATTCATTTGGAAAAGAACTCAGTGTTTCATTTAAGAATGAAACACATTCAGTTGAGGTATCACTTCATACAGGGTAGGTATTGGAGGATGGGTAGTTGAATCTGGAAAATATTCATATGAACGAGAACCCTACATGGATATGCTAATGAATCCATTAGCAAAGGAGAAGTTGGAGCTACACTCCACTTCTATTGGTATTCAAGTTTGAGACTTGAAGAGGAAGAAAAAAAGCTAAGGAAGGATCTAAGAATGACGTTGTATAGGTATGGTGTAGTAATTAATCTCCAAGTGGGAGATTGTTGAGTTGTGGAGCTCAATTACTTCGGATTAGCATGAAATATGAAACTTTTTAGAAAACACAGTAACCGACATCGGTTATGGAGGGACCGACATCAGTCACCTATGACCAGCATCGGTCAGGAAAGGAGGAATTGACATCGGTTAGGGTTAACTGGCATCGGTTACCTGTGTGGGAGTGTTTTATTTAACTCTTAGGAATTAGATCTATTTTTAGTATTAAAGTAGATATATTGATTGTAATTGCATGGCTAAGTGCCCTAAGTTTGTATACACCTATATAAGCATGAAAGATAGGGTTTAGAAGTAATAATTAAGAAGAACTTGCAAAATTTGATGATTATTGTGAGAATAATTGTGAGAGAGAGAATTCTTGGAGAAGAAGCAAAAGCTTGAGTGAAAGAAAGTATTGTACATCTGAGAGGTGTGGAAGATTTTAAATCTTCAATTGTATATCTTGTCAAAGCTTTGGATAATAGATTGGCTTGTTTCTTGGTGGACGTAGCCCACACTGGGTGAACCACGTTAAATATGGTGTTGATTTATATCTCTTGTTTTGTATATTTCTTCTGGTAGAATATCCACTTTTATTTGCATATATGCTTAGATCTGATATATTATCTATACAACCAGTGTGCTAACTCCAACACACCTCACAGGTATTCCTCCTTAACCATTTTACCTTCTATCTATTTCATCCTAGAAAGCGTAAAACTTATTGGTGAAACAATACCCTTGGTGCCACCATCATTTGAACCATACCATGAATTGTGTTATTGAAACTGAGTAAAAGGCCTATAAATTTCCCTAAGAAATTATACAAACTAAAAAAATTATTGAATCTACTCCTAGGAATAAAATGTATGGAATGGGCCATAATGTAGGGATGTTATGGTCTTTTTTGTACAGGTTTTTTTGACCTGTGTATTTTTCTGACCTAAGTTATGTTTCTGAGCCATTTTTTGATACCTCTTCATCTATGTATGATTTGGTATCTATTTCATTTTGTTTCCTTATTCTGAGCTTTTTGCGAGGGTGAAATGTAATCACTTGATGGTTTCCCCTCGTGTTTTAGGCACACGTGAGATAGAACAATGTGAGAGAAACCCAAACAAGAGGACCTATAGCTGATGTGAACATGTATTGTAGGAGTATTGCGGGAGGAATAGGGGGAGTGCATATGGTATATACCATGGCACATATAGAGTAATATAATATATAAGGTATCAAAATGTTAATAACAAGCAATAGGAAAAAAACACAGTAGATGTAAGAAAACAGCATGCAAGAATGACACAAATAAAATAAAATGGACAAACAATATGTCGCGTACATGGGACACCACTTAGGATGTCACAAGACAATTGAGATACTCAAGGCTAACAAGCAATAATCAAGTAATATATGGCATTTCACACAAACAATTGAAAGCACATAGAGAAAACATGTAAAACATGAAACAAGTCATAGTATGAAGATAATTCCAACTTGGAGGTAACCTACAAAAACCAATATTACACATAAAGCACATGCATTAACGTATGTTAGAGTCATAAATAGTATGACATAATTGTATGTACTAGGAGTGAATGAGGTAATATAAATTAAAACAGACAAAGATTGGAACAATAACACCGATATGTGAGAAAGTGTATAGTGGATGCCCCTAATAGCTACAAAATAACTAGTAGAGAGCAAGTGTCAAGCATCGTGCATCATGTGGACAATATGTGGGTATCCTAAATTCAACTCAATATACCATGTTAATGCACATGTGTATAGAAAAATGATATAGCATATAATGTATCAAGTTAACATGATATGTAATGTGGAACATGAATAATACAAGTGTGCAATAGAAACAACCAAGCAAGAGCAATGCACATATTTCTTTGATGTTTGTATCTATTTTAATGTTTTTGGATTTTTAACATATATGAATGTTTTGGGATTTTTAACATATTTGAAATTTTTTGCATTTTTAGGCCCCCTGAGGGCATAAATGAAAACCTATTCTCCAAATAGAAGGAAGAGTGATCCAAGAATCTCCCCAATGAGGGGAATATATAGTATTTATTAGTGCTTTTGGTGAATAAAGATTATGCATCCAGATAGAGGGAGGCAAGACAACGTCGCCCCCCCCCCCCCCCTATGTGTGTGTGTGGAAAGTGAGGTTTGGGTGTGTAGTCATTCCCTCAATACTCAAGTTGAACCTATAAATAAAGTGTGTCATTGCAAGAACATCAGGGGGGAAGGTTAGATGATCCCCGGGTGTAGTGAGTTAGAGTAGGCCCCATCGTCGAGAGCCTAGTAAAGAGAGTCATAAAAACCTATTCTATAGGTAGAAGAGAGGGTGATATATGAGTACTTATACATATTTGATGAAGGAAAACCCATCTATGCATAGTATTGCTTTAGATACATGATGTGCTCATGGGTTTTTTATGGGTTTTCCCATATTAGATTTGTGAGGTTGTACATGCCATTTCTAATTTTATCCGTAATAATGAATGGGCCTAGCCTACTAGGTCTTAAATTTACCTTTTATGGAAGGCTTCTGCATTTAGTATTATTTTGATTTTCTTTTAGGATCTAGGTCACCAATCTTGAATTCCTGATGGCTGGATTTTGTGATTGTATGCCCATTTGATACATTCCTGGTACTTGGGAAGATGTTCTTGAAAGCTTGTACACATGTCGTTGATTGAGTCATTTCTAACTCATGTAGGATGTCATTCATGGTACACATTATATTTGAGAATATCTTTGAGTGAAGCACATAATGATGGGATCTCTAATTCTAATGGTATGATAACTTGGGTACTGTAGATGAGGGAGAATGGAGATGATATTGGTAGGAGTATGCACATACTCGTTCGATAGGACCAGAGGGCGTATATCATTTGATTGTGCCACTCGAAACCATGTTTGTCCATAGTTTTACACAATGTCTTGACAATAGTCTTGTTGGTGGCCTCAACTTGACCATTCCCTTGAGGATAATATGGATTAGAGAAGGTATGCTTGATTTTTAACTTAGCACAAAATTTCTTGACCGTATGTTCTTATAAATGTACTGACCCATTATCTATGACAATGGTAGATGGGATCCCAAAATGGTTGATAATATGTGTGGCCAAGGATTGACAAATATATTCACTAGTGGTGGTGTATAAAAGTGTTGTTTTGATCCATTTAGTGAAATATTTGTGGAAATGATAATGAATTTATGTCCGTCAACCAATGTGGGGTTTAGTTTTCTAACAAGATCAAGATTCTCAGATAGAAAAATGCCATGAAGGATCCAATAAGCTTACAATTCATATGGTCAAGGTATGGATGATATTATTATTTCATTGAAATTGATCACATATTTTGGTATATTTGAGACAATCTTGTTCTATGGTAGGCCAATAGTATCCTTTTCACAACAATTTTTGAGACATAACTTTCTCGCTAAAGTGACCTCCACACACATTTTCATGGATTTGTGATAGGGCCAGGGGAATTTCGTTAACCCAAAGGCAACGTGCATAAGAGGTCCATCAAAAGCATGTTTAAATGACGAGCCCCCAATGAGAACTTAGCGAGAAGCCTTGCGGCGCAACCACTGTGCTTCTTGTGGTGATGCATTAGTCTGGGTAAATATTTCCTAGTAAAGAAAGTTGTATAGATATCAATATACGATTTCAATATTATCAGTGATGTGGATGTGACTACAAGAACCTACAGGGCTTTGAGTGTGTGAGAGTCAATAGAAGGATGATGTAAATGTTGAATAGTAAATGTAAAATGGTCTTCTAGTGATGTTGAGTGGGACCAGAGAGACAATACTAGCCATAACATTTGCGTGTCTATTATCTTTGCAAGGGATAATGACAATAATGTAAGAATTAAATGAAATTAGAAGGTTCTTAAAAATTGTATTGTATGGATTCAATTTTTCTTCCTTTGTTTGATAAAAAACACTAACTTGATTAAAAATGAATTGAGAATCTTCTAAAGATTTTAAGATGGTGTATTCAAAGAGTGTGAGCTATGTTGATAGGTCAAGTATAAGCACTTCATATTTGGAAAGGTTATTTGTGTAACAAAATCCTAATTGCAATAAGCAAAGGGCATGTGCTTGACCATGTGGTGCTGATGAGAACAATGTCAACCCAATCTTTGGTGGCATAATGAAGAACCATCAAAATACACAGTCCAAAATTCTGAGGTAATGTTGTAAGTAGTATAGTCATCACAAAAAATTTCGTAAATAAGAGAAGGGTCATCTACTGGGTTTTTGACTAGCTGATCAATGATAACTTTCCCTTTTATCGACTTTTTATTGAATAACGAGCTTGAGATCAAATTCAGTAAGAAACATTAGACGATCGGGCTAAACAACCTGATTAAATGTGTTTCATGAAAGTAAAATACCGCATAATGGGTCCACTTTAGTAATAACATGAACTTTTGTCCTTTATCATGTAGTGACGTAACTTGTTTGTCCATAATGAAAATGATGTCTTAAGCAGAAGTTTTTTTATGTAACTATAATATCTATTCATATGATAGTCAATGTAGACACCAAATTTTGTAGTACAATGCATTCTTCCCGGGCACCCCATCATGCTAAAAAAGTAAGGCACCCAACATATGGAAGGTTACAAAAATGTTTAAAAGTAACTCTTGCTCGAGGTCCGAAGGTGCCAAGACTAGTGGCTTGAGAAAATATTCTTTAATGGCATCAAAGGCTTGCTAACATGTTTCATTTCATCTAAACTTCCCACGTTCCTATCTTCTCATCAATCATCATTAATGTTTATCTTTTCTAATCCACTTGCATAATGGATTAGTCCCTAACACCCCATTTATTCATCCCTAAGGAGCACAACATGGTTACCCTCATGGGGTCAATGTATTTCCACTAATGGCAACAACTTTTAATCAACCGATATGCAACCCTAACCCATTGTGATATGATGTATCCTAAGAAATTTCTGGTAGTGACACCACTTTATATCCCTTTGTATCGAGTTGAGCATTACATCTCCACTACCTCAAACGTGTGAAATGTGTCATCCGCAGATCGACGGTGACCCTAGCAAGTGTGATGCCATTGACCCTGATAAGTATGTCAACTCTACATAATCCTCAATTATTTTGATGAATATAATCATAAAATATATGATCCTTCTTGCACATTTCGTTTTGTCAATCCTTCTCTTCTTGATGATCTAACTATGCATCGATAATATGAGCCCTTGCATGGTTCATCCTTCGAGATTTTGGAAAGATCTATTACTTTCTTAGATCACTACCAGGTTAATTTCATCATCCTTTATTATAGCCATCTTAAATAGCATCCATGAATGAAAGCATTGTCATGACCAACATTGGAGTTAAAAATTGCCTGTCAATCTCTGTCATCACCAATCCTATGTTCAGGAACTCTTTTTCCATCCAGGTTAGCCCTAATCAATGCAACTACGGATTATAACCATCAGGTCTCATTGTCAACCTGATAATGCATCAACCCTATGTGGATAGCCATCTACCTCATTTTTCATCCATTTTCTAGCCTTCTTCAATCATTAAGATCCCTTTGTTTAACTGATAAGGATCACATCTAGGGTGACATCCTAAAGTATTTTCATTATACAAATTTGGCACCCGGTCATCGTCGAGCATGATCTTAGATGCATACCCACCAAAGGTCCCTCAATTCTAGATCTGTCATCTATCATATTCTCATGCAAAGATATGTTCATTTTTTTGCAGACCTACTTAATATTAGTTTACTCATGCATCCCTAACATCATGTCCAAATCCTAACCAAGTAAGTGTTTGTCAGAGTAATATCGAGGTTATATGTTTTGGTCTCTTCTGGTAAGCAGGGTGGATCTACCCTGCTAACATATGGTTATGCCATCAACTACCTAATGACAGGTCTCATGCCATTGTCTATACCTGATTAGGTTTGATTTACATTTAAGTCATCGGTCTTGTGCAGTTAGTCAGGAAATCTTCATCTTATGCATCTCTAGGGGATATGCTTTGAATCCCCTATGTTTTATTTTATTAGGGTGCTACATCCTATTAATAATCCATCATCTTTTATTGATCTTTATTATCAAGGAGTGGATTGTATGACATAGAGTCCTAAGGAGAGTTGGATCAGGAGAATCTTGGGAGCTGAAGGATAGTTAGTGAAACCCACCATATTATCTGACTGGGAATGATTCCAATCTTGTTTAAGGCTTCTCTTCTGTTGCATAGGTTATCGATGCTCTCAACGTGAAGGAGGATCTTTGTGTTTGTATCGTCATCATCATTGACATGAAAGGAGGTGGCCTTAAACATTCCTCATAATTTGGTAGTCTCCTAGATTTCTTGCCACCATTTGGGATTTCCTTTCTCTAAATCAGGAGGATAAATTAAAATACCTCACTCGCATGAAAGAGGAGGAGCTGATGCATCCAGGACCTAAGCATTGGAACTCTTCTCAATGGGCATCATCGTGTTGAGTAAGTGCCAATATCCTCCCACATGTACCTGGAAAGTTACATAAATTTATAACTTCTATAGTTGGTGGCATTTTCATGGCTCCAAAGGTTGCCAAGTGATGTTTCATGGTGGCCTGAGAAAATAAGCTTTAATGTCATCAAAGGTTTGTTGACACGTCTCATCCCATATAAATTTAATATATTTTTTCATCAATCATATAAATGGTTGGGTTTTATCAGTAAGTTATGTGATGAATCAACATAACGTGAATTTTTCCTTGTAATGAATGCAATTGGTGAAGGTTACGTGGTAGGGGCTATCTATAATGGCACAATTTTTCAAGGTTAAGCCTGACATTATATTGCCTCAAACATGTGAAGAGTGTTCAAAGATCCTAAGCATGATTAGTGTGATGCTTTCACTTTGTGAGTATGTCATCAACATATTCCTCAAATTTTTTTAATATAATGATGAAATATGTGAGTCAAAAGTGCATGTATGGGTTCGCCTCCCAAATCTACTGTTGCATTTCTGATATGCCCTCAAAGACTTCGGTAATGCTGTGGGAAAAAATTTAAAAGTGGATTTTACTATGGAGGCAGTAGGACTTCATACATACACTAGATTTTACACAGAATTTGATCTAATCAAGGGTTTTCCTGATTAGATCATGCTAAAATTAGGGGATTTCTAGTATGCCCAAACCTTTGACTATAAGAACACATCCTTTAGATGCCATATTTGCTAAACACCAAGGCACTTGCAAGCAGACTGTCCACTAGGCAAGAAGAATTAGCAAAGAAAAACTATGACAAGCAAAGGAGGTTGGAACAACCCCCCACCAAATATGCCACGTGAACTAGTTTATATAGAGGTTCCCAGCGGGACTACACGTCTTGATTAAGGGAAAGAACCATGGAGACCATTCAATACAATTTCAGAGATCCGAGTTAAAGACTCTAGGATAGGAGTAGGTGGCATGAAGAGAGGGCATAAATCTGATTCAGTTTATGAAAAAAATCATGATTATTCCAACAACCTCATGCTGGAGGTAGCTTCAAATCAAAACAAATGGCATGAGGTCAGAAAGAAAAAAGGAAAAAAGGGGCAATATGAAAACCTTCTCAGTTATTACTCTTCACATGAAGAGCTGTAGTGTGGTAGTACCTTTCCTCCCCTGCTTTTCTCACATTTGGTTTTACATTGTGGGTTTCAGTGTGTTATATTTCTCATGTTGTTTTAATCTAATTCATAGCTCTGGTCAAAAGTGTTAATTTATCAACAAAAAATTATCATCCAAAACAAGTAGGTCAAGAGAGGTAGAATTTTCAATAAGGTACGGGTTAACCAACTGAAACTTGTGTGTAGAAGAATCATTGCATACCTTGTAGAGGCACTTGACGGGAAGAAAATGTGATTTTAGAGAGAGGGATTGAAGATGATGGGGAATATAGAAAATTCTAGCCTTATCGATCTATGTGAGAAGGGACACGGGCTTAGGGATGCCCTGACCATCTCTGCCAAGACCATTCCTAGAAAATTCATGTCATAACAAATATTTATAACCTATACTGTTTGAATTATAATCGAAAATATGATTTTTAGGTCTGATAATGGGGGTGTTCAACAATATTATAAAAAGTGAAATGTGATGGATCATCCAAAACATCATATATGATGTCATGGTACAAATAATTAACCCATACATGTAGATTAGAGGGCACAACATGCATGACATGCAACCGAGGTTGACCTATAAGAATATTATAATTAATATTATGATGCATGACCTAACATGGAACATTAAGAGTATAAGGACCTATTGTAATTGGTAAAGTGATCTCCCCCAATACTCACTTAGGCACTTTTCCAAACCCACGAATACATAGAGAAGAGGGAGCTATGTTATTAGCAGAAATTCCTATTTGATGTAAAAAAATAAATGTTACACAAGTTAAGGCCATAGCCATTACCAATAAGAGCACATTTTACTAATATATTGCATATTTTAGCCTAGATATACAATTTAGGAGCATTATCAATGAAAGTTTGAGATGTAATATTAACTGGTGTGAAGATAATGTGTTTGTCATTCATCACAAGATCAGTTGTGATACAAGATGATATATAGTTAGTAGAAGTATCGGGATGGATGTGGGTATATTTGAGAGTGGTTGTGAGAGTTGGCATTCATAGTAGGTGGGTCTTGAGATAAGTTAATAAAGATTTATCCATTATAAACTCTGAAAACACATAGTAAGAAAATCATATACAAGTAAACGTGTGAGATTGAGAAAATGTATATTACAAACAATTTTACAATCTAGGGAAGCTAATGTTTATCCAATGTTGGGTTCACCAAATTATTTTACTAAAATTTTTAAAATTTAGGGGGCAATAACTAATGGTAGATTATCCTAATCAATTATTTTCTAAATCTAATTGCATCAATATTAGGAATAACCATTAAATAAATCTAAATAATGATAGAAATTGTAACAAAGTACTAGAAATGAGAAGGAGAAGAATACTTAGCTGATATTATGACTTTTGTGCTAATTTAGATTGACCTAATGACTGGAAAAGGCTAGAAATGATCTGAAAAAGCTTCACCACTGAAATTGTGTTTTGAACAAATTCCTATACCAAATCATTTAGTAGGTCTCCAAGTGTACCCATGTTATGGCCCTTTCTGTAGGCCTTTTTCCCTCTATACTTTTAGCTCTTGAAACTTCTTGGATTTGTGCACTACTTCTTGATATGCTCCTATTTGTAATTTGGACCTTCAACATTGTGTATAGCTCATTGTGCATCTGATTAAATCTTCAAAACTCTATATGGTGAAAGAGTCCTGAAAAACAAGCATTAGTTGGGTTGTGGGCACCTCTATATGCCGCTAACATCACCACTACTCCAAAGAGGGCTCAAACCATATGTCTTTCTCACCTCGCATGTGATATTTAAAATGTATACAACTATATTGATAATCATGACCTTGCAATAATGTGAGTGTACTTTACCTTTGCCCTATCTTGACTTGAATTTGATAATGTGCCTTTTGTACTTACAGATCTAAGTGGGTGATTTCCCTAAAATAATTATGAAAAGTGTATGAGACTCAAGGGATTATTGGAGTATATTTTCTTATGATTTCTCTTGGTGTTTGATCATTGGAATGTTAGGATTCAAGTAGATAGAATCCCCCTTTCAATGAGATATGAATAACTTACTTATATATGTGTTCAAGATCTCAAAAACTCATATAAGAGCGATTAGAAGTGTACCAAAAGAATTAAAATTGAGAGAAGCATCATTAGAGGAATATGGACCAAAGCGGAAAGGTCAACCCATAGTGTATAGGTGTTATGGCCCTTTCTGGACGTTATGGTCCCAAATGTATGTGCGAGTAATATAAAAGGTGGAATTGTAATATGTGATGGTATATCCTGATTTGATGGATTAATATGATCGTTATATAAACAAATAGGGTGTGTGTGCAAGCAAGAATGAGTGAGTTATAGACAGGGATAACATAGTTGGTTGAATTAAGCAAGTGTGGGCTAGTACAAGAGTGTTGTATAATTTTTTTTGGTACAAGACATGAACTACAAAAATGACTACCTATGATAGTGATAGTGTTAATACTATGACTAAAAGTAGAGTCTAATGATTCTTGATAATGAAGAAATTCCACATTTATAGTTTGGGTGTCACTTGCTAAGAAGGGATCTTCTAGATAATAAACATCATCATAATTAGGTGCAATGACATCAATAACACATGAATTGATAATACTCTCAAGTTGCATGAGATGTGCTACAGAAGGATGATTAGTGTGAGTAATGGAAATAAAAACTCGGTTGACATCCTTATTGCACAAGAGAGGTCCCAAAGTGGGAGGAAATTTTGAGATAATGACATCATAAATATTATAGGTGTTAATTCTAAGGTTGATTTCATCATGTTCGTTGTTATCTAAATCAAAAGGGTTAGGCAGAGTATGACACACAACCTCGGGATGACCACTGTAACCATGAATGGAATCCATTAGATATTTAAAGTGTGATATTATTAAAATGGGATGGTATGGAGTTTTTTTAGGGTAGGAATTTTAAATGTTCCATGTTGTTAGGAGAGTTTAAATTTCCAAGGGTTAGTGTCACCTTATACTTTATAGATAACCCCTAGGTATGGGAACTTGACACATTAGCAAGTGAATGACATGATTATGTGCATGCAATGAGTCCAAAATCAAATTGGGAGGATATTATAAGAAAAGGGGAAGATGAAGATCATAAATTTGATGTGGATAGTGTGAGGAGGCATGGTGATATGGAGATAAATGAAACCCATATGAGGTATATGTCGATAATCATAACCCTAGTATGTGTTCCTTGTGGATTTTAGGTTGTTGATAAAATAACCAAGTGTCTTCATGAAATCAAGGGAAGTGACATATGTACTATAGTATTTGTCTATGAGGGATCTCTTAACCATAGTGTGGCTAATCTTAACTGAAATAAAGATGGGAGGGTTGTTTGCATAAAAGAGAATCTTATCGGGGATCATTGAATTGAGAGGAAAGTGAATGTATGAGGATTGATCAATAGAGAGATCGGTAGAAAATAATAGCTCTTCACATTGAAGCATGATGTTATCATTTGAATCATGTATGGAAGGATCTTTCACCAAATTGGGTGGAAAAGGTATGTTCATAGAAAATAGTGTTGTCATAAGATTCTCACAGTGTTTGGGAAATGTACAAATGAGTTATAGGAATGAGATTTGAAGTATAATGGGAGATAATTTTGTGAGAGGGTATCAATATTTAGGTTTGGAATATGCAAGAATCTAATCCTAGGGAGGGCCATTCTAAACAAGTTATGAAGAAGGAGAACTAGAAGAAAACTCTAGATTTTGTTTTTTTCTGGAATTATAATGGGATTAACTATGGTGGAGATATCTTCATGGGTGGTGATGCCGTAATAAGTGATAGATATGGAAATAGATGGGATTGGATGTGCAGGTTGACAATTGTTTATGACATTTGGGAGATGTGATGATTCTATGGACAAGATCAGTCATATATGAGTGTCTCCACTTTGGATGATGGAATTTATATGAACTATGGATCAGGAATGAAAGGTTGTTCATGATATTTTTGGTGTGAAGAGAATGGATAGATGAATATGTAGGAATTTTCTTGAGTAGAGGAGGCATAAAAGGGTTTTATACAAACAATAATATCTTTGGTAATGTCTATATGAATGAGGCTCTCCATGGATGCACTAGTAGAGAAATATGAGGTGTCAATGACATTGGTTATTGTATTATTAGTCAGAACATGATCAAGATTAGGTTGTTCAAACTTAAAGTGATCAAAAAGTGGATCATTGTAAATTTTCAGATGTCCATTACCTTGATAAAATGCTTCATGTCGATCATTTTATTGGGCTTTATTGTGTGCCTTGATGGATTCATCTATCCTTTCTCAAGTGATGGCCTCGTGGTAAAATTCATTGCCAAGGAGGATGGTGTAGGAGAAGGATGAAAGGACACACCAATTATCATAAAAATGGACATAATTAGCATGCCACCAACAAAACTTACTTTCATCATGTCATTGAGGAAGAGGTTGAGAAGATTTTACAACCATGGTAAATGGTCGGGATAGACAACATCTTGAATCTTCCTTAGATAGAGGTTGATGACATTTAATATGGGAGGAGAAAATAGAATGTACTTATGATTTAAAGTTAGATTGATTTAGGTTATGGATAATCCTATTATAATAAATACCTTGAGGAAGATTATTTGTGACTCCATCATTAGTTACATTCATATTGATAGGATGCATGAGGACTTGAATGTTCTTGGGTGGTTGTAACTTGGAGAAGGATTATATTGGCATTTGGATTTCTCAAATGCCTCTTCCAAATAGGTAGGGGAAAAGTGTCTCACCTTGCATTGAAGTAGAGGCTCAATTTCCCTAAGGAATAACTAAAGAAAACTCCCATTATGCATGATTTGTTTGTCCTTAGTAAATAAGGTCTTCCAACATTTGATGAAAGTTTGGGTAGATTCAGTTTCCATTTATTTACAATTTATGAAAGTGATTATGTTAATTTTTGATCCAGAGGATCCTCATAGAGAAACACCGATCTAAGATCTTCTAAGAAATTATTGTAGTCATTTTTAAAGTGTGGATAAAAATTATACGATTCCAACGACATCTTGTTTGCAAGAAACGGAGCTCGTTTGCAAAAGTTATAGCCCGCTGAAATTTTTGGGCAACTGGCAAAATTTGGAGTGTTGTGCAGGTTGGACGTGTGCACGCTCACCAAGTTTTTAGATTATATTGCGACACGTGGATGAATTGTGTGACGTACTAAAAAAATGGCTTTTGGAACGCCGGTCTTGGACACTCGTTCTCGAACAAATGGACCCCGCTATTTACTGGCTGGGGGCCCTCAGCCAGGTTCGACACACTCGATTATGGAGGGGTGCCTTGACATCCTTCTCATTTAATCATTAAACCAACTTGTGTATATAAACTCCTATATTTTCCTTTGCACCATGCATGTGGGACATTGGGCATGCATTATTTAAATTATCCACGCCTAATTACCTATTTGCAATTTTCCACGCATATTTCTATATTGTTCAACGCATTACCTATATTCCATTTTCCATGCATATTTGTATACTATCCAACGCATTAAACTGTACCATGCATATTTGATGGGATTGTTTGGTGCCTAAAACTAAACAATGCGCCATCCCTAAGAAATGCGCCACAAGTATAGCGCCCTCCACATAGGCTAAGGCAGCTCTTAAGCCACTTAAAAAATGTGCCCACCTACCTTTTAAACCCTTGTCAAAGATTGCATGCGCCAAATGTGGGATAATGATCCCAAGAGGATAAGACAAAAGCAAGGGAGGAGAATGGAACCCGGGTGGGCTGTGTAAAAGGATAAGCGCCCATCCGGCATGCTAGGAGGTGTAGAAACAATAAAAAAGGAGTGATATTTTATTTGTATGGCATTCGGGACTGTGTAGAATTATTGTAATGCTCATAACTTGAGCTAGGAGTGGAATTTGGAGGAGATGTAAAAAGCAACCCCTATTATTTTCGATAGAGGAAGACTGTGAGAAGGTCAGAATTTTGTAGAATTATTTGTAAATAATTATTTTCAATATTTTAATAGATCGGTCCCATTCAACCAAACCCGGAGACGTAGGCCTCAAGCGCCGAACTCCGTTATCAATTCTTGCATCACATTGCTCGTGAATCCTCTTCATTTCTTTCAATATTTTCACAGTACTTGCATTTTTTATTCTTTTATTAAAAATATAAAAAGAAATAATGCTCAAATTTTACATCGAAAATCAATACAAAGCAAGAAAAATGTGTGTGCACAATTGCTAGTTAAATTTGGTTTTCAGATCATTGGTATCAGAGCTGGTTTTGACTAATTTTTGGTTCAGTTTAACATGTTGTGGATTGCAAGTTGTGTGTTGGATGTTAACAAGGTCTTGATCTAAGAAGGGTGAAGGAGAATTAGTTGAAGGAGATCCCAAAATTGGTACCAGACGATCTCGAAGTCCTACAATGGCGGATCGAGAGGAAGTGGAACAAAACTTTCGTCAATCCTTCCAACAGATGAAGGAAATGGTGGAAGAAATGTACCAAGATAGGAAAAGGGAAAAGGGGACTAGAGAAGGTAGGAAATAAGAAAGCTCTAGTTCTGACATTCCAAAAAGAGACTCTTTAAAATCTGATTTTCTTTCATTAAAGTTGGATATCAAGTTTGAATTGCCTATGTATACTGGAGAGCTAAATGCAGAGAAGTTGGATAACTGGGTCAAGCAAATAGAAGTATATTGCAAGGTTCAGAGAATTGTTGATGATGAAGCAAAGATTCATCTGGTAACTCTTTGGATGGGTGGAACAGCACTCATTTGGTGGGAGAGTAAGCTTCAGGAAGTGGAAGAAAACAAAGGTATAGAAATCACTTCTTGGTCTAAATTTGTTTCAAATCTTAGGCAACAATTTTATCCTCTTGGTTATAAGCAACAAGCTATGATGGATTGGCAAACATTAAGACAAACTAAGGGACAAATAGAAGAAGAATTAAAAAGACCATAATTGACTGTTCCTTTAGTATATTTCATTTTTTTTTCCATTTTCCAATGATACTCATAAAGTTATTTCATAAATTTGTAAACTACACCTATGACATAAGAAATATCAGGTCTACAAATAGTCAGATAAATTATAATACCAACTAGTTGTCTATACAAAGTAGGATCAAATTTAGCACAAGTTGGTTTAGGATCTAGCTTAACAACAACTTCAATAGGAATGGAAACATGATTACAATCAATCATGTTAAATATATTAATAAAATTCACAACATACTAATATTGAGATGCAACAATAGACTTATGATCTTGAAAAATAACCATGCCAAGAAAATGAAGCAGCAAACCTAAATCAGTCATTTCAAAATGTTTCTTTGACCTTTATTTCATCTTAATAATTAAATTTCTCTCATTTCTAGTAATCAAAAGGTCATCAACATATAAAAATAATGATAATATGGCTATTTTCAAATTCAATAAAAAAATCATTATCATCACAAAAGTTAGAAAATCCAAGATCTTGAAAGAAACTATTAATTTTAACATATCAAGCTTTAGGAACTTTCTTAAGACCATAAAAAGACTTTTTCATCTTACAGACATAAATTTATTTACCAGGTTCTTCAAAACCTTTATGACGACTCATATATATTTCTTATTTTAAGTCACCATTTAGAAAATCATTTTTAACATCCATTTGGTGAATTTCCGAACTATATTGGGTAGTCAATACAAGAAGAACTATAACTGTGATCATATTAGCAATAGGAGAAAAAGTCTCAACATAGTCAAGAATAGGTTTCTAACTGAAACCATGAGCTACCATCCTTTCCTTTAACTTTTCATTTCTCTTACATATTTATATTTGATCTTGTATAACCACCTAGATCCTACAATTCTTCGCTTAGAAGGAGGAGGGACGAGTTCCCAAGTGATATTCTTAATTAAATCATTGTATTCATAATTCATATCCTGAATCCATCTATCATCATGATAAGATTATTCAAAATATTGTGGTTTAACCTCATAGAGGGTCATTAAGGCATGATAATTATTGTGACTACAAGTTAAAATTCTAAGATTAATAGGCGGGGAGACTTGACAAATGCTTTGATCCCATTTAGGAACCTTGTGATGCAAGATATCTTGAGATGACTTCCCCTCGATCTCCATCATGTATTGATTAGGATAATCAACCTATTATACTAGTATTCATAGCTTCATCCAATATAAACTTAGACACATTAGAAGAAAGAATCATAGTCCTAACCATTTCCAATACAATCATATTCTTTCTTTCTACAACGTCAATTTGTTGTGGTGAATAGGGAGTATTCAACTCTCTTTAAATCTAACATGACATAAAAAACTCATCAAAAAATTTTCTAACATATTTACCTCCATTATTATTCCTAGTTATTTAAATTTTTAGATTAGAAGCATTCTCAACTAGAGCTTTAAATTCGTGAAACTTAGACAAGACATCAAACTTTTTGTTGATAGAGTAAGACCAATTCATTCTAGATAATTCGTCAATAAAGAAAATAACATACATAGCACCACTAAGTGAAGGAACCTCAAGTGGACCTCTTACATCACTATGAACTAGTTCTAATAACTGAGAATAATTGTGATTATGATGTTTGTGAAATGGTTCATCATGTTTCCTACCACATAGGTAACTTTAACATGTTTCATGATCTGACTTTATTTTTAGAAAACCAACAAAAAATTTATTCGAGAAATTTCATATAATCTATTGAAATTTACATGACCTAATATTTCATGCAAAATATGAAGGTCATTTCTATGAGATGAAGAAAAACCGATCTTGGACACAAAACCATAAAAAATATACAAGCCATTTTTCTAAATACCAAAAGCAATAATATTACAAAATTTATCTTTACATACCACTTACCTTACAATAAAAAAACTTTACAATTTTCTTTAGTTATATGAGAGCAAGAAAAAATATTATTTTTCATTTGAGGAACATACAAGACATTCCTAATCACTCTATTTGACAACTCAAAATACCACAAGCTTCATATCAAGTAATGGAGTTTTCTCTTGGATAGATATTTTCCTCATAATTTACAACATCTAAGAGGATACCATGGGTACAAGTGATGTTCCTCGATGCACCACTATTAAGAATCAATTCATTATCATTTGAAGCTGAAAGGAAAGTATACAGGACAATAGACTTCTCAACAACATTTACATGATTTTTCTTCTGATTTTGATCTTTCTTTTTCTTGTTAAACTTCCTATTCTTAGCATTCTTGACCGAATTGTTAGTTTTTACTCTACAATCAGACTCTTTATGCCTAAATTTTCAACATTTGTTGAAATTTCCATTGAGCTTGAATTTAAAATTATGTCTTTTTTAGAATAATTAGTCTTTGGATTTTCTTTAAATCTAGATATGATGTTAGACTTTTAATTAGGATTGTTATTAAACTTGTTTTTAGCTACCTTATGATTCTGAGAGAACAATTCTTGAGAAGTGGACTCTTTCAAATCAAAATTTTCCATTACCCTCTCTTATTAAATCAATAGATAAGACAAAGTGTCTAGATTAGGCAGATCATTCTCATTCTGATACTTTGAATTAAGAATTGAGATATTGTTTATGAAATTCTCATGAATATTTATCTAAATTATAAAGTACATAAGCTTATCTTGAAATAATTCACAGTTACATCCATCTAAATGAGATTTAATGTTTTTAATTTTATATAAATAGTTGACAATGTTTTCATCCCCTTTCATATGAGTCGTGAATATCTCCAAAACAATCTTAATTATCTTAGACAATCTACTACCTTCATGCATAGTTTCTAATTTCTTCCAAGAATCAAAAGGTGAGTCCATATGACCTATATGCATTATAAAATCATATTTTATGCTTTGTAAAAGTATGGATAGATCCTCTTAAGATATCTGAGAGAAGGAGCTAATATTTTCAATGGTAGCTTGTCTACCTGAGGGACATTTTTCTACAACTGTTACAAGATCCCATAGATTCCTGGACATAAAATAGGATTCCAATCTAACTCTCCAGATGTTATAATTTGTTCCATTTTTAATTATCAAATGGAAATGGAGACAAATTCAGCTAAAAATATGAGTCGAGGAATCCAAATAGAAACAAAAAACTAGCTACATATATTTTTAATAGCTAAAAAAATGAGCAAAGAACATAAAAATAGGCCACAGAAGGCCGCAGAGAAAAAGATCTAAGATTTGTAAATTTTTGGAAGCCACGAGACAAAGAAACTTAGAGATCCCACAAAACACAAACTTGAAAAGCCACAGAATGAAGAAAAATTAAAAAACCACGAAACAAAGGAAATATGAAACCCATAGGATAAAGAAAAAATGATATATGCAGAAAAAAGGAAAATCAAAATGCACGATACAAATAAAAATTGATATTCATGAAATAAAGAAAAATTTTAAACCTACAAACAAATTAGGATATGACATGTGTTTCTTTTCAATTATCTTTCACTTCATAGTGTAATTAAAGACAATTAAATTTAAAAAATAGACAGCCGGACTATATACACATGTCCTTAATTAATTATTTCACTTTTTCACACTCTGACACAATGTAAAAGAAAATTATTACTCAAACAAAGCCACTTGTCAAAAATCTAACATCTAAAGAATAACAACTCAGTGGTTTTCCATAAAACTTCAAATAGATTGCAAAGGGTGGACTTAAAGTCCCCGGAATAAGCCAAACTTTAAAATGAAGTTTGGCTCTAAAAACAAGAAGAAAGGTGTGGCAACCTTAATGAATAATAAAAAATAAAGGATGAAACCTAATACTTGCGAAGAATGATAGAACAAAAGATTAAAAATACGTGTCAAAAATTTATTGGTTTGCACTTTGCAATGCTTACCAAAATTACTAAGATAAAACTAAAGATACTTGGATCCTTTTAAATGTCTCTCTCGCTCTCTCTTCGCAAGTATGAAAATGACTAAAAATGTGACAAGGTGGTGAATTTCTATTAGATATCCACTGACATGATTAAAAAATGATTAACAAATGTGAAATACTTGGAGAAAATATATTGGTTCGTATTTCACAAGAACTGACAAAGCTACCAAAAGAATGAGAAAGTTAAATATGGAGCAATCTTATTGGAGAATTTTTTTTAAAATTCAAAGAAAAATATCAAAGGACCGACAATGTAAACTATTGAGCAATTTTCTTGGTTTGCATTTCACAAAGATAGAAACAAACAACAAGATATTTAACAATGCAAAATATAAAGTGACTTGGAGCTTTTTGATTGGATTGGATTGAATTTAGTAAATGAAAAAGGAAATCAAAGCCAAGTATGACAATGTGAAGACACACGTAGAGTCCTTATTGGATTGTGTTCCACAACTGACAATTAGATAAACAATCTGACTAAAAATGTGAAGACAGATGGAGCCTTCTTATTGGATTGAGATTCAAAAAATAGAATGGTTTAATTAAATGACTAACAATGCAAAGATAGCTGGTAAAAAATGATTTGCTGGAGCTTTGCAATCAATAAAATTTTACAGAGAACAAAATATTCAATAAGTATTGAGAAAGAAAAGCTAGATGGCACAAGAAAATTAGATCATGCTTCACAAATTCAAAAAGTCACATAAAATTAAAGATCTGAGAAAAAGGATGACATATCAAAGCCACTCTATGAGTGGATTTGGCTTTGCAAACATGAAAATAATAATGGTGCAGCTATTTAGAGCAATTTTATTGGTATGATCTTCACAAAAATGATAGGATCAAAATGAAAACCATAAATCAAATCCAGATGGTGAAAAATGATTGGATCGGGCTTCAAAAAGATAGATCTAGTGAAAAAATATATTTATAAATATGGGGTGAATTTTAACGCATGAACTAACTAGATCTAAGGAAATTATTTTAAATCCATAGACAAAGATAACCCCAATAACTATAAATGATGCAACAACTTAAAAATAACAAACAAATAGAATATTTAAAATGTAAGTAAGAAAACACTCAGACAAGATCTAAACATCCATTTGATAAATATTATAAAATATTTTAGGCAAGAATTGGAAATTTAAACCTGGTTTTCTTGAACAATGACTATGGAAATTTTATGGTTTTGTAGATCTGTGAACATAATTCAAGATTCTTTACTCTAACAAATTAAAAGCTTCCAAATCGACCTTGCATATGCATAACCACCATGCTCTGATACCATGTTAGATTTATTAAGGTAAATATAATTGACAAATTACAGTTCCACCATTAAAATCAAAAGACTATAGATTATGTTGTGCAGTTAAATAAGACACAAAATTATCTTAAATAGATAGTGAATTATAGAGCCTAATGAGAACAAGAGATAGATAAAAAAATTTAAGTGGTGAAACCCGAAGGAAAAAAATCCACTAATAAATCATTCAATTTTATTAAGAATTCAATAGCTTTTAATGCAACACTTCCACTTCACTCCTAGGTTTCATAGAAAATAATAGTATACCTTTATCTCATAGTATAAAAACTCACATAAGTAACTTAAGCTTCTATATTAGTTTTATCAGCTTATATAGATATAATCCAATCCCAATCCTATAAGGGATCATCCTATATAAATAGGATGGGTGGTCATTCATACCGTTCCACTTTATTACCTATGAAGACTGACTAAGATTATTAAAAACAATCTTTAAGACAAAGGGTTGTTTGAGTGGTGGTCCACCAAATGGTATCCCCACTTGACATTAACACCCCAACACTATCCCCTTTCATTTATAAGATATTTCTTGGGGTAATTCACATCTACTCAATAATCATTATGACAAGTAGTATGGGCATAGTTAATTGTCTTCTTTTCAAATTTATGTTGCATTGTTGATCATATTAGATTTCTTATAGCCATGGTGCATACTTTTAAATTGTATATTGGGTTTTTTCCCTTTTATCTTTCTTGTGTTGTGTGTTTGTGTTTTTATGCACATAATAGGTTAAACATCATAATTATTTCATAATCATGGTGATAATTCTATTGTTCAACAACAAAATAAGGTTTCTCTAATTTTCACTCTCTAAATGATTCTCATGTTATGAGAACAATCCCTCCTATAAACCTTCAAATTCCTTTCTGTCTTCCTATCATGTGGCTTTCAACTACTTTATGACATCACCCACCCACTTAAGGGGGGATTCCCTTACCATTCACATTTTTTGGGGCATATAGATGTTTCACATGATTCCCTATCTTCTACTCACTAATCTACATTCATCTACTATATTTAAAATGTTATTACTTCATAATAACACTTTAAATAAGATAAAATGTAGACACCCCAAAATACATCATCATTTCTAACGTATCCCTAGTTATTCACATTTTTAGAAATGATTAATTAAATTAATTGATTTATACTTTGAGTATCATAATCCTTTGGAATCAATTAAATTTAATCCTAACACACTTTAGATAGTTTAACTAAACATTTATTAAATAAATGGTTAATTATATCATCCACTTCATAGCTAATTAAATTAGCTATTACATTGGAAAATAAATCTATTTTCCTACTTGGAATCCACTTGTAATCCACTTCCCTATCCTAGTCACTCCACTTCCATTCCACTTCTATAAACCTATAAAGGTGGGGGCAATAAAATTGTATGTACAACCACCTTCTCGTATGAAATCTTACTACCAACCAAATACTCATTTCCCCTTCAAAGTTACAACTACACACACCAAATCCACTTGTAATTTCAAGAAATGCATTCATGATACTTGAAATTATTCAAAATTTTATCCAATTTTCATGACCTCTCCATCATCTATAAAATCAAACCATATCCTTGTAATAATCATCTTGGATTCCTCTTACAATCTCTCTAGAAATCCTTGTTAGATTTGTGTAATTGTAGCCAAATTCTACTAAAATTTTCATCTGCATCCTCATGTCTATCTTCATTCATAACATTATCATTCCTTCAATTCAGAGACTAATTTAGAGCATAAAAAATCCAACAACTACAATATTCTATAAGTTTAATACTTCAACAATATTATCATTGAGGATTGAAAGGAAGAGCTTAGAGAAAGGATTGTTATCTTTATTTGTTTATATTTCACTTATGCTGAGTTTTTCAATTCTCACACTCACGAATGGATAGGTTTTTTGATGCACCATAAGGGGAATGGGCCTCAAAATTCTGATGGGAAAAGGGAATGGTCTACCTAGAGGTAGAGTTGAAAAAATTTAGCTTGGCATAGATGCAGATCTTTACATATTTAGCTTCTCTTCTATTACATGGGGAGAGTTATAAGCAGTAAAATGTCTCACCTCAGAATATGTGTAGCCTCGTCTGTACTCTTCCCATGAAATGGGGAAGATTTAACTTCTTGAAACCAAGAGATTTAGCATTTGGGAGTCACCATATGTGTTGAAGGAATTCCTCTGAAAGATTAATCTACTAAGCTACACATCAAAACTCGGCAGTGATAATCTAAATATCATCACGCTTGTCCCACCGGGCTTGCAAAAACTATTGGTGATGAAATTTACACCATACAGAAATTGAGTTCAGAAATTTTAGTACAACATGGTTAGAACATGATTTTATGGGTTACTCCGAGTTTTTATCTAGATGAAAGGGTTGGTTCCCTTAACCCTAGCTCACTACAAATAAATATATACTAGATTCCTAATCTAAAATATTTAATACTAAGCTAATAAACCCAAGGAGATGGTTAGAAGGAAGGGAAAACTAAAAAATAAAGGGGAGCTGATGCATCAAATTGAAATGTGGAAATTACCTATTTCTAAGAGACATTGATGCAAGTTTGTAAATGAATATAATGAGGAACACACATAAATCTAATGATAACAAATAGGAATAATGTGACATACACAAGAGGGTAGATATATTCATTCCAAACACAAAATTTTAAGGAAATAAATATGCCACACTTTTATTAATTGATACTTAACAATTTAAGCACATAGTCGAGGAAAGATAATAGAAATTTATAAGTTACAAAGGTTAAAAGCATGAAAATTTGAGTTCACAGGAGTGAAAATCCAAAATACGTAAAGGAATAAAAAGGAGAAGAACCCCTAAAATTTTCATAAACACATACATTAATAGAACTTGGGGGAGAAGAGGGGGAAAGAGAAAAGGGAAAAGATAACTTCTATATTGGAGTACCAATTCCTAAAATATCGTTAAAAAAGCATGGACACCATGATTTATTGTAGTGTTGACTTGTATTATAGTCATGGGAACCATTTGAAAAGGGAAAACCACAATGATATGGGCACCTTGATTCAATCACATGCTATTAGACTATGTAGGATGATGTCATACTACATTATATTCTTGTTATTGATGTACTTGGTTGTCTAATTTATAAATAGGCATGGATTTTACATGTGCCTCGTGGATTTTTTTGATTCATGATTTACCATGGTTTCACCTTCCTCATACACATATCATGTGGTCCTATTTATTCATTTCATGGCAATCTAACTTGGTGACCATTTTCCCTCATTTAAAAGAATTTCAAAATCTATGGAACAATGTTCCCTGAGATACCCGCAGGACACTTAGTGTCTCACATTCTTTTCCTTGGCTTCTTTCCAAATTTCATTTATTTCACCTTGTGGTTCTTTAGAATTATATTTTATACATCATGGATTCACTAGAGTGAACTTAATCCATTGGCACATGGATATAGACAACTCCATGGGATACATATATTATATCTTCCAAGTTTGCATAATGACATGCCTTTCCATTCCACGAAGTGCTAATCTTATTTCCACTTTTCAACTTACAGATCATGTCCTTATCCATTTTCAAAATTTTCACAGGTGTGTAACTGTACGAAATAATTTCCCTCATAAGAAATCTTACTAAGTTGAGAGAACATGCTTTTACTAATGCTAGTACGAGAAGATTCAAAAATGGCACTTAAGAAAAATTGATGATATCCCTTCCACTTTAGTAAGAAAACCTTAATAGTACGTAACTTGTGTTTAGATTACATTAAAGAAGTATATAAATACTGTAGCACATCCAAACATCAAAAGGGAGTTTTGGATTTAGTGTTAGATTTACATTTTGTGTAATTTAATTATTTTTTTTCCTTTTGTAGCTCAATATTGATGTAGTTGTTTAAATAAAATAAGTTGGAATTTAATTTGTGTTAGATCCATTCCAATAGCTTAGATTACTTTCACATACATAAACTTAGCAAATTGAGATCTAAATTTACTTACACAATCAAAAAAAAGAATAACAATAAACTAAATTCGTATTGAATAAAAATGAATTGAAATAAAAATGAAATGTTATGCATTGAACTTAATTAAAACATTAACATAAAGAAAAAACTTGACACAAATTATGAAATGTGTCTCTTTATTCATTTTTGACAAGAAAATAGAAAATACAAACCTTTTCTTCTTTACTCCAAAATTACTCCTAAAAAATCTCTCTTTTTTAACACATTTAGCATATTAAATTTATAGATAAAATGAAGACAAAGAGAGAGAGGTCAAGTGGTTACACCATAGAATATTAAAAGTAAATTCATATTAAATCATTTTGACTTGTTCTTGTGTAAAATGACCAAGTCAACATGATAATCTAAATGATGTCAAAAAATTAAAAAAAATTACATGTTTGGCAAAATGGAAAAACACAAGTAACTTCAAATGGACTTATCTTTATCTACTTCTTGATCATATTCCTTGTAAATATGTGTGGAAATTATGAATCATCTCTTTCAATTCTTTATTATATGTCCCATATGAATATCAGTTCAATACATCTCACGTATCAAGTACATTGATCAATTTTCTCAAGAGATTCTGAATTCGCTTGAGGGTTTTTGCCAAATTATTCAAAATATGTTAATATATAATTAGTGTATCACTTGATTGAAGATAAAAATCTTGTTCTTCTTTGGAATATTTCTCTACTAGGTCTTTGAACTTAGTAAAGATGTTACTCGCAGGTAACATGTTCAGGTCCTCATCTAGGACTTGGTAAGATATCTTAGAAAATTATTCACCAATTTCATTGGTGACATCAATTCCTTCTTCTCTGTCCTTTTACAACTTCTATTTTTCCACTTTCAAAATTCTAACTCAGAATTCAATGGGCTTGTAAAATTTAAAATACTTTCCCCTCTCTCTAGTTACTCCTTGTACCAGGGTATATGTATCCACATTTTTAAGCTCATTAAGGGCTTCCAAAATCAGTTCCTAATTATTACATTTTACATCAATTACATCATTCATTTTCTCAATTATTGAGTTTCTATTTCAATGTCATTATGGACCTCAACAACATCCTCAATGAGTTTATTTCCATTTTCAAGGAATCTATTAATCCAACTATTAATTGCTTGACCTTGTTTCCTAATTTTCTCAACCACTGATATGGATGATGAATAAAAAAATTTCAGAGTGAGAGAAGAGGCTAGATTTGGTTTATTAATCTAAAATAGAAATGATGTCAATTTCTCAACCTTTTCCTCAAGTTCAAATTTGGTATCCTTGGTCTTTTTGAGTTTTACAAACAGATTTTCCAATGCTACCTAAAGATCTTGTTACACCCCCTCCATAATATATTTTCCTTGTGCCACCTTAGTTATCCGATAGTCAAAATAAATGATATCTTAATTTCTCTTATCTACAGTGAGCATGGAAATATCATAAAAAATTTCTCCTAATTTATAAATGGTGATGTGTGATAGTGTTTTGGGCTTCTTTTCTACTTGGGAGGGAGTTGGATTTAACGTATTGAAATCAAAAGCCTCGGGGAGAACTATTATCTTCCTATTTTTTAGGGTTTGGCTCACAAGCCAAGATGGAACTAAGGATGGATCCAAATTTTTTTAGTGGACTTGCTCATAGTATTTTCACTAGAAGTTATGGAAAAATCCGAAACCAAGGGAGGAGGGGTGGAGAATATAACCCTGAGAAGATAAGAGGAAAGATTAGGGAAGTAGGTAAGGATCAAAATGGGAGAGGGAGAAAAATATGGATAAGGGAGAGTTATGATATGGGAACCCAAGGACATATTAACCCCTTAAGAAATAATGGAAATGGAGGATAATACATGCGCCAATGAGGGAGGTATGGAGAAAATGTAATAAGAGGAGATGCTAAAAGATGACCCATGAAAAATGATTATGGGGACAACTCAATATTACACCATAGTGGTGGATGATAGAGGTGAAGAAGGAGGAGGATAAGTGGGAGGAGGTGATATATATGGTGATAGGGTCATAAGAGGAACTATGTGGGTGATGAGGAGGGAGGAAATGGGAAGATACTATGAAACCATGGTGTTGGTTAGAGATCATTGAACCTACCAAGGAGAAGGAGAATCAGTGTTCATAATGTTGGTGGAAGGAATGGAATAAGGAGGATATTTTCCTTTATTTCTGAAAAATTGTATCCTAAATTTATTTGTAGGAATTTTTTCATGGTAAATGTCTAGCATAAAAAATTGATAATTTTGGACATGAAAACCAAGTTCCCACTTGAAAATTCCTCTACTAATCATTGTAAACCCTTCATCTAGCCATTATGTTCACATTATCATCCTCATTATGGAATATAAGAACGTGCTAAAAATATTTCCACATTTTTTTCATGTTTAGGGATGTATCCCTAAGGTGATTTTGAAATCTACTAAGATCCAAGGAAGAACAACTACCCTCGGAGGCCTTAAAAAGGATATTTTGGCCATTTTTTAGTTGGTGAATACCCTCTAGAAGATGGTTTAAAATTCACAACTCATATATAATTTTTGAAGGGTATTTTTAAATGAATTCAATATAGTTTGGTGAAATTTTACAAATCCAAGTGATTCTGAAAATCAAATAAGAAAAACAAATTCATTACACATGCAGCGAATGTCATACTCCAACATAGAAAGGCAACTTGTTCAGATGATTCTAGGAGTTATGGGGGGAGTTGGGAGGAAAAAAATAATAAATTTAAATCTCATGGAACCATCAATATTATGTACACATTAATTTTGTTCCAAGACATCAAAATCTTTCGTGTTAATACAAGACATTGCAGTTACCCCTTTAAGTAAAAAGTGGAACAATCCATAAAATCAATTTTCAGGAATAACTGGATCCTAAAAATTTCTAATATGATCTAATCATGTGATTTGGAGTCAAAATAATATAAGTTTTGACCCCAAAATACCCTTCCATGCTCTTGGGGTAGAAAAAAAACTCCTAGTGTCCTTAAATGGAGTTAGTGGATGACATTAGCATATAAAAAAGGAATGAATATAATTTGGATAATTTTGTGTCTCCTTTGATTGTCCCCAAGGTTAAAATGTTACATGGGGGACAAAAAAGTGTTCTTCCCCATGTGGAATATTGGTTACGTCACTTTAAGTGACAATCTGTAGTGTAAACATGTGAAGTTGCTCCTACTCAAACTTGGTCCCACTCCTATGACTTGAAGACCCCATGGTGCATTTTGGATCATGTATTGTCCCCTTTTATTATCACCAATGTGTAAATTTACATGGAGGAAACAAAAAATTTCCCCCACGCGAATCCCTTCTCTTCGTAATTTGTCGAACATCACTTTTACACCTAGGGAGGCCTAAACTTGCAAATTTACTTAACTCCTTTCAACCTCCTCATGGGAAGATCCCCCATGGAGAAATTATGAGCTTTATTTTCCCATTTTATTTCAAAATAGGAAAATGGAAAAAAGAGGAGATAAATTATTCTCCTCATCCTTCTACCCAAGCTCAAGACATATGAATAACCATCTTGCAACCCTTGGAATCCATTTTCAGCCAGATTCATCTCCTTCACATTACACCATGACCTTCCACTTGTCATCATTATGTGCAAATAATAATTATATTCCCATTTTTTCCCTTTCACCTCTTTCCCCCTATTTTTTAGGGTGCAACCACATGTCAACCCTCCTCCAACCATAGTTTTGCTTGTTGGGTTCAATTTGAGTTAAAACTTACATTTGAATGAAATAACTCACAACTCAAAACACTTAAAAATATTTAAATTTCAAGATATTTAATTTTTCCCCAAAAAATCCATCATTTCATATAATTGTTTTTGGTTTTCCTAAGACATCAATCTCCAAAACTGAAATTTTCTTATATCTCACAATCTATGTACCTGATTTCCACCAAAATTGACCAGTGCACTCCTAAAAAATGACTTTATTTTTATGATAAAAGAAAACCATTGATGACATATATAATTTACAGCTTCCATAAGAAATCTTCATCCCTTGGTGTTTCTTTTTTAGATCTACAGAGTTTTAGTGAATAAAAACCTTGAAAGTTGGAGTAGAAGGTGTTGAGACAAAAACTAATCTATTGAGACTGGTTTCATTCCAATACGACACCCAAAAGACCTCCATATGAAAATATTAAGTTTTGATAGATCTCACATTTATACATAGTAAGTTTCCAAAAAGGTAAACCTTTAATGTTCATGTTACTCCAAACAAGTAAAACTCATCAAAAAGTGACAAAACTGAAAAACTTACTAAAGATGCCCATCCCAGATAGGACCTTCCAAAAATAGAAAAAATTGTAAATGATCTCAATTCATTTTTATAATCTCACATTCCACTAATCTCATTTCTTTTTTCCACCAAAAAGGTCAATTATTTAGGTTTAGAACCTATCTCGACATTGATCATTGAATAACCCAATATGGGGAACAATAATGTCACCCATATGGACTTAAAAGACTTAAAAGCCAGAATGATGAATGAGCCGTGAGGGGAAGTGGATTAAAAGTTACTCTCAAGTGTATTATTTGTGGCAGGAGGCCACTCATTATATTTTCAGAGAACCAAAATTTTCTTATCATGTACACATTATTATGATTCAAACATCAGTAATAACATAGTCATCATAACCGCAAAGTATGATTTATAGGTGTGGGTAAGGACTAAATCATATTTATAAGCCTTAGCACTTGGTTCATGGTTCAAATGTGAGATAAAACCCTTTTATTATCCTAAAACATTATTCTTAAGGTGAATTATGTATGACACACTTATATGCAAGAAACTAGGTGATTCAATTCCTCCTATTAGTCATTGAAATGAGGTCATTGTGGTTAAATCATTTAGGTAGTTGTCACAAAGGTAAATTTTGAAGTTTAAGAGAGTCACAAGGAGGAAGGTGATAATCTCCACATTATAACTCTAAGATTTTGTTCAAATTTATTTCTAATAGGATTTACATAATGTGAATCAAACCATGGAAAAGAAAAGGTCAACATGAACCATTGTATGTAAAATATTTCCACTCAAATCATAGGCTCTTGATGTACTCAAGACCATCATGTTTGCAAGATCTATAATTCATCTCAAGTCCATAAAGTGAAATTTCTCACAGTAGTGTTTCTAAACACGCATTCAATGACCTAGATTGTGCCCATATCTCATAGAAGAAGGAAGATGAAATATTTGTACTTCAAGTCAATAGGAGGTCAAAGGAAAAAATATCATTCATGAATCATTTCCTCAAACATCTATTAGAAGTATATTATTCATCATCATGATATTTCCCGTCTTTGGATTTCCACTTCTCTCTCTTCTTTTCTCTCCCCTCTCCTTCTCTCTCTAACATTTTATTTATTCATTGGAAATGTACTTTTTCACTCTTTCATATTATTCAATTAAGTGACTTAATGTTGTATGTTAAAAGTATCTTTTTAAAAATAAGAAGAGGACTTAATTTCATCCCTAAGGAATATGAAAGGTAACAAGTGGTGGTGAGATGAAAATTCACATGGGGGGAAAGGAAGAGAAATTTTGTAAGCTATAAATTGGATTGGCTTCTCTATTCAAAATGGTTAACAATTATTTATTGTTGTAAGCTAGTGGATTTGTCTACTACTTCAAGTAATGAAACTACATTCTTCTATCTCCTTTTCTATGTTGTTCCATCCTCTCTACTTTCCAAATTTGCAATCATTTTAATCTTGTACAACCAAGAAGGAATTTTTTTTATTAATAGTTCTATAGGACTTTGTGTCTTTGATTTATTAGTCTTACTATAGCTTACATAGTTTATTTATTCATATTGAATGTGAACCTAATATAGTTAATATTTGTGAAAACTTTCAAGTTCCTACTCACAATCTTAACCCGCTCTCTCTATTTTTCTACTTCCCTTTACCTCTTTCCAAGAAAATTCCCCCCTTATACATTGTACAAGAACTTTTACATGGGTTTAGTGGAGTATTCCTATGTGATATCCTTCTTAAATTCCACCCCACATTTCTATTTAGTTTTCATTTTATAAATGGGAGCCTCCCCATACCCAAGAAGGAGGGGCCTAGTCCCATGAACGTTAGTTAAAACCAACAATATTCCTACGATAAATTATTTCACCAAAAACATGCCTCACCTTTATTGTTAGGTTCTTAGGAGGGATCCACTTCTGATGATGTAATTATCTTTATCTTTGTAAATCCTCCTGTTAGTGCAAAATCACAGCACCCCTGGACGCACATCAGGCTTCTAGGTTTATGTTCAGGCATCCAGTGTGATTGCACAACATGGAAACCTCTCTCCAAGCGTGGGGACTTGTGAAACCGAGAGAGGAATCTCCAAAGAAGGCTGGTTCCTACTCCTAAACTACCTGCCACAAGCTATTCCAGTGTAGGCAAGCTAATCTAATCCTAATCTAACCGTGCCAAGGAGACACAGAGAGAGAGAGAAAGGAAAAAACAACAAAAGCCTACACTAAAACGGTGATACACCAGAGAAGGAGAATGTTGAACATCTATCAAAACTGCCATGGGACAAAGAGAGGTGAGCAATGGGAAGGATGGACAGATGCATCACAGGCCCAAGGATAGATTTCACACAGAAAATGTCCCAAAACTCCATGAACACAGCTCCAGATCTGCAATGAACGTTCAAACATGCACAGATACCTGCAAATGAAGAGAGGCAAGGAGAGGAACAAGCAAAAACGAGGAGAGGATGGGATAGATGCATCACAGAACACGTTTTGTTGCTCCAGAAGTTTGCACAGAACATCATTTCAATAGTAAAAGGCAAAAAACGCCATTACAGAGCAAGGGAGGAGGCTCGAACTCCATTTTCAACCCTAGAGAAGAAAAGAAGGGAAGGCAGAGCAGAAAGAATGAATAACTTGTAATGTCTAACTCTTTTTTAGATGTCTCCTCCTTACAATTTATAGGAAGAATGAGAGAGGGAGAGAGAGAGGAATTCTGAAATCTGCCCCAACCACCTCCAGACTGTATTTAAATCAATTTCATTATGGTGGTAGGTGAGAACCTCAGCAAACCCCAAAAGTGGTGAACTGTATTTTACATTTTTAAGAATTTTTTCTCACCCAATTAAAGATATCTAATCGTAGTTAGACAGAGGACCTCGTAGGCTTTCCGAAAAGTCCAACCTTGCGTGAATCCGAGCTCCCAGTCAAAAGTTATGGCCATCTGAATATCTGTGCCAGGGTCTGCTTCCTGCCAGCACTCAGAGTGTTGCACCTCCTGAAGGTGTGCCATAGGCGCATCTGTGTTTGTGTCGAAATCCTCTTCCATGTGCCAAAGGTGTGTCTATGTTTATGTCGAAAACTATTTCCGTGCGCCAAAGGCGCGTCTATGTTTGTGTCGACAACTGTTTCCGTGCGCCAAAGGCGCATCTATGTTTGTGTCAACAACTGTTTCTGTGTGCCAAAGGCGCAAATTCCCTCATGTCGACATCCTTTGCGGTGCACCTCTTATTTGCATCTTGGCACGCCTTTTTTCGTGTACGCCACTCTGTGTCCTGCGCCCCAAACCCGCACCTTGGCGCATACATTTGCAGTGTCAACACTCATTGTCCATGCGCCACTTTCCTACGCCTTGACGCATCTATCTTCAGGTCGAAATGCATTTTCATGCACCCTTTACCTGTGCCTTGACACATCCGTGTGCACGTTGACATTCTTTGTTGTGCGCGCTTCTACTTTCGCCTTGGTGCAACAAACATCAGGGATTTGAGCTTCTTTGATTTCTATATCCTTCTGTTGTCTGTATTTACCCGGGGGGGAAGATATATACAACAATTTGGCGACTCAACGGGATCACCTGCCTGCTAGGTAGAATGATCAGTGGCCTTTTGAAGCAATCCATTGGGCATAGAGTCATAAGTTGTAGCCTGACAAACTAATCTGAACTTTTAAAAAATCCCTCCTGAGCCACTTGAAACCCATTGAACTTGGAGTTGACCTTCTCACCAAAATGCCGTACTTGAAATGAATTGTGCAAGAGCAAAAACCAGCAACACCAAAAACTATGTACAAAACTGAAAATCATACATGCCCCAAATGGAACATGCAGAGTGTGCACGAGCACTTCTTTTACTGAAAACAAACCTACCTACTCTATTCTAACTTGGAAGCAAAGGCAAGCTAAACAAACCTTGCAACTGGTTGTGAGAAATAGCTTCCCTTTCTTCAAAAGTGGCAGCCATGCAATTGATTTGGCATTGAACATGGCTGATTGGATGGATGGAAAATCAATAAGAAGCTGGTCTTCCACCCAAATCATCAAGGTTTCAACTGAAACCAAATCCAATACCTCTTTTAGTTGCTCTGCATTTGGATTGAAGAGGTATGGCAGCTTATCCTTGATTCTTTGTAGCTCATCCTCATGCTTAGGAGCAAGCATGACTGGTTGTGACTTCTCCTTTGGCTCCAATGAAGCCAAATACCTGATTGGGCAAGGTCCGATCCGTTTGAGTATGCCCATTGCTCTGATTTTCAACTCCAAAAATGGAGTCTCTCTTGTAGACCTTGAATGGATGGTGTGGAAGAAATGGTGGGATTCTTCTGTCCTTTCTCTTCCTCCGATGAAGAACATGGAAGATTTAAAAAAAAAATCTTCCAATTTTGACTCCAAAGGGCTGCTATAAGATGCAGGTTGCTGCAAATGAAAGCTCTCCTTCATGGCAGCAGGCTCTGGTGTCTAGAATGTGGATGATGAAAGAGAGAAAGGTGAAAGCTCAACCGGCTCTTCTCCATCAAAACAGTCCTCCAAATCTGACAGGTAAACTGCCTCATTGCTGTCCTGCTTCTCGTTTTCAACTTCCTCCATGGTGTCCTCTTGATCTGCAACTTGACCACCATGGTTTCCTTCACTCTCCAATATTGAATTTGAGAGATCAAACTCCTTTTCAGTAGTATAACTTGAGAGAGATGAAGTGGGAAAGAAGAACTGAAGGTTCTTCTATAACATGCTTTGTGCTCAAAGCCCTTTGGATCTGCACTTTTCTCCTCCACAGCTAGAATGTGCTCCTCTTCTTTTGGATTTTGTGCAGCAGCTCCTTCCTCTACTACCTAAAGAGAATCTTGTTCTTGATAAAACTCTTCCTCTAGCATGAAGTTTGTCAAGTCAAACTCTTCATTCTGCTGCTCTAGAGGACAAGTTGGGGCTGCAAGATCTTCTTCTTCTGCTGCAACAAAATCAGTCCTGACCACCATTTGTTCAACCTTAGCCTCTTCTGTAGGCTTTACCATCAAGGGGATCTTTGTTATCCCAAATCTAAGAGCCCAACTCTTCAGACTTTGAATTTCTTCATCTTTGTTTGGCCTCTCTTTTTGCTGTTGTTCTCCTTGACTAGCATTCTGATTTTCATCCTCCCAACATGGATTTGGGAATGCAAGAGAAAGGATAGGTTGAAACTCAACTGATTTGATAATTTTTTGTGGTGGTGGAGGAGGTGAAACCTCTTGTTTCTTTGGAAGAGGGGGTGTTTCTGTTAGCTCTTGTGGAGGGATGACTATTTGGAAGGGAAAAGGAAAGAAGAATCGAGGTGTGGTGGACAGACTGAGGGATGGAGGGATGGATTGAACACTTGGTACAGCTGCTGAGGAGTTTAAATGAGATGATGCTGCTTGAGTAATGGAAAGAGAAAAGGCATGATGATGGCGTAGAACTTACCCGTTGACAAGGTTGCTCAATAACTTCTCTCATACACCTCTATTTCTTCAATCCACTTGTGCAAGCAAAGGCAGCGTTGCAATCATGAAGTCAAGCTTCTCCTGAGGGCTGTAATGCCTTAGAAAAGGTCCCACCCGTGGACAGGGTGCTCCATAACCGATTCCAAAAGCTTTCATCTGTGCCTGAGCCCTCGACTGCACTATGTTTACCTCCATCTTTTGGATTTTCTCCAACAGACCAGCATCTTGCATCTGATGGTCTTCATTATATGCATACTCTTGCTCTTGGAAAGCTCCATAGCCAAACTGACTTTGGCACTGCTGTTCATATGAATATGCATGCTGATCTGGAGGATTTGTAAAACGTGTTGGAGGTGGAATATACTGCTGTTGTTAGTGTAAATCCATGATGGAAATTAAGTCATGATTGCACAACTTCATAGAATGGGGAAGAATGAAAGAGATGGAAAGAAGGATGAATGGAAAATGAATGAAAATGAATAGAAAGGAAGGTCTGCAAGCTTCAGAGAAATGGGTTGTTGACCAGATGGAGTCGCCAGATGTGTTTGCAAGTGCCTCCAAAGGCTGAAATCTTCATAGGAACACATCAACCTGCAAAAGATGAAGTGAAAGACCTCTAAGGTCCCACCGGGCATGCCAAAACAGTTAGTACAAAATCACAGCACCCCTGGATGCACATCAATCTTCTAGGTTGATGTTCAGGCATCCAGTGTGATTGCACAACATGGAAACCTCTCTCCAAGCGTGGGGACTTGTGAAACCGAGAGAGGAATCTCCAGAGAAGGCTGGTTCCTGCTCCTAAACTACCTGCCACAAGCTATTCCAGCGCAGGCAAGCTAATGTAATCCTAATCTAACCGTGCCAAGGAGACAGAGAGAGAGAGAGAGAGAGAGAGAGAGAAAGGAAAAAATAGCAAAATCCTACACTAAAACGGTGATACACCAGAGAAGGAGAATGTTGGACATCTATCAAAACTGCCATGGGACAAAGAGAGGTGAGCAATGGGAAGGATGGACGGATGCATCACAGGCCCAAGGATAGATTTCACACAGAAAATGTCCCAAAACTCCATGAACACAGCTCCAGATCTGCAATGAACATTCAAACATGCACAGACACCTGCAAATGAAGAGAGGCAAGGAGAGAACAAGCAAAAACAAGGAGAGGATGGACAGATGCATCACAGAACACGTTTTGTTGCTCCAGAAGTTTGCACAGAACATCATTTCAATAGTAAAAGACAAAAAATGCCATTACAGAGCAAGGGAGGAGGCTCGAATTCCATTTTCAACCCTAGAGAAGAAAAGAAGGGAAGGAAGAGCAGAAAGAATGAACAACTTGTAATGTCTAACTCTTTTTTAGATGTCTCCTCCTTACAATTTATAGGAAGAATGAGAGAGGGAGAGAGAGAGGAATTCCGAAATCTACCCCAACCACCTCCAGACTGTATTTAAATCAATTTCATTATGGTGGTAGGTGAGAACCTCAGCAAACCCCAAAAGTGGCGAACTGTATTTTACATTTTTAAGAATTTTTTCTCACCCAATTAAAGATATCCAATCGTAGTTAGACAGAGGACCTCGTAGGCTTTCTGAAAAGTCCAACCTTGCGTGAATCCGAGCTCCCAGTCAAAAGTTATGGCCATCTGAATATCTGTGCCAGGGTCTGCTTCCTACCAGCACTCAGAATGTTACACCTCCTGAAGGTGCGCCATAGGCGCATCCGTGTGTGTGTCGACATCCTCTTCCATGTGCCAAAGGCACATCTATGTTTGTGTCGACAACTGTTTCCGTGCGCCAAAGGCGCGTCTATGTTTGTGTCGACAACTGTTTCCGTGCGCCAAAGGCGCATCTATGTTTGTGTCGACAACTGTTTCCGTGTGCCAAAGGCGCAAATTCCCTCATGTCGACATCCTTTGCGGTGCGCCTCTTACTTGCACCTTGGCATGCCTTTTTTCGTGTCGACACTCTGTGTCGTGCGCCCCAAACCCGCGCCTTGGCGCATCCATTTGCATGTCAACACCTTTTTCCATGCGCCACTTTCCTATGCCTTGACGCATCTATCTTCATGTCGAAATCCATTTTCATGCACCCTTTACCTGTGCCTTGGCGCATCCATTTGCATGTTGACATTCCTTTTTGTGCGCCTTCTACCTGCGCCTTGGCGCAACAAACATCAGGCTTTGAGCTTCTTTGATTTCCATATCCTTCTATTGTCTATATTTACCCTAGGGAAGATATATACAACACTTCCACTTTTAGGTTATATATTTAATGAGTAAAGATAGTATTTGTTTTGAATTAGGATCTGAGAAACTCACTCTTTGATAGCTATTATTTATTTTATTATCTAATCAATTATGGAAAATCTAAATTTTCTACTTTCATCTTCTCATAGATAAGGTCTAAGACTTCCCTGTCATACATTTTTCTTTTTGGAACATCTATAATATTTTACTTGGCCCCTTCTTCTAGATTTCGTTGTTTTTATTCTTTCCTTATTAATGTTACATTATCTCTTTAATTGATCCATAAATCCTCAATTTCATGTACATGACATTTTAGAATCCAATGGGTTTTTTAGCGCTCCCCTATAATAAAAGATAATCCTAAAATGAAAATATTTTAGAGTCACTCCTTTCATCCTGGTGGAGATATTATTTTCCTTGATTACTAATGGGAAATTATATTGATCACGTGAGATTGGGAAATGAATTCCCTCCTTATATTTAATTTTTAAAAAATTATGGAGATCCAACAATTGCCTCATTCCATCAAGAGCCATTTTTAATTTGGGTATCTTTAAATAAGTACGGAGTACCCTAGAATCCTCCCACTTGGATGTATGTGGAAGTTGGGAAGTAAAGGAAGATACATCCCCAATGTGACATAGCATTCTAGGATGCATCTTTGCACCAATACTTGGAAAGGTCCCTATCTATTTTACATATGATGTTGTAGAAAAAATCACTATTCACCCTTAAGAAATGTTTGAGAATCTATTAGAGACAAGTGAGGATAGAACTCATAGATAGTGTCTAAAATCCACATTCCATATATGTTGATTCTAGGGTATATTTGATGGGTCGTTTTATTCTCCAATAATTTTACTAACAAATTATTCTGCTAGTGTCATTATAAAACAAGGGATGTGTGTCCAAGGCTATATGAAATGAATCTTTATGCAACTCGTTTGTTCAGTGGTTCCTTTTGGGGGTTTTGGTTGTTATGTTTCTCTTGGTCTCTATTAATCCATGGAAATGTAATGCTAAAATACTGAAAAAAATATTACTATAATGAAATGCGTTAAAGGAAATACTTTGCTGGAATTAAAATGCACATACCAAATCAATATAACAAAATTCAAATAACACATACTCCAAATTGAAATTACAGACTTGAAATGACACACTCATAATTGAAATTACATGAAATAAAATAACACACACTGAATGGAAATTGTAGTAAACGAAATATACCTATCGACGAATCTTTAACTCTAGGTATTTTCCAATTTGATCTAAGTAATTTAATTCAAACTGTAACTTATCAAAAACCACAAGCATGCACAAACATAAAATCCTCTAGTCACCTTGGTTGAGTGGTCCCTTTCTCTTCCTCAGGATGGAGGTAATCTCAACAACACATGATATTAAAAACATCATCTAATATATTGATTCAGAAAATTCTCATAACATACTCAGTACATAACAGGAAAATAGATACTAAATATTATAAATTGTATTACAAATTACTAACATCAACTAACTACTAAATTTTTCTTCAAGGAGATATCTATATAGACATAGTCAGTTACATATCATGCAAAAAAATTTGGCACTGAGCTCCTCCCTTAATGATCCTATTAAATTTCATTAAATCCTACGAAAGTGCTAGAAAAAAGATCCATGTTTATAGATTATCAATGGAAAAAGTACTCCATGATTGCATGACAGCTTTAGACTTTGAATCCTTGATTATAATTCCCTTCATTGGAAGTAAATGTCCATTATTATCCTACATATGTCACCAAATTTCACTTATAGAGGTGATTATTTGGAGGTTCTACAGTTAATAAGTTACATGAAATAAAACAAGAAAAATGCATTGAACTTACTAGGATATAATTCTATAAAGCATCCCCATGCATTAATTAATCATGTTTAATGAAAAATAAATAATCACATAGATGATATAAACAATTCAAATAATGCACTCATCAATATTCTCATTCTAGCTATTACATATGTAACATATGACTATAAAATTTCTTAGTTATGTTTACTTCCCTTAGCCACTTATGTAGAGCATCATATATGAAATCCCCCCATCTAAATACTTTCTTATTCTTTCGCATAATAGTGATTAATTTGTACATTCATTCTTGAAATTCCTTTTCCTTGAGAATACCAACTACTCTACTTAGTAGTGTTATGATGTCATTAATTTTTGGTATGAAATCACTCCTATGAAAGGTCTTCAGAAATCTGTTTAGTGTAAGATTCAGTTTCTTAAGGTAACTCTTATTTACATGCTTAATGCAATTTGTTTCATTGTCATTCAAATCCTTTTGATATTTTTCAAGGTCAGTATCTACATACTCATTGAGATATAGAAACTTAAATAATTCCTCAAATTACTAAGTTTCAATTCGAATCACTATTTCTCCATCTTGATTTTGTACTCTCCTAAAGTCATTATCACAGTGACTAAGTATTGTGTGCACTACTTTTGGACACTGTGCGAAGATAAGGAAGGATACAATAAGAGGTAATCTTTCTATCATATATGCATTGTATCCATGAGGTCTTAGAAGGTATCTTAACTCTTTTCCAAAATTCATCCATGTCAATGTGACCTAATTCTAAATCTTTGATGTCAATTTTCAAATCAGTACTCAAAGGGGGAACTACCCCTTGATAATTATATATCATCTTTTTTTATTTTGTGAATGTTTTTTCCTTATCGTTCCCTTTCATTGATTCATACATTTAAGAAAAAACTTAAAATTTTATCCAAAAATATTCCCCTAGATGCTCATAAACCAAAAGTGGAACTTCCCTTTGATCTTAAAACTAGAAAGTCTTAAAATCCTTTCTCAGATTTTTCAATTTTATTTTCACCTTTAAAATCTTGACACATTGGTCATAATTTTGATGTTATTTAACACCCTTAAAATTATGATACACTAATCGATAATTTCCTATTATTTCACACCTTGAAATTTCAGACACACTTATTGGATTTTTTAAATTTTTGAGCACCCTAAAAAATATGATATAAACAAGTCAGGGTTTAATACTTGTTAAAAATTATAAGAATTTTAAAGCATTTTGTGATGTTTTTAATCATGATGGAGAGGTTAAAAATACCAAAAATATAATGTCATGGTTTTTGGCATGTTTATCATGAGAAAAATGCTAATAATCATCAAAGCTAGGATTTGGGGTAAAAATTTTAGCACTCTTGTCATGATGAGAAGAAATAATTAAATAAAACTCCACAATCAAATAATAACAAGGATAACAAAGAATTAAAAACCATAACAGTCTAGATGAAACAAACATGGAGGAAAACATGGCAAAAATTACTTCAAAATATAATAAAAACCCATAAGAAATATTGAACTCACCAAAATATTAAACGTTTATAAAGGGTTTTTGATAAAATATGTCCAAAACACCAAGAAAAATGTTGTCAAGACTTAGAAGCCCGTAAAAAGTCCACGTTGTTAAAAATCAAACTTCCAGTGAGGTGAAAATGTAGTGGAAAGTATTGATTATTTATAACCATATTACATTAATAAAATGTTAGTTGATGTGTGTGGGGCCAAATCTGATTTGGAAATTAATACATTGAACAAGGTTTGAAAATTTGACCGCACTCAATACAAATTTTTTCATCATGTTATCTAGTTTTGAGAACCCGACACAAAGGAGTTTCATGTTTTTCATGGATTGAGACTTGTATGACATACAATATACTTTGCGATGACATGATTTGATGTGTCCTTCCCCTAAAAACCTAATACATATATTATTTTAGGTTTTGGGTTTGAAAAACACCTAAAATATAACATGATTAAACCCATAGATTTTTTGATACAAGGGAAGTCCAAAAACTTGAAACATTGTAGTGTTTCAGAGTTAAAGTTTTGGAATACATTGAACATATAGAATTTTTTTATCACTAAATGTTTTGATGTTTTCAAAACCTAAAACCTGGAATAATCTACTGTGTTGGGATTCGGAACATGGGTAACAATTAACTTTTACAAATTTTTATGTGTAAGGATATCTAGAAAACTTGAAAACACAAAAAAATGAACTTTAGGTTAGAAATTTATAATTATTTGAAAATATGGGAAAAATTATAAGGCCTTCAAAGGTGAAAATTTGATGAGTTATCCAAATTTATCATAAAACTCCAAATTTGAGATAAAAGTATTCTATCCAAATCAATATGACACTAAACGTACATTAGAAAATGGATAATTTTCTCATATCATTTATCTTGAGGAAGTTTGGTTTTATCTATTAAGAAGGTTGTGATTATGGGATCTATTTTGTTATGATTTTTGCCAATCCTTTTCCTTTAACAAGTTTTGATTGATTAATAACCAAGTAAAAAATATTTCATTTTAGACATACATTTGATGTACCTTTTTCCCATCTCATTTTCCCCCAACATTTTCTTGACTATTGGATTAGGCACTATGGTATGTTTTTTATTCCTAAAAATGTAGATTATGAAATTTTATAATACTTTTATAAGTACATAATATCTCTTGTCTAGAAATTAGTAATTTATCTCAATACCCTTCATATTAGTGCTCATGAAGGTAATGGTATGTTCTATGTATTCTTTCCTCTAGGTTATCATAGCTACAATGGTATTGTTGATGCAAAATCACAGCACCCCTGGTTGCACATCAGATTTTTAGGTTGATGCTCATGCGTCCAGTGTGATTGCATAACATTGAATCCTTTCTCCAAGTGTGGGACTTGAAAAATGAGAAAGAATTCTCCAGAGAAAGGCTGGTTCCTATTCCTTTGTTTAGATGCACCTATGAAACGCAGAGGTTTACCCAAGAAAAACTAAACTAACTACCAAGGTGACAGGGAGAGAGAAATGCATATAAATAAACCTAAGCTAAGGAGGTGATGCACCGAGGAATGAAGAACATAAGCTTTGAAACATAAACACAGATCATATAGATGCAATACCACACTATGCACAGGTAACCGAAATGCAATGAGAGATCAGAATGAAAACAATGAATACATGAGAGGATTTAAATTCAATCACAGACATATATATTGCTCAAAGGATTAATTCGATACATTGCAATGGCCAAAAGGCACAATGGCATTACAGTCTATGTGGGAGGCTTGAAAACTCCACGAATTCTCTTACAAGCAGGAGAGAAGGGAGGGGTTACAAAACAAGAATGTCCAACCTTTAAAAAACAGCCCCCTCCTTACATTTTATATGAGGAAAAAGAGAGGGAGAAGAGAATGATTCGGATCTGCCCCAACCACCTCCAAGACTGTACTTAACTCCTCCTCATGGTGGTAGGTAAGAACCCCAACCACCCAAAAAAATGGCGAACTATAATTTTTGAATCGGGTTTGAAAGAAGTCCCGTCATATGCTTGCTGTTCGTGTATTCCCGACTTCCGCTTCCGTTGCATTTTCCAAGTTTTCCCTTGTTTTCGGGTTCGGAGGTATGACTCGCATGTGCATCGGGTTTGGGCGGTGGCGCATCATGTTCCCTCTTCATGCTATTCCGATGTGTTTTCCCGATCCGGAAACCTGAATTCCCTTGCTGTCGGGTTTTGAAGACCCCCCGACATGTATTCGTTGCGCCATGTTGTTCTGCCCCTGAAACCCGATTTGCCTTACGTCGGGATTTGGAACCCTTACGACATGCTCCCTATGCGTGCGTTTCCGATGTGTAAACCCGATTATGAAACCCGATTTCCTTTGTGCGTTGGGTTTTGACGACCCGATGACATATCCCTTTGTGTCGGGTTTTGAAAGCCACCCGACATGTTTTCCTTCCTTGTTTTCCCGACTTGTTTTTCCGCCTCGGAAACCCGATTTCCTTGTGCGTCAGATTTTCTACCCCTCGCGACATGCTTCCGCTTGTTGTTTCTCCAATGATGAAACCCGATCCGGAAACCCGATTCCCTTGCATCGACGCCGAGACCGATGGTGAGGACACGTGGCGATGTTTTATTGGCTCGCGGGCCATGCGGGCCAATCCTTCCATTTTGACCTTTTTGACCAAAACTTGGCCAAAAATCTGATATTTTCCCCCGACACCCGCCATCCCCCTTGGGACACGTGGAAGCACCTCATTGGTTGCGGGCCAAAATTGCAAAAAATCTCCCATGCGCCAACACTTAGCGAATTTTTTACCCTGCTCCCCCTGACACTTGGCGCATTCTGATTCACCGGCGGGGCCGCGGGCCAAAAATTTTCCTTTTGCAAATTTGTCCAAAACTTGGAATTTTTTCAAGTTTTCCTCCACTCTCCACCACTTTCAAGGACACGTGGTGGCTTCCGATTGGCTGCGGGCCTACTAGGGGAAAATTTCCCACAAAAACTCCGCCGAGCCATAACTTGAAAAATATGAGGAGTTAGGGAGAAAATTTTACCTTTCTGGAAAGCTGATAAAAATCTCTATCCAATGGTGCCACTTCCAGAAACTTTTGAGTGCTTGAAAATCGAAAAATGGAGACTGAGGTACAAGATAAGGGGAACAAAGGAGTTGGCCATAAATATGAGTGCGAGGGCATATTTTTGTCAACAATTTGGCGACTCAGCGGGGTCATCTGCCTGCTAGATGAAGATTTCAGTTGCCTGAAGCATCCATTGAGGCATGGAGTCATAAGTAAGCCTGAAACTGATCTGAAATTTGAAACTTCCCCCTGAGCCACTTGAAACCCATTGGACTTAGAGTTGTTCTCACCAAAAGGCCACTGAAATGAACCGTGCCAGAGAAAAACCAACAACACAAAAACTATGTACAAAACTGGAAATCATACATGCCCCAAATGGAACATGCAGAGTGTGCACAAGCACTTCTTCTACTGAAAGCAAATCTACCTAATCTACTCTAGCTGGAAGCAAAGGCAAGCTAAACAAAACCTGCAACAGGTTGTGAGAAATAGCTTCCTTTCTTCAAAATTGGCAGCCATGCAATTGATTTGGCACTGATCATGGCTGTTTGGATGGATGGAAAATCAACAAGAAGCTGGTCTTCTATCCAAATCATCAAGGTATCAACTGAAAAATCCAATACCTCTTTTAGTTGCTCTGCATTTGGATTGGAGAGGTATGGCAGCTGATCCTTGGTACTTTGTAGCTCACCCTCATGCTCAGAAGTGAGCATGACTGGTTTTGGCTTCTCCCTTGGCTCCAATGAAGCCAAGTATCTGATTGGGCACGGCATGATCCTTTGAGTATGCCCATTGCTCTGATTTTCAACTCCAGGAATGGAGTTCTCTTGTAGACCTCCTTGAATGGATGGCATGGAAGAAATGGTGAAATTCCTCTGTCCTTTCTCTTCCTCCATGGCTGATTGTGCAACTTCTATTAGATCAACATCTTCTTCTGCTGCAACAAAATCAGTCCTGACCACCATTTGTTCTCCAACCTCAGCCTCTTCTGTAGGATTAACCATCAAGGGGATCTTCTTCATCCCAAATCTAAGAGCCCAATTCTTCAGACTTTGAATTTCTTCCTCTTTGTTGGCACTCTCTTTTTGCTGTGGTTTTCCTTGGCTGGCATTCTGATTTTCATCCTCCCAACATGGATTAGGGGATGCAATAGGAGGGGTAGGTTGAAACTCAACTGATTTGACAATTTTGTGTGGTGGTGGAGGCGGTGAAACCTCTTGTTTCTTTGGAGTGGAAGGTACTTCATTTAGCTCTTGTGGAGGGGGTTTGGATTTGGAAGAGAAGAGGGCAGAAAAACTGAGATGGGATGGAAGACTAGGGGGTGGAGGGATGGATTTCACACTTGGGACAGAAGATGGAGAGTTTAAAACTTGACACTGCTGAAATGATATAGATTGAGGAGGAAAAGAAAGAGTATGAGGTGGTGTGTTTACCCATTGACAAGGTTGCAGAATACTTATCTCATACACCTCTATTCCTTCAATCCACCTTGTAAGTAATGGCAGTGTTGCAATCATGAAGTATAACTTCTCTTGAGAGCTGTAATGCCTTGGAAAAGGTCCCACCCATGGACAAGGTGCTCTGCAACCAATTCCAAATGCTTTCATTTGTGCCTGAGCCCTAGATTGCACCATGTTCACCTCCATCTTTTGGATTTTCTCCAGCAGATCTGCATTTTCTTCTTCATTGTCTTCATTGCATGCGTACCCTTTCTCTTAGAAAGCTCCATAGCCAAACTAATTTTGGCATTGCTGCTCATATGGGTATGCATGTTGATCCTGAACTTGACCAAAATGCTGATTTGGAGGATTTGTAAAACATGTTGGAGGTGTGATATATTGCTTCTGTTGATGTGGATTCCATGATGGAAATGAAGTCATGGTTGCACAACTTCATGGAATGGAAAAGAATGAAAGAGATGGAAAGAAAGATGGGTGGAAATGGATGGGAACAGGTCTGTAACTCAGAGAAATGGGTTGCTGATCAGGTGGAGTCACCAGATGTGTTTTTTGAAAATGCCTCTAAAAGGATGGATGTTGCCAAGTTACACACCAAACTTGACAATATCAAAATCGAGATTTAAAATTTGAAAGACCTGGAGGAATGCAATCTTCAGTTCGGAACTCATGTCATGTTGTGCAGCTGCGGATTCCTGAAAAGCACAGTCGGAACTTGGAACATGTCCGACATCCCTCAAAACCCGATTTGACTGCTGTTGGGACTAGGACCATGCAATGCATCCCCTAAAACCTGAAATGACTGCTGCTTCTACTTTGATGCTCTCGGATCCCGAAATCCTGAAATCACTAAAAACCCAAAATTTTGAAAATCAAAGTATTAAAAAACTAAGAATACCCTTTTGAAGATTACAGTCAGATCTACCAACTGGTGAAATTTTGACTTGTTTTGAGTAGTTTAGGCCCTTGAAAATTGATTTCGGGGTTCAGGGTAGGAGGTGCAAAATCTGAAATTTGTAAAAACTTGCAAATTTTTAGTGCAAATTTCATGAAAACTCCTTCAAATTTTTGATGGAATGACCTCTTGGTCCTACCGGGCGTGCCAAAACTGTTGATGCAAAATCACAGCACCCCTGGTTGCACATCAGATTTTTTAGGTTGATGCTCATGCGTCCAGTGTGATTGCATAACATTGAATCCTTTCTCCAAGTGTGGGACTTGAAAAATGAGAAAGAATTCTCCAGAGAAAGGCTGGTTCCTATTCCTCTATTTAGATGCACCTATGAAATGCAGAGGTTTACCCAAGAAAAACTAAACTAACTACCAAGGTGACAGGGAGAGAGAAATGCATATAAATAAACCTAAGCTAAGGAGGTGATGCACCAAGGAATGAAGAACATAAGCTTTGCAACATAAACACAGATCATATAGATGCAATACCACACTATGCACAGGTAACCGAAATGCAATGAGTGATCAGAATGACAATAATGAATACATGAGAGGATTTAAATTCAATCACAAACATATATATTGCTCAAAGGATCAATTCGATACATTGCAATGGCCAAAAGGCACAATGGCATTACAGTCTATGTGGGAGGCTTGAAAACTCCACAAATTCTCTTACAAACAGGAGAGAAGGGAGGGGTTGCAAAACAAGAATGTCCAACCTTTAAAAAACAGCCCCCTCCTTACATTTTATATGAGGAAAAAGAGAGGGAGAAGAGAATGATTCGGATCTGCCCCAACCACCTCCAAGACTGTACTTAACTCCTCCTCATGGCGGTAGGTAAGAACCCCAACCACCCAAAAAAATGGCGAACTATAATTTTTGAATCGGGTTTGAAAGAAGTCCCGTCATATGCTTGCTGTTCGTGTATTCCCGACTTCCGCTTCCGTTGCATTTTCCAAGTTTTCCCTTGTTTTCAGGTTCGGAGGTATGACTCGCATGTGCATCGGGTTTGGGCGGTGGCGCATGATGTTCCCTCTTCATGCTATTCTGATGTGTTTTCCCAATCCAGAAACCCAAATTCCCTTATTGTCGGGTTTTGAAGACCCCCCGACATGTATTCGTTGCGCCATGTTGTTCTGCCCCTGAAACCCGATTTGCCTTGTGTCGGGATTTGGAACCCTTACGACATGCTCCCTATGCGTGCGTTTCCGACGTGCAAACCCGATTATGAAACCCGATTTCCTTTGTGCGTCGGGTTTTGATGACCCGACGACATATCCCTTTGTGTCAGGTTTTGAAAGCCACCCGACATGTTTTCCTTCCTTGTTTTCCCGACTTGTTTTTCCGCCTCGGAAACCCGATTTCCTTGTGCATTGGATTTTCTACCCCTCGCGACATGCTTCCGCTTGTTATTTCTCTGATGATGAAACCTGATCCGGAAAACTAATTTCCTTGCATCGACGCCGAGACCGATGGTGAGGACACGTGGCGACGTTTTATTGGCTCGCGGGCCATGCGGGCCAATCCTTCCATTTTGACCTTTTTGACCAAAACTTGGCCAAAAAATCTGATATTTTCCCCCGACACCCGCCCCGTCCCCCCTGGGACACGTGGAAGCACCTCATTGGTTGCGGGCCAAAATTGCAAAAAATCTCCCATCCACCAACACTTAGCGAATTTTTTACCTTGCTCCCCCTGACACGTGGCGCATTCTGATTCGCCGGTGGGGCCGCGGGCCAAAAATTTTCCTTTTGCAAATTTGTCCAAAACTTGGAATTTTTTCAATTTTTTCTCCGCTCTCCGCCACTTTCAAGGACACGTGGCGGCTTCCAATTGGCTGCGGGCCTGCTAGGGGAAAATTTCCCACAAAAACTCTGTCGAGCCGTAACTTGAAAAATATGAGGAGTTAGGGAGAAAATTTTACCTTTCTGGAAAGCTGATAAAAATCTCTATCCAATGGTGCCACTTCTAGAAACTTTTGAGTGCCTGAAAATCAAAAAATGGAGACTGAGGTACAAGATAAGGGGAACAAAGGAGTTGGCCATAAATATGAGCGCGGGGGCATATTTTTGTCAACAGGTATGTTCTAAGGAAAATGAATATATAAATAAGTGTTTTTTGAAATCTAGACTGATCAAAACTAGAGCTTGCATAAAGATGACCTTGATCTCTTTGAAAGTGAAATTTTTCTCAGGATTTTATTCAACATTTTTTTTTTTAATAATGGCAAATAGTTTTTTGAAAGGGACTATACCCTTGAATACAAAAAAAGGCCTTTAAGCCGGAATAAGAGTGAGAAACATAGCAGGACTAACCAAGTCCAAGAGGAACAATGAAAATCAACGTAGCCCAGAAACAGCTACACAAGCGAGGCTTAACAACAAAACAACAGCAAAAAAATAGTAACCCGACAGCCAAGAAATAGTAAGAATAACAAAAGAGAGCAGTAGAAGCATGCAGGACTACTTTTTGGCTACTTGATCAACACTGATCTTGACTTTTTTCAAAGCATGAAACATACCCAAAGCGGTCATGTGGGCAGCATCCGTCTTATCGAGCTCCTCGATGGTTCTTTTGCTCTCTTTTTCATTGCCCCAAAGTGCAGCCGGGATACCGCTGAGGTTGGAAACACTTTTGGCATGCCCCACGATGAACTCCTCAATGGCCCTAAAGGCGGCAATGTTGTAATCATGCCTAGTCTTAGCCTTCCCAAGGCGGGAGTCCAAGGAGGTCAGCTTTTTGTATATGTCTTCAACCTGACTATTGTCAATGCTCCCTTCCCCCTCCATGATTTTCTTACCTTTTTGCTTAGCTAGATTTTTGACCTCATCCTTCAGCATTTTTATCTCAGCCTCTAAGGTGTCCAGTCTCTTAGAAGGGTTATCCATCTGTGCTTCCCGGGGACTGGCACTACTTATGTTCAGCAGGTCACGTGCAATGTCAAGATCAAGAGGCTCTTTCCTTGCTGCAAGAGTCTCAAGGTTGAGTCTCCTAGAAGCCCTGGTGAGAGGTCGTTTAGAAGAAGAGGCGAGGTGAGTGTCAGGAGGAGCAGAAGGAGGAATAGAAGGAGAAACATGTGCAGCTAGCATGGGGGTAGCAGCACCAGTGGCAGGGGTAGTAGCAGGGGCAGCAAGGGCAGCAGGGGAAGCAGGACTGGCAGCAGCAGAGCCCATCGGAGCTGGGCTAGGAGAGGAGGGAAGACCGGGGTACTTGAGAAGGCAGTGTTTGTGGATAAGAAAAATAAGCCCTTGATGCAAGGGGACCGCCCGGGTATGCTTCTGGAACTCCAAAATGGAGCGCTCAAGAGAGTTTAAAAGATAATGAGGGAAGCAAACCAATCTATTCCTACGGAAGTGATTTAAAAAGATGAGATGCTTAGTTGGGATAGTAACAAACCTACCTTCCAAGGATATGAAACGAATCATCATGCGAGTGTCTTCATCAAATGGTGATGGAATTGAGCTTACAAGTAGACCCGTTATGCTGAAAATAAGCTTCTCATCTTCCTCCACAAATCTTCTTTCTTCAGTTTCTTTGATAACCCTTTTGTTGAAGAAGCGGTACCCATCCAGGCTGAGACCGGTCGCTTCAGCAATGAGCTCTTCATTGACAATAATTTTCTGTCCCCCATAGTCGACAGTCCTCTCTTTCCACTCCTTAGCAAAGCGTACTGAAATACTTTGATCATGCCCTTGCACTCTTTCAACAAAGCTGGTGAAGCCGCCTATGCTGAGGATGTTCCAAAGCTCGGTGTTTTCCTTCCAATCAGGGTCCGCGCACGGCTCAATTTGACAGGGAGGTCCTCCCATCTTCTCAGTGGTGTGCAGGTTACAACAAATTCCGGAATGCCATTGGGCGTGAAGAACAGTTCGTTTCTTACTGTTGAAGAACGCACAAGACTGGTACTATAACCGTTGGTCTTCTCACGAACGGCTGCGTAGTTGCTGAACTGAGCCTGTGGGAAGTCGCGTGTGAAAACCCTTTCCCTATCAACAATCACTTTGTAATTATCATCGGTTTTCGTGGAGTTTGGCATCCGGATATCAACAGCCGTTGTACCCCCCGCGTGCGTGATTTTCAAATCTGGATGACTCCACTTGAAATTTCTTAAATAGATTTTATTCAACATTAACATCTTATTTCAGCATATCATTTAGTGGTTTTAAAATATCAGCAAAGCTAGAAATGAATTTCCTAACAAAATTAATTTTACCAAAAAAATGATTTCAATTGTTTCTGATTAATTTGAAATGTAATTTAAGAGATTGATTGAGATATAATATGGTCAACAGTGATGCATTATTTATTAATGATGTGTCCCAAAAGCTTACCTTCAGTCACAGTCAAGATACTCTTTTTAACTCATAGATATACCAAATTGTCTACATCTTCTCAAGATTTTTTCCAACTTTTTTTTAATGTTGAGACATGTTTCTAAAAAATACAGTCAATTCATCCATAAAAAATGATAATATATTTCTCTACAAGACCTTTGAAATATTCATACATTAACCTTTAGAAGGTAGCTCTTGCATTTATTAGACTAAAGGGCATTCTGCTATGGGTAAAGGTTCCTCATTTAATTGTGAAGGAGGTTTTAAATTTTCCCTTTTCATAAAAAAAGACTTGATTATAGCCCAAAAAACATCCAAGAAGGAAATCATCTTTGCACCACTAATTATTTGGAGGAACTCATCTAAGGTTGGAAGGGGATAATAATCTTTTGCTAAATATCGGTTCATATTCCTAAATACCATACACAATCTGATCTCCCCATTTTTTCTGATAGGGACCAAGTTGGCTACCCACATGTTGTTTATTACTAGTAAAAGAAGGTAGGTAGAGGGTAGTTTCTAATTTAATATCTATATGGTTGGTTCAAGGATGGGATTAATAGGTCTTTGTCTTTTTTTAAAGGGCATGTGATTCTCTTTAAGAGGAATGGTATGAGTCACTATTTTTTTGAATCAAATATCTTTAAATATGCATGGAACTAGGCTATAACATCCTTGTATTCATTAATCAGATACCGTGACTGGTCTTTCTCTTTAGGGGTGAAATATTTACTAATTATAACATTTTAGGGTCTACTTATTATTCCTAAATTGATATTGATGGTTTCGTGCACCTCAAAATTTTGGAAATCATGTCTATCAGGAGGGATGTCTAGATCAAGAAGTATTTTTAATGAAACCATCTCCTTTTAGATCTCATTATCCTTCATCTTGAGTAATTCATCTTCTCCCCATGTGTGTTTTGATCCCTTGTGTTCTTCATATTCATTATTCTTGTTACAATCATCAATGATTTGGAAAGAGAATATATCATAATTAGTCAAAAAATGTAAAATATATTGGTCATCAGTAAAAACTTGAAAATTATTGATATTGTTTGTTACATAGGGACAATGGAAAATTTCTATGGAGAATCCATCTCATTGTGAATATTTGGTAAGTTGTAATGTTGATATTAAAGTGGTAAGTAGATCTACTTTTTTATTTTTATCTTTGGGAAAAATAGAAATACCAAAGGCGTAAAAATATCCACTTAGATCTCAAACTCTATTTCTACACTTTCTAAGGTAGGATAACCTGCATTGGAAATTTTCTTTGACTTGACTTACCACTTATTTAGAGTTTCCCAAAACATCTAGTATTTTAATACCATGTCTGAGAGAAAATATCAATCCCATAACTAGCACCTCACACTATACAAAATTATTTGTGCAAGGGAATTCTAAATGATATGTAGTGTGATAATGTTTACCTTATTGATCATGTAATGATAAACCAACACTGCTTATTTCTCTTGAATTTTCTCCATCAAATTACATTGTATATATGCCATTAGAGCTAGTTTTAGATCCATCACCTTGTTTTTCTAAAATATTCAATAAATACACACCAATGTCAATAGAATTTAGATTTATACTTTAATTTTTGGCATTATATTTAGTGATGATGTGTTTCATCCTTGGATCTCTTTCTAATTTGATCTATTTTACAAACCTCTCCAAGGAAGCCACATGTGTGAGAAATCAATGGACATGTGTCCATTTAAATATTCGGACCAATCTCTACTCAAAATCATCCCATAAGCTTTGGCTACGTCCACCACTTGGATATCCATGAAGTTTTGGACTCTATGCTTAGAAGCTAACTACACTTGAACATTAAGAAACTATCTAACTACCTTTACTTCTAACTTGTCGAGTTGTATCACTCTTATATTTTAATTGACTAGTGTTAGCCCTAGTTTCTTACAAACACCATAGAACATCACATTAGCAGAGGCACTTGAATTCACCAAAAAATGTGAAAAATATTTTCATTAATCCTGAATGTAATTAAAAAGGGAGGAACTTGAAGATTATCCTTGTAGAGAACTAAATTTTTGTGTAAGCCCCTTTTGTTTTCTACATTTATTATTCAAAAATTTAAGCAGTAGGTATTTTTTCTCATAGATATGGGTTTATTTAGAGAGGGTTATGTTGGATTTTATCGTATTCATATGCCCAACTATGTTGCACCCTATTTTAGTAAAATATTTAGCTACATTCTTGATCTCTCCTCTCTTTGGTAGAGGTAGATTATTATCATATTTAGATTCAATGGGGTGTCTCCTTTTGGCAGAGGAGTAGAAGTGGTCAAAGGTTATTTGGATATATGTCTTAAGACATAATTAATTTTTTATTTTTTTGAAAAGTATGGATCTCGTCAGTATGCTATTAAATCCCATTATCTTCTTGAGGATAAATTACAACCATTTCAAATAACATAGAATATTTATCTTCGAATAGCTTTCCTCGTTTGGATCTCTAGCATTAGGCTCATAGCCTTAAAATTCCTTATGGATGGATTCAAAAGCATTCCATAAATCCATACAGTCTTATTATCCATGCTCATTCGAGCCATGTACCTTACACCAATGTGGAAGAGAGAATTCATAAATATTAATATTGACAATATTATAATTATTAATTAGAGGGTCGTGATTATTTGGCCTAGGATCTGTTTTACAAAATAACCCCTAGGATATTTTTTTAACTTAAAAATTTAGTTTTGGACTTAATAATTTTTTGTGTTCAAAATCTGTAGGACACTAAAACTAAGTGTTTCACATAATTTAGGAATTCAATGTGCAGTGGGTTCTCCTAACTCATAGAACAAAGGAATTTAAACTTAGGAGTTAGGTAGATTTTAAATTAGCCAATCCTTCACGACTTGTAAAATTTTATTTCTCCATGGATTTAGTAAAAATTTCACATAATGAAGGATAAAACACACTTAGGTGAAGTTGTGGTACATGAAAGGAAAATTTCATGAAACAGGACACACGAAAAAGGCATGAAGTATAAGGTGACTAAGGTCATGTTGTTTAAATAATTTATCGCAGTGATGATTATTGGTTCTCACAAAAAAATAATGGGGTTAATCCTCTCCATATTGGGTATGGGTAAGATCCCATTATTTAACATTAACTAAATAAATTTGTGGGCTGGTCGTTGGGATGAGGAACACATAGGAATGATCCACTAAACTAGTGGAAAACTACTTTTATAATGTACAAGGGAGGAATTATCTTGGGAAGAGGTAAGGGGGTAGGAGAAATAGGGAGAGAGGGTTAATGTCATGATTAGGAACTAGAAAAGTCTCACCAACAATAAACAAAGTAGGTCCACATTGAATTAGAAGAACATAACAATGCAGTCAATAACAAGACTAATAAACTAGACACACAAAGTTCTAGAGATATATTAATCAAGGACACAAATATTTTTATTGGTTGTACAATATCCTCATGCTTGAAAAGTTAGAGATTAGATAAGATAGATGAACATAGAAAATGAAATAGAGGAAATACAAATTTTATTGCTAGATGTAGTAGTTAAATCCAACTTACAACAATCAAAAATTTCTAACCCTCTGGAATGGATAATCCATTCAAATTTATAACATTACAAATGTATTTTCCTATCCCCCACATGAAATTTTTGTAGACATAAAATCACACACTTTGGGTAATTATCTAGTATTGATTGCATACTACAATTCATATGATTCCTAAGTAAGAAAATTAATAATCAACCCATGTCTTTGGCCACCTTTATTTGCTTTCTATTGCAACTTTTGGTTTTACACCCTTACCTTCTTAGTTTAACTCTTTATACTTTGGAATTTATCATCATAGACACCAGCACCCATCTAGGATGCCAGAATTAGGTGCCTTCATCCCCTATGAGTGCTCTTGACCTGTTTGTACTTTTCTCACATATTTTGGGTCCTTTCTATCCATTTGATCATCTTATATTTTTTGTAGTCATCCTTTTTAGTGTTACATACAAAATTCAAGCAAGGAATCATATAAATATAAATTTATGTGATCATAATAAAGGACCAAGCACTAAACATTAGCTATCACCACCTAAGGTTGCATCCATAAAGTATCTAAGAGCTCCATTGCAGCCATCTAGAACCATCTAAGAGACACAAGGGATGGTTATTCTATATACACTTCATATAATGGAACTTCATTATATTCCATGGACACATCTATTACATTTATTTACATCTAGCTTATTTTCTCACTATCATTTACAACACGCACAAAATATACCTAGGGCATAATTCCACACACACACACACACATATAAATAATTTGGGTATGAGATGTAGTGAAGTTCTTAGTCTTAAGTTCACCATTGTAACAACTGAGGATAGTCCAAACCTTCATTTTGAATCTTTCTTTTTTAGGATTTGATGTCTATTTGAGGGTTTTGCATGTCAATACTTCATTGTAGATTTTGATAAACTTTGGTGATCACTATGTAACCTCCTAGCAACCAAAGGTGAATAACAGTGAATAACTCATGAATACTCAGAGGAGGTTATCATCACAAAAAATTAGCACCCTAGTATTTTCACATTACAGATCACTACTTTTTACTAACATTGGACCATTTCTCAAGTTGTGAGACTTACTACTTGAGATGGATGTACAAAGAAGACTGGCTTCCTTTACCTATTCTTAGAACTAAAAATTCTCCTACAACACAATTAAAATATGACTAATCCTAATCCACGCATTCCATAGGACTAGGGTGAGAGAGAAGGGTTAGAAAGATGCATGAAAGGAAACCCTAAACTAAAAGGGGTGATGATAACACCAGAAAAAGGGGGGTTGAGATATCTGCATGAGAGAAAGGAAAAGGGGGATCCATAGGGGAGAGGGTAGAAAAATGCACCACAATTCAAAAATCATGCACTCTCCACTTGTCCAGACATTGAAAAAACAACAAACCTGGCACTTGGAAGAAAGAAATGAAAAACAACACACCAAAAACAAACAGAAAGGAAATGATGCAATATAAAACTAGCTAGGGTAGACAAAAGTGCCAAAAAAAAACACTTTATATTGCTAAAGATATGCAAAATTCTATTATATTCTTTGAAAAAGGTGTGAGATTAAATTATAAAGGCCATATTTGAGGTCTGTAACTCATAGGAGGTCAGCCACCATTTTGGCATGGTGCCGCTACTACAAAGAGATCTTTGAAACCTTAGCTAAAAGAGCCAAGACCCTTAAAATGGGCAAGTTTTAACATTATTTACAAAAGGGGATTTCACCAACCAATATCCTGCATTAAAATATCTTAAAAGAGGTATGTGTCTCCATAAAATTTCATTCCCCAATGGTAATTTACCTGTAAAAGATACATGGGCACCATACCTCATTAATATGGTTGTTGAACTTCCCTACACTGTATTTCATCAACCATGGAACCAGTCAGTTGCATTATGTTCCTATTGTAGACTGGTAGCATTTCTTAATGTGTTGGTTGGTAGCACTATTCCACTGGTGCGTTCATTCTATTAGCCAACTGTCTTATTTTTTTAGGCCGAAAGTATTTTCGTTGTCATTTGGTAGAATTTTTTATGTTGTCGTCTAGCTGCATTTTTGTTGTTGTCTGGTAACAGTTTTTATGCTCACGTTTGACTACAATTTTTTATGTCAGCCAGTAGCCTTTTTTATGCTGCCAACCAATTACATTTTTGTTGTTGGATAGTAGCATTTTTTATGCTTCCAATTGGTAGTATACCTTTGCTATCAATTGATTGCAGTCGTGTTGTCTTATTATTGAGGTACTGCAAAAACACTACATAAAACCTCCTTTTCAATTTTTCACCATTTTCCCCTAACTTTTTGGATTTCTCTTTATCTGGGGAGTTAAAAATGAAGTAGAATACCCCAAGAGCTATTTTTTTTCAATTTTTCCCAGTTTTACTCAAAATTGGCTAAGTTTTGGGTCTTGAAGCCTCTAAAAGAAGGGAAAGGCATCCAAACTATTCTAAGTGCCTCAAAACATGAAAATTGCCTCGTTTTTTTAATCCTCCGTTGAGGTCCCGTCAACTACCCAAGTCCAATTTTTTTTGAAGTTGTCCATTATTTTTGGGAGGGGAAAATGGATAACAATTTGGTGAATCATAAAGGCATCTTCCTACTAGATGAGTTGATCAGTGGCCTTGGAGCATCCATTAGGCATGAAGTCATCCTGGTAATATGAAATTTGATCTAAAACTTTGAATTTCTTCCCCTGAGCCACCTGAAGTTTTGTTTAAATATGAAGTTGATCTATTGCTTGAATTTCCATATTTTTATAGGAAATTATCTAAGTTTTGATTGATTGGAAACTTGTTTTGAATCTTAAATTATTATCTCCCTCACTCGGTAACTGATTTGATGGGATAAAGGATAAACCTTTGAACCGATCCCAAAGTCTAATTTCTTTTCCAAGTTTTGAAGAAAAATGAACAAAATCATGGTAAATGATGAAGCACTGCAGAGGTTTTTAACACATGTTGATCATGGAGTTCACTTGGACCTATTAAAACCTTGATTTTCCAACATGAACACTACCTCAAATTAAATGTGTAAGAAAAAAAATGGAGCAAAAAAATATGTAAAAAGATGGAAAATCATACATGTTCCAAATGGAAATATGTAGAGTGTGCACAAACACTTCTTTTGCTAAAAAAAACCTAACTATTTTATATTTACTAGAGACAAGACAAGCTAAATAAAGCCTGTAACAGACAGGGAGAAATAGCTTCCCTTCTTTACAAGGTGTAGCCATGTAATTGATTTGGAAATGGACATGGATTTTAATAAAAGTGGAAAATATTCTTCCACCCTGCCCAAAGTATTAACAAAAAATAAAAATAATACCTCTAGTTGCTTTAGATTTGGTTGGAGGTGTTGTACCTGATCTTTGGTGCATTGGAGTTCATCATCATGCCCTGAAATGAGCATTACTAGTGGAAACTCTATTTTTGAATCTAAACTATCCAAATACCTAATTGGGAAAGGACTGATCCTTTTGATTTTGCCACTTCTTTTAATCTCATCCCCATGGATGAGGACATCCTACAGACTTTCCTAAAGGTGGTTGCTTGCAAGATGATCTAAACTCTTTGGTTCTTCCATAAAAAACTATTCCTCCTTCAAAAAAACCTCCTCCAAGATGACTAATTTAGCAATGGTGGCATCATCTTTGTTATCCTCCTCCTTAAGCATGAATTTTGAGAGATCAAAATTATCCATACAATCATCTTCCTATAAGGGTGAAGTGGAATAAGTTCCAGAAATATCCTTTATGAATTTCTCTTAACCCACAACCCCTTAATCTTATTTTTCCACCTCCATGACATGAAGCTCTTGTTGAATGGCTGCAAAATTTGAAGATGTTCTTGGTGGATCAATGTAACCTTCAAAAAGTGCAACAAGTTCTAAACATGTAAAGCAATGAGGATCATTGCATTCCATCAAAACATCTTGCACACATGGGATCCTTTCTTCCTTTGTTGAATCTTTTGGAGACAAAACATAATCCTCCTTGAATATAGTTCCATCATCCACACTACATTCAAAACATAGAGATTTTTCATCATCTTCTTCTTTCTCTAGTTCTTAAACAAAGCCACCCTACACCTTGTGTTCTATAGTTCCAACTTATGTTGAAGGCTTGACAAACAGTGACATCTGATTGGAATCAAAAAAATTATCCCATTAATTTAAGTTTCTCTCAAGTTCCTCTATGTTGGGCTCTTCAACTTTCTGTCCTATTTATTAGATTTTTTGGTTTCTTCCAAAAAGGGGTTCAGGAATGCAAGAGGAGAGGTGATTTGGGATTAAACTGGTTTTTGGAATTTTTAGGTGGAAGGGGAGGTTTAATTTATTATTTCTCCATAGGGGAGGAGTTTTAGAATGTAAAAGGGAAGATAATTAAAGGTGGGATGGAAAGGTAGAAGATGGAGAAGAGGGATTCTCAATGGGGGCAGTATGTAAGAAGCTAGGGATGTGGAACTCAGGATGAGATGGTGTAGGTTGAAGAAGATAAATGGGAAGGCTGTGAGATGGTAGTGTAATATTTTCCCATTAACAAGGTTTCCTAACACTAGACTCATGATCCATTATCAACTCTATTGACTTTGCAATTTGGGGCATCATCTCAACCATGAAATCCAGTTTCTTCTTAGGGCTGAACCAATTTGGTGTAGGTCTGACCCATGGACAAGGGAGCCTGAAACCAATTTTGAATTCCTTCAATTAACATGTATCCCTAGTCTGCACCATACTTGCATCCATTCTTTGAATCTTTCTCTACAAATCAATATCTATCATGGAATCACCTCCATCACATGCATAACCATGTTCTTCATAAAAATCATGGTTAAAATAATAACCATATGGATTAGTAGAGGCTGGGTCATATAAAAATTTAATATGATGGGGCTCATAAAACTGATTTGGAGGAGAGTTTTGAAACTATGGGGATGGAGGGAACTGATTTTTCTATTATAAATAAGAATCCTAAGAAGGAAATGAAATCATGATTACACTACTTCATAAGGGTGAAAAAAATGGAAGATATAGAAAATGAATGGAAGGAAAGGGAAATATTTGTTGATGAGATAATGGGTTTGTTAGAATAGTGGAGTCATCGAATGTACTTAAAAATGCCTCCAAAGGCTGAAATCTTCACTAAGAGCACATCAAACTTGATGAATTGAAGTGGTAAGGTGTTTCAAACCTATCCCACTTGGCATATTGAAACTATTAGTGTAAGTAGCATGGTAGAAAATATATTGCAATGGAACACATGTGAAATGTATAGCTTTCACCTACTTGTCCCACTAGGCGTGCAAAAATTGTTATCACAGAAAAGTAGCACCCTAGGATTTGCACATTACAAATCCCTACTTTTTTCTAACATGGGACCATATCTCTAGTTGTGGTACTTTCTATTTGAGATGTACCTCTGGAGAAGGTCAGATTCCTCTACCTATTCCTAGCACTAAAACTACTCCTATAATAGAAAGAAAATATAACTAATCCTAATCTACACAATCCAAGGGACCAGGGTGAGAGAGAAGGGTTAGAAAGATGCATGAAATGGAAATCCTAAACTAAAAGGGGCAGTGATAGCACCATAAAAAGGGGGTTTATCTCTCTCCATGAAGGGAGGGAAAAGGGGGAAACATGGGGGAGAGGTATTTCAAATGTTCCACAATTTGAGAACCATACATTATCCACTCGTCCACACATTAACAACACAAAAACCCTAGAAAATGTAAGCAAGAAATGCACACAACACACCAAAAACAAAAAGAAAGGAAAGGATGTAAAATAAAACTAGCTAGGGAAGACAAAAGTGCCACAAAACACACTTTATATTGCTTAAAATATGCAAAATTATGTTATATTCCTAGCAGAAGGTACGAAATTACATTAGAGAGGCCATATTTGGGATCTGGAACTCAGGGGAAGTCAGCCACCATTTTGGCATGGCACCACTACTACAAAGAGAGCTTTGAAATCTTAGCTAAAAAATCCAAGACCCTTCAAATGGGAGAGTTTTCTCATTATATAGAAAATGGGCATTCACAAACTGACATCCTGCATTAAAAAGTCTAAAAAGAGGTATACGCCTCCATATAATTTCATCACCCAACAATAATTTTCCTACAAAAGAGACATGGGCATCATTCCTCATTAATACAATTGTTGAGATACCTTGCACTATGTTTCATCGATAATGCACTGATTTGGTTGCATTATCTTCATGTTGTGGATCAGTAGCATTTCTTAATGTGTCAACTAGTCATACTATTCCACTAGTCCATTCATGTTATCAGTCGTCTTCATTATTTTTGTCGGCATGCAGTATTTTTTTTGTCAACCAGTAGCATTTTTTATGTTGTCGTTGAACTGTATTTTTGTTGTCAGTCGGTAGCATTTTTTATGTTACCACTAGACTACATTTTTGTTGTCATATGGTAACATTTTTTATGATACCAACCGAATGTATTTTTTTTGTTGTCAAGTAGCATTTTTTATGCTACCGGTCGGTAACATACCTTTTTTATCAGTCGACTACATCCGTTTTGTCCTCCTATCGTCGGGGTGTTGCAAAAACACTGTAGAAGACCTCATTTTCCATTTTTCTTCAATTTTTCCTAAGCTTTTAGATTTTTCCTTACCTGGGGAATTAGAAAAAATGAAGTAGAATACCCCAAGACCAAATGTTTTCAATTTTTCCCATATTTTCTCAAAAATGGCTAAGTGTTGGGTCCTGAAGCCTATCAAAGAAGGGAAATGCATCCAAATTATTCTAAGTGCCCCAAAACATGAAAGTTACCTTGTTTTATTTAAATTCTCCATTGAGGTCCCATCAACTACCCAAGTCCAATATTTTCCTAAGTTGTCCATTTTTTCGAGGAGGGAAAAATGGATAACAGTGGTTTCTTGGGCATTTTCGTAGACCCAAGAAACTAGAAATAGGCCTGGGATGCCTGCAGGCACCATTCTCCCTCTCCAGGTGCCCTAGTCCAACTTATTCTTCCATATCTACTTTTTTCTAAGCTTCGGTGTGAGGTTCAGCACTTCAGTTTTTCTAGTCTTCTATATTTGTTCTCTTTCAGGATCTCTATGAATCAGCTAAGGATTTTCACCATCTCTTTAGACTTAAGGTTTTACACTTTCTTACTGAGCTTGTTTGGCTTACTTTCTGTACTTAATTGTATATTTATTTAATGCTGCAATAACATTCAGATTAGGCATAAAATTCACATTTAGCTTAATCATTTTGGTGAAAATGATCTTCGAATACACCTTCCATTTAGAGATCTTATCCTCTTATCACTATGGCTCAATCTTCTAAAAAATTTACTGAATACCATCTTAAATCCTTTAGTGATGATATCATTGAGTATCCCTAAGATGTAGAATTGATTTTGTATGTTTCTCATTAGGAGGCCACCAATCTTGCAAATATTATTGCTTCTACTGCTATCTCCACTTCCATTACCACTAAACTTCCTATTTTCACTCTTCTTCCTGCATATCATGTATGTGTTTCAGTTCCTATTCCATCCAATCAATTCACTCCACCTCTTATTTCTCTCACATGAAAATTTTCTTCCACTGGAACTCAATATTTAGCCTCTCTTTATCAAGCCTCTCTTTATCAAGAACTGCAAGCACAAATATGCCAATTGTAATAAGGTAATTCTTGTGCATATCCATATTTGGATTCCACTCTCTTACTACAGAATCCATTCATACCCACCATATCCACTTACTCACTTCCACCTAATTTTTTCACCCCTAATTTTCCCATTTTCAATGGCCATGGTGACCCACAAGAGCATCTTCGAGCATTCCATATGTCTTGTCTAGATTTTGAGGATGATAACATTATTTTAGCTAAGATCTTTCCTTGCAGTGTCCATGATTATGTGATGTGTTGGTTCTATGACCTACCTATCCACTCAGTAACATATTTCACACATCTAGCTGATACTTTTCTTACTCATTTTTCTATCAGCATCAACTCTAAGATATTATATGCACAACTTACATAACTTAAACAAGGGTCTAATGAACATCTAGTAGAATATGTATTACAATAAAAATTCCACCTGGCTAAGATGTCTAATGTGTTTGTGGACTCTGAAATTCAAGTCTTATTCATTCAAAGTCCATTACCACCTCTTCAAGAGAGCATTCTATTTGAGACATCTCCATCATTTGATCAACTATGTCACACTCTCAAGCTATGTGAAAATAAACTCTTATCTATAGGAAAACTTAAGTATCAGGAGAAAGATTCATCCTCTATATGCTTTCAAAATAAGTAACTTTTAAACCAACTGAAAAACCTACTGAAGCTAAATTCACCTTCAATGTTGTATCTAACACCAAAGACCTCCTATGACATACGCCTAAGCATACATATACAAAGTAGACTATTTCTTTGCATCTTATATCACAAAAAAATCTTGTGATAAATATTATTACACTTCCCCCTCAACTTAAATTGGATCTATATAATTCTAAAGGTTGAAATTCTAATGAGAAATTTTGATGTGGATATCATCAATATCTCAAAAATTCTACATATAGGTTTTTAAAAATTCACACTATCATCATAGATCTTATCGATGATAAAAAAATTGAACTTCCATTGCCTATGGCCTCTGCACCAATAAATGAAAATTATATGCTCAAAATATTTAATAATCTCTTTTTAGAACATGCCAAGAAAGTGGTTGATTCCTCATCTAATCATACATATCGTGCAATGCCTCCTCCTACATCGAGGGCTCTTTATTTCCTAGTTGCTCATATTGACATTTATCCAACAATAATTTATTTCTATAATCATGATTATCATGCTACATTTTCTTCTTATCATTTACACATCAGTGCTTCTGTCGGATCAACCTATAGACACAAAATTTGGGTCACACTCCCCTTGGTACCTTTTAATCAACTAATGTAGCGTGTTCACCTAATCATGACCCCTTTACCCCGCAATCGTATTAATTTAATTACTTACTATTGAATTAATTTTCATCCTCACATTATTAATTAATATAATTATTTTAATTTAATTAATTTACACACCACCTAGACACCTCACCCTGGACCCATTCTAGGGGTATTTAACTCACAGTGACCAAGTCATCACTCTCAGCACTGAGTCATCACTCCCAGTGTTGAGTCACCACTTAACCTAACTAACTGAGACTTATTCCAAAAACCTAATTGGACTTCTTCTATGGCATTCCTACCTTCTCTCATGTGAAATACACTTCCTTAAGTGGACTCAATCAAGATCACATTAAAAATTGTAAGATCTACCTATATTTTCTAAACCTAGGATTTCCTGCCTTAATTGATGGCAGTTATCCCTAAACCAATACCAGTTATATTAATCATCATTGGTTACCTTATACCATTTCACAACTCCTTACCCAAGTTGGTCATTTTTATTTCAAATAGTTTGATTGCACTCAAGCATGAATCAAAGACTTCTCATCATCTAGGCAACAAGATATACTAAACCATGGTCCTAAGAAAACACTCGAGGATCGTCACAAGGCATTAGAATATTCATGGGAATACTATGGGAAGAATTCCGTGACACTGACCATGAAATTTCTTCACATCTCAATCACTACCATCCTTCACCTACCAGATTTACAAATACAAGTGAATATATTTGATTTTCATTATTCTATACTTTCTTAAAGCGTAAGTTCATTATCTTTGGTTATTACATATTATTCCTTCTTACCAATCTACCCATCTGACCACCCACGACCTTCTAGCTCTTTGTACCTTACGTCTATGCATTCCTGAGTCTCCTTGGCATTATTACAAACCCAACCATCCTCCCTTCATCCTTTGTGTAATCACATAGAAGTGCAAAACTTATTTTATTTAATTAATACCGAATTTCCCCTATCGATGCCAATCACCTTAACCATCATCGGTCTCCCCTCTTAGCCAATATCAGTCATAGTACTTGTTAATATTCCCTAGACCCAATCAACCTTTAGTCTACCCAAACATACCCCATATCTCATTAAAACCTCAAAAAACCTCACCAAAAACTGATACCCCACCTAAAACCTCATCACATACCTTCCTAACTCTTTATGCAGACACAAAGAGCCTAGAAACCCAATTTTGACATTCTATCATTTCCCATAGTGACCCTCTTCGGTCACCTTGACCAGCGTTAGTATCTATGCTTGATAAAACTACCTTAGACCAGAAAGATTCATAATCACCCAAAATCAACCCAAACTTCACCAAATATTACCCAAACCCTATCTGTGACCCTCAAAACACCTTCCCAGCCTGCAACCTGACCTAGGACCTTTACCAATGTAGTCATCAATAATTTAATTAGATTGACATGGATAGTAGTATAAGACACCTAAATAAGAACATTGACATTAGATTCTTTTATTTGCATGTTTAGTTATCGTATATTGAGTTATATATCAGTGGATTGAAAACCATCGAGGAAGTATCACACTTCCTATATCAAAATCACGTTAGGAATTCCACTAACTTTTCCTATTAATTGTATATTTCGGTTTTTCTTTATATTAAAAGTAGTTCCTCCTAGCCAAAAGGAAGCTCACACAATCATATTGGATCAGAGAGTCAATTACGCACATACTCAACCTTTGACCAATGTAATAATAGGTGTTCCTCCATGACCTTTTTAACTTATCTTTGTTATCGTACCACAATTCAGTGAAACATTTTAGCACACCCGATTGGACCCATTTTTGGGTTTCCTTTTCATTGTTCATTTTATAGGGTGCATTTTGATTGTTTATTTCTTTTCAGAAAAAATCACATTAAAATTTCTCCCTTAAGATCTTCTCCTTCTTTCTATTGTATAAATAAATTGTGTTTTTGGTGCTCTAAAAATAACACATTTTCCTTTCTACTGTATTTTTGGTGCTCTAAAAATAACACATTTTCCTTTCTACTGTATTGCATTTAGTGAAAGAGAATTCCTCTTCATGTTCTCTATTTGTTACATCAAACTTAATTATGGATTTGGGCTTAAAACATTTACATTTCATTTTGGTATGTCACATTTTATCTCACATTAAATTGAGGGAAACTTATATGTTGGAAGCCATGACTAATTGATGCTTAACTAATTCAATCATAGTTCACTTTACACATTCTCCAAGACAATTTAAAAATTTACACATTTTCTTAAACAACATCCTACCTGGAAGAATTTTTCAATGATCACACAATCAAAGGATTGATAATGGACACCAACCTAGTTTCTCTGTCTAGTCATTAACTCAGAGAAAGGACCCCCCTCACCAAAAAATTACTTGAAACCATCCTTATTTCTTGGCTTTTCATAGGGAACCTTTTGTCAAACCAAAAAAATTGTTCTATTCACAAGTCATTCCTAAATGGCATAAGTTGGGACATAAAATCTACCATACAGGATTTTGTGTTTGCTAGTTTTTGCTTGATTTGTGTTTTGATGTGAGAGGTCATATTCTCCATTATTTCTTCCATTCACACTACATAATTGTAGTTGGTGTATTCTAACTCTTTCTAAGTGTTTAAGGGTTTATCATTGCCATACTTAGGTTTATGTGTTGGTATTTTATTGGATCTAAGTCATTAAATTCAATTTTTTCTCATCTTTTCAAATTTTATTAGCTTCGGCCCAGCAATCCTCATTGGTTTACTCATATGACCATCATTGGTTTACCTAACCATTGTTAGTTTCCTACTATTTTGGTCATTTTAACCAAAGTAAAACTCATCATGTTTCTATTCTTTTTGGGTTTCCTCAGATACTTCACCATACCTCTGGGACATTGAAATCATTGTCAAATTCATATTTGCTTCATTTTCATCAGTTATTGCCACATTTAAAAATCTTTTGATTTTCCACAGTAACCGGTATCGGTGACCCTAACTATCATCGGTTACACTCTATAACCGACATTAGTTACCAAACCACCATCGATTCCTATGTTTTAATTTTTTAATTAAAATAGTACCAGTTTTCACCTTTTAGAACTATTTTTCTCCTTTCCTTAAGTTATTATGTGTCATCTACAGAGATCAGATTACCAGGTCTATGCTAAGTCACATGGTTTTTACTCATATCCAATCCAACACCATCATATTCCACACTAGCCTTCATCTGATCTTGCCTATCCCATCGTTGCCTTCTATTTTATCACCTATGGATCCCACTCAGCCTATTATCATCACTACTGGTGACGAGGATTTTTCAAGAATCATTGACCAAAACCCCATTGCTTTACAATACTATTTAGCCCATTCATCCACTCAGGATTCATCAAGGTAGCTAATATACAACATGCATGTGTCTATTCCTCCTTCCCCTACCCCTACTTTTGCATCAACTACTACTAGCTCGTTTTTACCCTCTTCCACATTACCACCGGTGGTGTCCTACCTTCACCCTACATCATCGATATCTGTTACATCTATGGAATTTTTATCACATTTAATGTTAGTTTCTCTTATGGTTTCAACCATTCCTTCATTAGCCGCCTTGAGTGTAGGCTTATCTACACCTACCACCTCTTATATATCTATTAAATCTCAGCCATCCATCGTGTCGACAATCCATAATCCCTTAAAAAACATTTTCCTCTCCATCCCACATTCTCTCCCTCCAATCACTACATTATTTGTTACATCCACTCCCCCTACCTACACTTATCACTAAAAACCTCCTATTTCATTTGTTACCTATTACAGATACTTACGACTTGCATATATTACCCCTTCACAATTCTTGTACTCGGCACCAAAATATACTAGGATGTTTCCCTCATCATAACTTCATCATCTACCCCTTTATACTACAATGGGCGCCCAGTAATCACAACCTACCAACGATCTTATCAAAATGATGATGGAAAAGATGCAGACATTCGAAGTATTGGTCTTCAGCTCACGTAACTCTTTAACATATGACAAAATTTGTAATGAGTGCATTCACCCATCCAATCCCATTTATCCATACCTTGTGCATTGGGAAATTCCCAAATTCAACAAGTTCAATAGCAAAGAAGACCCACAACAACACTTGAAGTCTTTTAAACATGGATGTTATCTAATCGGTCATGATGATACTTTGCTCTTACAAGCATTCCCTATGTCTTTAACATTACCTGCATTGGATTGGTATAGTGGTCTACCTAGGCACTCCATTTACTCATTCACCTAAGTATCTCAAGCCTTCCCAAACCATTTTTCAATCAATATCATCAAGAAGGTCACCATAAATGACTTGTACTAAACATGACAATACAAAGACGAATCTATCATAGATTTTGTCACTCATTGGTGAACTCTAATAAACTAGCTCACATTCCAACTACCTGAAACCTAGAAAATAGAGTTGTTCACCAAGGCTTGTGTCAGAAACATCTCATCAACTCTCCAAGTTTAAACCTTCTACACATTTGACGAGGAGTTCACCATGGCTCAAAAACTTGAAATTCATGTCATTGAGGAGAAGAAGATATAATTTCATTAAAAAAACATTACATTTAAATCAAATAACACCTCTTCCTCTTCCAAACCCCAAAACAATTATTTCAAGGAAAAATGATCTGGCCATGCGGTATTTTTAAAAGTTGACCCATCTCACCCATCCAAATAATCAAAACCTTCTTCCGACCTTTCTCCTATTCAATATTTTCAGTTCAAGCAGGAGAAATGAAAATATAGTCCAATAGGAGAACCCTACTATTTATTTTTAGAAAAACTTCTAAAATCCAAAATAGTCACTCTTCCACCCGTCAAACCACATATTGATTTTGACCCCTCTTGTCCTATGACTAGATGGTACAAATAAAATGATTACTACAATTATCATCTCGTTAAAGGTCAGAGTGACGGTAATTGTATAACTTTCAAAAACATTGTCTAAGAAAATTTAGATAGTAGAGATCTCATCTTGGATAACCCTAATGCACCATCTAATTAGAACCTTCATATCTTCAAGAATCCATTCCAAAATCACACTCTGTCATCTAACCAAACTAAAAAACCTTTGACTAATGATAGTAACATTCATGAGGTCCATGTTTTTTTCAACATCATACTGGCCCTTAGTTTCCTCCCACTCCCTCTATTGAGGAGGTTCTTGTACAAGCTCACTCATCCATGGAGGAACTTGTTCCATCTTCTCATTTACCCATAGAGGAGTCCCCTTCATCTCCCCATGTACCCATAGAGACTTCCACCATATCTGTTGATGTAGTTTCCCCACGTACTTCTTAACCTGATGAACAACCCACAATATTAACTCTCCAACTCATGGGAGAGTCATCCTTACCTTCCTCTTCACTGAAAGAGGAACCTACTTCATCCTACTCATTATCTCCCCTATCCATAGGAAATCCCTTAGAGGCACCCCTTCTTATTAATGAAAAATCTCCCTTGGCTTTCAAGGATCCTATTGATTTCCTCTTGGCTCTTTTACCCATAGAGTCTGAAGCCAACCATTTCCCTATCTCACAGACATTATTTACAGGGATCACTACCAAATCAACATCATCTCCTCCTACAATGGTGTTGTTTTCATGTCTACCTAACTGATTGGATTATTTTGACAATTCCATGCTTTGGGGACACCTTCGGATACCTTTCTCCACTCAGATGCAAATTTTGTTTGTTGATACTTCCATGATCTATCCAAATGTGTTATAGACAACCAAACCCACAATTCCCATGCTGGTTGTAGCGACCTCTTCTTCATCACCCTCACCCACACCTAAACCTTTACCAACAGTCAAAATTTTTCCTATGCCTAAAGCCTTACCTGCACCTATAGCTTCCTCTACTTACAGACCCATTGCCACATTGGGAGTCATGCTGACATCAAGCCTAGTCCATCCCCCTATCAAACTAGATTTAGCCATGTCCTCACAAACCCACTCAAATACTATTCCCTCACCTAAGAGGAAGAACCAACCTCTTAGGCTGCATATACCAGTTTCACCTACTACCCCTCTTTCACCTTCACCACTTCCATCTAACCTAGGACCTCACCCATAAACCTTGGCTAAGAAACCTCCTACCCAAGGTAAACCAAAAACATAGGAGCTCATCTCCTTATCATGATCCTCTACTACACCCAAATTACCAACATAGTGTATGCATTTCCCGTTACCTGCATCCTTTTTACCGCGTATACCCACATCACTTTCAGTAGCCTCATCATTACCTATGATATTTTCTTCTATTCAACTAATACCTTCCACCTTTCCTATTCCCACAACCTTCATCACACCTCCATTATTGCCTTGGCTTACCCATCCCCTTCCTCCATCTACCTTCCCTTCTACATCATTCACTCCTTCTTCACCTTTACCAAGGAAGGTGTAACCAAAGTCCAAAAACCTACTCCCCTCAAAAGAGGTAGTTAAACCTACAATACCTTCAACAGCTAGTTCATCTGCTACATCTTTTTGCAAGAAGATATAATCAAAACCTAAAACCATACTATTTAACAAATAGGTGGTCAAACTGACTCAACCTCCTCCACCTCCTGTGGCATCTCTCCCATAAAAATCACCCACACTTCCATCTTGACCCGCACATACCTCACATTGTGATCCATTGACAGGGTATTACACCAACATCTAAGCTAACCTTTTGGATACCTCTGTCATCACATTTCAACCACTTAGACCTTACGACACACTTAGACCTAAACCATAAGGGTTTGACGATAAAAAAAATTATTCTTACCATCGTGTGCTAGGGAAAGATGTGGAAAACTGTAAGGATCTTAAGATTGTTCTCCAACTATGTCCTCCTAAAGAAAACTTTGACGATGATGATATTTTAGATGAGAACCATGTTCCACCTTCACCTATCACCACACATCCTCACCCCTTACCTATTCATAGACGTTCATCTCTACCTCCACAACCCATTTATCCTCCTCCAACATTCGAGATCAATATGGTCTGCATACGAGAGTTGGCTAAACCTCCACAAAAATTTCAATGCACTGCCTTCTTTTCACAAAACCAATATATGCCCTTAACATAATTTTTTTCATCTTGTCGCTACACCTATCACAATTCACTTGATCCTTTACCCCATATTAATATGGTTAACATTCCCACTCACACCCATAAATATAAAGGAAAGGAAAAAATAACTAGCCCATCTACCTCCCTTTTACCCAATATCTTCTCTGTACCTATACAAAAATTCACTATCCATGGACCTACATACCCTATTTCTGATGGAGTCTCCCATCATACAATGATTAAAAAATACACCAATCTCCTCTCAAAATGTCTTGTATGACCTTTTACAAACCTCTGAGTCTCATCAACAGGCCCTCATGGAGGTTCTACAATCAATTGAGGTTTTACCTAATGACCCTACTCCTGTGGCATCCATTATCACTCCTCACCATGTGGCCTCTCTTACCACTTCATCCCCCTCCTATGCACATGTTACCACTTATCAAGTAGTCTCTCTCAGTTTCTTTGACGATGTGATTGTACCTCTCTAATCAGATGATCTTTATCCCACCCTATTAATTTTTGTTTACATTGGTAATATACTCATTCGATGCATTATGATCAATGGTGATGCCAATATCAACATCATTTCTTTATATGCGTACAACCAAATGCACATTCCTACCAATTATATGCACAATAACCCAATTATTGGTGGTTCATTAAATGATGCCATCACTTTCACCCTTGGCACCATCATTCTTCACATTTACGTGGGCCCCCATACCATTATGGATATATTCTATGTCTTAGAGGGGGAATTCAAGTACAACATGCTTCTTGGCCGACCTTGGATCCACTTGATAGGTTTTGTTCCTTTAACCTTATACCTCTAATTAAAATTTGAACATGAAGGACACAAATATACCATTTCAGCTGATCCTTAACCATTTAAGACCTGTAACATGTTGTATCGACCTAATGATGTCCTTATACTAGTTAAACCATCTGCCATTGCTACCACCTCTCCTTCACCCATGACCCCATCTACCAATGTTACCGCTACCTCTTCCACACCTAACTCCTATGTTCCCATTATTTATGTAGCCTCTGTAGCTGACCTATATACCAACCCATCTACTTCTTAACCAACCAATGGTTGTTATTCCCCATTTTCTAGTAATTCATCCATTTCAGCTACCCACATATCAACTACCGATCCCTTAGAAGGTTTTTTTCAACATCTCACTCTGGGGGAGTACCGCCTTTATAACATTGACACATTCCTTACTCCTCAAGAGTATGGTAAACTTTACCAACATCTCTTCTATGATCACCACATAGGTGAAGTATTCCCTTATGCTACTCCCCACCTTCACACCAACTTAACATATGGGGGACTTGATGATTCTACCTAATCACCCAAGCCACCTTCCCAACCTCAACCATTTTCATCTGACCTCCAATCCCTCACCAAATTCCACTTCGCCCACACCTTCCTCCATCATTGTGCTTCAAAGGGCTTTGTATTTGGTTTCTATGAATAATGCCACCATACTGTTATCCCATGCACCACTCATAAAATTAAAGATTTTAGTGGTATTGGATTTGTCGAACTATTACCCAAGAAGGCCCGAGTCAAACTCATTGAGGACAATAAACTTTCTCCACCCTATTCACCAACTTCACCACCTTCACCTACAGAGTCTATGGATCTAGAATCCATTCCTCTTAACCTTTTTTTATGAACACCTTTTGTCTAAGACCTCTAACTTATCAATGAGATGGAGAGGATCCCTCTTCTCTTCCCTTCCTATATCCTGACATGATCGATGATGATACACCTTCTATTACTTTTTTGTAATGTCGGGACGATTAATCTATTATCACCTACCTTGGTGTGGAAGATTCTTATATTCATCATCTATTACCTTCTGAGACATAAACCATGTTAAATGAATTGACCATTGAAATCAATATTCACACTCAAGATGACACACACATTCTAAAAATAGGCCAATATTTAGATGCTATTGAACATGAAGCTTTTACTTCTTTCCTCTAGGATCATAGCAACATTTTTACTTGGTGTTATGCTGATATGCTCAGTATTGACCCAAACATTGTGGTCCACAATATCGTCACTATTCCTGAAGCTAAACCCATGAAACAGAATTGGTAGAAAATGCATCCCCGCATTGCCCTTCTTTTCAAAGAAGAACTCTAGTGCCTTATTTCATTTTCCTTCATCCTACCCATTTATTATCCTTAATGGATATCTAACATTGTTCCTATCACAAAAGTGATAGGGGGACTCCACATTTGCATGGATTTCCATGACCTTAACTTAGCTTTCCCCAAAGATGGCTTACCTCTACCTAGTATTAACCAACTAGTTGATCTCACCACTAGCCATGAGATGATATCACTCATGGATGGTTTTTTGACTTATAACCAAATATTACTTACCCCATAAGATCAACACAAAATTTCATTCATCACTCCTTGGGGGACCTTATACTATTGTTTCATACCCTTTGTCCTTAAAAACACTGGTGCTAGATATAAGCGAGTCATGAATTATATCTTTCATGACATTATGCATTGCATATTGGAAGATTTCGTTAACAATATTCTTGCCAAATCCAAACATTAGGATGAACACCTTACATTCCTTAAGGTCATCTTTGACCATCTCATCAAGTATCGTGTTCTCCTTAAACCTAATAAGTGTGTCTTTGTTGTTCTCTCTAACAATATCCTTGGTTTTATCATTTATTTGCATGGCATTGAATTTTATCCCACTAAAATCAAGGCTATTCTCTAAATGCCTCCACCTATTAACCTTCATCAACTTCACAATTTGCAAGGAAAGTTACAATCTATTCATCACTTTATTTCACATCTTTCTAACTGCTACCATCCATTTCATCATCTCCTTAAAAGGATTTCTCCTTCAAATGGGATGATGAATTCCAACAAGCATTTGATGCCTTAAAATAATACCATCTCCAACCACCTGTGCTCATTTCCCCTGAGGATTACCAACCATTTTACCTTTACATTTCTACTACTGATCATTCCTTGGGTGTCATGATTGCTCATCATGATGAGAAACATAGGGAACATGTGGTTTATTATATAATCCATACGCTTTTGGAATATGAAACTAGATACACCCATGCCGAAAAACTCTGCTTATCCTTATATTTTGTCGCCACTAAATTTTTTGATTACATACTTAACCACAAATTTTTTTTTGTCACCAATACTGACCCTTTAGATTACATGTATGCTAAGCCCTACCAATATCAATGTGTTGCATGGTGGCTCATGCTTCTTGCAGAACTAGACCTCGAATTCACCCATAATTTTTTTTTCAAAGGACAAAACATCATGGACCAACTTGCAGACACACCTCTCTCCATAAAATAATCTTCTACCTTTGATTTCCTAGATGAATCCATCACTACCCTCTCTTTGGATGATACTATTTATTAGATGACCTCATTATTTGATGGTTTGAAATTTCAGCGTAGGGTTGGTGTTGAATTTATCCTCATTCCTCTTGATAGTGAGACTATGCCATTATCTTTCAAACTAGATTTTGGTTATACTAACAATATCACCAAATATAAAGTACTCATATTAGGTCTTCAAACCACAATCTCCTTAGACATTAAATCAATTAATATCTTGGGAGATTCTCAACTAGTTATAAACCAAGTTAATAGTATATACTAGTTTCGTAATGAGATACTTCATAAGTATAAGTATCATGTTGACATACTTTTGACTACCTTTTACCATTATGAACTTCAAAACACCCCGCATTCCACTAATAAATTTGTGGACACCATGGTTTGTCTGGATTCTCAAATCCCCACTTCACCCTCCGACTAAGAAGTATTTGTCACCGTACAAAGGTTTTAATCCCCTTCTTATATATTTTGAGATGTTAACCTAGTTGGAATCATTAAAACTAACCCACATGAACTTTGGTATAAGAAGTTTGCTGACTACCTTTCCCTTTCCATTCTTCCTCTAGATCATACTCGTAATGAAAAACGAGCCTTCCTTAAAAGTGTCTCTCACTATGTTATCATGGGTGGTCTTCTCTATAAACGTGGATTTGATAGTACACTCTTACGATGCCTTACAAGTTCTAAAATTCCCTACACCATCAAGGAAGTTCACGATAGGATTTTTGGGGGTCACTTTAGTGGTTTAGCTATCACTAAATGTATTCTCCTCTTGATTTATTACTGGCCAACCCTAAACAGTGATTGTTGTGACTATGTCAAGTGTTGTGTGAAGTGTTAGCAACATTATAATCTTCATCACACCCCTAGTCACACCTTACAGGTCATACGAGACCTTTGGCCTTTCTCTCAAATGGGTTTTCATCTTGTCAGAGAGATCAATCCTCATTCTTCCCAACATCATCAATGGATTATTATTGCTACCGAATACTACACCAAATGGGTGGAATCCATGCCTCTCATTTCTATGAAAGCTGAGAAAATATTTGAATTCATCAACCATCACATCATTTGTCACTTTAGTGTTCCCTCACCGCCTCATCACTGATAATAGAAAACAATTAAAAAACAAAACCTTACGAAAAATTTGTTATGCCTTTGGAATTCGACTCAATTTTTCCTCACCTTATTACCCTAAAATAGAATGGCCAAGCTTAATCAACCAACAAATACCTTAAACAAAACTCTTATGAAAGTACTTAATGATACTTGAAAGGATTGGCACACAGCATATTTATTTTTCCTTATGGGCTTATCGTATTAGTAATCATACCTAAAATACTGCAACGCCTTTATCTTTGGTCTATGGTACAGAGGTTGTTTTTCCTCTCAAATTTTAGATCCCATCTCTTCGTATCTAATTCAAATATATACTCAATGATGATTATTTGTGTCAGTAGGACCGTTTGGCACAACTCGAGTTATTAGATGAACATCATCTCAATGCTCTTGATCACCTCCAAATATACCAAAACCATGTATCAAATATGCCTATGATAAACGTGTCCAAGAATGAACCTTCCAGGTCAGCGACCTTCATCCTGAAGGAAAATAAATATGTAACAAAAGAGGAGAAAAGTAAATGGGCAAAATGTTTCTCCTAATTATATTGGACCGTATATCGTTACTCATACCTATGGATATCAGGTGTTTATTGTTTTTCTTCACTCGAAGGTAGACCCAAAGATAAGCCCCTCAATGCCTTACATATTCAACCATTCTATTAATGAATCAAGGCCTAAATCACATTAAGTCTATTAAGTGCTTTTCCCTTGAGCACCATTCACCTTCCAATTACCTATTTTAAGGATCAACGATTTAACTAAAAGTCATGTCCTTACCCATCACCTTTCAGACTTATCTTTTATATGAGTACCACAGCTCTACTCATGGAATGATTCTCATGGATAATTTTCATCTTTTTCGAGATGGAATCCCATGGTTATTCATCTCTTAAAAAATTTCTTTCATAGCTAACCCCTATGTACTTTGGTTTTTTCTTCATAAAAAGAGCATATCCTTCTCTATAGTCTTGTCCATGACCTAACAGTCCAAAAAAATTTTCAAAAGCAATAATACAACATTTTCAAATTCTTAACTCCTTGAGTCAAACTTCTCACAAAATGATGAATCCCTCAAAAGGACATCTTATCTTTCCATATCGATTTTATAAATAGACTAATCCCTTGAAGGAAAGCTATACAAACTTAGCCATACTATACATATTCTATCACAGAAAGAAGACTATTCCTGTAAAATAAAATATAAATATTATGAAGTTTCCCACATTGATCAGCTTCACGAAGAAATCAAGGAGATACTCTACTCATCCCACATAGACTTCCTATATTGATTAGTCTATTAAAAGAAAATAAAAAAGAAAAAGAAAACTTTTTGTCATGGACTTGCCTATTTTTATCTTGGGTCTCTTGCCAAAAAGACATGATGTCTCACACCAAGTTACGCTAAACCAATCTTCTTTCACCTCAACACCTTTTCTCTCTAATCTTCTACCTACTTAAGGGGCATGCCATTAATCTGACATTTCATGATTACGTGACCTTCTTCACCCATATAATAGTCAATCATGCAGCTCCTTTTAGGGTCTTCTATTCATAAGAAAACCGTTGGTATGATAGATGCATCATGATTCTTGTCAATTAGGCAAAAATTTTATCTTCTTTAACTATTCACCTTTTTATTACTTATTTGATACTCCTTTACAGGACCAAACCTTTGACACCTACACTTTAGGAACTCCTAAATCACCTAAAACTCCATCATGCTTAAAATCCCTAAACTCAACCATACCTATTCATCCTAAACTCAACCAATCCTGAAATGACCTAGACTCAATCATAACTAAATGACCTAGACTCAATCATGCCTAAAACCAACCAACCTATTCTTCCACCTCATCATATTCTTCCCTAGCTTATGGGAGAACTATATCATCCTGAGGCCCCTTTTTCACTGGGGATATGTAGGTAAAACTCCAAGGGCATGGGGCCCTTTGAGGTTAGCTCAGCCACTCTTTCCCCCAACCCATTTTCCCCCTTTTTATATTCACATTCTACCTTAGTTTCCATTTTACACAAAAATGGAAAATTAAAAAATCATAATAACATACATACCATTTTATGACATCAACCATATCATATATTAATCATTTCACATTTCGATGATATCATATATTTGGAAATTTACACCACAACATACTTATACATCATTATTTATTTTCCATAATACCAATAACTTGGAAATTAAATCAAAAGTAAAAAAACATGACCACCATGCCTAATCACCTAGACTGCATCATTCCTACACCTGACTCCATCGTGCCAAATAACCTAGTATCCATCATGCCTACACCTAAATCCATCATGTCTATATGACCTAAACTCAACCATGCCTATATCTAACTCAATCATGCTTACATGACCACCATGCCTACATGACCTTGACTACCTAACGCACCTTGACTCCATCATGCCTAAATGACCTAAACTTAATCATGACTACATGACCTTGACTTAATCATGAATAATTCACCTAGTTTCCATCAATACACAATAAAAATGAGAAATTAAAATGAGTACATCATCCATCCAGTCAACATCACAAACTATATAAATGGTAGCAGTGTATGTATCAATACATATATATACAGATACAAATAAATACAAGTATCTCAAAAACTCTCATATACAATCTCATGTCTTCAGCATGTAGGCATGGTATGATATATATCCCATATAAGTCACAATGATCATACAATGTCACATATAGTGACTAATCATCATCTCATTTGATCTCCTCCTATACATCCTCTACCATCTACCTCACCTCCCTACCATCATCTTTCCACCCTACCATGGGTCTCGGTCTAGTATCCTCCATGGACCTCACTCTCACCCGGGCCTAGTATTCCAAGAACTCGTAACATCTCCCTGGCCCTATCCATGGGCTTGATGACCCCCTTGTGCTCCCTGAACTGTGAGTCCTAGATCTTGTCTGCTCACTGGCTTCTTGTTAGGCTCTATGCTCGATATATGAGGGAACATCTACACCAACATTCATCAAGTGATCCTAATATTAATGAGCCTCATGTTCAAGGCAATCCTTGAACCTCATCATCGACACAGTATGCGAGTGGTTCCATGGGTCTCACTGCAACCTGTGAACTTTTCCCTGCTAATAATGGGCTTGGCCCCTATCTTGAGGCCTGTACCATCCTACCTGTGCCACGAGACTCTTGTCCTAGTGTAGATGCTTGTAATATGAGACCCTCTCCCTCAGTCCTATGTTAGGTGTACCTATACCTGTGCTGAAAACCTGGGCCTATAAGGCCACAACCTGATGCATGTGTAGTGGCCAACTAACCCTGTAAACGAGACTACATATGCCTATAGGAGAGGCTACTTATCCTCTATCCCCATATCCACCCTATGTGGGATGCTTGTCTCTGTGTTACCTGGGCCTATAGGGCTCATCACCTGAGCCTGTAAAGTTGCTACCTATGCCTCTGAACCCTGTGAGATGTCCTTGTAACCCTATAATATGTGCTTAAAGGGTGGCCACCTAACCCTGTAAAGTATCCCTCTGTACTATGACAGTGGCTAAATATGTTTTTCTTGGCCTCGACAGTGCACCACCCATAGCTATGTAAAACCCACCACTACCTGTATCCATCAGTTACACCCACCATCATCAATATCATCTATCTACCACCTACTCCTTCTGCCCTATTTAGAACACTTAGACATGGTGGAGTCATGGGTATCTCCACGTCATCTCTATGGTACTGTGGGAAAGGTAAGGTGCACGTCCTACCATAATCTAAACTATCCATATGACCCTATCCATAGGTATCATCTCATGATCCCTGAGCCCGCTACCCCTGTATCCATCTCAGTAGACTGAAGCTCCTATAAATCTTTAGCCATTCCTCTATAGGATGGATAGTCCACATATGGTCTCCACATAGAATATCAACTGTAGAAAAGGCCCTACAAATTTTTTCTTATAGTATGAGAAATCATATGTGTCCCTTCACCATCCTCGGCTATCCAGCTGACTGGTACCCATTTTCTGAAACCAACTCTGAGCAAGCCACCCTCTGAACCAATCATGTCTTAGGAAAAAAAACTAGGTGCACACACACAATGTGCTTGTATGCCCAATAGTGTAACAAATAAGTAAAACACATACCAAATCTTCTTAATCTCCCACACGCCCATACCTCCCTATTTAACTAAAATAGGAAAGTTAGGTACACAAGCAAAACTATATCCACTCCTCGATCATATCTTGTAGCACCCCCATAATTTCTCATGCAGAAACCTACCACCCTCAAAATCGTAGTAATTTAAAACATCCAACTAGCCACAATCATCAGCACATATATAGCCTAGTCTCCTGTAGATAGGTTGCATACATATCTCCATAAGTGAGACTCTTATTGCGATACCATAGCTCACTCGTCGCCTCACTAAATACCGCCACTATTAGCTCCACCGATGCCTCAAAAGAAATGGAATTATACTGGCTCCCCAAAAATATGAAGCCATATGATCCTATAAACATCCTCCAAAGTGATGGTCATCTCACCCGTCGAGTAAGTGAAAGGTATTGGTCATGGAATCCCATCTATCGATGAGAGTGACCATCAAACTATGATCCTAGGAAATACACCTATAGCATGTCAGATCGTACTAAGTCTAACCTCATGGTCATGTGCTCCCACTCCTCTGTACGGTCACGCTAGACCACATCTATACTAGTAGGGTTGGTATTATATCCTGCATCCTCAGCTGATATCTTACTTGCATCAATCAAACACAACCTTGTCAAGACTTGACCACCTCAAATCAGCTATAACCCATTAGCCAATGCCAAACCACATTAATCATACCTACCCCCTTTACCTAATTCACCCTACACACCTATTTTCCCTTATCATCATTTACCCATTATCTTAGTTCATTTCACTAACTTACCTATCCCACCTCACCAAAATAACATTTTACCCTCTTCCCTCTACATAAATCTTCACCTACCCCTCTCCATCACCTATTTTATTTTCCCTACATAGCCCTTATTTCACTTATTTACTTTTAACCTTAACCATCGTTAGTTGCGTTGACCATCACTGGTATTCTTGACCATCATCAATCCACTTCTGATCAGCATCAGTCACCCAGACCTTGACTGATGTTGGCCAAATCTGACTGATCATTAACCAACCCCTAACCATCGTCAGTCTTTGTCTATGGCATCAAAAACCAAAAACCCATCCCCCATTCTCAAAAATATCACAAAAACTGACCTAAAAACCTACTCTTACCCACCCAAACCTATCCTCAGCTTCATTTCCAACCCTATTTTAACCTATGTTTGACCTTCACACCTCTCATTTCCTGTCATTTTAATCCACAATTTTAAACTTCAAATCCCACCCAAATTTTTAAATGAAAATAATTTCAACAATACTATTTTCAACCAAATGAGGGATTCATATCTTCTCCTACCTCTAATCGGTGTCTATCTCCATGGTGGAACATCTGGCCATTACGCCATTGGTCCACCCAATCTGTCTCCCACCTCTGCCATTCCAAAATCAACTCCTTACCTCTAAACCAATCGAGTCAATCAAATAGATCTTTTGTGACCCATGCTAATCAAACACCAATCACCTATGCTATGCTGGCTCACAAACTCAGGTCGTGCCATCTGGTACTGTTCATTTTCCACTCCTCAATGTCTCCTCTATCATTTTATAAAAGTGGCAAAGTCAAAATGAATCTATAAAATACATATTTTTATTTTTTAGCCCTAAATTTACATGACTGATGTCGGTCATGTCGTGCCCTAGACAACCAACGTCAGTTACACCATAACCAACATTGGTCACCTGAAATACCCATTTAACCCACCCCCATGCCTATTTTTCATAAAACCATTATTGAACCAACAATTTTTTGACCTTACCAATACCTATTACACTCTTCTCACAAGCCTACACTACCTGTACATTTACTTAACTATATTTTGGGACTTGTTATTTACCTATACCTCGGTCTTACATGTGCCCTACCCAATATACCCTGACCTGAACTACCTTTTGTGACATTTGAATTTGTGTACTCGTTATACCTTACGATGTTGTTACCTGTTTTGTTTAGCCTATTAACCTTATCTTTCCTAATGATGTGATTTTTTATGCCTACCATACCTTCAGTGCCATGGAAAAAAACCTATTACCCATTCCTACACTGAACCCCATTGTGCTTCATGACCATATCCTATACCTTGGATACCTAAACCACTTCAACCTCATTTGGATAAACCTATCGGCCTTTTGACAATGTAGAGTTTGCAAGCTCTTCCACCTGGTACCGTATCATAATCTATACGTGTGCATGCATTCAATTTCCATTACCCACTACCTAATACCCAAAATGACCATACCCTTACCTACACCCACCTACCCTCATTTTCCTCACTTACCCATTTATCAAACCACTCACTGAGTCTATTTAACATCTCATCAATTATTGGTTTGAGGGGGATTACTTCCACCCACACTTAGGGCAACCTAACCTTTACTCAAACATGGAACACCGAATTCATGTTATTTTCAGTTTTGCTGATCAATACAATGTACATGATAAAAAAGGGGCAAATTTAGACATCAAATTTGGGTAACACTTCCCTTGTTCCCCTTTAATCAATTAACATAATGTGTTCACCTAATCATGACCTCTTTACCCCAAATTCATATTGATTTAATTACTTCCAATGGAATTAATATTCATCTTCACATAATTAATTACTTTAATTAAGTTTATTTACACCTCACCTAGACACCTCACCCTGGAACCATTCCATAGGCATTTAACTCGCAGTGACCAAATCATCACTCTTTGCACTGAGTCATCACTCTTTGCATTGAGTCACCACTTAACATAATTTTTGGTTGTAAAATTTTCACCTACATCTCAGATCTGGAAGAAATGAGTTATTTGTGACAACAATGGAGCCATCCCCAAGTTTTGGTATGTTATGCACTTGGGATTGATCTCCAGAGATGGTTGATTCCTCTATCTAGTTCTAGTATTACTACTACTCTTAGTGTTGAAAGGGAAACTAAGTTAATAATGACAAAGGACTAAGGATAAAAGGATAACATGAAAGGAAACCTACATGAAAAGGTGAGAGAACTATAAAAGAAGGATGAATAATATATGTTTTGAGTAAAAATGAAAGGAAATGTGTGAAAGAAGGCTAGGCACGTGTAACACAACATAAAACATATTTATCAAATAAGTTTCATGGAAAAAAAATAAATAAGGAGATGCAAGGGACATGAAATGGGACAAAAGGCATGCAATGTAAATGAAAAGGCAAGAAGAAGGAATGCAAACACATTAGGATAGAGAATATTCACAGAATGATGCTTCCATTACTTCTAGAAATGCATAGAGCTATTACAATGGTGAACGAGGACAATATCAACATGCAAGAGCCAGATCTAGAGGTCTGCAACTCAAACTACAAAAAATATGAAATCCTTAGCAAATATGCATAAGAATTTAAAGTATCCAACATTAATAATGAGCCCAGGTCTTACATTTATAGATGAATCCATGGAAGGAGAAGAGAATAAGGAGGGAAAATATGAATTTGAAATGTAACCACCAATAAGAAGAATTCAATGCCTAAAAATCCATCAAATGCACTTCCCTATGTCTGTTTGGTGTGTTTGAAGAAGGAATTAGGGTGAATTAGATAAAATAGGGTGGTTAAGAAATTAGATCTACTCATTAATGCTCAGAAAGATATTTTCTGATTTCTCACCTACTAGGTCTACCAAGAATTTGAATTTGAATGTCTAGCACTGTAACCTATGTCAACAGCTATCTGATAAGTCCATGTGCACACTGATTGGAGCTTTATAGAAAAATTTACAGCTATTAGAAATTTTTATGAGTCGTTGGTGCATGTGGCACACGTAAATCAGCTGAAAGGATGACCAAATATGTAAATGTTTTTTCTTTTCTGCCATGTGTCACTCTTTGATTTTTTTCAAGGATCTGGTGTAATATTGGTGCACTTTTACTGGTTGTGTGTGGCACACTTAAGCATGTTAGAGGATGAATTGACATAGAAATTTGCAAGGGAGGGTGCAAAGATATGCACATGTAAGAAAATGGCATGGGAAGAAGGCAAAAGGAAGACACATGTAGGGAAATGAGGAAAATTTGTGAGTAAAGAACACATGGTTAAGGTGAAACTATTACAAAGTAATATGTGGGGCACACGTGAGGTATAAGGACTTAGATGATTGAATCAAGTATAAGGTGCATGCACAATGGGAATAACTACTTAGGAACAAGGCAAATGCATAAAAGATGTGTCTAAGGGGAAAATGGAACAAAGAGGACAAGGAAAGGAAGGGAAGAAGGGGAAGCATGCGAGGGTGAGCAAGGAAAGTAAGAGAATGTGCCAAGTGAACTCTAGAGTGTGGAACCTTGCAATTAAGAGTTTGGATCCAAAATATGTATACAAGTTACCCAAATAACTAGGAGAGTTATTTGGATAACAATTTTGGTGAATTTTGGGGCCATCTATCTACTAGATGATGGAGATCAGTAGCTTGAAGCATCCATTGTGCATGGAGTCTATTATGTAATCATGAAATTATGATTTGTAACTTTGAAGAACTACCCCTCAAGTCACTTGAAGGATCATTTCTTGACTCTACTTTGAATCTTGTAAACTGCTAAAAATGTGGTCATCCTAGAAGAAAAAGAGGAGCATGCGTAGGAAGCACACGAAGAGAAAGAACTATGTACAAACAAATGATGTGTATGTGGTGCACTTATAGGAATTGAAACTACTCTAATATATACAAAATGATGCTACAAACTTAATGGAAGGGTTTGAGATAGATCCCATTTATTGAGATTTACAACACGGCTCCATTAAGATGATTTAACTCAAAAGAGTTATCCTCTTTGCATGAACTGATGGTGTATGGGCCACTCTAAAGTGCATCAAAATTTGAATGGTGCCTTAGTTTAGCTTTTTCATAATCCTATTTTAAGACTATGTCCCCAAATTTTAAAGCTTTGGGCCTACCCTTTTTGTCAAACCATTTCTTTGTTATTTACTAATGCTGCTCTAACCTGATCATGATAGAGTTCCTTAATTCTTCAAGATTAATAAGCTCTTCCATTTTTAATTCTCTCTATTCTGTGCCTTCAAATTATAGCTACTAGGCAAGTGTCAATGAGTTCAACTCTAGTGTCAAAAGAAGGGTGTCCACCTTTCCATAGAAAATATTGCAAGGAAAAGTTCCTATTACCTTTTTAACTGTGATTCTATTTTCCCAGAGCATGCGCAAGACCTTTGTATTCCATTATCTTTGGATGATGTTCATTGTGCACTTCATTATTATGATCAGGTTCTTATTTGTTGACCCTTCCAAACCATTGCCTTGGGGGTAATAGTTGGAATAATTTTTTAGATAGATGCCAAAATTTAGAGCCCAATTAGTGATTATGGTCCCAAGGAAGGTTTTTTCATTATTGGAGATGATGGTTTGAGGAACACCAAACCTTGTGACTATGCCCTTGATAAATTCAAGGATGACGGACTCGGTTGATTCCTTGAGTTAAAAACTTTTGTCCATATGGTGAAGTAGTCTTTAGCTGTCAGGACCCACTTGTGTTAAATGCTTGAAGGACGATTGGTTCATGCCTATGAAGTCGAGACCCCACTATTCAAAAGGCTAATTTGCTTAGATTGGTTAGAGGGGAAGCATTGCCAATATTTTCTTTCCTGCAAAGAAATCGCATTCCTTGAATTTTGTGACTCACTTGTGTGCATATGCAAATAGGGTAGGCCAGAAGATTCTTTCCATTATGATCTTCATTGCTATAGTTTTGGCAGAAAATTGTCCACCTGAGAATCCATCGTGAAATTTTTCTAACACTATTTTAGTCTACACGTCATTGATACATCTTAACAACATGCCATTAATATTTTTCTTGAAGATAATTCCATCAATCAAAACATAAGGGATAGATTGTAACCTCATATGTATTCTCTTTGTCTTTTTTAACCAGGAGGGAATACACCTTTGGAAAGGAATGTGATCATTTCCTTCATCCAGTTGTGTATTCCAGGATCTATATTTTTCTCAAGCTATGCGAGTGGGAGATCCTCATATAGAAATAATTAAGTCTGAGATTCATTTTGTGCATCCTCAGGAAATCACCCTTGCAAAGCATGCTACCTCTTACTAGTTTTGTGGATTTGATAGTCACATCATATTCTATGATTTTGGTCACCTATCATGTTATTTGTTCATTTATTTCTACTCACATGATGAATTATTTGACAACAAAGTGGGACATTAATACCTTAGTATGATTTGTGGAAAGCAATTTTGTAAGTTTATCGAGCACCTGCATGATGGAAAAGACATGCTTCTCCATGTGACTGTATTTTAATTCATAATCCTTAAACATCTAGTTCAAGAAAGTCTATTAGTTCTAGGACAACCATTATTGACATTTTAACTTACCGGACCACTTATCCAAAACGGAACACTTTTTACATCAGTTCTGTCCATTAAGGCCGATAAATGGCTAAGTCCCGAAATACTCTGCATTGATGGGTACGTTAGCCCTATACTGACGGTGCCATATTGATTTATCTTTATTGAAGTTTTCACTACCTTGCTGTTGTCCTTAACTTTGCACGATTCCTCTTGAGCTAATACATGGTGATGCCTACGCGCCAATTGTGCAAATTTAGGGAGGAAAATTTTAATGTCCCAACAAAGAGTGGATCATGTATTTCGAGGAAGAGATTGAGAGATTTCTTGAGTAGATTTGGAGAAGGGAAAGAGAAGAGGAGAAATGCTATTCTAGGATAAAAGTTGTGACGCAAACATCCTTGGTGAAAGTCATCTTCATGTGAGCAAGTATCTAAATGTTCCATGTGCCAGAAAAAACTGGAATTTTAGAGGTTAAGAGACTTACCCATACTTATAGTACCGTAGCTCTCGAAGAGACCTTCTCTAGGTGTGGCTACAGTAAAGTGTGAATGATTGTGGTAAGCCCTCTAATCTTGAAAATAATGTGTGTATGTCATCAATGTAACTTCCCAGTATATTAACTCATTGATGTAACAACTTTTTTCAAGGTCGACCACTTATTGGCACGATGAAATGTCACTTACCATTTTTCTTGTAAGCACCCAATAAGGGAATCTTACTGATTTTCATAGTTCCCCATTTGGTTATTTTCAATGTGTTCTTAATCTGAACACTCATTCCTGTAGGGTTCCTCATTGAAACTTGAATTACCCATCTACCATTGTCTAACCTGTTGAGGCTTTGATGAACGACAAAAGTCTGAAACATGATCTCTGAGGGTTGATGAAGCAAATACTTTCTTGGCTTTTTAGAAATGAGGGGGATGGTTCCTACCCATGCTTAGTGAAATGCGACAGAACATAGCTAGTTATGATTTCACCGTTGTCATTGATCACACCCTCTGAAACATAGGGATTCGATGACCCAAGATAGAACCCCATTGGAAAAGACTAAAGGTCTCATGCAATGAGTTTAAGGCAATGAATCCTTGTGTCATGAGGGGATCTAGCTTTGCTAACATTTCACACAAGCTACCATGTTTGACGGTCACATTGAACTAGGATCACGGTCAATTAAATGTTGGCCAATAACTTGGATCAAATATTTTGAAGAATTGTATTCACAATGAGAAGCTAACACCATAAAGTGTTTTTGACAAAAAGAGATTTCGTGGCCCACTTTTCTTCATGGTGTATTGAATTACTAGAACTGATGTAAGATCATTCTCATACGAATAGTGAGTTAGTGCATGAAGTCTTTTTACTTGGAGAAAAGGATTTAGACCAACCATTTTACCTCCTGTTTATTGGCATCATGATCACTTTGAAGAAAGGTCCCCATAGTTGTCAGAAGACGAGTCGATCTGATGGGTATGCTTGATGAGAATGGAAGATTTATCGATTGGGTGAACTTCATGGTATATTTGTACATTGTCAAACACAAGGGTCTAGTGCAATGGTGTTCCATTAGTCTAGACCTGGATAAGGTATGATCAGCTATTCCCCTAAAGTGATTGCAACCTTTTCACAATAATGAAGATTTTATGTCGGCAGGTGGAGCTAGGTATCTAGAGCCAAGCAGTGATCATGGCCGAGTTGATCATCTATGTGCAAATTCATTTAGTAGAACGGCATCATGGCAAATGGTTATGAAGCTGTGAAAGGTCTCAAATAAGGTGGTCAGAATCTATATCTTATAAGTTTTAGACTCTTGAAGGATTCACCTGAAACTTACACATGGTATAGGCTAGTAAATAACCATTTTTATTTCCCTGAATATCTAAGAATCACCTCAAAGATATTGATTGACTTAACATCTAATTAATGGTGAAAACACAATGAGTGCCACGTGGCGGATACTCAGCCACATTGTTAGAATTGATACAACTCAAAATCAATGCACCTGAAAGACAAATTCAGAGGTCATACTTTGAAGAGGTCAATGAGTGACTAAAGTATCTAGCTCCTACCTCCATTTCTTCCATGTCTTGGAACCGTCAAATGAAAGGGACATGAGTGGCATCAATTTTCAGCCAGTTTCATCTAAGGTGATGACACGTGGTAGCTAGATATTCATGCTGGAGGAAATGCAAAGTTAGAGTATTCCAAGCCCAGGGGCATATGTCTTCTAGTTAGGTCAGCGATAGCTGGCTTTATGGAATTTTAATGGGGGCTGGGCACACTTTTCCAACTCTTGATGTCCCTAGACCTTGAGGAAGCATAAGGTGGACGTGAAAATGTCGATGCTAGGCTCCTGGAGTTTGGCACATGATATCTTAGTTTTCTGGCTAAGTACTTGAAAAAAGAATGAGGTGATAAGGTTGAGTAGACGTAATGGCTGATTTGGGATGGTTGAAAAATTATGCGCTAAGATCTTGAATTCTAAATGGAAGTGTATTATGAGACCTTCCTAGTCTTGGCTAGGGGCTACTACTTCTTTATTAGAACCAAAACAAGACCACTCTAAGAGAGTCTAATCAGATGAGAAATGCATTGGTACTGCCTAAAGCATATGGTTAGATGGCTAAGAAATGTATTGCCTACAAACCTGGTTGGTCACTCCAGTGTTAGGAGAAATAATTTCACCATGCATGTAGGTTGAAGGAAGGTATTGTTTTATTGTATGTTTCAATTTTGATTTATGGCTATCTGGATCCAAATCAATAGGCTTCTAATCCCAACAGGACTATTCTTCACTAAGAATGATCCAAGGTTGACATTTAAGAAAGTTGCGAGATAAAATGATGAATGGATTGCAACTTTCCATGTAGGCTAAGGTTTCAGATTCATAGATTAGAAGGCCAGAGCCATGTTCTAGAATAGGGGTTTACTCCAGTCCTAGCAAGATCAAGTTGTCTATGCCACTGGTAAAGAAATGAGGTGAAACCAGAGACCGATCATAGTTTTATCAGAAAGTACCAAAATGGTTTTACACTAATCGGCGATGGAAGATATACCAATACGGTTGAGAGGCCTGGTGGAATGACTAGACAGATCCGGGATATCTTGGAGGTGCTTGAACTTTAAAAGTTTGGATAGAGGAAAGGGATTCATCTACAGAAATCTGTCCAATATCCTTGTGAATGATGTCATGAGAACAGATTTAGTAGGTCAAAATGGCTCGCTAATTGGTCTAAGTATTAAGACATTTCCTTATGGCCAACAGGTGGTTGCTTCTAGATAGTAGAGAATCGGTTATCCCCATTCAGGGGTATGAAGGCAGTCTGGTAAGTTGCATCCCACATCTGGAGTAAGTAAACATTTGATTAGGAACCTCGAGAAGGTTGCGCGTCCATCGGGTGAGTAGCCTATTAATTTTTCTAGGTGAAGTGACCAGTGAGCTGAGACCTCAACTGAAGTGTTAGTTACTATGCCTGGTAGGGGAAATTATGGTTCATCATTGGGACAATGCTACCTTTTTTCAGTATGCTACATCAAAATGTGGCTATGCATAATGCAGAGTCCCCATGTATGATTTTGTGACGAGGAATGATGTTAGCATTAGGTGGATTCGACGACTAGTCAAGAATGGGTTAAGAAGATAGGAACACTGAGATGAAGACGTTGATGGACGTCTTTTCTGACCAGAAGAGTAAATGTGAGGATGCATTAATTCCATGATACTTTCTTTAGTTTGATGGGTTTGGCATAGAGTTGAATGAGTTACGATACTATGGATCCATGATGTTATTTGTAGAATTTTAGGCATATCAGGATAAGACTAGGCAAGAATAAAGTTGCTATAGTCCTGAAGGAAAGAGGCGAAACACTCTCCTATTCAGTAGCATCTAAAGATTGGCCGTATCTTGTAGATCATGTGGTGGGAAGGTGTGTCACATGAGTGTATACTTTGGAGTTAGGCAATTTTGATATGGTTAAATTCCAGAGGAACAAGAGTTTGGGTTTTTGTGGAAACCTAGAGGGTCATACGATATGTGAATTAATGTTAGCTATAAAGATCTTGATAATTGACCCAGGGTATGAGGATGGACTCACTCGTAATTGACAGGATGAATGACATCCACCATACGTAGGGGCAGGAAGTAGGTTTGGGATCAATGGCGTTGGTCCAGGCATACATGAATGGGAGAGAAGGAGGAGAGCCTCACCATAGGTGGTTGATGAGGTCAGAGGTCCCAGATGGAACTTGAAGAGGTTTCATGAAATTGAAAAAGTTAGGATGAATAGATTGGAAGAGATCTATGAGAACCCTTGTGGGTGATAGATGGTGACAATGGTACCACATGGGGTGGATTATGGTTCTGTCTTCCTTAATGAGGGAAGCGCAACACAAGGACCCTTTTGACATCTGATGAGAGCTGGTCTGTGGTAGACCCAATGAGCCACTAGTTGGTGCACATTGTGACCTATGCTTGGCCACCTAGCCCTTAGAAAATGATAGTGCTTGGCAGAATTTGGAAGTTCATTATAAAATTGAAGCCAAAGCCTTTCCATGCGTAATGGTGAAGGAAAGTGTGAGCGAAGTGATCACCACATTAGTAAGGAAGTGATAAGTTAGAAGAAAATGGTCGTGTTCTGGGATGAAGGTATTGGGTTTATAAGTGGAAATATCAAGTCCCCCATATAAGACAACGCAGTAAGATGCGAAGGGTTAGGGAGGACCATAAGGAAAAACCCCACCTAATTTGGTAGGTGCATCATCAGGACAGAGAAGTGATGTGCTACCTGTTGGAAGTGTTCCCATTGGGGGAATTGTAGAGTAAGGAACGTGTCGAAATTATGTAGGTGGTACTCCCCCACTAGTACGAGGAATTGAAAGTAGTACCTTCTACAGGAATCAATAGGTCGAGTATGTGGAGTAGTGGGGATATACGACTCACTACCTTGACTATGAAAGTAGGAGTTAAGTTTAGTTGTGGATGCTGGGTGCTTAACAGATCTATCCCTGTGTGCATGTATAAATTTGCTTAATGCTAAATCAAATGAAGCAAGAACTACCACCTAAAATAGTTCTACAATTTAGCTAAAACAAAGCATAAACACCATCATGATAAGAATTAAACAAGGGTTAGATGCTAGCATTCATCAATACAAACTTTGAAACTAACAATGCTAAATATCTAAACTCCTCTATTCTCTAACAACAAATAAATGAATGGACCTAAGTAAGCTCCATGGCTATCAAAATAGTTATCCTTAATGCTCCAAGAAGCCTAGGAATGGGGGCTAATAAAAAGTTGGGCTACAAGACCCTTTTGACACTTCCCATATGACTCAAGCACTTTAAGAAAGAGGCTTAACTCTTCAAGATGATGAACTCTCAAAAGGGCAAGGTGCAAGCTCTTAGTCTCTTTTCTATATGCTTTGCATTTGCTCTCTTAGAAAGTTTAGGTATAAGTAAAAAGGTAGGTGGAGGGCTCTTTATATAGCCCAAAGGATAAAGGATTCAACACATTCTCATGAATGTGGGATAAAGGTAAAACATGATTAGGAATGGATCAGGTTGCTTTATTAAAGGTAACCTTACTTTAGAAGGGTTTAATACATGTTTAGCAAGTCATGGGAGCTGGGGGTATTTTAATTAATCAAAGGTGATTAATTAATAGGTAGATGTAAGCTTATAGAAGCCAATTAGAGGAATATTAGTGTGATTTAGGCTATTAGAAGGGGATTAAATCAATTAAATATTGATTTATTGGTTAAATCAAAGGGAAAGCTAATTAATTAATAATAATTAATTAGTCTAGGTAGAAGGGGTGATTTATTAACAGAAGGTCGTTAATTATGGTATGTTGGATAAGCAACTTAATTAATTATCTTAGTGTAATTAATTAATGATGATATGAGGGAAAAATGAGTGTCTTTGACGATATGTCGTTGATTTGCGAGAAAGGAGATAGATTAGCACAATTTAAGTATTTAAATTGCTTGGGCATAATTATAGGTGTCTACATTTGCCCCTCTTTGGGGTGGCATAAGTGATGCCACTTCAAAGATAGTAGACAAAAGAGATTTTGAAGAGATGGAAGAAAAATTATTAGGATGGAGAGATGCCCCCTCGAGTGTCGATGGGGTGATAGAAGAACTCGATCGATGATCGAAAAAAGGTGAGAAGTAGGCAGAAGAATGGGGACGAGGCAGGATGCCCCAAGGAGAGGGAGAATCAGGGGTGAAAGAGAAGTGGTGTAGAAGAAATATGGATGAGGGGGAGAGAAGAGCTTAGCCTCTAGCTGCTTATTTGTTTGGAACAAATTTGATGTCATCATATTGCCATGAGGAAACTACATCATCGGTCCTTATGAAAAATATAAGCATACGACAAAGGTAGAATGACATGAAAAGCCATAATACGAACAATTGTCCATTGCTGAAAATACCAACTCCACGCAACATACAATAATGCAATGCAATACGAGAAGGAAACAAGCTCATATAACAGGGAAAACAAGTACGAACACACATATCTAACCCAACAACGGTCAAGACAGTTGTACAAATGTTTTGTTATCAGTGCTGAAGAGATCCACAAGTTCGTGATTGATGACAAGGGTTAAAAATGATGCCCCAAGCAAGGATACATGCAAGGGGAAATGAAAATGGACACGGGGTCCATGAAAAGCATTTGTGCGCAACGAAACAGCACCAGGCAACCAAAAGTGCCCCAGAGTACAGACGAAGCAAGTAGCTAGCTTTTGTGAATGGTTATGAATCCAGTGATCCGCGAGTCGTATTAATCGAGGGAAGATGTGAGACAAACCAACAGGATATGGAGAAAATACTATGCGCAAGACACAAGTTTCAGCTGTAAGAAGCAAGTTACCATTTTGTAGGGTGTTTTACTTTTTAGGAAATTTTTTGAAAAATTTTGCCTTGTTTTTTGGATTTTTTTGATATATATATATATATTGTTTTTGTTGTTTTCTCGAAACAATGTTCTATTGTTTGTGTGTTTTTCTCGAAACAATTTTCTATTGTTTTTGTGTTTTGTGAAACAATTTTCTTATTGTTTTTGTGTTTTCTCAAAACAATGTTTCTATTGTTTTTGTGTTTTGTGAAACAATTTTCTATTGTTTTTGTGTGTTCTCAAAACAATGTTCTATTGTTTTATATTTTCTCGAAACAATGTTCTATTGTTTTTGTGTTTGGTGAAAACAATGTTTCTATTGTTTTTGTGTTTTTAACAGTTTTCCAAAGCTATGTGCAGGTAACACAAGAAAGCATGGATGCCCCCAGCGTTAGGTGGAGAATATACAAGGGCAGAAGCCACACGCTTATGAACAAGAAGGTGAAGTTCATTGAGTTTCCCCCAGCGTAAGATGGGAAATAACGAAAGACCACGTCCCTTACAGACGAATAGAAGAAGGCAAAGCCGGATCAAGGCTAGACTAGATGGTGTGCACAAGGAAACTCGAAGGTAGAACCAGGTCCAGGACAAAGACAACTACCCTTCTAATACATAATGCTTGTGAACAACGAATCCTCCCGAGGCGCCAGAAACCGGTTTTCACCCAAGGGCTTGTCGAAAGTGCCACAATTGCGTGGTTTTCACTAGTGGACGACCTATTTTCTTTTTTTAAAAAAAAAAAAAAAATATTTTTTTTTTTTGATGTTTTTATTTTTTTGTGTGATTTTTATGACTTTCTTGTGCCATGTTTAGGCATAAAACCTCTTAAGATGCATGTAATTCATGTGCTCCTGGAGCTCATCACCATTGGGGTGATCCAACTTGTATGCCCCTGTGCCATACTTGGCAACTATGACATAGGGTCCCTAACCAGTGTGGTTCGAACTTCCCTTTCTTTTCTCGCTTTGCTCTGGTGTTGAACTGGTTCTCCTTCGTAACTAAATCACCCACCTCAAACTGGTGAGGGATGATTCTCTTGTTGTAGTTACGGGAGATTCTGTGTTGATATACTTTCAGGTGATTAAGAGCGCGAATGCGCCTCTCATCCAGGAGCTCTAACTCAGGCCAATCTTGCCACTCGGTAATCTTCATCCTTATCCGAAATAGTCTCGAAGAGAAATTTGCAGGAATGGGAGTTCAATCTCTAAAGGGATGATAGATTCTGTCCCGAACACAAGGGAATATGGCGTCGCACCCGTAGGAGTGCAAAGTGATGTTTGGTAGGCCCAGAGGGCTGGGTGGATTTGTAGGTGCCAGTTTCGACCAGTTTTGCTAACCATCTTCTCCATTATCCTTACCAAAGTCTTGTTTGTTGCCTCAGATTGTCCATTACCCTTAGGGTAATATGGCGTGGACCATTTCAATCTGATTTGGAACCGTTGGCATAAGACCTTTCATAGTTTTGTTCTTAAATGACTTCCCATTATCCCGTGACAATGGCTGCAGGGATACCATATCAGCAAATAATGTGATTCATGATGAATTTAGAAATCTGTGCTCCTGTGACACTAGGTTAAAGGGACAGCCTCCACCCATTTTGTGACAGTATTCTGTAGCCTGTGATGATATGTGTATGACCATCAGATGAGGTAGGAGTAAGCTTCCCTATTAGATCAAGTCCCCACTTGGAGAATGGCCACGGGGTAGTGATTGGTTACAATGGTTTGTGATGGAGCATGGATGAAATTTCCATACTTTTGGCATAGCACACATTTTCTAACATAATTACATCAATCAGTTTCCATGGTGGGCCCAATAGTAACCTACTCTTAACAGTTTCTTAGCCAAGACCATTCCGTTTGTATGTGCTCCGCATACTCCTTCGTGTACTTCTTTAATTACTTGGATTGACTCCGTCACATCCAGGCAACATAATAGATTCCCATCATAGCCACGATGATAAAGTGTAACTCCTAAAAGGGTGTAACGGGCTATCTGGCGAATCAGGATTTTCTTTTTAGAATGGGAGATATTGGGAGGGAAAGTATTGTCCTTAAGATAGGTGAAGATGGGTTCGTACCATGGGGAATAGGGACCAACAACCTCACAAGCTAGGAAAGATTCTGGTACGTCATACGTGGGCTCGTGTAGATTTTCTACGAAAAATGGCATATCATTGTTCCTTGGCGGAATACGAAGCATAGATCCCACTGTTGCCATAGCATCTGCCGATATGTTTTGCGCTCTTGGGATCTGCTCAAAGGTAATGCACACAAAATACTCTTTCAGAGTTTCCACTAACTTCTCGTAAGGTATGAGCTTGTCATCCTTAACTTTATACTCATCATTAACCTATTTGATGATTAGCTGTGAATCACCTACAACCTTAACATGTTGAATATTCCACTTGATGGCTAGCTTCATCCCTGTAATGAGTGCTTCATATTCCGTAATGTTGTTCGTGCAAGGGAAGGCCAGGTGGAAAGCCTGTGGTATAGGATCACTTGAAGGAGTAATAAGGACCACTCCTGCACCTGAACCATGAAACGTAAAAGATCCATCAAAATGTATCTGCCATATGACAAATTCTTCAATGTAGAGCAAAGATGCATCTGGCAGATCCAGACTCAAAGGTTTTGTGCTTTGCAAAGGTGCTTTTGCTAGCTGGTCAACAAGTACTTGTCCTTTAATTGATTTTTGATGGAAAAATTCTATATCAAACTCACTGAGTAGAATGATCCAATTAGCCATTCTTACCTGTGAGGGCAGGTTTGGAAAACAAATACTTGAGTGGGTCAACCTTGGATATGAGCTTGGTCTTAGTATTTAGCAGGTAATGGCGAAGTTTCTGAAAGGTAAAAACAATGGCCAAGCAAGCCTTTTCAATCTGAGGATAATTACGTTCATAGGCAATGAGGGTGCGACTCAAATAGTACACTACTTTATCTTTATGGTTAAGGTCATATTGGGCGAGCAGTGCACCAATAGCGTATTGTGTAACAGAAATATAGAGAAAAAGTGGTTCTCCCAGAGTGGGAGGCATGAGGACAGGTGGATTAGTCAGGTATTGTTTAAGCAAAGCAAAGGCTTGTTGTTGCTCAGGTCCCCAGATGAAAGTGATTTCCTTCTTAAGCAAATGAGTGAATGAGTGACACTTATCTACAAGCTGGGAGATAAAGTGGTGAATGGCTTGAATTTTCCCTTGCAAGCTACGCAGTTGCTTTATATTCTCAGGTGGAGGCATTTCTGTGATGGCAGACACTTTAGCAGGGTCTACCTCAATACCTCGTCTTGACACGATGAAGCCTAATATTTTCCTAGATAGCACACTGAAGACACACTTCTTTGGATTTATCTTGACTTTGTATTCATGTAGGCATTCAAAGATACGCCACAAAATGATAGGATGATCCTCTCTTGTTTCTGACTTTCCCAGGATGTCGTCTACATCGTCTTTCTTGATGTCATGAATCATATCGTGAAATATTACTGTCATGGCCCGCTGATAATTTTCTCCCGCATTCTTAAGGCCAAATAGCATCACCTGATAACAGAAGGTGCCCCAAGGAGTTGTGAAAGATGTTTTTTGTTGGTCTTCCTCAGCGATCTTAATTTGATTATAACCCAAAAATCCATCCATAAGTGATAGCATTTTGTACCCTGCGGTCGAGTCAACAATCATGTCAATGTTGGGAAACGGAAAGTCATCTTTAGGGCAAGCTTTATTGATGTCCCTAAAATCTGTGCAAATTTAGATACCAATAGGTTTCTTCTGGACAGGAACAATGTTCGATATCCATTCAGAATAATCAATTAGCCTGATGAATCCTGCTGCAAGCAACCTTTCCAATTCTTCTTTAACTAACAAGGCCACTCTTGGGTGCATATTTTGAAGCTTTTGTTTGATAAGCTTAGCGTCTACGTGCACAACCAGGTTATGCACGACCAAATTTGGATCTAAACCGGGCATGTCTTTGTAAGACCATGTGAACACATCAATAAAATCTCATAGTAGCATAGTGAATGTCTTTTGTTCTCTGGTTGAGAGTGATGCTCCCAATTTTACTATCTTGGGATCTTCTTCAGTACCAATATTGACATCAATGGTTTCTTCAACTAACAATTTTGATAAATCCTCCATACGCGTAGGATCGGGAGGTAGGTTGAGATTTTCATCCAAGGATGTCTCTACGAGATTTTCATCCTTGGCGTGGTCACTTTGTTTTTCCTTTGATTTTCTTATTTGTTTTTCAGCCAATGCCTCAAAGAGGTTTTCACTATGTGACTTAGACTTCGATTTTTTCCGAGGCTTTTCTTTAGAACTCTTGCCCTCACTTTTCTTTAAATTTTTCTGACCACGAAGTTCAGCCTCCTCACCAAAGTAGGCACAGGTGTCTAAGTTGATAAAGAAACCCTTCTTGTGATCTCCAATGGGAATTGTATCCCTTATGCCCATGAACTCTGCAATAACCTCATCATTCTCAAATAAATCTAGTGGCACATGACATTGTTGGTCCCATTCAACAAGGGAGGGGTATACAAGGTCAAGGGTTGGTTCAGTGGGGGTGATGGTTAGGACAACGTTATTCATGAAAAGGTTCATGGAGGCCAGATCCTCATATTGGCTACAACAGGAATCCGTATCACTGTCTAGATAATCGGAGCTATCCTCATTATCAGAACAAGTCACATCTTGATCGTTGGGGTGTGCTCCATAAGGGTGAATCCCAATGCCATATCTTTCTATTTTGAAATGTGGAAGAGGGACTTGTTCTCTTTGTCCTTGTTCATTCCTCCCACATCCTAGGCCTTTGTAGCCCATGGAGTACATAATTTTGCTAGATTTTTCATATTCTGGGGTTTGATAACAAGATGGCTGAGTGTCCTTAGGGATCCAAGTAGTCGGTGGATCAAGTAATTTTTCCTCAGCTAACAAGCCTCCAAGTAGGAACGACCCAATAGTGTGTTCCTCTCTAGGTCTCCTAAAGCGGTAGTTGGGTCGACCTCTAGTCTTGGGTGACTAGGAGAGGTCAGAAACCAAGAGCACTTGTTGTACATTATACTCCCCATAGCCATATTCCAGAATTTTCATCTCCCATGAATTAAATGGAGATGTTGAAGTAGATGCCCCATGAGTGCAAGAACTAAGAGAATTTGAATCTACTCGAGATTCCATGGCCTTAGAATGAAGAGGGACAACTATATCTGTGGAGAGACATGCATATGTACCCTTTCGTGCAAAGCTATTAAGATCTCTATAATGAGCAAAGGGCTCTGAGTCTCCTGGTATTGTTACTGTATGTCCCTCATGCTTCAGCTTGATGCATTGATGAAATGTTGATGGCACTGCTTGCATGGCATGGATCCATGGTCGGCCTAGAAGCATATTATATGGAAGTTCCAAGTCTAAGATGTGAAACTTTGTTTGATGGCAAGTGGGGCCCACCTCCATTGGCAGCGTAATGGTGCCTGCTGACTCTCTTTCCATGTTGTTCTATGTGGTGATAGTGATGATATGGGACTCAAGATATTCTTCCATATGTCCCAATTATTTGACTAATTTAAGCATGCATATGTTCAATCTAGATCCATTATCCACAAGCACCCGTTTGATTTTCCTACGGGCAACGACTACCTCAATGTATAAGGGAAGATTATGTGTAGGATTCTCGGTAGGGACCTCCCTATGGTTGAAAGTGAGATGCTCATTTGGTACAATATTTGCCACCGCGGCTTGAAGGTATGCAGGATTGACTTCTAAGGGCACTCCCGACCCCTGAAGAGTTTGATACAAAATGTCCTTATGCACAATGGATATCTTGAGAAGATCTAAGATTGAGATCTTAACAGGTGTCCTCTCAAGTTGTTCTAAAAGGTTATATTTACCAGTTTGTGGGGTCAATAGAGAGGGTTCTAGAATCATGAGGCATGCACACCTTGTTACCGCAGCGCAGTCCTTTCCTTTGATCCGAATGGTATTGACACGGTCAGCAGGGGATTGAATACATCCAATAAGTGAATCGTAATGATTGTTATCTCTTTTGGTATACAATTAATTTACAGCTTTATAGGTTTGGGATGACTCTCCCCAATCCGGTTTTTCCTTTTCTGACTTATCATGCTTGGGGAATGGTTCCTTATAAATCCCCATTTTCTCATTACGTGTTTGCATGTGGCTAGGGTTATCCACCTCTATCTCCCCGTTGTCAATGAGGTCTTGAATATAGTGGTGAAGTCACAAACATTTGTCTATTTTATGACCTTTAACATGATGCATTTCACAGTATTCATGCTCCTTATACCATGAAGGTTTAGGAGCGTTGTCATCAAATGGTTGCGTTGTAGGATAGGTCATCATGTGGGCCGCATCCAAATATTTTAGTATGACAGACAATGGCTCATTGAAGGAGGTGAATGTTCATCGCTTTGGTGGTGGTTAAACTGGGCCCTTGGTCATTTTAAAAGGTTGACTGGTTTGGACTATTTGAACATGTTTGGAATCAGTGATTCCATCTCCCACCATGTTTTTGTTTTTGTTAAAGATCTTTGGCTTTTCAACGGGTTTGACACTTTGGTTGTCTTTAGATTTGGTTTTGAGGGTGCCTTTGGCAATGAGAGCCTTTTCTATTTGAATCCCTTTCTCGATAATCTCCTCAAAGGTGAGAACACAATGCGTTTGGAGGTGGAAAGCTATATCTGGGTTGAGATTAGGGATGAAAATACTGACCAGCTGCTTCTCAGGGAAAGCGCAAGGGAAGCGACTAGCTATCCCTCTCCATCGTTGGAGGAAGATGGCGAAGGTCTCATTTGGGCATTGTTTTGTGCCGCACAAGTCTGCCATGGTGATGTCACTCTTTATGTTATACGAGAAATGACGCATGAATCTTTCTACCAATTTTGGCCAGGTGAAAATTGATCCTCGTGGTAAGCGCATAAACCATTCCAATGTTTGACCTCTAAAACTCTTAGGAAAAAGTCTGATGAGGTAATTATCACTATAAGACACCTCTTGACATGCCATGTAGAAATCTTTAACATGATCCCTTGGGTCTCCCTTTCCTTTGTATTTGTCAAACTTTGGCATATCAAATTTATTTGGAAAGGGTTGAAGGTTCATTTTCTTGTCAAAAGGATAGGGGCATAGTTCTTCGTATTGGTATTTCCTAATACTCCCCTATATTGCTTTCTTAGTATGCTTGCAAGTGTTGCTTTCATAGATTTCACTTCTTGTGCGAGCAATTATTCTTTAGTGGGAGAAGTGGGGATGTGTACATGATGATACCCTGTGTCTTCTTCTCCTTGGTTTTCTCGATGGAGTTCGTGGATCCTAAACTTAGGCTTTGACTTTTGAATGTTCTTGTTTGTGTCTTTTTGTACCTGGAAAGTAAGCAAAGCTAGTTGTTGGCTTAGGTTACTGAGTTTTTGTTGGATTGTGACTTGGTTTGTGTCTTCTTCTTCTAAAGTTTCTTCCTCTTCGTATTATGGAGGTTCTTCCCCTGTCTCATGTTCTATCTTGTTTCTTCGTGGCACTTTGATGAGGGGTATTATATGCCCTACCACTTTATCATTTTCTACGTAAGAAGTGGAAGCATGCCCACCTGTTAAAATTTCTTCCATATTGATAAGGGGGCGTTCTTCCTTAGTAGTGTCATAAGTAGGTAATATTGGTTCATTCTTGGTGGGAAATTTGGCCCCTAATTCCATGACCCGTGCCAAAACTCTATCTTTATTTCTAAGGAGAAACTCATCTAGTAGAGTGGGGTCAAAATCAAAGTTTGCGTGTGGTGATTCTAATTCATTTCCACTATGGTCAACCATTTCTTCTATTTCCTTTTCTGCATAAAATAGCAGTCCTAGATCGTGTCTGATAAATGGGTTTGACTCTTGTTTGTTAGAGGTTTCCCAAGATTGCGCCTATTGTTCCTCATATGTTTGTTTCTTTAAACCTAGATGCATCTTGGGAGCCATGTTTTCGTGATAAGTTTCACTAAGGTAAGTTGTATATTTGTTCAAAATTTAATGACTACCCCTAAGTGAAACACAAGTGTACATGTTAAGAGTAAATTAACAGTGAGAATATCAATGTGATAGAAAGATAAAGTCACCAATGAAACAATCGTTTGGTACCAAAACTTAATCAAATGAAGTACCTCCTAGACTACGTTTTAAAGTAATTTGTGACGCCAGATGATTAAAAATATGTCTCCACTTATGCCAAGTTCACAGGAATGAACAAGATGTAAGTAAATACATGAAGTTAAATGTGATATCCCAATCAAGATATATGATGAGCAAGCTCAAGTTTGATTAAGACCTATATCTCAAAAAGTGTCAATTATGATTTGTGAATGACACAACAATATCACCAAGATATGTTAACCCACTTTGCAAGAAAGTGAAATATTGATATCGAGGTGTTATTGATATAACATACACAAATGGTGGTGCTTATCACCTTTTGAAATCGAGGTAATAATCAAACCGAACAAAAAAAAAATGCTCAAAGTATAGCTAGGAATAGTTAAGAATGTGTGCAGCATAACCATACAATATAGGTATTTATGTCGAGTTTACAAGAAACAAGACGTAAATATCGAAATTGTAATGATACGAGACAAACAAGCTAACTCCTCTATGGAAGTCTGCAGTGATGAACCACGCCTAACTACAATGAAGATCTTGACGTGGGTATCAAGATCACAATGGCTACCAAATGACATGAAAATTCCTCCACTCACTTTAGACGTTTAACTAACCCAGCCACAAACATGGATGGGCGTAAACAGACATAAAAGTGAGAGAAACAGTCAAATGGAAACACAAAGGTAATCACACCTCTTTTGATCAACAAAGTGTCAAAAGAATATGAAGGAAATAAATCAAGAAAAAATGACAAAAAATGCTAGCCTCACTTTGGCAGAGTTTCGTCTCACCCTAAGGCAAGTAAAAACTAGGCGAAAGTAATACGTCACATGTTTCTCAAAAAGAAGGTTCACAACTCAACACTGTTTTAAAATGGTCAAAGTGGGCTCCTGGCCAAAGTATATTCTCCTAGGTGGTTCTCTCGCCCTAGGTGTTACAAAGTTGCCACGAGTGAGTGTGATTTACCCAAAAAGTCACACTGACTAGTTTGGGAGTATCTCGGCTTTACTTTACCCCCTTTAAGAACAGTAGGAAACTAGTGCGTCTACGTGTACTATCACTGGGGTCACCTCAACGGAAAACCTATAACGCTATCTCACAAAGGAATCACTAGTCAAGTAGGTAGTGTGGAGCACTTTCTATTTTGTCCACAAGGTTCCCTCTTGCGTGGACTACTTTTGGGTTCCTGGAACCACCCCCATTGTTGTAGCTTAAGGTGTTATGCCAAAGGGGTTATGTTCCAGTTGAGTGGAGAGGGACATACCCTTTTCTAAAACCTACAATACAGTATTTTGAATATGTTATTCTTTTTATCTTGTTTAATTAGGTGTGGTTTGATTGAATACCTTTTGACAACCTGTATAACAACTGTATTAGTAGTTTTTGATTTCGTTTTGATTCCTCCTTTCTTTGACAAGAATTTTTAGGTCCTGCACTTAAGCATTAGTAGTTCTCCAAGAAAATCACATTATTTAAAAGAGGATTAAGAGTTGATTTTGATTCTCAAGATCATCCAAGGATGCAAGAGAAGAGCACGCATAACAAATAATCCAACTAAAAAGTAAAGAAAATCTTTTCAATCAATGAACCATACAAAATTCTTGATAAATGTTCATTCCTTTAAACCAAAAGTGAAAGATGAAGTTTCTAATTTACCAAATGTTATAAAATGAAGACTAAAGTTGCTTTTGATTCTCAAGATCACCCTAAGGTGCAAGAGAAGAGCATACACAAACTTTATCCCAACTATATAGAAATGGAAAACTTCAAATCAAAGGACCATTGAAAAATGCATTGTAAAAGGTTCATTCCCTTAAGCAAAATGAATAATCAAGTTTCCAAGTTTAATCCCAATGTTAACAAGATAAAGATAAAAGTTGTTTTTGATTCTCAAGATCACCAAAAGGTACAAGATAAGATCATACACACGCTTTGGTCTAAATCAAGTAAGCATGGAAATACAACATTCATCAAAACATTAGACATGTTAGAAAATGACTAGTTTTAAAATAACAGAAAAACCTGAAATTTATGTAAGTATAAATCCTGAATTTATGTTTTCATTTCATATTTAACTTCAATACCTTTCCAACACAAAAAAATGGAGTCATTTCGAGTTCGGGAGCAAAATTTATGGCCTTCGGAAGATGGGTTACACATATGCTCTTATGCTCATGGGTGTGCACTTGACATGCACTCAAAAAATGTCAAAAAAAAAGTCCCTTAATCTACAAAATGGGAAAAAAATTCTAACCAAGATTCAATTTTGACAACAACCCATCACATTAATACATGAATAGAAGACTCAATGCTATCAAACATTAACATACATGCTCAAGAATTTAAGATTTTCAAGAAATTGACAAAACTAGCATGTAGAATGATGAAAAAGTAAGCTCTAAAAATGAAAACATGATGAAATCTTGAAATTTTCTCACCAAAATTTAAATTTTGACAGAAACCCACCACATTAATATGTAAATAGAAGACTCAGCACTATCAAACACTAACCTATATGCTCAAGAATTGAAAATTTTCAAGAAATTGACAAAACTAGCATGTAAAATGATGAAAAAGTAAGCTCTAAAAATGAAAACATGATGAAATCTTAAAATTTTCCCCTCAATTCCAATTTTTACAGAACTTCACCTCCTTCATACCTACAAGGAAGACCCAACACATGCAAATTCAATAAATCATGTTAAGAAAAACAAGTTAGATCAACATGTGTAAAAGAGGGTTAGTAACCAAAAATAAAATTTAACTACAAAAACTTGAAATTAAGTGCAAAGGACAATGGAGTATGTCCCACTGGGCGTGCCAAATGTGTGCATGTATACTTTGCTTAATGCTAAATCAAATGAAGTAAGAACTACCACCTAAAATAGTTCTACAATTTAGCTAAAACAGAGCATAAACACCATCATGATAAGAATTAAACAAGGGTTAGATGCTAGCATTCATCAATACAAACTTTGAAACTAACAATACTAAATATCTAAACTCCTCTATTCTCTAACAACAAATAAATGAATGGACCTAAGTAAGCTCCATGGCTATCAAAATAGTTGTCCTTAATGTTCCAAGAACCTAGGAATGGGGGCTAATCAAAGTTGGGCTACAAGACCCTTTTGACACCTCCCATATGACCCAAGAACTTTAAGAAAGAGGCTTAACTCTTCAAGATGATGAACTCTCAAAAGGGCAAGGTGCAAGCTCTTAGTCTCTTTGCTATATGCTTTGCATTTTCTCTCTTAGAAAGTTTAGGTGTAAGTAAAAAGGTAGGTGGAGGGCTCTTTATATAACCCAAAGGATAAATGATTCAACACATTCTCATGAATGTGGGATAAAGGTAAAACATGATTAGGAATGGATAAGGTTGCTTTATTAAAGGTAACCTTACTTTAGAAGGGTTTAATACATGTTTAGCAAGTCATGGGAGTTGGGGGTATTTTAATTAATCAAAGGTGATTAATTAATAGGTAGGTGTAAGCTTATAGAAGCCAATTAGAGGAATATTAGTGTGATTTACGCTATTATAAGGGGATTAAATCAATTAAATATTGATTTATTAGTTAAATGGAAGGGAAATCTAGTTAATTAATAATAATTAATTAGTCTAGGTAGAAGGGGTGATTTATTAACGGAAGGTCATTAATTAGGGTATTTGTTGGATAGGAAACTTAATTAATTAGCTTAGTGTAATTAATTAATGATGATATGAGGGAAAATGAGTGATTTTGATGATATGTCGTTGATTTGTGAGAAAGGGGATAATTAGCACAATTTAAGTATTTAAATTTCTTGGGTGTAATTATAGGTGTCTACAGGTATAACGAGCACATTGGTTCAAAGGTCACAAATAATTTTCCAGGTCCAGATAGATAGGTCAGAACAAGAGAAGGCCGGGGTAGGGGTAAGATAAGGAGGCATCAACAACTAACAAGGTAATGTTGAGGAAGGTGGAGGGCTAGAGGGGAAGGTAAAGTGGTCTACGTAGGTGTAGGGGAGGAAAAAGAAAGGGAAGGTAAGGAAAATGAGGTCAATGTGAGGGCAATGAGTAGGCAGGGTAACTGAAAGTGGTCCATATGAACTGATGACTATGGAGAGGAAACGATGGTGGTTGGATAGGGCATCAGACCAGCATCGGTTAATGGTTAATTGACATTGGTTGAGTTGGGTAGGTTATAAAAAGTAAAAAACCCATGTTTTGAAAATTCATCTGTGCATTTGGAAAAGGAGAAAAGGACAAGAAGAGAGAAAAGAGGAAGAGGACAAGAAGAGAGAAAATATGTGGCTCAATCAATCTCACTCATGTGGCTCACAAACTTAGCTTCCTAACTCTCTCTTCTTGGCGAGAGGTGGGGCCATGAGATCGGATCGAGCGAGGTGATTAGTGGAGAGAGTTAGAGGTCATTTGAGGATGGCGGAGGCCAGAGAGGGATTGGGAGGAGTAGCATGGAGGTCGGAGGTTCCACCATGACGGCGGTAGTGAGATTAGGTAGGATTTGAACCTTTTTTATTGATTATTTGGTTAAATTGGTTAGAATATAGGAAATATGAAAAAATGGGGGTTTGGGGGGAAATAATTTCAAAACAGGAAAAATAGAGGGCAATGTGAATGGGGAAGGGTAGGGGGTAGGGAAAAATGGTAATGTAGGAACAATTAGGGGTGTAAGAGGGGATTTGGGTGGGTAGAATGACTAGGAAGGGAAAAAGTGGGGTTAGGAAGTTGGGGCGGGTGGCACGATAGTGAGCGACATTGGTGGATAGTGACCAGTACCGGTCATAAGAACAGTGACCAATGTTGGTCAAAGGGAGACTATGGTCGGTCAAGGGAGAACTAGGGGTGGTTATCCCTTGAGGGAAAAGGGTTAAAGGATATGGGAAGGGGTTAGGGTGGCTTAGGTGAGGGGTAGGGTAGATAGTTTTAGGTGGATGGGTTTGGGTAGGGTTGGCTGAGGGTTAGGGTAGATAGGAAGGGGTTAGGGTGGCTTGGGTGAGGGGTAGGGTAGATAGTTTTAGGTGGATGGGTTTGGGTAGGTTTGGGTGAGGGTTAGGGTAGATATGAAGGGGTTAGGGTGGCTTGGGTGAGAGGTAGGGTAGATAGTTTCGGGTGGATGTGTTTGGGTAGGTTTAGGTAAGGGTTAGGGTAGATAAGAAGGGGTTAGGGTGGCTTGGGTGAGGGATAGGGTAGATAGTTTTGGGTGGATGTGTTTGGGTGAGGATTAGGGTAGATAGGTAGGGTAGATAGGTTTCGGTAGGTTTGGGTAAGGGTGAGGGTAGTTAGGTAGGGTAGATGGGTTTGGGTAGGTTGGATTAGTGACAAGGCCAATGGGATGGGGGTGGGGAAAGAGATTAGGTCATGATGTGGGGTGAAATAAGTAAGTTGAGAAAGGTATACTAATACATTACATTTGTGGGATGTAGGCTCTGAGACGAGCTGCGAATGAGGGCCCAAGTGTTTGCCTTGTTATTGATAGTACGGGTGAGCACGACGCAGGTGGAGTGGCATCATGTTGAAGAGGTGGGATATGATAGTGGTGAGGCACTATCTGACATGTAGTCTAGGAGGTGATTCTGATGGTTGCCCCTCATCAATAGATGGGACTCAACAACCAACAGCTTCCATTTGCCAATGGGTGAGATGATGATCACCTTGGAGGACGTCTATAAGATCCTGTAATTGCCCATATTAGGGGCCAAGGTCTATTTTATCTCTTCAGAGGCGTCAAAGGAGCTACTAGCACCCATTTTTGGTGAGGGTGTAGCAGACTTGACATTCCATAGTGCTAGCATGAGCTATAGAGCGTTGTATAGAGCTCATCTAGAGGAGATGAGATTAGTGGTACTGTTGATGGAGGTAGTGTGTTGCTTCACACTGTTAGATGCAGAGGGTGGGAGATTCCCGAGGTCATTGATGGGAGTCCTGCATGACATGATGATACATCGGACACGGTTCGCATGGGCACCTAGCATTGCTGACGCATGGGTGTATAGAGAGCTACGGGCCTACAGGACGACTGCAGAAGGTTTAGCATTTACTACGTCGTACTACTACATTGTTAGGCTTATAAGCACATTGTTTGTGTTCGACTAGTGGGGATTCCCCGGGTAGATGCATTCCCATGGAGATTTTTGAGAGTGGGGTATAGGTGGTGGGTACCGGCCATGGGAGAGGCTCTGAGGTGCCAGAGCTACTCATGATGTAGCTTATTACAGGAGTTTGTTGGAGGGGCTGCCTAGGGTGGAAATCATTTTGAGGCTGTATGGGGGATTCCCCTCATATAGACAGATGGCCACAGAGCTAGCTGGGCTACAAATACATCTATGGGTAAGGGAAGGAGAGTGGGAGAGCATCAGTGGATACCCATTGAGCAGGTTAGGCAACAGTTTGGGCTAGTCAATGGTGTATCGCCTCCGTTCCCGCAGTACATGAGACATGACGTGGAGAGACCTATGTCTCCACCATGACCCAAAGTGCCTACTAGATAGGAGGAGCATCCTACAGATACACAGAATGAATGATGTTGGGGTTGCAGATGGGTACAGGTGGTGGTGGGGGGTACAGTTACGAGCAGTACCACCCAGGCCAGGGCAGCCAGACTTAGCCACCATCATAGTTCAGAGAGACACCCTACAGGGGCAGGTGGCTACCTTGGTGACACAGCTTGGGATCATGCAGGGACAGCTCAAAAATTTAGAGGCACAGGTTGCCACATTACAAGCCCAGATAGCAACATTGTAGGCTCAGGTAGGGTAGGGACAGGTACTTGCGCAGGAAGAGGCAGGGGGAGATGGAGATGGAGAGGAGGTAGGAAGAGATGGTGGGGAGATAGCTGCTCTATAGGCATAGGTGTAGGCTTTACAGGGCCAGTTGGCCATAGCACAGGGGCAAGTTATGGGTCTGCAGGGTCAGCTGACTGCAGCACATGCATAGATTACTTCCTTGTAGGCCTAAATACAGGCACAAGGACAGATTCCAGGGCTGACTCAGGCTCTAGTACTAGCATAGGGCTCAATGCAGGTTCAGGGATAGGGTCCCATTATATAGGTACCCATATAGGGAGTGAGACCCATGACAACCTTACAAACAGTGACCATGGTCCCATTCAGGGATACCCTAGTAGAGGCATGATATTATTAGGATCATCTGTTAGCTTTCAGGCTAGATGTGCCCTCCTATGCCAAGTACAGAGCGTAGTAACCTCCAGTGAGAGGACTAGATCCCACACTCATAGTGTGGAGGCTACAGGGGGACGGTGAGCCCAGGGACAAGGTCGTGGTGAGGCCAATAGTGTGTAGAGGCTAGCCCCAGGTAACGGGCCATCAGAAGGAGGTGAGCCAGGTGTCAGGTACCAGACAGGTGTGGTAGAGGGGTCAAGAGAGACACAATCATAGGGAGCATTCCCCGATATTAGATGGGGAGATGATTGACTTGCTATGGAACATCTTATGTGTTGAGTCATTTTTGTACGTATTATATATGAGACTGGCCTGTGTGCCAAAGAGGTTTTATATTTATTATTTTTTTGTACATGATACTGGCATATGAGCCAAAGATATTTTTATGGCAATAGTGGCCTGTGAGCCGGCGATGTATGAGAGACATGTATTTTTGAGATGAGTGTACATTATTGATACATGGATGTATTTATATAAGGAGATATATGAGGTGTATTTGATTATGTGTTGTGATGTGTATTTTATTTTATTTTCGTTATGATATGAATGGATTAGGTGAGTTAGGCATGACAGAGTTAGGTCGGTTTAGGCATGGATCAAGTTAGGTTAATTTTAGGCATGGATCGAGTTAGGTTAATTTTACACATGGATTGAGTCAGGTTAATTTTATGCATGGATTGAGTCAAGTTGGTTTAGGCATGGTGGAGTCAGGTTGATTTAGGCATGGATTGAGTCAGGTTGGTGTAGGCATGGTGGAGTCAGGTTGGTTTAGGCATGGATTGAGTTAGGTTGGTTTAGGCATGGTGGAGTCAGGTCGGTTTAAGCATGAATTGAGTCAAGTTAATTTTAGGCATGGATCGAGTCAAGTTAATTTTAGGCATGGATAGAGTCAGGTTGGTTTAGGCATGGATGCATATTTCGATATTTTGGTAATACATGTTAATGCAAATGAATGTAATGGTGTACAATGTTTAAATATGGGTTATAGATGAATATGGGAAATAATGGTAGTGGTAAAAGAGTGTGTGAAACATGAGGAGTGTATGTAGGTCAAATGATGTGGATATGGGATAGATTTTTGAGTTTTTGATATGAACAGGCAATCAGGAAAATGTGGGGGAAAATTGTTAGGGTAAAGAGTGGTCGAGCTAACCTTCTAGGGCTCCATGCCCTGGAAGTGCTGCCTACATAGTCCCGGTGAAAAGGGACCTCAGACCGATGTAGTTCTCCCATAAGCTAGGAAAGAATATGAGAAGATAGAAGAATAGGTAGTGAGGTTGATAGTTAGGTTGGATTCGAGGTCATAGGTATGATTAGGTCAAGGTCAATTAGGTTAGGTGGAATAAAGGTAGATATGCATAGGTGATTTTAGGTCGATAGGTAGTGTTGATTCTAGGTCATAGGTATAATTAGGTTGAGGGCATTGATGTTAGTGGTTGAAAATAGGTAGATAGGTAAAGGTGATTTTAGGTTGATTGAGGTGGGAGAAGAAAATCCCAAAAGACAGGTGTCGAGGCTCTAGTCCTATATAGGAAAATCAAAAGGTAATGAAGAAGAGAAAAGATAAGAGAGGGCAATAAAGCCACCTAATTGGAAAGGATCAAAACAGTATGAAACACATCTACAAATAGGCTATTGAACTGTAAGACCCTAAAGACATTGCATGATTGATTACTCTAAAGGTGAAGAATAGTCACAGAATCACCAAATGTCATAGGTTCAGCAAGTCCCCTGAGGCAGTATGAGGTGAAGAGACAACGGGTAAGGACGTGAAGGTAATTGGGTCATAAAATGGAAAGTAGAATGCCTTGGGCAATAGGGCCAAGATCACAATAGGCAAGTCTATGAAGAAAAAGGTTACTTTTATTTTTCTTTTTGACTTTTTAGATAGACTGATCGATGCAGGAAGTCTATACGGGAGGAATATATGTCTCCTTGAGGTCTTCGTGAAGCTGATTGATGCGGGAAGATTCTGATTTTTTATTTTTGAGAAAATAGTCCTCTTTTTGGAAAGACTATGTAGAGAGTTGCGAGCTTTTTATAGCTGTCCTTCGAGGGAGCAGTCTAGTTATAGTGATAATTGAAGGTGGAAGATGTCCTTTTGAGGGATTCATCTTTTATATTGGAAGTTTGACTCAAGGAGTTAATCCCTTATTTTTGAGGTAATTTTTTTTTTTTGGCTTTTAAATCATGGACAAGACTATAATGAAGCATTTGGTTCTTGTTGAGAAGGCAAGGGTGAACAACCATGGGATCTTATCTAAAAGAAGATGAAAAGTATCCATGAGAATCATGCCATGTGCATAGCCATGGTGCACATATTTAAGATAAGGCAAAAGGGTGACGGGTAATCACATGATTCTTGTTTAGTCATTGGAGATGAGGTGTGGAAAAGAAAAAGGTAAATGGTGCTCAAGGGACGAGCATGAACTACATAAATAGTGATGTAGGACTAGAATTCAACAATAGAATGGTCAAAGATGCAAGGCATTAAGGAGCTCAGGTTCAGGCTTACCATCAAGTGAAGACAAGCGATAAGCACCTGATCCATAGTCATGGGTCATGATGTATGGTTCAATCCAATTAGGAGAAAATTTTCCCGGTTTGCATTTTTTATGCTTTGGTTACATGTTGATTTTCCTTGAGGATGAGATCACCGACCTTGAAGGTGCATGTTCATGGACACACTTTTCATAGGCACACTTGATGCGGTTTTGGTAGACTTGGAGATGGTCGAGAGCATGAAGATGGCGTTCATCTAATAACTCAAGTTGTGTTAAACGATCTTGGTGAAATTCATCATCAGTAAGCATATCCTGAAGAGAGATACAGAGAGATGGGATCTATGGACTTCGAGAGGCAAAACAGACTTCAGTACCGTAGACCAGAGAAAAGGGGGTGGCAGCGGTGGAGGTATGAACACTAGTACGGTATGCCTAGAGGGTGAAAGGAATGTGTGTATGCCAATCCTTCCCAGTATCATTAACCACTTTCATGAGAATTTTGTTCAGGGTTTTGTTGGTGGATTCAGCCTGGCCATTGGTTTGGGGGTAATATGGGGAGGAGAAGCTAAGCTGGATGCCGAAGGCGTCGTCAAAGTTTCTGTAGAGTTTTGTTTTTGAATTGGTTACCATTATCAGTGATAAGGTGATGTGGAACATTGAAGCGACAAATAATGTTATGATTGATGAACTCACATATTTTCGTCAGCTTTAGTGGAGATGAGGGATATGGCTTCAACCCATTTTCTATAATATTCGATAGTGGTGATGATCCATTGATTTCTTAGGGAAGAGTGGGGATTGATATCTCTCCGACAAGATCTAAACCCCATTCAGAGAAGGGCCAAAGGTCACGAGCGACCTGTAAGGCATGACTAGGTGTGTGATGAAGATTGGCATGTTTTTGGCATTTCACACAACATGATTAACGTAGTCACAACAATCATGATTGAGGGGTCAGCCAATAGTAGCCTATGGCAAAGAATGTGTTTAGCAATAGCAAGGCCACTTAAATGACCTCCACATATACCACCGTGAACTTCTTTAATGGTATAGGGGATTTTAGAGTTGGTAAGGCAGCGTAAGAGGATACTGTCAAAGCCATGTTTATAGAGAAGGCCACCCCATGATGACATAACGAGAGGCCTTCTTGAGAAAGGCACATTGTCCATTACATGTGAGATCAGGAGGAAATATAGAAAGGCAAAGGTAGTCCGCAAGCTGCTTATACCAAAGGTCTTGTGTGTATAATGAGGCAGTTTCAGATGAGGTTAACGCAACAATATTTATAAGAAGGTCTAGGTATGTGTTTTACGGTAATACAGATGTCGGAATCGGTAGGTGAAGAAGGTGTCTGAGAAGTGAGGCAGGCCATGATATCCACGAATTTATTGGTGGATCGCGGAATGGTTTTAATTTTATAGCGGTCAAAGGTAGTCAGAATGATGCTGACGTAATGTTTGTACTCTTGAAGTATTTCATTATGACACTAATAAACACCATTGACTTGGTTTACTACTAGTTGAGAATCACCCAAGATATATAAATGGACTTAACCTCTAAGGCATAGGCAGTCATAAGACCCAATATGAGTGCTTCGTATTCGGTGATATTGTTAGTGCATTTGAAGTCGAGTTTGAATGATAAGGGCATGGGTTCACCATCAAGAGGAATGAGGATGATGCCTGCACACACCCACACGTTGACATTTGGAACCGTCGAAGAATAAGGTCATTTGGTAAGGGTCATCATCCAAAGAGATGTTTAATAATGGATTCATCAAGGAAATCAAAGTTTGAAGATTGATTCCCATAAAGAGGCGCATTAGCGACCTAGTCAGCAATGGCTTAGCCCTTGATATATTTTTGGTGGATGAATTCGAGGTCTAGGTCAGCAAGAAGCATGATCCAACATGTGGCAGCTGTTGATTTTGGTAGGGTTTAGCATACATGAAGTGTAAGGGGTCAGTGTTGGTCACAACATAGGTTTTGTGGTTGCGTAGGTAATGGCAAAGTTTTGTGGCAACAAAAACTAAGGCTAGGGGAGGGGGTGCCGACTATGGATAGAGAGAGTTGCCCCCTCTGGAATCAATACAATATAGGTGTCCCGCCCTGAACTATAGATATGGCATTACCGGGTGGGTAGATATAGCATCTCCGTCGGGGCCCCAGATCGGCCCAATGCCAACTGGAACTAGAACTCTAAGTGCCAACTAGAACTCTCTATATATAGCCGCCTCAAGGTGAGTGTATTGGGTTTCGTAGTCTAGAAGGGTACAAATTATATAATAAACTACCTACTCCCTATGTTGTTCGTCACAATGAGCGAGCATAGCCCCTAAAGAGTGATTGGTAGCAGAGATGTATAGGTAGAAGGGTTGGTCGTCTTTAGGTGGAATAAGTACGGGTGGTTGGAGAAGGTATTGTTTTAAGGCCTCGAAAGTTTTGTGGCAATCATCATCCCATTTGAAAGAGACATCCTTTTTGAGAAGGTGATGAAATGGTTGACACCGATTAGATAATTGTGAAATGAAACGGTGAATGGACTACAATTTACCTTGTAGGCTACGGAGTTGTTTAAGGTTAGTGGGCGGAGGCATTTCCAAAATGGCCTTGACTTTAGTAGGGTCAACTTCTATACCATGGAGGGAAACAATAAAACCCATGAGCTTTCCTGAGAGAACCATGAAGACACACTTTTTAGGTTGAAGGCAGAACACAATACTTAATGAGGTGGTCAAAGAGGGTTTCAAGGACAGTGAGGTGCTCAGCACGATGTTTAGATTTGGCCAAGAGATCATCCATGTAATCTTCCAATATGTGATGCATGATATCATAGAAGATGTAGGTCATATCACTACTGATAGGTAGCACCAGTGTTTTTAAGGTCGAAAAGGAATGACTTGATAGCAGAAGGACCCCCAAGGGATGATGAATGCGGATTTGTGTTTATCTTCTTGAGCGAGCAAGATTTGGTTATAACCCAAGAAACCATCCATAAGTGATAGCATCTCATGGCCAGTGGTAAGGTCAACCAATTGGTCAATACCAGGTAGAGGAAAGTCATCCTTAGGGAAAGCAAGGTTGAGATCATGGAAATTGGTGCAAATGCGAGGTCCCCCTGTTGCCTTAGTGATAGGGATGATGTTAGAAATCCATTGGAGGTAATCGATGGGTAAGATGAAGGAAACTGAGAGAAGGTGTTGAAGTTCTTCTTTGACAAGAAGAGCAATGTGAGGGGTGTATTTTCCTCAACTTTTGTTTTACGGGTTTGGCATCAGGAATGGTTACATTATTGCGGACCACAATAGTGGGATCAATGCCAGGCATGTCAACATAGGACCAAGCGAAAGCATGGCTATGATTTTTAAGAAAAGAAGTGAGGGCTTCCTATTCAGCAGCATCCAAAGATTGGCCAATCTTGAGAATGTGGGGGCCTTCCTGAGTGTGGATGTTAACTTCAATAGTCAAATCATTCAACATTGTTTACATCTCAGAAGGTAACGACCGATGAATATAAGAGTCTTCAACACCAAGATAGGTGAGTATGGACTCATCATCCTAACATTGAATGACATTAATAGAAGGAGTATCATCCCCCATCACATCAAGATACAAGAAAGGAAGAGAGGAAGGAGCCTCGCCATCATGGTGATAGGTCAGAGGCCCTAAGGAAATGATATTTATGAAAAAACATGGTAGGAGGGATAGATTCAGGATCCATCAACTTCGTTAGTGAAGGTAATGAAGGTGAAGAAGGTGGAGAGGGTTCAATGTCCTTCGATGAGTTCAATACAGGGGATTTTTGGTAGGTAGTTTGGTAAAACCGATTCCACTACGATCATTGTGTTTACGCATGGTACATGAAATAATAGATGTGACTGACCTTTCTCATAAAGGCAAAATACTGAAACCCTTCTAGGCATAGAAGTGTAGGAAAGTTTGAGCAAAGTGGCGGTTAGTAAGTGATTGAAGGTCAGCTGAAAAAGGTTAGGTTTGTGATGGTGGTTCGGGTATGTAAGTGGAAATATCAAGTCCGCCATAGGTAATATGCATATGGAGGTGGGGAGGACCATAAAGGATATGCTCATCTATGCAATGATCATAGCGAGGATGTTGGTGAAGGTTTCCATACTCTTGAGGAGTAAGGAATGTATTGACATTGCACAGGTGATACTCCCCCAAAGTGAGGCATTGAAAAACACCTTCCAAGGGATCACTGATTGATATATTGGTGAATGGAATAGAGGATGCATTAGAATTTATATCGGTGGAGGTGTCGGTTAGTTGGGAAGATGATGTGTGACTAGTAGAAGCAACAACAGTGGTTGGAATAAAAGATTTGAGTGAAGGTGAGGATGGGGTCATGTGTGAAGAACATATAGGCAGGGAGATAGACGCCTTAACAGGTACAAGGACATCATTGGGCTAGTAAAGCATGCTATAGGTTTTGAAAAGTGATGGGTTAGCTTGAATGATATAGGAACATCATTCATGTTTGAACTTTACACATCAGTGCAGAGTAGAAGGAACACAACCCATGACATGAATGCAGGGTCTGCCGAGAAACAAATTGTATTGAAACTCCCGTTCCAAAATGTATAATAGCTCGGGAATAGTATGGGGACCCACACAAATGTGGAGGATGGTATTTCCAACTGTAGAGGTGATAGCATCATTTAATGAATGCAACATGACTGAATGTTTATGCATGTAGTTGTTGGGTATGCACATTTGTTCGAATGCATGAGAGGAGATGATGTTAATGCTAGCACCCCCATCTATCATAACATGTCAGATGCGTATATTATCGATATGGATGGAGATGAAAACTGTAGGATCTGGGTCATCGATCTGGTGGGGGAAAATTTCATCATCCGAGAAACTAAGGATAGTAACTTGGTGAACAAGTGGAGGTGCTGAGGTAGATGGCAATTGGTGAGAGAAGTGACATGATGAGGTGTGATAATAGATGCAACAGGCATGGGGTCATTAGGTAAAACCTCAATAGATTGAAGCACCTCTATGATTACTTGATGATGTGACTTCGAGGTTTGGATGAGATCATATAAGGACATTTTGAGGGGAGATTGGTGTAGTTGTTTAAGCATGGTGTGATGTGTGACACCATTAGAAATGGGGTATGCGGGGCCGCGGATAGTTATTTTAGGTATGGGTGCAGATGGTATGTTGGGTATAGGATTGGTTGGTGGGTCAGTTGCTTTTTCTTTTCCCTTATCTTTCTGAGCATGTGTAGTGACGTGTATCATGTTGATCTAAGGGGAGTTTACAAATGGAGAAGGTGTAGGGTGAGTGGTATAACGACATGACAGGAAAAAACCTACTAGAGGAGAAAAACCCTATGAGGTGAGTTAGGCATAATGACATTTGGGTGGTGGCGGGGAAATTTCTCTGATGTGAACCATATTAATTTTGAATTTTGGAGATGGAAATGAAGGTCGTGGCGGTGAAGATGGAGGTTTTGGTATAGGTGTAGGAGGAAGATGTGAAGAAGGTGGTGAGGGTGAAATAGGTTCATCATCTAGGAGGTCATCATCTTCAAAATTGGGGTCAGAAGGGCATAATTGAATGAGGGAAGCCTTTAAACCCTTACAGTTCTCAACATCATGTCCTAACACACAATGGTAAGCGTAAATTTTAGTATCGTTAAACCCTTCTAGTTTAGGTTTAAGAGGGTCGTAAGGTCTAAGAGGAGGGAGGGTGATAGCAGAGCTTTCCAAGAGGTTATCCAAGATGGTGGTGTATGATCCTACCAGTGGATCACAATGCAAACTGAAAGTAGGTTTGGTTGGAAGATTGGGTAGTTGTGGTCATAGCCGAGGTGATGCAGTCTTGGGTTTGGGTTGTACTTTCTTTGGTGTAGGTGCAGCAATAGAAACAAGGGTAGGTTTAACCACCTCTTTGGAAATTAATGGTTTTTTCAATTTTTGGTGTTTTTTCTTAGGTACGGGTGTAGGGGGAGCATGTGATGTAGATGGAAAGGCTTATGGTGGGAGAGGATGAGTGACCCAAGGGGAAAACTGAGGTGCAATAGTAGGTGTTTGTCAAAGTCAAGAGGGAGGTAAAGGTGAGGTGGAAGAAAATTTCATAGGTAGTGAAGGAGGTATAGAAGGTAATGGTGGTATAGGAGGCAAAGAAGTTATAGATGGTGATGAAGGACACAAGGTTATCCTAGGTAGAGCTACAGGCTATGGTAAAGGGGTCAAGGGAATTTTACGTTTACCCCTGGAGAGAGTATATTTTGTTAAGGTAGAGGGGTGAGGTCCCAAGATGGATGGTAGGTGTGAAGGTGATAAAGGTGTAGTTGGTGAGGTCGGTGTGTGTGGATTAGAAGGTTGGGTTTTTAATTTAGGTTGAGGGATTGGTTCAATAGGTATATGGGAAGATGTTGTCAAGTGTATCTTGCTAGAAGGATGTGCAAGGTTTGATGTGGGTGTGACCCCTAGAACACTATTGGGTTTTGATACAAAAGATGGTGTTGGAACACATCAGCTAGCAAGCAGAGGGGCGGGTATAGATGAGGATGATGCAGTAGAAGATATATCAAGAGTTATGTTCATGTGCGGTTTGGGTTGTTGAAACATCTTTAGATAAATGGTAGAAGTGTTTGTGGAAGATGATTGCATTTGGGTCAAGACCGGGAGTAGGAGATGCCCCCAAAGTGAAGACCTATCAATAGTCTAAGAAGTTGGCCAAACATGAGAACGGCACTGTGGTAGATGAGGTGGATGTGGAGCGAGTGGTGATCCCTGTAAAATGTGTCTGAGAAAAAAGGAATTCACTAGCTTTGGCCTTTGTAGGTAATAGAGCTAAAAGTAGGTCCACAGGCTCTTTGGTAGCGGATGGAGAATGGTCATCGAGTGGTAACAACAAATATATTAGGTCCTGGATAGGTGGAGAAGATGACAGGTACTCCTCTGTGGGTGGATGAATTACAATTGGTAGCAGCTCATTGGGTAGGGAAGCTGAAGGGGAAATGATATTAGTGCTAATGAGAAACTCCTCCACAGGTGTACAGGGAGGTGAAGGGCTTTCCTCTATGGGTAGAGGAACAAATAAAGTAGGTTCCTATGTGGGTAGAGGATTTTAGGTTAGGATTTTCTCAATGGAGGGGATATAAGATATTTGGGAATCAAGTGGTAAGTCGATAAAGATAACATGTACCTCACATTTATTACTTTCTTTGTGTGAGGAGTTACCAGTTTGATCATTAGATGGGGAATGGTTAGGGAATGGTTTCTTGAATATATGAAGGTCTTGATTGGTAGGTGCATTAGGGTTATCCAGGACTAACTCACCGCTCTTGAGCATTCCCTGAACAACATTTTTAAAGGTGATACAATTGCTGTCAGTGTGACCATTTTCATGGTGATAGTTATAGTAGTGATTTTCCTTGTACCAACCTGGTATGGGGCAAGAGGGGTCAAAACCAGTATGTCATTTGATAGGAGGAAGGGTGATGGAATTAGCTTTGATAAGCTTTTCAAAAACATATGAATATGGTTCCCCAATTACTATGTATTTATTTTGTTCTTGTTTGAATTGGAAGGCTTGGAATGGTGACAGATTGGATGAAGGTTTAGCATGATTGGATGGATGGGTAGGGCCAGCCTTAATTACCACTACGTTGGTAGTTCCCTTGGTTTTGGAATAACTTTACTAAGGTTTTTAGGAAGAGGAAGTATCGTGTGATTTAAATGAGGAGTTTTTTTTCATAATTACATCTTCTTCTCTTCGATGGCACAAATTTCAAGCTTACATGCCATGGTGAAAGCCTCATCAAATGTCTAGAAGGTTTGCACCTATAAGGTAGGTGAGATATGTCTAGCACATGCTCATGTGAAGAGATCTATGAGTTCAGTTTGCAGTAATTGGAAAGTGAGTTAGTTGATTAGGCTACGCCAATGAGAAACGAAATATGTGATAGATTCATCATTATATTGACGCGTGGAGTAAATATCGGTCATGGTAACCTTCTTGATGATGTTAATTGAAAAATGATCCAAGAAGGTTTGGGCTATTTGGTTGAATGAGAAGATGGAATGTCTAGGTAATCCACTATACCAATCCAATGCTAGACTAGTTAGGGACATGGGAAAGGTTCACAAAAGAAAAGAATAATCATGGAAAATTAAGTAACACCCATGTTTGAAAGATTGAAAATGTTTTTGTGGGTCTTCCTTACTGTTAAATCAGTTAAACTTAGGCATCTCGCAGTGTACGAGATATGGGAAAATAGGAATGGATGGGTGAATAGGCTCATTACAAATCTCGTCATAGGTGAGAGAATTGCGGTCACCATAAACAGATGCTTCTAATGTCTACATCTTGTCCATGATTAACTTGATAAATTCATTATTAGGTTGTGAAGGTTGGGTACCCCTCGAAATGAAAGGAGGTTGTTGTGGGACATATGAAGAATAGGACATTCCAGAATATGGTGGTGTCAAATAAGGAGGTAGGAATTGAGAGACATACATAGAGGGTATATATCTGGACTGAATGAATGATGAAACATGAGGCAGCTAGTAGTAGGTATGTGAGGGTGGGACACTCGTAGTGACCTAGTAGAGATGGGAGGTAGAGATTGGGGAATATAAACAATGACGTTTTGAAATGGGGTAGAGGTTACCGATACCACAGGTGGTAACGTTGCGACTGGTATATATGAGACAATATGTGTGAATGATGCTATGTTTTGGGTGGTAAATGAAGGTATGGTGGAGACTATGGGTTTAATAGAGGTGGTGGATATGTCAGTCAAAGCTAACATGGGACCTAACTGCGACACAACTGGGGATAAAACGGGTGAGGTCACCATGGTAGGAGGTGGAAGCAATCATTAGGGATGGAGATAAGGATACAAGAATTCCATAGATCAATTGACTCAAGGCATCTCGAGTGGAGGCATGGGTGAGGTAGTGGCTCAAAGCAGCGGGATCCTGATCCAGGAGTTGTGCAAACTCCGTGTCACCTGTACGAATGGTGATAGGTTGATTAGGATACATGGATGATGAGATGGAAGGTGGTGAAGGACTAGGTGATGAAGGGCTAGGTGGGAGTGGTAATTGACTAACATCAAATATGAGGGCACTCGCCTAACTACGGGTCAGCACCATGTGGGTAGGAACTGATTTGGCGAGACTGTATTATGTCTGAATGGCACAAAACACAACAGAACTAGGAAAACACTCAACGGTGAATGAATTAGGTTGGCTGGTGAGTTGTAAAACAACACAGGGTGACCGACGCCAGTTTAGGTAAACCAATTCCGGTTAGGCTTAACCAATGCCAGTCACTATGAAAAACCAATAGTCTGTTAAATAATGTTCCCAAACTGACAATTTTTACACAGGATGAGACGTAAGGTGACTTTTATTGAAGTAACACCAATATGAAAGGTGTTAGGAGCCTTTTACAGCTTACAAAGTGAAATAGGTGTATTTTGGATAGGTATCCAAGAAGACATCAAACCGATGCTAGTTGGGTTGAACCGATGCTGGTTGGAATGTAACCAGGGACGGTTAAAGATAACCGTAGCTGGTTATTGTGAAATTGAAAAGGAGAATAAGAAAGATGGTTGTGATTTAAAAATCTGGTGTTGAATCAAACCCAGAAGTCTAAGAATGATGTAGATGTGGTCCAAGCACACTTAGAAGAATTTAGGATACATTGAATATGATTGGGAGTGTGCAAGGAAAGACAAAAAATAATGATCGAAAGATCTCACCTCAAAACACAAATCAAGCAGAACATTAAGAAAGAACGTTCCTAGAGTGCCTATTCTATTATGTTTGTTTAGCTTATGCTATTTGTATGGATTGACTGTTATGAATAGAACAATATATTTTCTTGGTGAGGAATGCTTCCTACGAAGAAAGAATTCTAAAGGGTGAGGTTTTAGGAATGTTATAGCGGGGACAGGCTTCACTCTGAAGTATGAATCGATAGAGCAGCGAAATGGGTGCCCACTATACTGTGATTGTGTGATCACCTATAGCTTCTTTCAGGTAGGATGTTGTTTAAGAATGTATGTATTTTGAATTTTTGTGTTGTCTATTAAGACTCAGAGAAAGAGAAAAGGATAGAAGTGCTTTTCTATGATTCATTTGTCAACCATCATCTGGTCATGACTTCCAGCGTATAGGTTGCCCTTAATTAATGTGAGCTAATGAGTTAAATCAGAATGCAGTGCACTTGTTTTAAACCCAAATCGAAAGTATGATATTTGATGACAACAATAAATGAACGGGAAGAGGGATGCTCTTTCACTAAAATGTAGAAAACAAGAATAAGAAGGTTCTTTTTAAATACACCAAAAGAAATGTGTTTTTTGGAGCAAGTAGAAAGAAGAGAATGTTAGCAAGGAGAAAGTTTTAATGTGAATGCTACTAGAAGAAAAAAACACACACACAATTTTTCACCTAGGAATGAAGAAAGTTACAAGGAACCCTAAATGGGTCCCACTAGGCTTGACAAAATGTTTCACCTGATTTATTAGTTTTCTAAGAAGTACTTGACAAAAGGTAAAGGGTGGTAAGATGAATACCTAATTTAAGATGGTTGAAGGTTATATGCATGTGTATCTGAATTCTGAATCGAAGTGATTGTGAGACCTTCCTTTTGGCTACGAGGAACTACCTGTATAAGAACCAAAACAAGACCACCAAAGAGAGTTAAACAATATATGCAGTGGATTACCTAGCATATGCTAGATCCTGGAACTGCGATACTTCTAAGATGGCTGTCAATCCACTATTTAAAATAATTCAATGTTGAAATAAAGCAAATATTATCCTACTGTAGTTTAATATGATTTAAGCATCTCATACAAATGCAGTAGGATATATCTAATCTAACAGACTAGGCTAGAAGGAGATCCAAAGGTCAAGTAGGTTGGTTATAGGTGAATCTAAACTAACCAGCTAGGTTAGATATAGATTTTAAGGTCAATAGGTGTTCAAATAGGTATATGTTAGAAATAGGTTGTTATTTTGGAAGAAATCAGGTGACACAGAGACCAACCATGGTTTTATGGAACCGATGATGATTTTACTGTAACTGACGACAGTTAGAGATGACCGACGATAGTTAAGTTGGGGCTGGTGGAATCACACAGTCTAGGTTTTTGGAAATTTTGGGCAAAAGTGGAGTGGATAGAAGATGGGGATTGATCACAGAGGGGATGTAGATATGTTGTGAATGTATGAGACTATTGAGGAGGTCAAAATGGGAAATTGGGCCAAGTATTGAGATGATTGGGTATGGAAGGTGGCTGCAACTGGAGAGAGAGAATGAACAGAGGGTAAAATATTGGGTTCCTTTACCACAAATACTACAGATGATGATAAGAAAATGAAATAGATGGAGGGAGGATACTTACTCTTCTATGAGGTACAAGTATAAAGAATAATGAAGAAGTTGCTACATTGGAGGATTTTGGGAAGAAAGTTTCATTGTTGTGTCAGTGTATTTGGATGTTTTTGTTTATCACTAATCAATCTTCATTCTGTTGTCGCATCTAAAGAAATCAAACTCAAGATCAGAAGTGTTTCCAAACAACAACCAACCCATATTACAAAGCTGTAGATGGGGCTAAATAGGCCATTTGGTCCATTCCAGTATAACTGGCATCGATTTAAGGTGAACCAACATCGGTTTTGGTGAGATATCTCGAGTTGTTCAAAAGTTTCTAGAGAAGTTGTTTCGCCATTTGATAGGGTCTCTTCTTTTCCTCAGGGTGAAAAATGACCTTAGGAGGATTTTAAATGTGAGGTGAGGGGATGGGTATAATGTTATGTTTTATTTAGGACATTGGTTTAGGGTTTAGGTTAATGGGTCAAATGATGGGGGTGGTTAGGTGAGGTGTATTTAATAAAGGAAATTGTATTGAATAGGTGTATGAGGGTAGTGAATTAATTTAATGTAAATAATTAAATTAATATGTGTGTGGGTAAAAGGTCATTAACTTAATTAAAATAATTAAATTAATATGTATGGAGATAAATGGCATTAATTTAATTAAAGTAATTAAATTAAAATGTGTGGGGTGCAGGAGGTAGGTGATAAGGTGTTGAGGATGAGGAAGTGATTATAGGATTGCACTAAGGGACCAAGGTGATTATGACAAAATTTCAGTGTCTACATCAGGAACTCAAGTTGGTTCTTGGATTAAACAGTTGTCTTAGAGAGGGGATGGGACATGTGACTCTATATGATAGGAAAATATTGGCTTAACTTGTATGGTAAAATTGGGTACCATAAATTTTCTTGAGTAACATATGAGACCAATCAGAATACAAGTAACCACCCAATTTTGTAGTAAATTATTTTGATAGACATACGGAAAACAAATGAGTTAGGTCAGTAATTGACACAACTTGAGTTACGGTGAGGCTTGGAAATGCATGAAAGTTCAACTCAAGATCCTTGATGACTCCTAAGGTAGCAAAAGTTAAACCATAAATTTTCAAGATTCATTTTGTTAGGGGCATATACTTAATACCTAAGACATCAAAAATCTTCTTAGGCATGACCGAAGTACTAGTGCCTGAGTCTATCATGCAGTTATGCACTAGGTTTTTACCTATGATCAAAGACATATAGAAGGGTGGGGTTTTAACAAATTTACTTACTTACTTCTCCTCATATTGGTAGATGTTGATAAAAGCATGCATATTCTACATAGCTGGGTTAGAGCACGGGTGTTATGCCAGAGCTTCATATAATAGGTCACACTGGGATGGAATGGTTATAGCATCCCACATTGTGACTTTTATATTTATCTTCTTCATCTATTCCATAATGCTGAGTGGAAGACCTGATGAATTGTGCATTTGAGGGGTGATAATGTCCTTTCTTGATTGTTCAAATGTGGAAATAGGGTCTTTAGCCAAATCTGAGGTTTGAGCTACCAAAGTAGGGGCATGCGCCACTTTTGAAGGAGCTTTGTGTGGAGCCTCTTGTGGAGGGAATTGAGTTATTTTGCTACTGGATGCCTTAGCTACATCTTTATACTTTTTTTGGTCCGCTTGTGTTGTTGGCATTTTGAATGCTAGAATCTAGCGTTCTCTTCTTGTACATTGTGTTGTCTACAACTAAGGTGTGTGGTCTTCTTGGATTCTCTGTAGCTTGGTTGATTGCATAAAAGTCCTCAGTGCCAAAGAACATCAAATTGGAATAAGGAGGAACCTCTATCCTTCCTTGGTTTTCTACTTCAGGGGAACTTGTTGAAGGCTAATAGGTTGAAGCATTATGTATCATGTAGGCTTAGGCACCACAACATTGGCACATTGATATTGAATGTGAGGCATGTTATAAGGGAAGCACAATTCTGACTCCTGTGCCAAATTGTTCTGAATTGGAACAAGCGCTTGACTTGTGTTAGGCATTGGAAGAGAGCATGTGTGAGAAAAAACTTGCAAGGGCATATGTGTAATATCATGACATCTATCATTCTTCTATTTGGGCACGTATCTTTGATTCCATATTGATTCCTCCAAGGCTGATTCCTTTGGGTATGTGCCTGATTAAAATTAGATCTGTAGGCTTGCACCTGTTGTTTCTCTAATGTCATAACTTTATTTTACAAATTTCTAATTAGGGTGTTCAATAAAAGGGAAGTGATAGGTTTTAAGGCCATTTATGAAGCCCACATACCCAAATAGGAAGGCCATGCCCTCACCCTTCTACACTCTACCCACAAAAATCAATGCATTCCTTAAAAGATTTTATTGTAAATTTTTTATTCAAACTATTTCCCATATTTTGTTTTGTTTATTTTTTATTTCATTTATTTTATTATATTACAAGAAATCAAAATTGGAATTACATATCCCTCCCCTTATAAAATCATTTTCCTTGATGCGACACAAACCAAGCATAAAAGAGGTACTTATGAGAGAGGAGGAACAATCCACGACTTATGTCACTAGTGAAGAAGATACTAATTACAAAGTGAAAACACACAAAAGAGGGAAAGGTTTGATAGATTTTTCATGTTTTTAGAAGATTGTTAGTTTTGAGTTTATATTATTACCTATTATCCAAATTTTCCCCTGAGCTAAAATTGAACTACACAACCTTGCACAAGGAGAAGATGGAGGGATTCATTCAGCCATGGGAGCTTGGATTTGGGGATTAGAAAAACAGGTTGTAGGTGGTCTCGGAAATGGTAATGCAAGGTCAGAAAAGGAATGGCCAAGCAAACATCAAAGAATATCAGAGCTTGAGAAAGAAAGTACTAGATCAACTCAGTCAAAATCAGAAGGATTCGGGATGGATACAAACATGTAACTTGCTTAGTAAGTCACTGCGCTTAAGAGTAGGATGTTGATGTAATAGGTTACATGATTTTCTCAGCAACATTAATATAGGCCAAAGAAGGCTTGGGTGCTTGTGACATTTCTAGGAACAAGGGAATATGTAGTCTAGGAGCTATTTTTCCTACCTGAATAAGACTATTTTCTTCCCTTATTGCGATATTATAAGTAGCTGGTAAAGTCCTTCCTACCATGGACTGAATTATGACTAAGATATTTTTGTTCATCCCCTTTAAATAATACATAAAAGCATGTTGGGATGTAGGTATTACCATAAGAGGTATTATGTCCCAATTCTTCTAAAATCTAATGTTAAAATCAATCATCTGCTCATTGGCTGCCCTCCTTATTGTTGTTAGTTACTCCACTAGAGATAGGTGATGTGAATTATCTTCAAAATAATTACAAAGAGTTGTTCCAAGCTCATCCCATGTGGTAATAGAACCAAGTCTCAATCTTCGGTACTATTAAATAACTTTACCTTTGAAAGAGGTTGTAAGTAACCTGAGTGCTACATCGTCATGTGTGAATAAATAGAGTGAAGATACATTTTATACATCCTGGATATGCTCCTGAGTGGTGACTTGATTCTCATTAATAAAGTATGGAATACTTTTGAGTGCATCAATTGGCATATCATGTTGCATGGTAAGAACTAGAGGACTTCCTCTAGTGAAGTTAAAAAAGTTTTGTATTGGAAGTGGTGGTGGATGTGCCATTGAAGGGTGCTCTAGTTGTCTATTGTGAGGAGGAATTGAATAGGTATGGCGCACTGGAGATGGAGATATGCACACACAATTTCTGGAACAAACTCTTCTTAGGGATAGATGGAGGTACTCAAAAGAATATTCAACTGCTGCACTTTTCCTTGTATGCACTCTTCTAATGAAAGGTACTAAGGGCTGCTGAAATAGAGATATGTAAATTTTAGGAGTCACCAAATGTGTTGAAATGAACCTCCAAAGGCTGAAATGCTAAGTCCACACACCAGAACTTAGCAATATGAAATTTAAGATTTCATTTCTTGTCCCACCGGGCATGTCAGAAACTGTTGATCATCAAACTTATGCATGTATCTCTTATCTGGAAGAACCAATTTATTTTTGAAAATAATGGAACCATCCCCAAGTCGTGGGACCTTCCTCGCTTGGGAAAGATCTCTAGAGAAGGAGGTTCCTCTATCTTGTTCTACTGCTACTTCTAATCCTAGTGCTTAAAGAGAAACTAAGCTAATAATGCCAAGGGACTTGGGATATAAGGATAACATGGAAGGATACCTACACTAAATGGCGATAGCACCAAAAAAGAAGGATGAATATTATCTATTCTGAGAAAAAATGAAAGCAAATGCGTGAAAGAAGGATAGGCACATGTAGCACAACATAAAATGTATTTAACATATCATTTTCATAGAACACAACTAGATAAGGAGTTGCAAGGGACTTGAAATGGCACAATGGAAATAAAATGCAAAAGAAAAGGAAAGAAGATGGAATGAAAAAATGCTAGGATATATAATAGTCATAGAACGATGCTTTTATTATTTCCAAAAATGTACAGAGCTGTTACAATGGAGAAAGAGGCCGATATCCACATGTAAGAGCCAAATCTAGAGGTCTGCAACTCAAACTATAGAAAATATGAAATCATTAGGAAATGCTCGTAAAGATTCAAAGTATCCAACATTAATAATGATCCCAAATCTTACATTTATAGATAATTCCATGGAAAAATAAGAGAAGGAGGGAAAATACGAATTTGAAATGCAACCACTAACAAGAAGAATTTAATGCCTACAAATGTACCTACAAATCTATCAAATGAACTTTAATAGGTATGTTTGGTGTGCTTGAAGAAGGAAGGAGGGTGAATCATATCAAATTGGGTGGTTGAAGAAATTAAAACTACTCGTTAATGCTCAAACATATGTTTTCCCATTTCTCACCTACTAGGTCCACTACGAATTTGAATTTTAATGTCTAGCATTATATCCTATGTCAAAAACTATCTGAAAAGTCTAGAAACATGCTGATCAAAGCTCTATAGAAAAATATATGGCTGTCATAAATTTTTCAGAGGTGTTGGCACACACAAAACACACGGCACACCCAGATCTAAAGAAAGGATGACCAACTATGCAAATGTTTTGTCATTTCTTCCACATGTCATTCATCGATTTGTCATAAGGATCCGACACCCTATTTTATTTCTTTGACTGTCACGTGTGGCACACTTAAGCATGTCAAAGGATGACTTGGCATAGAAAGGCACAAGGGAGGGTGTAAAGATATGTGTGCTAAAGAAAAGGGCGTGAGAAGAAGGTAGCAGGAAGGCGCACGTGACTTGGGTGGGGAAATGAGGAAAATTGGTGAGAAGAGAACACATGGTAAAGGTGTAACTATTACAAAGTAATCTATGGGACATGCACAAGGGCAAGGGACTTAGATCATTGAAGCAAGTGCAAGGCACATGCATAGGGAAAATAACTACTTAGGAAGAAGGAAAATGTGTAGAAGATGCGCACAAGGGGAAGATGGATCAAAGAGGAAAAGGAAAGGAAGTGAATAAGGGGAACCATGCGAGGGTGCATGAGGAAAAGAAGGGAATATGTAAAGGGAAATTGATAGCACACAACCTTGTAATGAAGATCTCAGAGCCAACATATGAATACAAGTTACCCAAATAACTAGGAGAATTATTTGGATAACAATAACTAACTGAGACTTCTTCAAAAAACCTAATTGGACATCTGCTAGGACATTACTACCTTCTCTCATGTGAACTCCACTTCCCTAAGTAGACTCAATCAAGAGCATGCTAAAAATAGTAAGATTTGCCTATTTTTGGTAAACCTACGATTTTACACCTTAACCGACACTAGTTATCCCTCAAGCGACATTAGTTAGCCTAACCTTCATCGGTTACCTTATATACCCTTTTCAAACTCTTTACCCAATGTTTTCATTTTGATTTTAGAGAGTTCTATTGCATTCAAGCATTAATAAGAGACTTCGCAACATCTAGATGATGGGATATACTCAACCATGGGCCCAAGCAAGCACGTGACAGTCATCCCAAGGCATTAGAATATTCATGGAAATAACTAGGAATAGTTTCACAAATTCGACCATGAAATTTCTTCATGGATCAACCACTGTGTTCCTTCTCCTACCATACCTGCAAATGCAAGTAAGTATATCTGATGTTCATCATTTTTTACTTGCTTAAATTATAAGTTCAATATCTTTGGTTATTACATCTTATTCCTTCTTTCATTTGTCTATCCCACCTTCTTACCAATCTACCAATCCAACCACCCATGACCTTTTGGCTCTCCATACTTGACCTCTATGAATTCCTGAGTCTCCTTGTCATTATTATGAACCCAACCATCCTTTGTGCAATCGCAGAGAATTCCAAAACTACTTTTATGTAATTACCGCCAAATTTCCCTTATTGACGCTGGTCACCTTAACCATCGTCAGTATCCCCTCTTAGCTGATATCAGGCATAATTCTTGTTAAGATTCCCTAGGCCAAATCAATCCTTAGTCTACCCAAAATTACACCATATCTCACAAGAACCTCCCCAAAACCTCAAAAAGCCTCACCCAAACTTGATACCCCACCTACAACCTCACAACAAACCTTCCCAACTATTTGCGCAAACCTAGAGAGAGCCTAAACACCCACTTTTGACATTCTACTATTTCCCATAGTAACCACCATTGGTAATACCTATACCAACATCAGTCACCTTGACCGGTTTTGGTCTCTGTACCTGGTAAAACTTCCTTAGACTAGGAAGCTTCCTAATCACCAAAGCTCAACCCAAACTTCACCAAATCTTACCTAGACCTTGTTTGTGACCCTTAGAACACCTACCCAACCCGTAACCTGACCTGAGACATTCACATATGAGATTATCAAGAATTTAATTGGATTTACATAGATAGTAGTATGAGACACCTAAATTAGAACACTAGCATTGGATTCTTTTATTTTCATGTTTATTTATTTTATATGGAGTTATATATTAGTGGATTGACAACCATCGAGGAAGTATCACACTTCCTTGATCTAGCTCATGCTAGGTAGTCCACTAAATTTTACTACTAACTATATCTTGTGGTATTGCTTTGTATTACAGGTAGTTCCTCCTAGCCAAAAGGAATCTCACACAATTAGCTTGGATCAGAAAGTAATTTACGCATGCACTGATCCTTCAACCAATGTAATAACAGGTATTCCTCCATGAAATTTTTACTTTACCTATTTTATCACACAACAATTTGGTGAAACACCACCTCTATCAGTAACACAAAAGTTGATCCATCATGGTGTATCATCTCGTGTTTTATTCCACTTATTAATAAGATTAGCTATCGACTCTTATAAATTTCATATCCAATGCCTAACTCATGTGGGGATTTTAAGATTTAAGTTATTGTTGGTCCTATCACCATGCTTATGCCATTCCTTGTAGCACAAAATTTTAAAGGGTGTGACATACTCTTAGGTCTCAATTGGATTTGCAGGTCTTAGTTTATTATCTTTGTGAATCACTTACATTTGAAGTTCATTCACAAAAATAAATTCATATATATCAATGGTTTTCCTCCATTCACTCCATGGTTATAACCTCCTCTTAAGGTTACCATTACATCACATAGTCCATTTAGTTCCCCATTACCTATAAAACCTAAAGCACAATCCAATCCTAGTTCACCCGTTCAGACACAACCTACATGATATCATCACTCTTTTAGTCCATCACCAAGATAATTCCTATATCTAGGCATACTTCACCACCTTGTTTTACTCCACATAGGCATCCATCACCTCCATGATCTACTTCACATAGGTGTTCATCACCTCCACATTTTTTTTCATATAGGTTTCCATCATCTCCACATTTTTTTACATAAAGGTTCCCACTGTATACTCATCGGTTGCTTGCATATAGGATACATTCACCTGCAAAATGTTTATCTCATATACCACCTCTCTTAGAGCATGGTCACCTACTTTCATCACCGCAAGTATAAAGTAGATGAGCTTCATCCTTTAAATTTATTAGATAACACATTCATCACCACACACTTGGGGGGCATTACACATATTGCTTACCCCACAAGCATCAACACACATCTTATATTCACATCATTTCACACCTATATTTTTACATATACATCTTGACACATGCACATATTGTCATTACCTGATGACGCACTCTCATGCTATCATTCACAATTAACTATTGAGGGAATACTATACACATGAACCTCACACATCTTACACACTACACATTATACACTACACTACATATTACACATTTTACACAACATAAGTTTTCAAACTTCTTTCTCACGACATCTATCACATACTATATGCACTATTCACACTACACATTCACATTATATCTTTATCAAATTTACTTATACATTCTACGTTCATTTCCATAGGATGCACTTTATTTCCATGATTCATACTTGAATACTAGGAGTATACATCTCAAATGGACTCATCAAACTCATGTTTTTAATCATACACTCACTCATTCAATTACACACTTACACTCTATATTTCTCATACACACCATTCAAACCATTGGCCGATGATGCACTCTCATTTATGGTTTATTATTGACTGGTGGGGGGGAATAAACAAATGAAACTCAATACATACACATTCATTCACATCAACTTAGGGGTTACACAGCTTCGATCATGCTCACTTTGCATTCCATTCATTCTACACTCCACAACATACTACATATCTTGGTTACATTCAGCCTTGTTTACATTTACTTATTACATTCACATCTTATTACATGTGTTAGATAGATATCTTGTATGTCATTATCGTTATCATACAGACATGTGTGTTCAGTTTCCTTTCTAGTTGTGATCGCAAGTTCTATAGATCTATACATACAATATGGATGCTTGGCATAACACCTTGTACGAGTCCCATAACAACTCTTGGGAAAATCCACTTTTGTACATTACAGGTGTTATTCTTTCATTTTATTTCATAGAACATTACATTATTGGATTATACGCGTTCTTACATACTTTTTATATTTTTAACATACTACTTGGTGCTTCATATGTAGCATTTTTATGTAGGTCTATTTACCACCATGGTTATCTATTACATTGCTTATTCTTGCTTTTCATTATTTGTCATTATTTGCAGTATTTTTCCTTTGTCTTGTGTGCACACTATCTACTTTTAGATTCATCGGCCTTGATTGTATTACGACATTGTGATTTATATCCCATGTTTATAACCCACTTTTTGCAGTCTACATTGTCTTCTTACGTGTTTACATTGTACTTTTGTGTCTTAGCTTACATATTGTCTACTACATGCATGTTTGTATTTGCTTGTACTAAATATGTTATCCTATGCACTTTGTTTGCATGTTCCTTAGTTTCTACCAAGCACATTCCCTCCCCCTACAGGGAACAATTTTAGGACAACATTTGGTCCTCCTTTGGGCTGCATACTCCTTCATCGATCTTGCATGCAATCCAAACAAGAGGGATATCATTTGGGTGAATCACTCATGCAATACAACAATATATAGCCATTACATAACATGACATAGTACTGTTACAACAAATTTTTTATTTTCAGGGATCAGAATCAAACTTGGGTCCTTATCACATCACAACCCTTCCTAAACACCTATAACCATGGGGAAGTTACACAACATTTTGGAAGTTCAACACATTCTACAAAAATCGACACAATGGATTTTACTGGGCATACATTCCTTAGCACTTTCACGTTGGATCAAATTCTTTGAATTTTGCACACCATCTACAGTGGTGTTCTACATTGCAGGAAATAATTAAATTTTGGAGGATAACACCATACATTTCTCCCCATAATTCTTCCATATCATTGGCATGATATCACCCAACAAAATTGTGGCTGGCACAACTGATGTGAGATCTTCTAAAATAACCGTTCTTCTACAATAATTACAGGATCCTTTCTACACTCTTTTCTCATCAAAGATCAAGTGCACATGTTACTTTTTTCACATTTTCATACTTTCCTTACATATTTTTTACACATTTTGATCATATACATGTATATTTGAATACTTATTGATTCTTATCTTTTACAGTTCCATCTGTATGGGAAGTGGTAGTCACTTCAAAACTTCACATACCACAACAAAGTGACATCAAAAACATTCACATAGTGACATCTACACATAATTTTATGCCCTAGGTTCATTTTTATCATTAAATTTTGTAATTTCTCCTCCGTATAATCCATGCTTCACACTTTTATCACTCCATAATTTTTCTTGTCCCTCAACACTCTTTCGTCATCATTCTACATGGTTATCAGGTACACATCTCTGATCTACTTTATCTTACCGAGATTTCCACTCACCAACATAAAGTGGGGGAAAATGTAGACACAAAATCACACACTTTGGGTAATTATCTAGTCTTTATTTCATACTACTATTCATATGATTTCTGAGTTAAAAAAGTACTAATCAACCCATGTCTTTGGCCACCTTTCTTTTCTTTCTATTTTCATTTTTCGTCTTACACCCTTACTTTCTCATCCTACCTCTTCATACTTTAGCATTTATCATTCTAGAAACTAGCAACCAACCATGATGCCAACACCAGGTGCCCTCATCCCCTTTGGATGCTCCTAACCTCTTTGTACTTTACTCACATATTTTGGGTACATTCTATCCATTTGAGCATCTTATATTTTTGGTATTCAACCTTTTTCAAGGTTAAATATGAAATTCAATCAAGAGAATCATATATATATAAAGTCATGTTGATGATTTATTTTATTTCCTTTTTAAACACCTCATCTAATATATTTTATTTAGCCAATTTTTCCCCTGAACTTGTATTTCCTGGTGATACTACTAAACATTTCCATTATGACTTGAACTTATGGCACATATATTAGTTAATATAATTATTACTAAGTTTAATTTATTTTGTGGAGTATGGGTATGAATTTATTATTCTTGATGCAATATGATGTTAAATATTTCTTTAAATAAATATCAACCTTAATTTGAGAAGAGTTATTATGTGTATCAACTAACATGTAGCCAAAGAAACTCATTCACAACATAGAGGTAATATGCAGTAACTGACATATAGCCAAAGGGAGCTGCCTAAAACTAAATATCCATAGCCAAAAGAGGTCACACACATATATAAAGTTGTGATTATGAGGATCTTGAATAACGTAGATACTTCACTTGGGATTGCACATGTTGATAGAGAAGAAATTATGTGAATACGAATAAGATTTAACACCATCACCTGATTATGCATTGCAACTCAAACAAAGAACTAGTTGATTTAATTTATAATTTAATAATTGGTTGTTTATTCAATTAGTTAGTTGAGTTATGTGATTGTATTAGAACATATCCTAAATAGTAATATTACATGCAAATTTCTAGATTTCTTGGTTAGGATATTTTACTAAAGTCAACAGTAACTCCTAGTACGAATCTATCTCTTAACACCTTTGTAGTCATTTTTATGTCCTTAGAAACAATAGTATAATCCCATGCACACTAGCCTATCACCTAGCGGGTGCTCGGTGCTCACCCGAGGCATGCGTGGGTGTTGAGCCCCACCTTTATGTAATTTTTTTGAGAATACATCCCCTACTGATAGAAGCTTAGATGCAAGAAGGGAAAGAACTGTGCATTCATTCTAAGGGTCTTATGATGAGTTACTATATAAATGCATCCATTTAGATAAAAAGGAAAATATCAAACATATAACATATCTGATAATACAAAGAAAAGGAACTAGGGTTTATACCCATAAATAATGTATATATTTTAAAAGAAATCCATATATTCATATTACTCTCTATTTAGTAACAACATTACATTCCTCAAGGTCATTACAGACAGAATGTCTTAATGTAGATAAGACTTATACATTATAATACTAAAATATGATTTCTAGATAAAAAATATGTTCATAGACCCATCCCTCTAGATATGTCATCTCTCTTATATCCTTCCTAATGAGAATCCCTAGAACCCATCACTATTTCTGTAAAGATTCACCTCTTTAATAGCTATGTGATGCTAATGACCACACACTTTTCTCAAAATATGTCCCTTCCTTCTACCCGAGCATCTCTATATATAGCTTTAGCATCCACTGCCATGCCTTAATAAAGTAATAGATTAGTTTCAAAGTGTCCATGTGGTCCTTCAATGGATCATGATTCTTCCCATCTGAGCTCTCCACTTTTTGTAATGATGTCTTTATGGATCCTTCTATCGCATGGAATATGACTTCCTTGACCATCGATTTATTAGGATGGCACCTTATCCAATCTGCATGCTCAGTCGGGTCACACTTTTCTTGTGTGCTTATTAGGACACTGCATATGGCTAAGTTCTGAAACCCCTTCCTTTTCCTTACGCATGTACCTTGGGTTCTGCTAAACCCTTCTAAAACCTTATCCTATGCACCTTCACCCCACTTTCTCTTCTTCATATAGGTCCCATGCGCCCACATACCTTCTTGTAATTAGCCAATATTCTAAGGCCCAACATCACCCCACACTATGTGTGTTCTCTGTCCTCAGAAACACTTCTCTTTAATGAATAAAGAATGGTGGGCTCTAAATAGTTGGAAATAGAATGAAGGAATGAAGAATTAGGAGAAATAATGAAAGAATGGGGAAATGAAGGAGAACATGTTCATTATTGAAGGAGGAGAGGGAAATCCTTCCCTGTATATGCCTCTAGCTTCTCCCAAGCATTAATCTCACTCTGCACTTACTGACAGAGGTCACTGACTAGGGTGCTTACCTCCTCAAAGCTTATCCCTTCCCCCTTAGCGCTCATCATTTTAACAATTCCTTCCAGTTTTTTTCCCAAATGCTCTAGGATGTCCATCCTGTCGTTGATCTAGGTGTATAACTCCTTTAGTCATATTTTTATCGATCCCCGCAAGATCTCGATAGCCTCTAATTTCTTCTCCACCTCAGCCACGATCCTATCCTACTCTATTGTATTCCAATTATTATTCTCCTAGAAACCCTTGAGTTCCATCTCATGTGTAGCGACCAAGATGCTTGCTACTATATCTCTGTTAGCACAATTATCATAGGTAGCTTTAACAACTTGTCTGATGGCCTTCACATCGCTAAGGATTTTGGTATACTGAGTAATAATCCCTATGAACTTCATCTTGTCTTATGTCTCTTGGTGTGCTAATGCTTCTTTTGCGGACTCTAAGGCTCAACTTTGTGAAGAATCCTCCTACCTCTATGCACTAGTTGCCAAACCCTAATTGGGAAAACCCTTACACAAGACAGTGTACTCCAAAAGAACCCTCCCCATGTTTGTGTACTCCTTCCACTCTAGTTAACAGATCAACTGAATTGTGCACTTAGATCTATATGATTCTTCTTCCTTCACACAAATCTCTCTAGATGCCCTAGTTCGTAAGAGATATTCCACTTCGTAATAGCAAGGTAAAATAATGATTCACCCAACCTCATACTTATACATTTTTCATCCTTTCAAGTAATAAATTCTATGCCACATACCAATGTACTTAGAATTAAATGTGGTTTTTTCCATTAAATCCAACCTTAAGTGGCCTTACTGATGCACCCAATCATGTGTGAAAATATATTTACAACTTTCTAGCGTGTAAAAATCCTTACTGACCAAATATTATTATGTGTGCATCTGTGGCACCGAAGGCACCTCTTCTGTCCTTTACTTGATTTTTTCCCTCATCTACCTCAGTTTGTTTTTGCACTTTTCCTTCTTTGTACGTGTTCTTTATAAAGCCTTATCATAACACCAACCATTATCGTCCATCATTTTCCCATGCGCTTTATATCCTTCAACCGGTCCATTTGACTTTTACTGCCACCTTATACTTCACTTCACACTACTCCACCCCACAATAAAATAGATGTGTGGTCCTCTTCCAATACATACCATTTTGAAAATAATTTGGTTACCAGCACACAAGGTGCAAAATAGAACAATGGAAAGGAACAAGCAATGAGAAAGGGAAACACTAAGAAAATAACAATCCATAAAGATAAATTTTAATCTAACTGGCAATACTGCCTTATTTACAAACACCATGAAGGATTATTTATAGTAGGGTTTTAACCTAGTCCCATTGAAATGGACAGGTAGCTTTATCCCATCCAGTGCTTCTAACTGACATGCACATGAATCAAGGATGTATGAGATGATGTAAGGGCCTAACCAATGGAATCTCAATTTCCCAAGATGGCACAAAAAATTGGAATAATACAACAAAACCATTTGTCCAACATCAAACTTTTTTTTCTTTATATGATGATCATGCCATGCATTTTATCTGGAATTTTTTAGTATTCTGAATCTATCTAGAAAGTGATTGTCTCTCATATAGTTGCATCAACTTATTGATCCTCTCTTCGAGTTCTTGTTCACCAACCAATCCTCCTGTGCACACTCTATGCAGCGATGGTAACATGAATTCAATGGGCAAAACAGCCTTTGCACCAAATACCAACTAAAATGGTGTGGCCTTGTTTAATATTTTGTAGGTTGTCCTATATACCCATATAACGAATGATATTTTGTCATCCCAAACCTATCTTCCGACATCACAAATATTGGTCAACATGTGACTTAGTATCTTGTTAAATTCCTCATCTATTCCATTTTCCTATGGATGATATGGGGTATTCTTGTGATGGGCCACCATAAACTCCTCTAGCATACCATTTAATTGAGAAAATGTGTACCCCTGTCACTAGTCAAGATCAAAGGACATACATACCTGCTGATTATGTTTTCCCATAAGAATCTAGTAGTTGTTGCTATAGTGCAATCCTTTATAGGAATTTCCTCTTCCCATCTTGTCAAGTAATCAGTGCCAATAATGATATACCATGAACTAGTCCTTCGCGCGGCTAGCGAAATTTGTCCTACATGGTCGATTACCCACTTTTCAAATAGCTCAGTGCTAGCTATTAGTCGCAAGGGAATTTTATCCCTCTTTCCAAGTTTTCCAAGGCACTAATAATGGTCACAAGCCTTGAAAAACTCAATACAATCTTGGTAGATGCTTTCCCACCAAAGCCCTGCCATTAGAATCTTCTGTGTGGTACCATTTCTTGCATAGTGTCCTCCTATAATCATACCATTTGCTTCCTCCATAATTTCCATGTGTTTATGTTCTAATACGCATTGGCATAGAACTTGATCACATCCTAACTTATACATATTTCCACTAATAAACATGTAAGGTGTGGCACGTATATCCAAGTTCTTCCTCTCGAGAGCCTTTATCCCTTTTGGTGCCACACCAGTTTTCAAGAATATTGTGATATCTTCTAAGTCTGAGGGTGCGGATCACAACCTAAAGAGTTATACTTCTGGCATGTTATCCTCAATTCTTTACATGTCCTCCCCTTATTCAATCCTTGATAAGTGGTGAGGCCCTGAATTGCTCTTCCCTCGTTTTACCACAACTGAAAACTTGAATTCTTGAAATAACAGGACCCAACGGCATATGCACCCTTGTAGAATAGGATTGTTCACCACGTATGTCAATGCCATGTGGAATGTATAGAATATAAAAGGTGTTTCCAATAGGTACTATCTAAACTCATGCAATGCATAGATCATTGAAAATGCCTCGTGCTCAGTAGTGGTATAATTTTGTTGTGTTGTTGTAAACTTGCTACTTACAAAACATAAGGGATGATCAACAATCCAATCACCAGGTTTTGCTAGTAATACTTCCATGACTATTCCTGAGGCATCAACATGCACATGAAAAGGCTTATCCCAAGAAGGAAAATGTAGTATAGGCACAATGACAAGTCTATCCTTCAAAGTGTTAAATGCCTTCTACTATGTCTCTCACCAATGAAAGGCACTCTTATGCTTTAGAAATTATTCCAAGGGGATGGAGATCTTGGCATATCCTTTGATGAACTTCCTGTAGTACCCTATATGCCCAATAAATCCATGTACTACACTTTGACTAGTAGGCTCCCTTAATCCCACAATAGCTACAACTTTGGTGAGATGCATCTTCAAATTGGATGACTCCTTCTATAGGATGGATTACCTCGAGATCTATGATAGAGCACACATAGATTTTTTTGAGGACTTCCTCTCCTAAGGGCTCAGTATAGGGATCTGACTTCCCATCTATTAAAGGGATGATCACCATTTCTTCCTTGTTCTCAAAAGTGATATACCCCTTGTCAAACCACAGGTCAGAATTGTTCTTATAACACCAAGGGTGCCCAAATAATGTTGGGAAATTATCCACCTCGATGAGCGTAAATAATTCAAATTCCCATATGAACTTTTCCCCTTAAATACTGATAACTACATCTTTTAAGAGTCCAATGGGCATTTTATTTCTCTTATTCACCATATACAACATATTTGAAGATGGTTGTAATACGGGCCTTTCCATTTAATGCCATGTATCCAATGTAAGAACATTGACCTCCTCTCCCATGTCAATGAGGATGTTACTCAGAAGTCAGCCATCAATAACTACATTCAAGGTGATCTCCTTATCATATTCAAGGTTTTGAGGAGGAAGGTTTACATGAAAAACCTACCTTTCATGCTCTTCTCCAGCATGTGGCACCTTCTCCCTTAACCATTCTCCTAGTAAGGGAATAAAATTACCTTGACTTAAAATCCTACATGCTTCCCTGACTTCATCCATGTCCTTCTATAGAGCCTCAATATTCTTCCTTTACTCAAACTTCCTTGACTACTCCTTTAGAAATTGAATATCCCCTTGCAAACACCAAATCACATCCATAGTATTTTGACACACTTCCTTCGAATGAGTAGGGTCTAGATACTTCCCATGTACCACTTCTTCCCTATCAACCATTTTAATTCTTTGCATCTCCTTGGCGTGCACAACCTTCACATGCATTGTCACCAATATAGGTTATGATCCTGAATCACACGCCACTCTCGACATCCACTGAGGGTTGGCCTTCTTTATACTCACCATCCAAGTGCCTTTATCTTTCTAGTGTTGTTGGATCATGTGCTCAAACAAATAAGGGCACTCCTCATACTTATTTTTCTTTCCACACCATGAGCACTACAATAGATCAGGAAACTCATGCTTATAATACTCTGTAGACCCACAGTTATAACAAGTTCTTTGCGGGAGCTCACCTCTTCCTCAACCATGGTTACTGCAACCAAAAAATCCTCTGCAAAATCCTCTTCCATGCATTCCTACATTTGCGCACCCTTCATAGTGGTGATCATCATCCTTGGAACTGCTTGTAAGGCTAGTCTAGCACACACCAAGATCAATAACATCATGAATCTAGTCAATCAACCTATAATCCTTAGTATCGTGGTTCATAAAGGTATAGATATTACAATAACAAGAAAAATTCTTGTGGATTGTGTATTGTAGTAGAGGAAATCTATTTACATCATGATCCCCATGGAAAATCTCATAGTCTACCGCCATGGTGCATACTGACTTCTGAGGGAAACTATCTTTTGCATACCCCTCCACTTAACAATCTATGTACCAAATTCCACTCTAAACCTCATGTGCTGAATTTGTAGACAACTTCTCCAACTACTTGCCCATTTCATCAATTTTGAGCCTCCATAAAAGGGATAACACTAGTATCAACACTCCTAATATCCTCAGTGTGTAGGGTGACTTCCAAGGCCTTGCACGGATATGTGAAATTATTATATGAAAATTCACTTCTAAACAATGTTATTTACCATACAATAAACCATTGAGCAAGCTAAGAATGATGAATTTCATAGGATAGTTTTGACAAGAGAGTTTTGAACTATGCATCATACTCTCACACACTCTCTGTCATTCCTTTCTAGATTTCCTTTAGAGTGTTGATGCTCTTTTACTCAAACTCATGGATATGGAACTTTACTAGGAAGGTGTTATTTAACGTAGTGTAATCTACCACCATCTGATGTGGGTCATACTTCCAGTACCAGTTGTGAATGTGCCCTTGCAACGTCATTGTAAAATGACTTGATTTTTGCTCCAGGGTGTGATCTCCTTTGCGTGCCACCAAAATTCATATTTTTTCACATGTTTTGTGGCATAATTGATGCCTCTATACTCCAGTAAATGAAAATACATCTCAAAGAATACTTGTGGAGGTGGTTTTGGCCCTTATCCCCCTAATCTAGGACCTTGGTTAACTCTGGTATTTCCTCCACCACTAGATCCACTAGACTCACTAGGTTCTGTCCCTTCTAACCCACCAGATCCTCCAGATCTACTAGGTCTACCAAATCCTCTAGCTCCTATACAACTATATCCACCTCAAGTGGTCAAAAAATGGCCTAAAGTGGTCACGCATAGTGTCCCCGATGTCCCAGTGAACTGTGTGCCAATGGTTTATGATATTGTCCCACTATTAGTTGTGTGTCACGTGCCACTTCTAGATGTGATACCCAAACCTTGTGTATTTGTACCTTGTCCAAAAATTCCTCAAAATACGGGAATGGTTTACACAACAATGGATGTACCAAACGATAAATTATATCTCTTAGGCGTATATCGGTTACTTCCATTGATACCAACTGGATTAACAATACTACTTTCTTGATCTAAAAAACCAAGTGCTAGGGGTTGGTCACTAGGCGGGTTCAAATGCACACCAATAGCTTTCCTTTCTCCACATGATGAATTCTCATTAGAAGCCGAAGGGGATTCTCTCCTGCACTTGCCAATATGGGGTATCATAGACTACTCAAGTTCCATGTCCTCTGCATGAACCTCAACTCCTTCTTGCAATGTATGCCTCCATAGATCCATCACAATTACAACCTCACATTTTCTATCCATCTCCCTTTCATTAGCTTCACTATACTTGAGTCATCTCTCTTCTCTTTCCCTTTCAACCACAATGTCCACCATCTTCCTCCACCCTAGCTTCCTTACCCAATTCTCAGAGAATATTAGTCGGCCATATGAAATGACTCTAAACTTAGGGTACTGACAAAGATGTTCATATCCAAAGGGATAACATGAAAAAATGATCCTCTAGGTTCTCTTAGGAATTCTAATTCAGAAACCTCTTGACAAGAATACGTAGAAATGGTGTATTCTAAAGTATAACTTGTTAGCACTCTTTTCCACCAGTGATCGACACCATGTGTCCCAATTAGATCTGTAATTTGTAGCTTCTGGTAATCATCTTGGGTCCATAAGTGAAATCTATAGTACCAGCTCGATCTAGATGTATATGCTAAAATCTATTCAAACAATTCTACTAGAAAGCAATAGAAGAAATTTTCATATAGCTCATGGTACAGGTTCTCTTCTACCCATGTACATGCATCAAACTTAGGTCCCACACTGAATATTTGAGAAAAATCATCCTTTTTGCTCCTAAACCATGCTTCAACACTCTCTAAGGTCAGATGCTTAGCCATCACACATTAATGGAACTAAGATGTGGATGTATCCATTTCTCACAACAACTTCAAAAATAGGTCCCAACAATGGAACCAAGATGTAGCCATTTTTATGTCCTTAGAAACAAAAATCTAATCCCATACCCATCGGCCTATCACCTAGCGGGTGATGGGAACTCACCTGAGGCATGCGCGGGTGCTGAGCCCCTCGTTTATGTGAACTTTGTGAGAATACATCCCCTAGTGACAAAATCTTAGATGCAAGAAGGGAAAGAACCATGCATTCATTTTGAGGGTCTTAGGATGAGTTACTATATAAATTCATCCATTTAGATAACAAGGAAAATGTCAAAGAGAACCAATTTGATAATAAAAAAAGACACTAGGGTTTATACCCATGAATAATGTATATATTTTAAAAGAAATCCATATATTCATATAACTATTTGTTCACTAATCACATTACATTCATCAAGGTCATTACAGACCAAATTTCTTAATGCAGATAAGACTTATACATCTGAATCTTAAACTATGCTTTCCGTATTACAAATATGTTCATAGACCCATCCCTCTAGATATGTCATCTCTCCTATAGCCTTCCTAATGAAAATCCCTAGAACCCATCACTATTTCTGCAGAACCTCACCTATTTAATTGCTATGTGATGCCAGTGACCACACACTTTTCTCAAAACTAGTCCCTTTCTTCTACCCAAGCATCTCTATATATAGTTTTAGCATCCACCGCCATGACTTCCTAAAGTAATATATCGGTTTCCAAGTGTCCATGTGTGTTACCAAAATATTGTGTAACATTATTAAATAAATTGTAATATTATTAATAATGAGTTTATAGAACTCATATTAATAATATAGTTGTAATAGTTTGATTATTGGTGAGTTATGAAAACAACTCACGTAGCTATTTTAGTGTGAGAGATATCCTAGAGATTAGCTAGAGATATCTTAGGGATAAGTTTGAGAGATTGTAGGGATTGAAGATCATGTTTGATTCCACCATTTTAGGGGTTATTTGATCTATATATGTAACTCTTTATCAATGAATAAATTTTTCGGGATGAATTTTATATTCTATGTTTTTATGATATTGTGTTAGTTTATTTCTAATAATCTGAACCAAATTTATTAATGTGGTCCTTCAATGGAGCATGTTGCTTCCCATCCAAGGTCTCCACTTTTTGTAATGATGTCTTTCTAGATCCATACATCACATGGAATATTCCTTCCTTGACCATCAAGTTGTCAGGTTGGCACCTTATCCACTCCACATACTCAGTCGGGTCATGTTTTTCTCGTATGCTTCCTAGGACATCGAATATGGCTAAGTCATGAAACTACTTCCTTTGCCTTGTGTGTGCACCTTGGGTTCTGCTAAACCCTTATAAAACCCTATTCTACGCACCTTCACCATGTGCACCCTTCTTCATATAGGTTCCATGTGCCCACACACCTTCTTGCACTTAGCCAATATTCTGAGGCCCAACATCCTCTGTTGTAACGAAGGATAAAAAATAAAATATCAATACTATAAAAAAGATATAGAGTAATAGAGTAAGACAGATCAATCCTTATATATAAATTTTGATGTATTTTCCATTTGTAATCTTTATAATTATGAAAAAAGAATCTGAGTTCTATTAAATTGTTGTAGACATAAGCCTTAGGAGTGATTAGTACCCAGGGTAGGGCCCATTTGTGGTTTGCTAATCCTCCCCTTTTATTTTTTGTTTTAATTAATTTGCATGATTAGAATTGCTTTAGTTTATTTCTTTATATGTATTCTATTTTTATTTGATTTTCCATATCTATAGTATTTACTTTCATTCATGATCTACTTTATTTTTATTATCGTTATTTCCTAATTGTAGTGACAACAATTTATCTTTGCACTCCTCAAACATCTATAATTGTGCATAAAATACTGGAAATATTTAAAGTTTACATCACTAGGTATGATAACTAAATGACTGTAGATTAATGAACAACATATTAACTACTACAAGTTAATTTGAACCAACATATGTGATCATAATAAAGGAAAAAGCACTAAGCATTAGCTATCACCACCTAAGGTTGAATCCATCAAGCATCTAAGAGCTCATTTGCATCCATATAGCACCATCCAAGGGACACAAGGTCTGTTTATTATGCATACACTTCATAGGATGGAATTTCATTTTATTCCATGCACACATCTATTACATTTCTTTACTTATATCTTACTTACTTGCTATCAGGTGCAACATGCACAAGAGCCACCTAGGGCACAATTCCACATGCACACACACATAGAAATACATTGGTTCTAAGATGTAGTATATTGATTACTTATAATTTCACCATTGTTACAGCTGAGGAAAGTCTGACCCCTCATTATGCATATTTATTTTTTAGGATTTGATGTCTATTTGAGGGTTTTCATGTTAATACTTCATTGCAGTTTTCCTATGACTTAGGAAATTACTGTGTGAAATCCCAGTGACCAAAGGAGAACAAAATTGAATACCTCATGACCACTCAAAGGAGGTTTCCTAAGAATTTCCATAGACCCATGCACCCAGAAACAAGCCTAGGGTGCCCACATGTACCCCTGTCCCTCTTTAGGTTCCCTAGTCCAACTTATTCTTCTAGATATGAATTTTTCTAGAGTTTTGGTGCAACAATCAGTGCTTCATTTTTTCCATTCTTCTAATTCTATTCACTTTTATAATATCTTAAAATCATCTAAGGCTTTTCACCCCCTCTTTACACTTAGGGTTTTACACTTTCTTTCTTAGCTTGTTTGGCTTACTTTTGTACTTAATTATATATTTATTTATTGCTCTAATAACATTCATATTATCCATAAAATTCACATTTATCTTAATCATGTTTCCCCTTTCCTCATCACTTGTGACCTTTCATATTCCTAGGGGATAAAAGTGATCCTTTTTCTTATTAATTAAAAGGGACTCTTACAATGTTGGTTCTAAGGTCACTTAAGTGAATAAGAAAAAGGTGAAATAGTACATTCTCAATGAAGAATTAGAATATAGAGAGAGAATAAAGAGGAGAGAGAGGAGGGTTGATCAATTTTATAAAGACATATCCTTTATCGATGAAGAAATTAATAAATTTAAGTATTGTGATTACAATTTCCTTATTTTGTGAGATATGGAAAAAATCCAAGGCATCAAATAAGTTTTCAAAAACATTGTTATGAGACATTCACTATGATGGGAAAATGACAATATTATTTTATCATAAGGTAGGAGTTAGGATATGGGGATCACTGCCTTACTCCTCTTGGCCTTCACAATTCACATTTGTGACCAAAAATAAAATCCAAGATGCTCAAACATTTTTATCCCCATCTATTATTCATTTAAATATGACCTCATCTTGCAGATAGAATGATTGCTCCCTAAATAAAATTCATATCCTATGACCACCCATTGAAATCAAATATTTTTATTGCATATGCTTATTCTTGTGAGGTGAAAACACACTTTAGGGTGTTGAATGAGTGTTTAAGAACACTACCAAGTGAATTACAACATATGAAAGTGAGATGATTTTCCATTCTTGCAAACATGGTGCTCATTTTGAACACAAGGTGGGAGTCAAAACATGGATATTGTCTCCTCACTCTCCTTGGCTTCAAAATTCACTTATTTGATAAAGATACCACCCTTTTGAATAGAATTAACTACATCATGCTCAGAAAACTTCTTGATCATATATTCCTCCTTTAAAAAGGTCCTTCTCAAGATATAAGACTTATTATTTGAATAAATCCATGTGCCTTTGACATCCTATTAGATAGAAACAATGTGGTATAATCCCCTTCTTTTGTGAGATTGAAGCACACTCCAGGATTCATTTTAAGAGACCTCTTGGAAATCAGAGGTAGAAAATACATGGAGACTATCCCCAAAACCGGTTTCGCGGGAAGGCAAATTTTTTGGGGATTGTATGCAAATTTTTTGCCTAATTTTCAAGTGGTGTAACAGAAGGTTGCAGATGCGCAACATGAGATTTCCTATTGTGTGACAAAAAACTTGTTGTCACATGAAATTAAACCTCCTTTCACGCATCAACAAGGTTATTGTCGTGTGATAGAAAACTTGTTGTCGCATGACAATAACCTTATTGACATACATCAAGAAGGGTGATGTCTGACTCTCTGGTAGCATGTCAAAAAAATCTCAGTGTCACACATCAACAAACTCTATATCACGTGTTTGTTTCCTCCGCAGTCCTGTCATGTGTCAAAAAACTCTCCCTGTCATGCATCTGTAACCTCTACCCTCCTTTCGTGCATCAACAAAATATTTATCGTTCATTTTTAGCCTTCACCCTCCTGTCGCGCATTTAGTGTACTTGATAATACATATGCCCCCATGTTGTATGAGTGAGCTAGTAGTGTTCTACCTAGAAAATAATCTAGAATTATATAGGGGATAGTTTTAAGGGTAGGTGAAGCCGACCCCTAAAAAAATGAAACTATAATTTTTAGGCAAATAGGTCACTGACTCGTGCTAGAAAATTTGCCTTTTCAAATTTTTCAAAAATGGAATATTCACCATATTATGAATTTTGCCACTAATATTATCCCTGACACACTCTAAAGTATTGGATGAGTTTTTAGAAAGATTTTTGTGAGACATTACACTTGCAAACATGATGGTCTTAGGTTAATTCACATTGGGATAAATGTATATGATGCAAGAACATCACTTTTATTCACCTTGTAGGTTTAATTCATGTTTGCGGAGGTTAAAAGACTTCTTCAAGACTTTAGTTCAAGGATTTCCATGTATTTGGTTTGGAGCATACATAAACTATGTTCGGAGCTTCTTGATTCACATTAGTGAAAAAAAAATATTATTCTTGAATGAATGAAACCATGATTTTTTCCATTTCTATGAAAATTAGGACGAGTTGGATCATTCATATTCTTACATCCAAGAGTGTCATGCATAATTAACCTTGAGATTGATGTTTATAGATCCTGCAAGGGATTTTCCTCATGTCTAAACAAAGAGAAAACTTCCCATTCTTGAAATTATGGAAAAAATAAATGATGTATGAGGAATGTGAGTTTATACAAGTGATTTGAGCTCAATTTCAAGACTTACTATTTTTTTCATGTCATGTCTAGGATAACTATTTTTAGTATGTTATTCCAAGTTTCACCTTTTTATGGCTTTCACTTGTTTAGAGTGTATGGGTGCTAATAATTAACCATTTTAAGAAACTTAATAAATTTAGAAATATTAAGCCTTTCAAACTTCATAATTTTATAAATGTGTCTTTTGGATGTTAGGTTTCAATTAAATTGGTCTCAAAATTGTAGGTTTTACTTCACATCATTTTTCTCCATTCTTTTAATTTTTTCATTCACTAGAGCTTCGTAGAGATGAAAAGGTAACCTCTAGGTCTAAAAATTTATTCTTTCTGATGTAAATTATATAGAGCATCCATGGAAATTATTTTATGGTTATCGTGAAGGAATTTATGGGAGGAGTACACTGGTGGAGTTTGAATGAAATCGGGTGCACCATTTTGGATATATGGGAATTTCTCATTTTTTGGAGCTTGGATGTATGGAAAAAACCATAATAATATTTTTACATCAATGGAGATAATAATGAAATACCATATGATTTTTATTGTTAAAAATTGACTAAGTGTTGTGAGAGGAGGAGTTAGCCAAATTTTCTTTGCAATTTTTAACTTACCTTTGACCCGACAACTTAATCGGAGTTGGAATGTGGTTAAAGTGGATTTACACTAGTGAAAGAGGGAAATAGTAAAATAAGGGAAAAAAAAGTGTGAATCACACTAGATTGTGACAAGTGGAAAATTTAGGTGCCTCATGGAGGAGATCCAACAGGTTGGGAATGAGCACTAAGGCTAAAATTTGAATTTTAGGAGCTAGAAGTGTGATTTACCATGACCAGGGGATGTTTGGAGGAAGGGGGGCTCACTTTAATATTCCCCTTGTCCCATTTTCACCTTGGGGGAAAAAGAGGACATCAACAATGAAAACGTGTGACCTAGGTTTAGCCATCATGGAAGGTGGCAAGGTGAGAAGTTAGTTTGTACAACCTGGGTACAAAAGCGATGAAAGGTAAGTTGTGAAGGATTGACATGAGGGGAGGTCACACTTTTGTGTCCCACTTTTCCTAATTTCACCTTGGTGACAATCCAAGGAGGAAAATAGGGTTAAAAAGTGTGAAAATGGGTTTTGGAATGATGATGTCACCCGAAAAGTGCAATTGAGGACATCGAGAGTGGTTTTTCTTCCTCGAGAGCATGGAAGAGTGTTTTGGGGTCATACCTTATATTATTTTACTCCGAAACACTTTTTGAGATAACTAAAACCATTATAAATATCCAATTATTCTTAAAATGTCATTTTTAAGGCATATTAGATTCTTGATTGGAAGGTGTAGCTGCAATATCCTAGATTATCACAAAATGTTATTGAGTCTTGGAACAAAATTTGGGTATCCATCATGTAGAGGATTCTAAGAATTTTCTAATGACTAGGTTTTTTCCTCCTAACTCCTCTCATAGCTCCCCAAATCATCCAAATAATTTAGCTTTTACTATTTTAGCCTTCATTCCCTATGTTCAAAACTACCCGATATTGCTGACTTAAATTTATTCCACAAATTTTCCCTAAAATACCTTGGAGGACTAAACTTTTCTCTAAAACCACCCTCAGATGATTGTAAACTTCCATGTATTATTTTAAAGGGTGTTTACTAGCTGCAAACTGGGCCAAATGGTCCTTTCTAGGCCTCTGGGAGTAGTTGTTTCTCCTTGAAACTCAATGAATTATTCATCACCTTAGGAATTCATCCATGCACATTAAAAACACTTTAAAATTAAGGGTGAATCTAAGGAAAAACTAGCTAGGGGAAGGGTTTATAGTGAGTGAGAGAGGAAATTTACAAGTAGGAGCCTATTTTTCATGGCCAAAACTTTCAATTTTGTATGATAGACATTTAGCATGACAACATGCTAGAATACTAGGAACTAACAATTCAGTGTTCCATGAATTTATTATTTCACATGTTCTCCTAACTCACTAAACAAAGGGACAAGGTTTTAGAAGTAAATTTCCACGACATAAAGGATTATACCTTCTCAAAGTTTAAAAGGGTTTTCCATAATTAAAAGGGGAAACTGCGAAGTTAAACAAGTTTGAAGTATAATTTAACTGACCCCAAACCTTGCCACCTATTTCAAGGATAATAATATGTTAATTCAAGAATCGTGGGAATAGTGGGAACTGTTCCCATGTTTTGAGAGCTCTCCACCAAAAAATAAGGAAATCAAACATATCGGCCCTAGACAAAACCAAAAAAATAATTCTCCAATTCCTTCATTCCCTGACTATCTATATCTGCATATAAGGGCACAACTTATTTAAATAATCTTTGTAAGGCCCAAAGACAATGTCCCTTTATTCCATGAGTTCTATAAAAGTCCATGTGGGTTGAATGTCATTTTTTTTGGAAGAATATTGACTGAGTGGGGTGTGAATCAATCATTCAAAACTTTTAATTTAACTATCTTAACTTGCATACATAATTCAAATCATCCATTCAACATCCATTATCCAATGTGAACTTATTAAGTATGAAACAACCATTCACAAGAACATGAAGTAAGATAGAACATAAGTACATAAGATATAAAGTGGGAGACCCTCAATGGGAATAAAACCCACTAAACCTTTATATATATATTACACAACACAAAGGAATTTATTGAAGCACCAACTTCACAAGGAGTACCAACCCCTACTTTAGAAGGGCACCAACCCCTAGTTTAGTAGAGCACCAACTCTAAAAGGAAAATACAACTCCTTAAGAAGAAAAAGCACCATATCATCCACCTGAATCTAAAGATAACTTAAGTACTTTTTTCTTCAACAACTGATTGTGATCACTTTGTCAACTCATTCTACTCAAAATATTCTAAAACAACTCTCTCTCCTTCTTCACTCAGACTTACACCTTCATATGTTGATTATGTGTGATGACCTTGTAACCCTTCTTCTCTACTATAATTAGCTTACCATACTCTTATAAAATTTTCTCTTTACCCCTTAGAACACTCTTCACACCCTCCTCTTTCTTACTCACAAATCTCTCCTCATCACTAACCTAAATGAGAAAAAGCACATGGTTTATATACATGACTCTTCTCCTAAGCCATCTTAGGTCAGCTTAGTACCATTGATGTCAGTCATAGACCACATTATAAGACACATTAAAAACATAAAAAAAAATTCATAAGATGACCATATAAGTCCACATAGTCCTAAAGCATCCAAAGCTTCTTAAGTAGGCCTAAAACACTCTTATTTCTTCCAATGGTTACAAATTTGAATCTCAAGGCACAAGAAAATTTTACCAATAAATCATAAGCTCCAGACACATCAAAAACCTCTCATATGCATCTACATGCTCAAATAACCTTTTATCCTTCATCTTCATCATAGACTCCATCATTTGGCAAGCACATCCTATTCGGTCTAAAGCACCTAATTTTCACTCTTTAAGAATGAGCTGGTATAGACATCAAAACACCTCATCATGACATAAGTAACATATCACTTGAAATATATCATCCTCATCTAACTAACACAACGCATGGTATCCTCTAAATTAGTGCACAAGGCACACAAACAATTCCATCTCTGAAACTACTTTAACCTGGTTCTAGGAATCAAGAACTTGTCTTGAGGAATACTATCTACAACACCTCAAAAATAACTTCCAAACACTACCAACCCATGGAACACATCATCAGGTACCTAACACATATCTTAAATTAAACACATGCATATGTTACATGGATAAAAAACACCTTACATACCTGTACCAAACCACCTTCTTGGCAAGCCTAATAGAGGTGATTATCCCATTAGGGTTTCATCACAAAAACACCTCTTTGGATGAAACCAAGAGCTCTATCACATCATATTTGACCTCTTCAAACTAACCATGATCAAATACCACTTCTACATTTCATTTCATTACAAACACCTTCATACCTCCATAATTTGTTTTAGCCCTCTAGGCCATTAGCGGCAGGTCAACTTGGAAGACTTGTTTCATCTATTTTCTCCATTAAAACTATGTTGAAATTTTCATGAGTACTTATAACATATCCCAAGGTATTTGGAATAATTGGTTTTACATTATGACTCATCCAACACATGCCTCTATATGCAAAACTCCACAAAACTTGTGGATTTATATACTTTACTAGCAGACCTGGAACATGAAAATTCCACCAAACTAATATTAGAATAATTATATACAACCCTATATCATCACATAATCCTTCCCATGACATTTCATGCCCATACCAATAATATTTTATCCATCACAATAAGACTAGGTTTTGGGGAGGGTTTTCACCTACTTAACGTATTAGCAATGGTTCATAAATGATAGGGAATCATTTAACATCATTCCAACTATAAAATTATCTTAGCTTCATACCTCAACTATTATGAATGGATTGGGAACCCATGCAAATATTTCACATGTGAATGAGTACTTCAAATTGGCCTTAAACCGTGAAAAAGTGTTTTAAGAGCTTGATAGAACCATAAACAATTTTTCATGCAATTCCTTCAACATTCTGACCTCAACCTTGGTCCATAACATTGTAATTACCTTCTCCGTGCTTTTTAATACTCATAGATGCCTTCAAAAACCTAGAAATATCCATGCACAATGAATTGACCATGCCTAATTTATTTTTCTTCATATACTTGCTTCAATATGACCTAGAAATCATAATAAAAAACTAAACCATGGTCTAGTAGACCTTATACACCTGTAATGAAATATCAAAAAGCACCTCACATTATCACATTAGACTACTCTGACCCCATGCCTAATTTCCTTCTCTTTATAAACTTTCTTTAATATGAACTAGAACTCACACTAAACAACTCAACCATGGTCTTTTAGACCCTCTACACATGTAATGCACTATAAAAAACACCTCACATGCTCAAATTATACTACTCTGACACATATCTTATGTTATCACACCACATTACTTGAACTTGGTCTAGGACTAGGCCTTGAATGACTTGTCTCAACATATGCTTCAGATGAATAAACCTATTTATCACCTTGTAGATACTCATACAACTCTGACACATCTTCTTGAACATCATAGAAATCATAAAATCCTTTGGATTTCATACAAAAAACCACACATCATCTTGCTTGCTTGACCATGTATCAAGAACATACATAAAATCATAGACACGATGCTACTTCAACATCTTATGACAACTTACAAGTTTTTTCTAGTGGAACGGTTCGAAAGAACTTAGAGACGTAGGCAATTGTCAAACTCCGTAATCAACCCTTTTACAAAGTGTCATACTTATTGCATTATTTTAAGTTGATTTTAAAATGGTAGAAATTAAATGGTAATTTTATAAGCCTATAAGGGTCCGAAGATCGAGTAAATAAAAATTTTGGTCAATTTTCATATCAATTTGTGATAAACAAGTCCAAGGTGAAGAAAAATAAGAGTATGTTTCACAAATAATCAGGTCAAAAATAAGGTCTATAGAAAAATGAAGATCAAGATAGATATGTACTTGTTCAGGGGGATGAATTATGATGTTTGATGATATTGTATAGGTCCATGGATCATCTACTGCATTTGAAGTAAAGAAAGTAAGTATAAGCCAATGGGGAGAAAGTAAGTATGAAGTTGTGAATTTTTGTTGTTATTTTCATGTCAATATGGTATAGGATCCTTTTTCATAGATGTAAAAGGGGGCGGGTGAACTCAAAAACATGAAAATAGGTCTAAATATGGTCTGAAGGTGCTTGTATGATATGGCTTCCATCATTTTTTCTGATAGTGGTTGTCACCAATGACAAAGGGGGAGATTTTTGGGAATTTTTTCATTGTTGTTATCATTTATTTCATGTAAAAATGATGTTAAAATGAGTCTAGGTGTCATATGAGATTACATGAGGTCTCATTCATAAAATATGATGAAGTTTTATTATTAATGAAGTGATTTGGATAATAGTACTTTCACAAGAAAACCTAATGTAAAGTATTAAGAAATTTCTTAGAAGAATATCCAGACCTCCAGATGAAAAGGGTGAATAATAGCATCCAAATTCCTCTTTCCTGGCATATTCAGCAAGCTCGATGGCACCAGCTCCACTATTCAGAATCCTCTGGATCTTGACTGGCCTTCCATATGCTTCGTAATGCCCTATGGCACTTCAGTCAATACTAAAATATTCATAATAATTAAGTGTGGTGCTATGGTATGGCTAGTTAGTATTAGAAAATTCTAGTCACAATAATGCCTATTTAAATAAATAGGTCTTCACAACTTTATAATAAGCCTATTAAATAGGTCTTATAAAAAGAACTCTCCTCAATTAAAATCTTTGGTCTTCCTCAAGATCTTGATTTGAGATTACAAGTTGTGTGTTTTACAATGAAAGGGGTCCCTTATTTATATTAAAATAGGGCCCTTAAATAATGCCTTAAATTTTATCCCAAGGCTATAAAAATCCTAACTGTGGCATATGGATGGGATATTAATCCCATAGGTGACAAAATGTATAATTGAGTGGGTTATATCCCACATGGGGTGGCATATCAATTTTGATAAGGTTTTAATAAACCTTAACCACCCACAAATCACGTGGAACCTTCAACAAATGGGCCTTTGCCCCACCTCCTTCACATTTCCATGTAGATGCTTGCATATTAAGGGTTAAAAGATTATTTATGGGGTGGATGTATTAATATTTGGATATTAATGCATGGATATTGATATGTGGAGGTTGGGATATATATATGTATATCATTGAAATTGGCATAATGCATGGTCTTTGGTATAATGCGTGGAAAATAATTACAAAGTAATATGAAATTAGACCCAAATGAAATATGATGAATAATACCACCTGTCGACCCGCAATTGGAAAATCAAACTCATGGTGGCAAGCCACATGGTGGTTTGAGGACCCACCATGTTGGTGATAAGATAATTGTCCTCAGGGTGGATGGGCTCCCCTCTGTAACAAAATTTAATCCTCTTATTCCATTAGGATTTTCCATTTTATGATTTTCAAAGACCGGTGGTGAAAACCTCTCCAATTTTTGCCAACGACCTTTTGCTACCATTCACAGTGTGATTGGTCCAATATTGAATCGTTGACAAAAATTGACTTTCTCATTAACTGGACTTTGACCGGACATAACTAGAGCTCCCAATGTCCATTTTTCACATTATCATAGTCAATGGAAAGATCTCGAAAGTATATTCTACACTAATATAATTTAGGTATGTTTAGAGAAATTTTGATATCAAAAATTATCCCCTGATCACACCTCCCCAATGAGAAATTATTTTTGTCCCAAAAATCTTATATTAGAACATTTTTCCATCCTGTCCTGAATCTGGAAACCATGCTACCACCTTAGAAGTACTGCTATATTAGACCCTTGGGTCTTTTCCCTGCAACCTTCTCACTTCAACAACTTTGTTCCAATCTTGGACATGTGGGTTATGGTCCCATGACACTTCTTCTGCGCCACTCTGATATCTAAAGAAGACCTCCACACCTCCGTTGTATGGTGATAAGTTTCCCAATGAAACCCCAATGCTCCCACTATGCAGTGCTAAGATTCCAGATATTTGAAAAGGATCCTTTTTTTACTCTATAACACAACTTCTGGCTCTGAATTGATTCCATAGAATCAAAACTAGTTTGAAGGAACTCCATGCTACTTAGAGCTATGATTGATCTGATGTCGATGATGGACAATGAGTTGTCCCTTTTTAGACCTCAACGCCTCTGTTGTGTGGTGCTAAGTCTCGTATAGACCTCAACACCTCCCGTTGTGTAGTGCTAAGTCTCTTTTTCAAGACCTCAATGCTCCTATAGTGTGCTGTTAAGTCCTAATGATCAGCTACCATTCAAATGTGTGGTCACAATGCCTTGACACCAAATGAAGTTCTGAGATAATATTTTGAGATCTCCTTTCTAGACTTCAATGCCTCCTATGCATGGATGCTAAGCCTCATTTAAGACCTTGAGCCTCCAATGCATGATGTTAGTCTAATGATCAGCTACCATTCTAGTGCACGATCACAATGCCTCTACACAAAACAACAATCCGAAGTGATTTCTCCCTAGCTCAAAAAGAGTGACTCTATCCTCATTGCATGGCTGCTACCTCTAGATGGTATAAAGCCTCCTATTGATGATGACTATCAAGTACCATTCTAATGCATGGTTGTAATGCCTCTACATAGAATGAAGTTTCAACGGTGTTTGGATATTAATGCATGTATATTGATATGTGGAGGTTGGGATACATACATACATACATACATACATACATACATACATACATATATATATATACATACATATATATATATATATATATATATATATATATATATATATATATCGTTGAAATTGGCATAATTCATGGAAAATAATTACAAAGTAATATGAAAGTCGATTGAAATGAAGTATGATGAATAAGACTGCTTGTCGACCCATGATTGGAAAATCAAACTCGTGGTGGCAAGACATGTGGTGATTTGAGGACCCACCATGTCGGTGATGATATAATCATCATCACAGCAGCCAAGCTTCCCTCCATAACAAAATTTGAGCCTCTTGTTCTGTCGGGCTATTCTATTTTATGATTGTTGAAGACCAGTGGTGAAAACCTCTCCAATTTTTTCCAAAACCCTTTTTCCACATGTCATAGTGAGATTGGTCTAATATTGACCTATTGACCAGAGTTGACTTTCTCATTGATTGAACTCTGGCCGGACATAACTAGAGCTCCCAATGTCTATTTTTCACATTCTCATAATCGATGGAAAGCTCTCGAAAATATATTGTACACTTAATCAATTTATGGATGTTTAGGGAACTTTTGATATAAAAAATGATCCCCTAATCACAACAACAACAAACATTAAAGAAACAATGAAACAATTCCCAACAATCTCCCCCTTTGTCATTGGTGACAACCACTATCAGAAAAATGATGGAAACCATATCATACAAGCACCTTTAAACCATTTTTAGACCTATTTTCATGTTTTCGAGTTCACCCTCCCCCTTTTACATCTATGAAAAATGATCCTATACCATATTGACATGAAAATAACAACAAAAATTCACAACTTCATACTTACTTTCTCCCCATTGTCTTATACTTACTTTATTTACTTCAAATGCAATAAATGATCTATGGACATGTATAATATCATCAAACATCCTAATTTCTTCCCTTGAACAAGTATATATATCCATATTGATCTTAATTTTTTCTATAGACCTTATTTTGGACCTGATTATCTGTGAAACATACTCTTATTTTTCTTCACCTTGGACTTTTTTATCACAAATGGCTGAAACCATCTCCCCTGAGATGATACATACTCTTACAACTCAAAAATAGCATACCTTTTTTATCTTTAGTACCAAAAAGTGGAATTAAACCCCCCTTGGATCATGCTCTCAATATTTTTTCCAGACCTTATGGAATAGGTCTATCTCCTTCTTGACTATTGTCATGAATTTTTGCAATGTCAAAAATCAAGGTGAAATCATAATAACTATACCCCAGTGTAAAAATATTTATCCAAAACCCCTCTCGAGCCACCCTTCGGATCATACCACATTTTTTTCATGACCTCTAATTACTTTGAGAGTCTCATAATGTGATGATTAATCCTTCTCAGGTTTCTACAATTTGTTCATAATGTCACTTGACCCATTCAGTGAAATGTTGTCAATAGTGGAAAATAACTATTCCCTAGCCTTCTCAAACCAGGTACACATCCTCAAGAGTAGATCAAGAGGCCTAAATTAATTATAGGATGTTATTGAAGAGTTTAAAATGCAATGGAACATGTTTATGTAATTTTTTTAACATTTTAGAGGTTTTGGGATCATAACAATGAAAGTGGGTCTTGGAGGCTTAAGGAGGTTACAGTGTAAACAAAACTTGACCTTCAATTGAAGATTTTGGGAGCTTCGAGATAATTCAAGAGGAAATTTGATACTATTGGAAATATATTTTAATTCCCTACATGGTGGAAAAATCATACTCTTCCCAACATATAATACCTTCTCTGTGCAAATGAATCTCGACAGACTCACCTCACTATTCTGAATGAAAAATCAGAATTTTAAGGAGGAGGTATAATAAAGTCTTTAAAAATCATCCCATTGTTTTCAAAATGTTATTTTCAGTATAATTTATATATTATTTCACCCAAAAATATCTCCTACAACTCCAACAAAGTCTGTATCAAGATTATGGCAGTTAGAAAACTTCACAGTTTAAGGCATGACACATTTTCGTGTCCCAACTGTCCAATTCTTTAAGTTAGAAAATTTCACAGTTTGAGGCATGGTGTATTTTGGTGTCCTAACTATTTGAGACAATGGATACAATGGGGATGGTAAAATTTTTTACCCCCAACTAAAGCCCCTGGACCCCTCATGTGATCATGTTCCTCTTCGACATGTTCTAGATAATTTCAAGTGACTCTAAGTGCTCAAGTTTGCAAATATAGATAATTATCTAAACTACTTAGCCTTGGGTACACTTTTCTATCCCTACTATCCCAATTTTTTGGGATATTTGGGACACTAAAATGTGCCCCGCCCCTAGCCCCCTCTCTGGTTTTGCATATGACCTCCAACTTGCTCGTGGGGTGCTAAAAAATATCTCCCTCATTTCCCTAGCCATCCAATCACCTTCTGCCACATGTCAGGCCTAGGAAGGGGGTGTATATTCTTATACCTACTATCCCAACTATCCCAAGATAGTTGGGACACAAAAATACACCCCATCCCATTTCTTTAAAAAACTCAAAAAAATAAGACCAAGCTTTCATGACTTAAAAATAGCCTATTTTTTACCTTTTAAAGAACCATGTATTCCTTTTCCTCTCCATTATTTCACCAATTCAATTTGGGAAGCCACTGGAGACATATTGAAGCTTAGAATTATAAAATTTGGTTCAGACTTGCACAGGAATAACACAAATAATAATTATATTATCTCTCTTTATTGCTTCAACATTAAACATATGGAGATACAACAAATATAAAGAAATATGTAACTCCTATAAATTAGGAAGTTTCTCTTACAATAATCCTATTTAGTTGTGATTGTTACTCATGTAACAATACACAACTCAAATCATACGAGTTGTTAAAACAAGTCCAACTAATATATTATTGTTTATATACTAATAATATTACTAACTAATTATTATTTACCTTTTGGTAAATATCCCACTATAATGTAAACGTTATATTTCCTAACATTCACCCCGTTAATGTTTACATAGTAGTAAAATACTTTTCACACTTCCTCTGCATCCTACCACCTATGTGCACTCATGATCTTGGCACACTCTCAAACTGAAGGTAGAAGAAGGAACACATCAACTTCTTATCAACCATGAACTATCGGGAACGCATCTGACCGATGAGGATGGGAAGATTCTCAGGAATCATATGCTTATCAAAAATTCACTCTAGGGAACACATCTAACCTAGGAGTGTGGGAAATCAAGCAGAAACACATCAGAACAACCTTCAATGGCTTTCTAGAGGCTAACCACAAACCTAGGTCTGAATTGGAACACATTTGACTGCTCAACCTCATCAAGACTCATGATGCTACATTTCATTGTGATTTTTGTTCTTCACTATGTTTTTTATATTAGGGAATTTATGTAGGAATAATCACATACAAAATTGAAAAATTGGAAATGGAACATCTAATCACGTTCCCTCCTCAATGTGAAATTTCCACTTATTGAAAACTACAAACAGTAAAAATTGAAGTACACGAAACCACAATAAAAATCATATACTCACACTATATATGCCACCACAGCTATGTGTGGCCCCTTCATTGGTGACTGATGAGAGGTAGTTAGTTTTCCTCCAGCCTATAATGCCTCCGTCCTCCAGTAAAATGTTGCTTGCTCATCTGGGTTTGGATATGAAGCTCAACTGTTTCCACATTGTTTATTATATCTTCCCTCCTGCCATGTGAAAAACTTTATTTTTTCAGACGTTAGGTAAAACCAAAAATGCATCCGTAAGGCAATTTTTTTTCTTTTTTAGAATTTTACAATGACTCAATTTTTCACCCCTTTGACAACTTGACTATTAACTTGGAAAATATGATAATATAAAAAGAAAAAAATTTCTAGACACTTAGAATATTAAAAAGTAATATTTTGTGATTAATTTTTAAATATGAATAAGACCACTAAAAATACAAACTATAATAACAAAAAAGTAATAAAGTGTAGTTACTTTTTTAACAATGATTTAAACAATTATAGAGAAGACTTAATGAATGAGAGGAGAAATCATATGCTAAGATAAGACTTTGAAATCTTCGCAAATGCCTAACCTTCAAATTTTGAGGAGATTCATTATGCCATATGTCACCTCAAGAATACGTTCTTTGAATAGCACTATACCCATAGATCATGGACGGGTCAACAAACACAAGCTTCTAATATTGAATCCATGTGTTGTATGGGCACACCAATTTTGTTGAAGTTAATTATCTTGATGTATGGATGGACAACATTAAGGATTACAAGATTCCATAAATAATGGAAACCAGAGTGACATTATAGCTTAAGCCAAATAATACATTGCTACAGTTGAGTAGTTCAATGGTGATTAGGTGACAAGTACCAAGCTCGTAGAGCATCCAAATTGAAGATGTATCAAAACACAACTGATATGATCTCGTTGATGAGATTATAAATACAATATCAAGAGGTAGATGTTACCAAGGAGATAATTATAATTTTTACAACAAAATCCATTCAATAAAATATAGATTGTGTACTTACAACTTGTATACCACCAATTTAGAATGTTGAATATGTCGATTATAAAGGACTATTGGAGGTGTTGCTACACATCAATGATAGTGTTTGGATGGTAGTTTGAAGTAGTTGCATGCAAATTGACCACACTCTAATATTTTATGTGCGATGTCACATCTTGATATGAATTTCATTGTTTTGTCTTAGCTTTGGAGCATCAGAAACACGCTGGAAATTGTGTGAACAACTTTCATATGTAGATCTGCAACATTGCAAGGATACGTACATATGTAGATCAAAATGGAAATCTGATGGAGCTTGCAACATAGTGCAAATCTGCAGTCCCTGCATGGAATGGAAAACCCATATATTATTCGTTGAAAATTGATGAATGCAAGTTGAACACATAAATTAATGTTGAAAAAATCTGTAGATTCCAACATCTTCAATGAACGTGGGTATACTATATTTTTGTGCATACAAAGTGACCAACTAATTGAATATAGAGTAAACGTCACCCAAAGACTCTTATTTTTATTCTTTGGATCTCATTAACTAGGCAACCATGAAAGATATGGATCTGCCCCCTCTTGATTTATTTCAAAAATCCATTACAGACATAGGACCAATGAAGCTCTCCTAAAATTTTCCACTTTGATACCAAATATAAAATTTGGATCAGACTTTCACAAGAATAACACAAAGAATAATTATATTATATCTCTATATTTCTTCAACATTAAACATATGGATATAAAACAAATATATAGAAATATGCAACTCCTATAACTTATGAAGTTTCTCTAACAATAATACTATTTATTTTTTATTGTTACTCACGTGACAATACACATCTCAAATCATACAAGTTGTTAAAACAACTCTAACTAATATATTATTATTTATATAACAATAATATAACTAACAAATTATTATTTACCTTTCGGTAAATATCCCACTATAATCTAAACATTATATTTCCTAATAAGAATGACCTATGAATTTAGGTGAATAACCTACAAATTCTTCTATGGTAGCTGAAACAAAGAAATTTTCTTAACTCTCAAACTGGTGGTCTATTCCACACGAATTTTTCTCAACAACTCCATGATCTAGGAACCTTTAGGAAATATATAACTGAAAACCCTCTCATTCTCTACATTTTTTATAGAATCAAACCCTTATTTTGTGCCCTATAATCACACTTTTTAATTTCCCATCATTTCAGCAAACAAATTGTGACAAAATTTTGACCATGTGATCAAAAGAGCAAGCGTATCCCAGATAATATGTTCTAATCGTCAACCGATAGAATAAATTGGAAATTCTAAAAATATTAATTATTTTGTATTTAAACTTACTATAAATATAAACCCTATGAAAAAAAAATCCTCCTAAGACAGTGCATTCAGAATTCAACCATGAAGACAAACTAGGAAAACAATGCAAAAAAAGAAAAAAAGAACAAAAAAGTGAAAAATCATAAAAGTAATTTCTTAAAATAGAAATTTTCAAAAATCATGAAAATGACCCAAAAAAAACTGCACATGGTATGTTAAGAGTCTTGGGATATTGAAAAAATTACAAAAAAGTAAAAAAACAAACATTGATTCTTACTTACTAAAAATAGAAAGTGTCTATTTTAGGTGCAGAAAAGGTCTTTCTTCATCATTTTCTCTCACCTAATTAGTTTATAATATAATTGAGTTAAATTTTTCTAGCTTGGAACACATTTCAACTCTCATATCAAAGTATCTAGAAGTGGGTCACATCGATGTCACTCACATGGATTTGGAATACCTTAAAAACCAGATGCTTAGCAAACCACAGAGCCCATGGAACACAAGATCTACACAAGTGGTTTATACACTAAAAATGGAAATCCTCTATCTATTCAGATCATATAATTTGTCATGACTTGTGCTCAACATTACGAACTAGACACAAAAATCATACAAGCAGATGATAGTTCAATCTTGGCAGTGCTCAAAGTGAAGGGGATATCACAAAGTATGTAGATTCTAACTTTGGGAACCATAGTCATCATCCCAAAAGAGTTTTTAGTAACTGAATGGAAAAATAAAAACTCTTACCTTTAAGGCCTTGTATTGAAGTCTTGGTTGAAGCGAGTGATAAATCCTTCCCCTATGAAAAATTCTTGGTCAAGACATGAATTTCACATAGTGTACTCAAATGTCATCATTATTTTGAGGAGGGTGATGGGAGAGGAAATAAAAAAATAGTTCCATGATTGGATGGAACTTTTCATCCTCTCCATCATCGAAGGTAAGAAAATTATTGATTGGGGTCAAATCATCAGTGACAACATCCATTCCCAACTACATCAACTTCTACTCATAAGAAATTTTTCCATGACATCGTATCTAGTATATGATCTTGCTAGTACAAAGTCTTACAGGGGTTTGACTCTAGCACCAAACATATCTTAAAAGGAACTTTCCTACAATAAATAACTACATCTGATTTTGAAATAGACTAGCCATCACTTTTCTAGGGTGAATTATGCATTCACCATGTATGTTGTGAGACTTTTCAAAGGAAACATCAATCTCAGGTTTTCCTCGCAAGTTGTCACACTGATTCAGAAATATAGATCCTCCTTCATGTAGTTTATAAATTTTTCATACTTCAAGGTATCTATATTTTAATTCTCTCTGTGAAAGATCCCTCAGTATATGAGTGACAATATTTTTATGTTTAAACTCTCCAAATAACTGGCTCATGTCAACAGAAATTTCAAGAGAAGGAACAAAAGGTGTTTCTTCCCCATCTCCTTGGGAATATTTTCTTCAAAATCTCTCATTGATGCATCTAATTTAGAGGCCTCTTTCTCTTATATGAATATATTTTCTTATACTTTGAGGGCTAACTTTGACATCCAAAGTACCCCTGATATGTTTCACATCCCCAACTTGCATTATGTGTCGCAAGTTGAGGACTATTGGGTGATTTGTGTTGATGATAATAAAGTTCAAAGAAGAGATCACATGAGGACGATATTGGATCAAATGAGGAAGTTTATATTTGAAGGGATCGAGGATGATGGAACAAAGATGTATGATCCATAGTACCCAGTTGTGAAAGATTCAACTCTTCCTCAGGTTTCGTGCAGTATCAAGGAATCTAGTGATATCAATGAGAGGACTAAGGAATTGATTCGAAGATAAAGAACTTGGTCTAAGAAAAATATGCCAACATTCATCAAGTCAGGAGGCCTTCATGATCTCAAGAAACAAGAATCTCCTCTCTCTACTTCGAGGGAATTTGAGAAGGATTCAATTTCAACTCATTATGAAAATATTTGAAAGAGAAATTCCATCAAAGTCAAGCACTCACACCACAAGATAAGTCATAAGAAGGACAAAGCAGCTCAAGATCATTCAAACGTATTAGAACAAGGTGAGAATGAAATTACTCAACCACCTGTCATTCAAATAACTTAGAGAACTTCATCCTTCGTGGCTGTGCATATCCAACCATTCTAATACCTATGAAAGCTTCGCCTCTTCCTAAAATTTCTTGAAGTATCAGGAATATGGTGATATCAATGAGAGGATCGAGGTAATGATTCAAAAATCAGTAACTTGGTTCAATAAAAAGAGGGTGTCATTTATCAATTCAACATGCCTTAATGCTCTCAAGAAACAAGCATATCCTCTCTATAATTTGAGGGTAGTTCAGAAATCTTTGATTTCATCTCATTCTTAAAAGGTGTGAAATATAAATTCCATAGAATCTAAGAACTTGGACCTTAATAGAACTAAAAATAAGGATAAATAATCTCAAGAGCATTCCGAGGGCTTCAAACAAGGTGATATTAAAATCCATCAACTTCCTGTCATTTAGAGAACTTAGAGTAATTTATCTTCTATGGTTGTGCCTATCTAACTATTCCAAGACCTGCCTCCTCAGCCAGAGAAATAAATTATTATCATACCTAACACTGATATTGAAACAAATGATCTATTCTCATGGGTACAAGAAATTATAGGGGAAGATATATGCATAAGACAACAAGTTTTGGTCCCATAGTTCCAGGCCATATATGCAATGGTAAATTTCAACAAAGGAAAGAAAGCTCAGATTGCCTCTCATTTCTTCAATGGTACTTCAGATAACCGAAATGTGGAGGTGGCTTGACACAAGGTCATCAATCCTATTAGTGAGATATGACCATCAAACTATTAAATTAACACTATTTCTCTTCAGCCAGCACCACATGAGAGTGATGACCATCTGTTTCAGGATTCTTCCACTTGCATTCTCATGAGAAATCATGAGTACAAATAAAACCATGTGGAATACCACATCAGAACCCTCACTTCATATGTGAAATCACTCTTGGAATTGAATTCTACCAATCCTCTTCCATATGTAGAAGTTACTCCCATCAGTATCTTAGAATCTAATTTTTTCATAAAAATGCAAGTCTTCACCTTGCAGGGAAGAGTGAATGAAGAGTGGGTGAACATGATCGTAGAAAAGGGGAAGGTGTTGCTTCCATAAATTTTAACATTTTTTAATTACATGAGCATGATGGCCATGGAAGTAATCATGACACAAGAGGATATTGAAATGTAGAAGTATCATTGGGATTAGGTGTATCCACTAGTCATTGAGATGGGCAAGGTCAATTCATCCCCTTGGTGAGAAAAAGTGTATTCTCTTTAGTATTAAATAAATTATCTCAATTTCAGGCTCAAAATTTGGTTACTCATTATGAAATGATAAACCACACCATTAGTAAAATTTATTCATACAAGGGACATGTTGTGAATATAGATAGAGATACAAATGTTGAGGTGCAAAATCTTGGAGTTCTAATAGTGACCAAAGACACTTCATGAGATGATATGTTTAAGAATTTTGAGGATATAGTCAAGGATTCTAAAGATCCATTCTGATTCAATAAAGACACATTGGATTCCCTGAATGAGATAAGAGAAGTCATATATAATATCATAAGAGATCATAATTCTTGGTTCACAGAATATACTAATATCAAATATCTCTCCAATAATTAGATCAAGTCCCCGAGTTTTTTTCACATCCCACAAGCTGAGAAATATGCACCTGTGGCAGCGAGGTATAATAAGAAGTTTAAAGGAATTGGCATTTATCCTGAGTGTCTTTAAAAAATTCCATCGGAAATTAGATCTACATCAATGAAATATTCTTCTACAGTTTGAGAAGCTATCATCTTTCCCTCATCACTCCCACATCCTCTCTTCCTTCATGTTCTAATTCTTTGTTGAGAGGTTACACATTTTGTTTTGGTCTTATTCACTAATGTGACTATAGTATAAAAATACAATAAGTTTCTCTTAATTAATAAAATGGGACTTAATCTCTTTTCTTATGAGTACAAAGAGTCATAAGTGGAAAAGGAAAGTAAAAATACACATGGGGGTAAGTGAAAAGTCTTTTCTAAGTCTATATAATGTAATAACTTCTCCATTCTTAAGGGTTGTCACTTTTGTGTGTTCTACGTACATAACTACCAAGAATTAAAAAAGAGATATAAAATTCTTTTATTCCTCTCTATGTTTTCCTCTTTGCCTTGCATTGAACAACTTTTTGAGAATTTCAATAAATAAAGGAGCTTCTACTTTTCTGGATGAGTGAATAAATGTTAATTTGTGTTCATGTTTTTATCTTGTCTTGATATCACTAGTGAAGTTGTGCTTCTTCTCAAATTGTGTATGTGATATTTCCAATTAATCTTTGTTGGAATCTAAGCTTCCCTACTTGTAACATTAATCCCTCTCCCAATTTCTCACTCATGTTTCCCCACATATCAAGAAAATTCCTCCCTTGCAAGAATTTTATGTAGGTGCAGTGGATTGTTTCTATTGGACCCCCACCCCAAGGCTAAAAATATATTTATATTTTAGTTCACACATAATAATTGAGCTATCCAATTAAATAAAAGGGACCTAGTCCTAGATCATTAGCAAAAATCCACCAATTTTCCCTTTGAAAAATTTTCTTGCTAACATTTTTTGGCACCCACCATGGGGAAGAATTGGTATATTCTGCACCCAACATATGAATCACAAAATACAAAAAATATAAACTATCGAAAAACCAAAAAAAATAGAATATAACAATTTAGCAAGCCTTATGTCTCACACCAATATCTTTTCTTGGTAACCCTCCAGTCTAGAGACCTGAAATAATTTTCCATATCTAAGAATATATTGCTTCAGACTTAAGCAAACAATTTGAAACAACAAATAAAGTTTCTCCTACTACTTCATAACTACAAGAGTGTTAGATTCTAGAGAACAATGTGCGGAAAACTTGGAAAGATAATGATAAGAAGAAATTGAAAAAAGGAGAGCTTAAGTCAATCCAAAATCTATAAGTTGGTTGATCATATATACACTAGGTCCTAGAGACAAGGAGGAAATCGTGAACCCATCTTTGAAGAGATCCAAAGTCAGAAAGAACTAGCCATAAATTCACATCACTCCCTTTTTCTCAAAACTTATCTCATTTTTAGTCCAAGTGGTGTCAACCCATTGGACATATAATTTCCGAACATCAGTGAAGAATTTGAAGAATTTTTTTAAGTGGAAACAGAAACATAAGATGAAGTAAGGGTAGAAGTGGAATCAAGAGCCAATACAGAAGAAGAAGTTAGAGAAAAGGGGAGAGAAGAAGAAAGAATGGAGGCTAGAGTGGAAGTAAGAGTAAGAGAAGAAGTGAGGGTGGATGTTGAATCCAAAGAAAAATCAATAATGGTACATAAAAGAGAAAAGCCTCGGCTAATTGTTCCATGAGAAATAAAAATGGGTCCACTTTCCCTCTCCCAGCCTATCCATGAACTTCCACGAGTTTTGAGAAATTTTTTTCCCAAATTTAAAGTAAATGGTTCATAAATCTTAGAAGAAAATGTGGTATCATTCATCAAGGCATGTGGTGTACTAGGAGTGGAGCATGAAGATGTATTATTTAAGTTATTTGTGGATTATTTTCAAGACAGGGAAGCGGAGTGGTTTTATCTCTTACAAGATAGATCCATCACCTACTGGGATGACATAAAAATGAGTTTTGAAGACAAATTCAAATCCATTGAGGAATACCAATATCTCCTAATATAGCTGGTGAAAATGAAATAGTTTAATGAAACCATGAGGGATTTTTTATCCCAATATAAAAAGTTTCTCAAGAAAATACCTCTCAAAGTTATGCCCTTTGATGATAATGCAAAAATATTATTCATAAATAATCATCTACCCGAGGTTAGATTCATTCTCATAAGGTCCCTACCTAGGAATCTGAAAGAAGTTCAAGATTATTCCATTGAGATAGAAGATGATATAATTCTATCTGATAAGCTGAAGAATCCAAATGGAATGAGAAATGGTCAAAGTTCTAGTTCCACAGCTACAAACCCCCTAGTTCATAAATTGGTGAATGATGTAATTACATTCAAGAAACATATCACAAAAAATGCCTTGATAAATTCTCCAAAGAAGATGAATCTTCCAAAATAGACAAAGGATTTTATGACCATCTCAAAGACATGCTCTTGAGTCATCATCAATTAACACATCCTGTGATGTGGAAAAATAATAAGGAGAAATTGAGGAGCCAAAAAAATAGAATGAAGATGAAAATGTTCTAAATTGAATAAGTCAAAGATGATACCTAAATTGGTTTCCTTAAGTATTTTTTGGGAGATGATGATGATGATGAAGAATCACTAAGTTTATCATGCACAATGTTTACTTGCTTCCATTTCAAAAAGGGAGCCTCTTCCTCTACAACTACTGTGAAGAAGAAAAATAAAGATGATCCTCAAGTGGTGACCCCATAGAACAAGATAATCAACACAGGATCTATGCTCCCACTATTAATGGAATAATAAAAAGATAAACCATACCCCATAGCAAGAAAGAATCAATTTTTCATGTCAAGTAAGTCCTCTAGTGTTTCTCCTAGCTCTAATTCTACATCTAAGGCTAATCTTGCAAAACCATCTAATTCACCGCCTACTACTCTATCCTTTAAATGTTCCCAAACTTCCAAAGTAACATCATCTCCACTTTGAAAAACATTCACTACTCTAGTAACATCAAGTTCTTCCACATCATCTCCATTTGATATAATTGAGCATGTGAATAAGTCTAAATTTTAGATTTTTGAATCTAATTTTTTTCAGATGTACCCTAAGAAATGTGTTTGGATATTTAGTTATATAAAGGGAGGTAACCCAATATCCAAAATGATAAATCCCAATTCTAAAGGCTTTCTACCAACATCACCCACTCTGCCTTCTCAAAACATGATTGCATTGAGCGCATAAGAAACCAATAAGGTAGAACCCTTCTACATTTCCCTTTTTATCAAAGGCCAGCAACTGAATAAATGCATTATAGACTCAAGTTCCTCAAATAACGTAATTCCCATAAATTTTTTTAATTCCCTAATAATTACCTTGACATGAGAAAATGGCACTTGCTACTCTATGGATTCAAAATAGGTCCCTATAGTTGGAAGAATCAAACATGATCAAGTAGCCCTTATAGATTTCCTAGATAAGAAGGTTTTGCTCACTATTTTGGTGGTGTATTTCCCAACATTTTTTGGCATGTTTTTGAGTAGGATATTCTACAGAGACTTGGGTGGTAAAATAAAAATGGATTTGTCTTATGCGACCATTCCAATGAAGCGTGAAATGAAGAATTTTTCACCCATACATAAGATGAATTATAAATTCCAATAATTAGAATATCCAAAAGATTAATTCCTATTCTAAGACAATGGGTTGGGGAGCTATTTCTTCACATCCGAATGGGAAGAGAATCTTCCCCTCCTCACACAAGATGAAGAAGAGAAATTTTGGACAACAGAATATGATGGAAGTCATTCTTGTGTAAGATCAGGATATGGCATTGTTATGAATTCTCCTTCAATTGAGTTATTCCCATTTTCTTATAAATTGTAATTTGATAACACCAAAAACACTGCATAGTATGAGGCCCTTCTTCCTAGGATGGATGTTGCTGAGTCCATGGGCATTAAGAAACTCAAACATCTTGGTAACAGTGAGGTAATTTTCAAGCAGTTAAGATATCAATACTAGGTCAAGAACACGAGACTCAAACACTATAGGAATTAGGTCTGGGACTACATCGAATAATTTTATGTTTTCCATCTAATCCATTCCCCATGCAAAGAATTAAAAATCTAACTCTCTTGCAGTTTCATCTTCTTTGCTGACTCTACACCAATCCTTCAATAGGTAAAAAGTGATTGTTCAAATGGTGTTCAAATTGAGCATGTTAGAAAACATGAATCACTAGAAGGTATGAAATGATGACAGTAAAATTATCTCTTTTTTGGATCAAAGATAACTTCAGTAGTCTGGATAATAAGGTTGGCTAGAGATTGTAATATTTCCAATATTATAATTGAGGGGGATTCATTGAACATTATTAATTTGTTAAATCAAAAGAAACCTCCAAGCTGGTCCATTAAGGACTTCATTAATGAAGTTATTGAAATATGCAATTGTTTTGATAATTATAATATTGTCCATACCTATCGTGAAGGAAATAGAGTGGCTGATAGTTTAGCAAATATTGGGGCCAACATTACAATGCAAAATTGGCTAAGCGGCAACCCCCTTCCTACCAAAGTACTTGATGACATCACTAAAGATATACATGATTTTTAACACAATAATTAATAGATACAGAGTAGATGCTAAGGAGGTGCTTATTAATTGAAAATTTAAGTTTAATGATGTTCTTAAAATTCCGCACTCTTATGAGGTCTCTAAAAGTAGAGGCGGTGTTGAGTCATATGGGATTCAAAAAAATTTTACCATTGAATAGAGTAGAAACAATATAGGCAAAATGGGGGGACCTCCATGCAAAACTGAACCCATTCATGATCCATCCTGGAAAAAAGACACAATTCTTTGGAATTATCTTAAAATGGGGGGTATTTCAAATTTCATTGAAAAGATGAAGGGATTTGACTAGGACATCTTGGTGAAATTCGCTAATGGATGGAGAAATCATGTAGTTAAGTATGGGGAAGTCAAGGTTGAGATATCTGAGGAACTCATTGCCTAGGTCACAGGGTTGAACCTAGATGGAGCCAAGTTCTTCAACAAACGAGTCGACATAGAGGTGGAGGTGAAAAAATTTCTCGATGAAGGGGAGAACCTTGAGTTTTTTGTGGCTGGAATTAAGCTGACCTCTACCCCTAATCCCTTTGCTTAGATAGCACATATGATGGTTAGGTACATCACTTTAGAGGGAATATATGTCACCATTCCCCTGAAACATTTAATATTCCTCAATAATTTTTGTAGGAATATTACCCTCAATTTCCCGCATTATTTACTTAATTCCTTAGAGAAGTTTGGTCTTGAAGTTCAAAAACATACCAGGGTTGTTCCCCTTCACCGAGGTCTAATCCTACTCATCCACCACCATTGCTTCTCCAGCTCTCCCCCTCTTCCTACTCCCCCTATTATTATCCCTCTCCCAACTGATAGAGATCTAGACACTACTACCTCAAACAGGAAGAGGAAATACAAGAAGGCTAAGGCTTCTCTACTTTCTTCACAGAGGATTTTGCATATTCATAGGGATTTAGAACTTGTAGAGAACTTATTGCACATAATTAAACTTATTGATAATTCCAGAGAAGTGGACCTTCTTACCAGGGTTAACAAGCTTGAATATGAGATAAAAGACCTCAAAAATGCTATGAGGAATATAGAAAAAACAAAAGGTAAGAGGAAGCTGCAAAATACTGAGGACATGGATACTATTGCTGAGATTTTCAAGAAGCTACTTTCACTTGATACCAGGCTAGGAAATTCCAAGGAGCATCAAGATTGCATCCTCTCTGCTCTGAAATTTGTCTACAATTTTGTGGAACAACACATGAGAAGTGTGTGCAGCCTTAGTGGCATTCCTGATAATAGTTGGGAATCTAATGAGACCTGAGACCTTGCACTTACTCAGGAAGACATGAACGATCCTTCTCATGCATATTCCTATGATGAGCTCAAGTCTTTCCAGCCTAAGGAAATGCATCACTCAATTCCGCTGAAGCCTGAAGCCAAGCCTTTTAGGAAAAATAAATGGCCATATAATCCAAATATTATGGATACCATCAAAGAGGGGAGGTCTTGAAGATGTTGAATGCAAGGATAATCTTCCCTATCAAACACTCCATGTGGGTAGTAAATATTGTTTCAGTGTGGAAGAATAATGGAGAAATAAGAATTTGTGTAGACTTTTGCAATCAGAATAAGCCTCTTTGAAGGATAAATACCCATTTCATATCATGGATCACATCTTACAGGTAGTCACAGGGTTGAAGATGCTCTCATTACTTGATGGATTCTCTAGATATAACTAGATTGAGGTATCTGAAGAAGATAAATCCAAAACATCCTTCACAACTCCATGGATAAATTTTATCTACAATAGAATACCCTTTGGTGTCATTAATGCCAGAGAAAAATTTCAACAAGAAATGGATTTGGCCTTTAAATACCTCAAAAATTACATCATCATATATCTTGATGGCCTCAGAGTCTTTTCAAATAAATTAGGAGTCACATTCTACATCTCGATAAATTACTCATAAGGTGCAGGAAACATGGAATCTCCCTAAATCCCAAAAAGTATATCTTTGGTGTTATTGAAGGAAAACTATTTTGGTACATTGTGAATAAGAAGGGGGCTAGACATGATCGAGAAATGATAATAGCAATCCAATCATTGTCCTTACCATTGAGAAATATGGGAGGTCACTCTTTCTCAAGTAAAGTCAACTTTCTCTACTTATTTGTTCCAGATTTTGTTGAGTTAACCAAGCATATCACTACCATGATGAAACCTCAAGAAATATTCAAATGGAGAAATGAGGGAAAATAAATTTGAGGAAATAAAAGAATAAATAGTAAAATATTCCACTAGAGTATGCCCTAATTTTGACAAAGAATTCATTTTGTATTGATATGCTTTAGAGCACACACTTTCAGCCACTCTAGTTCAAAAGAAAGAAGAAGGATTCGAATCACCCATTGCTTTCATGAGTTGTCTGTTTAAAAACCATGAGGTTATGTACAACCAAATAGAGAAGAATGTTTATTTCATAGTCAAGGTTGTCAATAATTTCATATTTTACATCATCAACTCTCACACTATGGTGATGGTCCTAGACTCTATAATCAATTCTATCATAACTCAACAAGATCCAGGAGCCAAGAGATGTAATTAGGTAATAATAATTCAAAAATATGACTTGGATATTCAACATTCAAATATGGTTTGAGGAAATGGTTTGTGATGATTTATTGTGGACAAAAAATCTATCTCAACTCAAATTGATGTCAAATAATGTCTCTTCTATGAATGTGTGAGAAAATACCCACCTCAAGTACATTTCCTAAATACAACCAATGAGTGGTGTGTTGACATTGCCTTCTTCCTAACTTATAGTGAGTTATCGTATCATCTTGATTATAATAAAATAAGAACTCTCAAACTCAATTCAGCCATGTAGGTCATTTGGGATCATTTTCTTTACAAGAGGGGACTTGATGGATGCTTCTTGAGGTGTGTAGACAAAGAGGAAAAAGAGAGGCTGCTAAAGGAATATCATGACCAGGCTTGTGGCAAGAACTTTTTTGCAATAGTCAGTTTTCACAAAATTATCCATGGTAGGTAATACTTTCCTAAATTTTTCATGGATTCTCAAGAATGGGTCTCCAAGTGTGAATCTTAAAAAAATTTTGTTTGGAGACTGCAACTTGTTTTGTTTCCTCTCTAGTATTTCATGATCAAAGATCCATTTCAGCAGTGGGGTCTAGACTTCATCAGAGTTCTCAATACTCACTCAAGTATAGGACATACCTACGTGCTCATAGAAACTGATTACTTCATGAAGTGGGTGGAGGAAATTTTTTCCAAGAAAGTAAATTCTGAAATGGTATGCAATTTCATCAAGGAGAACATTATCTTAAGTTTTTGGATCCCTCATAATATTTTCATGCATAATTACACATAATTTTCCTCCGTGGAGTTGATGGAATTTCACTATAGTTATAGAATCTTATTGTCTCATGCATCGGACTATTACCTGTAAGGGAATGATCAAGCCAAGTCAAGAAACAAAAACATTATGACCATTATTTACAAACTAGTTGATGAAAATCAAAGGAATTGACACAAGAAGCTCTATGATGCATTTGGGTAGATAATATAACTCCTAAGAAATCAATCTATATGTCACCATTCCAATTGCTCTATTAGATCAATGCAGAGATTCCAGTCACCATCAAGTTGTTGCCACTCCAATTGGTGAAAGTAGTTAAATATGACTAGTACCATGATTCCTTTGACAAGATGATTTTTATCTTTGAAAATCTTGATGAAGACAGGCCCAAAATGGTGGATTTATTCAAATAACATCAACTGAAGGTGAAGAAGCAGTTCAAAAACAAAGCAAAGGAAAGGGATTTCAAAGTGGGAGATCTCATATTTATATTGGAAAAAAGAAGAAAACCAAAGGGAAGTAATGGGAACTTTGATTCCTTGTGGCTTGGTCCATTCCTGATTCAAGAAACTTGTAGTGAGAACACTTTCTATCTCTCATACCTAGATGGCACATATTTGTAACTACCTCCCAATAGGAAGTACTTGAAATTTTACAAGCAGTGAAAGTGGGTTGTACACCGCATTTTACCATAGGTGATTTAGGTGCATGTTTCCCTTTTCCCATTGTGTGTTTTTTTCCTTTCCAGTGTAGTGTGTTTCCTTTTCATTTTGTGTGTATGTCCTTTCTTGCAGTTTATCTCTTGTTTGAAATGTGACTTTGTAAAGCCCAATAGATAACAAAATTATCTACTATATGTGTTGTATTGATATTTTGGAGTTACATCTTGTCTTTTACTCAACTTATTTGATCTAAAACAATTCCCCAAGTGAGAGCCAACTATTTTCATGAATTTTTTCCGCATAAAAATTGAAGGTGAAAGCATGATTACTATACCCCAGTGTCAAAAATATTTTCTAAAACCACTCCTGAGTCACCCTTGGAATCATCCCACATTTTTTGTAATGACCCCTAAGTCCTTGGAAAACCTCATAATTTTATTATTCATCCTTCATAGGTGTCTATAATGTGTTCATAAGGTCACCCAACCCATTCAATGAAATGTTGTGAAGAGTGGAAACTTGCACTAGGCCTATAAAGGTTATTCACTAGCCTTCTCAAACTAGGTACACATCCTCCAAATTATATGAAGAGGCCCAAATTCATCTAATGATATTAATGAAGAGTCTAAAGTTCAATGTAATAGGTTTATGGAAGTTTTGGAAAGTTTCAGAGGTTTTTGGATCATATCAGTGAAAGTCAGTCTTAGAGGCTTAAGGAGCTTACAGTGCAAAAAAGTGTCTGATCTTAACCTGAAGATTATGGAAGCTCTTGAATGAGTCAAGAGGAAAACAAGATACCATTGTAAATATATTTCAAATCCCTACATGGTAGAAAAATAATATTCTTCCCAACACCTAAGCGCTTCTCTATATAGATCAATCTTGGAAGACTCAGCTTACGGATTTCGAATGAAAAAGAAGAATTTTATGGAGATGGAACTAGAATAAATTCTTGAAAAACCTCCCATTATTCTAAAAATGTATTTTAAATCAAATTTAAATAAAATACCACCAAAATACCTCCTAAAACTCTAGGAAAGTTTGTTTCAAGATTCTAACAGCTAGAAAATTTCATAGTTTTATGCATAACACATTTTGGTGTCCCAACTATCAAGGACAGTGAGGAAATTGCATATAGTATGGACAATAAAATTTTATCTATCCCCAAATGAATCCCCTATACCCCTTGTGTGACCCTTTCCCTCTTCGACAGGTGCAAGATCATTTCAAGTGACTCCAAGTGCTCAAGTTTGTAAATATGGCTAAGTATCTAACCTCCCTAGTCTTGGGAACACTTTTCTACCCCTAGTGTAAAAACTATCTAGGATAATTGGGACAGTAAAATGTGCACCAACCCTATCCCCTCTCTTGTTTTGCATATGACCTCCAACTTTCCTGTTGGGTGCTAGAAAATCTCTCCCTCATTCCCCATGCCCATCAATCACCTTCTACCGCATCTCAGAACTGGGAATGGGAGTTAATTTTATTGCACCTATTATCCCAACTTTCATAATACAATCGGGACACAAAAGTGTGTCTCATTCCCTTGCTTTAAAAAATTGAAAAGTAAAAACAAGCTTTCATGACTTAAAAATAGACCATTTTTTACCTTTTAAAGAACCCTATTTGAATTTTCCTCTCCATTATTTCACTAAGTCAACATAGGAATCCATTTGAGATAGCTTGAAGATCATAATAACCTAAAAATTCATCCATGGTAGCTGAAACAAAGAAATTTTCATAACTCTCCCACCGACAGTCCGTTATGTGCAAAATTTTCTCAGCAACTCCATGATCCAGGTGCCTTAAATAAATATGTATCAAAAAAACCTCTCATGATCTATATTTTTTATGACATAAAACCCTTATTTTTTGCCTTATAATCACACTTTTTTATTTCCTATTATTTTGGTGGTGAGATTGTGAAAAAATTTGACCACATGATCTAGAGAGTAAGCCTATCCAAGAGAAGATATTTTCATTGTCAACTAATAGGGGGAAGTGACACTTTTAAAAATAGTAGTTATCTGGTATTTATAATTACTATAAATATAAACCCTCTAAAAAATAAAATCCTTTGAAAACAATGCACTCATAATTCAACGGTGAAGACAAACTATACAAAAAGACCGAAACAATAAAAAAGCACAAAAAAAGTAAAAAGTAAAAAATCATTTTCTAAAAATAGAAATTTTTGAAGATAATAAAAATGACCCCAAAGAGTGTGTAAATGGTATGTTATGAGTCTTGTTAGACTAAAAAATCACAAAAAAATTTGAAAAAAGTAGACTCATATTCCTACTTACTAAAAATAGAAAGTGTATGTTTTAGGTACAAAAAAGGTCTATCTTCATCATTTTCTCTCACCTAATTGGTTTTTTCTACAATGAATTTCAAGTTTTATTTTTTAGATTTTGTTTCAACTCTCAAAAAAATATGTATAGAATTAGAAGACAACAATGTCGCTCACATGGATTTGAAGGACCTAAGACATTGGATGCTTGGGGGACCCATGGAGTCCATGGAAGACAAGATCTACACAAGTGGTTTGTATGCTACAAATGGCCATTATCTATCCATTCAGAGAATAGAATTGGTCATGAATTTTTCCCATCATTATGAAATAGACATGAGAATCATATGAGAATATGAAAAAACAAGCTTGACAATGCTCACACCTAAGGGGATATCACAGAATATTCAGATTTCAACTTTGGGAAACATAGTCATCATCACGAAAGATTTTATAGTAGGTGAATGATAAAATATAGAATATTACCTTCAATTCCTTTCATCGGGTTCTTTGTTAAATAAAGTAATAAATCCTTCCTATGTGCTAAATTCTTAGTCCAGACATGAATTTCACGAAGGGTCTTCAGATGCCATCATTTTTCTTAGTAGGGTTATGGGAGAGGAAAGAACCTAAGATTCCCATGATTAGATGGAATTTTTCATCCTCACCATCATCAACGGTAATAAAATAATTTATTGGGGGTCAAATCATCAGTGACAACATCTATTTGCAACTTCTCCAGCTTTCATTCATAAGAAATTTTTCCATGACATTGTATCTAGTGTATGTTCTTGCTAGTATGATGTCTTACATGGATTTGAATCTCACACTAAACATCTCTCAGAAGTAACCTTCCTATGATAAATAACCATAGCTTAGTTGGAAAGAGAGTAAACATCACTTTACCAAGATGAATGATGCATTCACCATGTATGTTTTGAGACTACTCGAAGGAAACCCCAAGCTTAGGTTGTCCTCTCAAGATGTCACATTGATTAAGAAATATGGATCCCTCTTCAAGAATTTTACAACTTTATCATACATCGAAGTATCATAATTTCACTTCTCTCCATGAAATATCCCTCGGAACCTAAGTGATAAGATTTTTATTTTTGAAATTTGTAGACAATTAGTTGATGTCAAAGGAAAGCTCAAGAGTAGGAAGAAAAAAGGTGTGACTTTCCCCATCTTCTTGGGAAAATTTTCTTGAAAATATCTCATTGATGCATCTAATTTGGAGACCTATTTATCTCAAATGAATCTCTTTTCTTATACTTTGAGGGATAACTCTAACATTTAGATCACACCCAATATTTTTCACTTCCCTTAATTTCATCATGTACCAATATTTTAGGACTATTGGGTGAACTGTGCCAATGATCATGAAGTTCGGAGAAGAGATCACATGAGGATGATAGTCGATTAAATAAGGAAGTTTGGATTTGAATGGATTGAGGAAGGCATTGATTTTGATGGAACATAGTTATATGATCCAGATTACCCGATTGTAAAAGCTTCACCTCTTCCTCAGGTTTCTTAGAGTATCAAGGAATCTGGTTATATCAATGAGAGGACCGAGGTAATGATTTTAAGATCAAGAACTTGGTTCAAGAAAAATATGTTCAACCTTGGTCATTTTCATTGGTGTTGTCATTGATGTCAAGTGACATTGATGGAAAAAAGGTGTGAATGGACTAGTTGAACATTGATTATTAGTAGTTTCCTAGGTGTCTTTTAAGTTCTAAAAAGTGAATTTATCTCTAGGCATGTTCATGGAGTCAGTCACAGTGTGCATGGTCAAGCAATCGAGGTGTGTTCTCAAGATGGTGTGTAGATTTCACAAGGTCAGACTGGGTCAATCAAGTGTTAATAAGTTTGTAATCAATCTTCATGGTCATCTCATGATGTTTCAAGAATCTCTAGGCCTAATCCCAAGTCCAGTTCAAGAAGTAAAGAACCAAGGCATGATGGTGAAAATCAAGAATTAAAAAAGCATAATATGTTGATAGTGATGTATATGTGTTTCAATGGTGTGAATAAGTCTTAAGCAAGTTAATTGCGCATTTAAAATGGTTTCAGAATGGTTATCGGATTATTCAAGGTCATTACGTGCATGGATAGTAAGATAGGGTTTCAATTGAGTTCACTGGATTTATTAAAAAGGTTGGAAAAATTGACTCTGTGGATTTAAAGGGTTAAAACTCATTTTCATAATGTTTTAAATGCTTGCAAAAATGTGTATAGAGAAGCTAAAAAAATTTCAAAAATTTGGGTATTTTGATTTTTAGTGTATTGCGGCTTCATGGGGTGAAAATAGAACATGTTCCCATGGAAAAGTGTTCCCCTCATGGTTATCAAGGTTTCAAGACAATGAAATCTCTTTTTAATGGGTTGGACGTACGAATCGAGCTCAAGGGAAAATTTCAGTACAAGTTCCACGAGATTCTATGTTCCCCGTAAGCTTGGTTGGGCCTCAAGATAAAGTTCCTTTGTAATTCAGGTTTGGGTCTCTAGTCAGGCACAAAGGCCTCCAAAGGAACACTTTCCAAGTGATCAAGTGTTCCTCAGAAGCCTTTGAGACCCAAAAATCAAAGGAAATTGAATTGTGGGTAGATCAGACATTTCAAGATCAAGATACCCACATCAAATTGTTCCCCAAAGGACCTTGTTATCTACAAGGCCATATGATCTGTAATAAAGGGATTTGGCTAAGTGAAGATTTAGTTTTTTGTACGCGAGTAGATGGTTGTGGGACCAAATGGCTCAGGAGGAAAATGGTCCTACTCAACCCTAGTTCCCTGAAAACCCTTTTGACCCAAAATACAAAGAAAATAGGAATGAAGTGAAATGCGGAAGAATGTGACCTAATTGACCCATGTACCTAAGTATCTCATGTGCTCTAAAGACCTGACATACCTGATTCACAAAGGGATAGTGTAATGTAGGTGAATAGTGGTGCGGATGAACTAACCCATAAAGGCACAAGTTCCTTATGTTCCGAAATGATCTGCTTTATCTAATTTACAAAGGGTTAATGATTTAATTAGACTATGAAGTTAAAATGTAAAGTGTATTAATATGGAATTTAAATATTGTGCTCCAAAAACCTCTCAAACTTGCATGGAGATATCTCACATTCCAGAAGTCATATTTTTGTGTTTTTGGACTTTTTGGAAAGTGTAGTTCATCCTCCACACCTTGAAAGAAAAAAATTATATGTTTTAAATCAAAGAGGAGTGTTAAAAATGGAATTTTTCAAAAGTGTCCAAATACATTCTTAGAATACATGAAATCAGAAAAACAATTCTGGATATTGTCTATTTAAACTATATTTCATGATTATTGTGGTTATTCTTCAATAGAGGAAGGAGAGTGTGAGCTAGAGGAGATATGGGGAGACAGAAAAAATTGAAAATCCAGTGAAAATGATGAAGGTGTAGCTATGCTCAAAAAAATTTCATAAAGAGAGGAAGGAGACATTGGTGTATAATGAAAATCCATTTGTGAAAGAGAAGAGATCTACATGATGAAGAAATTATTACAGAGATAAAAAGATACAGTTCCATCTGAAGAATATTTGTTAATCAAAAGAGAGAAGAGAAATGTGTAGAAGTAGACTGTGCTACCAAGTGAACATCTGTTGATTCAAAGAGAGGACAATGATAGAGCTATAAAGAGAAGAAGAAACCCAAATCCAATTAATTCTTGAGGGAAAAGATCAAAAAAAGGGGTAAGAATAATGTTTAATATCATAGTATGAAGATTTCATAATGACAGTTAGACAAATTTGATCATAATCTATTATAAAATAAATATAGAACCTATATGATCAATTTCATTATAATATTTTTTTAAGTAGTTTCTTAGATCACCGGGGGTTGTAGCCTCCTTACAAGTGGTTACTTACAAAAGATCAGTAGAGGTGGATTAATTTTCATGGGGTTGGATCCTCCTTGTAAGTGGTATCCTACTAAAGAACAATTTTTTTGTACCATATATGGGACTTGTGGCTTCCATACAAGTTGAATCTTATCAAACAATAAGTAGTGACTTGGTGAATTACTAGAATTTTAGCTCTATATTGAGTTGTATCTCAATCGTGAAATCATTTTAACTCTAAAGGACAATTTTTCAAGTTATTTCATTTGTTTCAGTTGGTTTTTCTCCCAAAATGGTTTCCCACATAAAATATGATCTTCTCATGTGTATATGTGTATGATTCTCACTCTATATATCATTATTAACTAGGCATGCTTATGGAAATAAATATTGTTTAGCAGTAACAAATTTAAGAATTGAAAATTTATTGTGAAATTTTTTATCAACATTGATTAACCCCCCTCTCAGTTCTTTAAATTCCTAATAAAATATGGCAGCATTCATCGAGTCATGAGGTCTTCATGCTCTCAAGAAACAAGCATATCCTCTCTCTTATTCGGGGGCAGTTAAGAAGGCTTTGAGTTTAGATAATTCAAAAAAGGTGAAAAATATAAAGTACATGGAATCTGAGAACTCGCACACAAGATAAATTACAAGAAGGCCAAAGAATCTCAAGAGCATTTAGAGCATTGGAATAAGATGAGATTGAAATTACTCAACTTACTGTCATTCAAAGAACTCAAAACACTTCATCCTCCATGGTTTTTCTTATCCAACTGGTCCAATACCCACCTCCTCATATAGAGCAAGAAACTTCTATCATACCCAAAACTGATCCTAATAGGAATGAGACATTCTCATCGGTACAATACATTATCGAGGAAGAGAATTATAGGAACCAAAAAGTGGTGGTCCCAGACTTCTAAGCCATATCTTTGATGGTGAAGGTCAACAAAGGAAATAAATCTCATATTGCCTCTTATTGCTTTAGTGGCAGTTCAGGTAGCCAATATGTGGAGGTGGCTCAACCTAAGGTCATCAATCCTATCAGTGAGATGGCACCATCTAACTATGAAATCAGAACTATTCCACTCAGGCCAACGATACATGAGGGTGATGACCATATGTTTTAAGAGTCTATCACTCACCTTCTCATGAGACATCAAGAGTATAAAGAAGAATTGGACCAAATGGAAGGCCACATCAGAACTCTCACTTCTTATGTGTAATCACTATTAGACACAAATTATACCACTCATATCCTAACTGAATAATTTACTCCCATCAGAATGACAAGTGGGTGAACATGATCTTAGAAAGGGAAAGGTGTTGCTTCTAGAAATCTTGACTTTTTTCAAGTATATGAGCGCAACAACCATGAAATTAATCATGACATGATAAGATATTGAAATAGAGGAATATCACAAGGATTAGGTGTATCTGTTGGTTATTGAGATGGGAAAGTTCTATTCATTCCTCTTGGTGATAAAAGGTGTATTCTCTTTAGCATTAGATGACTTGTCTCATGTTTGGCCTCAAAATTTAGTTACTCTCTATGAAATAATAAATTGAGACATTGGTACACTTGATTCATGCGATGAACATGTTTCAAAGATGTAAATGGATGAAAATTTTTAGGTGTAAAATCTTGGAGTTCCAGCAGTGAACAAAAACACTTTAGAAGATGATCTATTGAAGCCTTTTGAGAATCTAGTCGATAACGAAGTCGGAGATGCATTCTCATTGAATGAAGACACATTAGAGTCCCTGGAAGAGATAAGATAAATAATATCTAACATCACAATATATCATCACTCATAGTTTATAGAATTGAATAATATCAACTCTTTCTCTGATAATTGGATCAAGTCCCAGAGGTTTGTTTACATCTTGCAAGCTAAGAATGATACACCTGTTGTGGTGAGGTAAAGTAAGAAGTTCAAAGGCATTGATATTTCTTTTGAGATTCTTTCCAAAATTCCATTAGAAATCTAGTCTCCATCAGTGTAAGATTCTTTTGAAATTTTAGTAGCTATATTATTACCCTAATCACTCCCTCATCCACTCTTCCTTCACTTTCTAATTATTTTTTGAGAGGTTGCACTTTTTTTCATATTATTAACTAATGCTATTATAGTAGAAAAATTTAATAAGTTTCCCTTAATTAATAAAAGGGGACTTAATTTATTTTCCTATGAATACCAAGAATCATAAGTGGAAAAGGAAAGTGAAAAGAAAAATTGCAGGTAGGTGAAAAGTCTTTTCTTAATATATATAATGTAACAACTTCGCCACTCTTATGGTTTTATCTTGTCTTGATATTTCTAGAGAAGTTGTGATTCTTCTCAAATTGTGTATGTGATATTTCAGATTAATATTTGCATTAATATAATTTTACCTACTTGCAAAATTAATCCCTCTCCCAATTTCTCACTCTTATTTCCCCACCTATTTAGAAAATTCCTCCCTTGCAATCAACTGCAAGAATTTTCCACAGGTGTGGTGGAGTGTGCTTGTTGGATCCCCAGTCCCCAAGTCCAACAACAGATTTATGTTTAAGTTAAAACATAATAATTGATATGCCTCATTCAAGAAGAGGTACCTAGTCCCAGATTGTTGGTAGAAATCCACCAATTTGTCCCATCAACAAACTTTATCACCAACATTAATTAATCAACAACACCAACTTTTCATGTCTTCATTTCAAACATCTCATACCTGGTCATATCAAGACCTTCCTGAGTCAGCTTGATAATGCATCTTGATTATTAGGATATTTGGCACTTCTCTCCACTAAAATAGGCCTTATGTCATTCCATCATGGTACACATCTGAGGTTCACTTTGATGCTTCAAAATAATGACATTTTACACTCGAATTAGGGACTCTGATTCTCATATTTGAATTTGTATCCCATGATAGTCACAAACCTAGATAGGACCCTATAACTCATGTAACTTAACATAAAATTACCTTTTGAGTAAAAGCAATTTTTCACAACACCACCAAGCCATGTACTAACATAAAGTGTAATCAAACCAATACTGAGACATAACATATGGAGCACACCTTGAAATTTTTTTATTTAACACCATGCATCAACGCTTCATGTATTTGATGGTTTGATCAAGTCGTCATAAAAATGAATGAGGATCTTCTTCCTAAATCATGTTTACCTATTTTTTGGCATATCAACAACTCACCTATATTTCATTCTTGTTATAGACCTTCATGAAAACAAATTCCCATGTTTTGAACATGTCTTTTCATATATCATATTGTTGGATTTTAAAACATCATTTATTACAACAATTGTAACTTTTTAATCTCATTCATGATTTCAAATAATATATTACACTTCCTTCATGTAACTTGTACCATCATGATGAACTCAACATAACCCCCCTTTTATCAACACCTTCTTCATTAAAAATAGTATCATATCCATACATGACATACACTTTTTATCCATGATAGTCCTCTTTCATTCTTATGACTGTCTTCTTGGAATACTAAGATTCTTTTGATGTAAATTTATCATGATAAGGGCTATTATGAATGCAAGAAACTTTCATACCTAATGTTACCTCACATTTATTATCAAAACATCTTGGATGATGTCTCAAATTGTACTATATTGCACATATATACTATAATTTAAGACAATCCCTCTTAACACTTTGTGGACACAAGTATACATACCTTCTAGACTGATACATGACATATTAGGTCCTAAAAAATATTCAGAGTGCAACATTAATATCACATATTAGGATGAGGTATTAATACACTTTCTTAAACTCCAATACACATGTTAAAGTCCTTAAATAACTTATATACTCTTAATGCATCATTCAATAAAAATATCCTTATGCCTTACCTCATGATAACAGGCAAATAGATTTATAACTATAACTCTTTCACACAAATCCATTTCTTCATTTCATTTATTCAAGTTCACCATATCACCATGCTTCCTCAATTGATGAATGTATTTTTTATCACAAAATTATAATACCCTTTAATTTTTCATATGTGTGTGCATGTGTTATCACTGTAAATGGGTAGAATGGGACCATATCTCAAGTTTTGGGACTTGCAAACCTTATATGGCCCTCTGGAGAAGGTTGGTTCCTCTACCTAATCCTAGCACTAAAATACTCCTAAGGAAGGAAATGAAACTATCTACTCCTAATCTATGAAATGCAAGGAGACAAGGAGAGGAGAATGCATGAAAGAAGGGAAATAATACACTATAGAGGTGATAAAACCAAAAAGAGTGTGGTGTTGAACATTTCAGAATACCTTAAAAATAGAAAAAAAAATGAGAATGGAGAGGATGGAAAAATATCATAGATCAAAATACATACAACATACCACTTCCATTAAACACAACAACATCTAAGTAATGCAATTAGATATATAAAATAAAAAGAATGCCTAAAAATGTAGAGGAGAGGCAACAGAAAAATAATAAACACAACCTGGATAGCAAGAGAATCACACAACTAAAATTTTACTGCTCGATTAAAATGCATTGACCATTACATTGAGATATGGAGGCAAGATCCCCATTACATATCTTAGAATAGAAGGCTTGAAGCTCCATATCTACCTAGCAGAGAACAATAAGAGAGTAACATTGATAAAATTGTCCAACTCTCTACAAATGAGCTGTCTTTTACAATATATTGGAAGAACTAATGAGAGAGAGGGAGAGAAACTTGAAATTTTTCTCCCAACAACAAAAAATTCTCATTAATTTATCTTAAAATGGTATGGGCAGCTCTGAAAATCCATTCCCCCATGTACTCATGTTTTTAGAAGGAGAAAAATGTGTCCATGCCTTCATTTAATACATTTGTCCAATCTAGGAGTGTGTATTTCAACTTGGAACATTTTTATCCCTTTTCTCCTACCTACTCCACCAACCCCATTATTTAATTGATTTATGACTGTGGAGATAAAAAAAAATCTAGGAAGTATAATTTTTTATATATTTAGATAATGTGGCAAAAATTTATGAGGATGTGGGTTTTAGGGGGTCATCGAGCATATTTTGATAAGTCTAAGCCTTAGTTCCTTTTTCCCATGGCACAATCTAAATTATACTTAGTTTATATTTCCCCCTTTTACTTTATATTTCTATTGTTTTATATGGTTTTTGGGTATAAATTTAATGTGGAGAACCTGAGAGAAGAAGGAAATAGGTCTTTGGGGGCGTTATTTCCTAAAATACCTAAAATTCCCACATAAAACTCACTTCCCTTATAACTCCCACCTTTTTTATCAGCTCCCCCTCAACTTGCGGGATCTAACTCTCCATGGGTAAAATTTTTCTCTGCAAACTCTTATGCTCTGAAACCATCCTCCATCCACATTAAAAATCCTACCACTTTGTATTGAGGTTTCCAAGCCTCTATAAGGAACTTGGATCCTCCGATGAGCCGCAACACTATAAAATTTCCATGCTTCTAATTGCATAAAATAATCCAATGTCGGGAACAATGTGTTCCTAGGAACTTTGTTCCAGCCACATTTATTCCATCTGACGCCCACTTCTCCACAAAACACTATAGCTATCCAAATCCTTTGTAAATCAGTGAATTCAGGGATGTGGGGAACTTGAGACCCTAAATAGCTTGTTCCCTCTATACCTCTTAGACCCGGATTAGCTGCACAACATTGAGTTTTGACCTTTTTCTCATTTTTTCCCAAATTTTACTAACTCTTGGGATTTTTTCTTTGGGTAGGGAGTTAGAAAATACAAGTGAGATGCCCCAAAGCTGATTTTATCCAATTTTCTCCATTTTTATCCAAATTGGCTAAGTATGAAAACCCAGAAGAGAAAAAATGTACCAAATGATCACCATAAGTCCTACAAAAACACATAAATTACCTATTTTCCTCCATATTAAAAACTAAAGCTCTATCAACTTCCTTGGACCAATTTTCTCTAGTTGTCAATTTTTTCTAGGGGGTACAAATGGATAATAATATGGAGACTCACAGGGAAATTTTCCTGCTAGATGATTTGACTAGTAGTCTTAAAGCATCCATTGGGATGGAGTTAGTATGAAACACTTGGAAATTGATCTAAAATTTTGTAATCCTAGCCCTGAGCCACTTGAACACTGTTGGACCTAGAGTTGATCCCTTTCCTTGAATTTTCCAACTTTTATAATAAAATATTGAAAATAAGATTGAGTGGAACAAAAATTTTAATCTAAAATTCTCTTTTACCTCTGCAAATATGATATTTGGGATGAATGATGAACCTCTGAACCTATCCTAAAATCTGATTTCTTGAAAAATGTGAAGAACTAAAACTATTGATTTCTTAACAAGAATGAAGAACTGCAAAGTTTGTGGAACACATGCTAATCTAGAATAAAATTTGGACTATTGTTAAAACATATTTCCCCCAAACACTACCACTTCCAACAATGGATTGTGTAAGATAAGAAACACACCACAATACACTATGTACAAAAGAGGAAGATCATACATGCCCCAAGTGAAGCATGCAAAGTTTCCACAAACACTTCTTCTACTAAAAAAAAATCTACCTACTTCACTCTAACTAGAGAAATGGGAAACTCAAAAACATCCTAACACTAGCAAGGAGAAGTAGCTTCCCTTTATCACAAATTGGGAACATGTGACTAATTTGGAAAAGGACATGGTCATGTGCATGAGTGGAAAACTGACTACAAGATGATTTTCCACCCAATTCATCAAGGTATCAAATTGAAAGAATACAAATACCTCTTTTAGTTACTCTATATTTGGAATTAAGAGGAATTGTAGTTGATCCTTGGTACTTTGAAACTCATCCTCATACTCAAAATAAATCATGACTTGTGGAAACTCTGTTCTTTTTTTGATAAAAAATAAAAAAGGGTTGAGGGGACCCTGCCCTAAACAAAGTCAAATATCCATAAGAAAAGATTAATACATTACATAACAAATAGAAAGATATTATAAAGGTCCATAATAAATGAGATCCCCCTAGAGAATAGAAAAGAGTAGCTAAACAACGAAAGAAGAAAAAACACAGAGGAACTAACAACCAAAAAGACACAAAGATAGTAAATAAAACAAACACCCTCCCTAGATAATTTATAGGATTTTTCAAGCCCCTATGTTGATCAAATAACACTTGACAGAGAAAGTACACAAGAATTCTATGCATCAAAGAAATTCATATGTAAAGGCATAAATGGATAGGGAGAACACGCGTTCAGAACAAAAGTTCAGTTTTTAGGACTTAGCAGTTTTCACTCATAAAGGTCTATTTTTAGAAAGTGAAAAAATGAGTTAGAGACGTGTGCACCATGCATTGTATATTTTTTGAGGATTGGATATGAAGCACTTTACATGGACATAGGCTAGAAATAGATCTTCTATTGTCAGTTATCTAGTACTAATCTATTGTTATCGCACTTGCATGTGTGGCTAGTTTTTTAAATGGCATGTTGTTAAGAATAGCATACAACCTATTATTGGAAAGGATAAGTGGTGAAGGGAAATTCCCCACCCTTATATATATGTATTAAACTATGTAATATACATAATATATATAGAGGATATCATGATAGAGAGGTGATGAGATTGAGACATATAGTGTTATGCTGTTACGTGCATAATTTTGATATTGTAATGAAGATTCTATAAATTAATGCATTGAATATAATGGAGGATATTGACTGAATCTAAGTATTAGTTCTATGAGTATCTGAATCTAGTATGCTTTTGATCTCATCATATTTAGTACTTATTTCTATTTTTCCTTGGATATAGATTGGGTATGCTCTATAGAGTGATGTGCTAGTAATAGAACTATATATGTTAAGTCTTCGTCATGCTAACATCCTACTATAGCAACCATAAAGAGGAACCTGGTAACATTACATGCTTTGTGTGAGCACTCAGTCTAGGCTGAGTGATGTGCTAGTGCACATAGGGTTTCATTGGGTTTACAGATTATGTGTCCTAAAAGTATCCCGAACAGTGTAGAAAATATGCACTTATTGATGTTCAAATATATAATCAATTGTCTACACCATTCAAATTTTAAGCACATATTATCATAGTGGTCCTTAACTAATCCATACACCATCCAATCATCTAAATATGCCTGTAATAAGTTGTGAATAAATTATTTGAATGCTTGGACATAAACCCAATGAAACCTATCAGTCATTATAGGCCTAGAGGATCCTATCAATCAAAGTGAGGTGCACAGATTTTTCGGACATATAAGATATTAGAGAAAATTTATCAAAGGCTATGCTAAATTTGTTGCACCTTTAGAAGAGTTACTAAAAGGGACATGTACATTCTATTGGGGAAAAAACTAGCATCACGCATTTGAGACATTGAAGGATAAAATTACTACCACACCCATTCTGCATTTTCCTTCATGGGACAAAACATTCCATGTACATGTTGACGCCTCTAGCATGGCAATTAGCGGGGTGTTGGCTCAACCTGGAGAAGGTATTATAGATCATCTTATCTATTTTTCTAGTATAAATTTGACTTCTACAGAAAAAAATTACACAACTACAGAGCGCGATGCTTTGTCCATGATCTATGCATCACATAGATTTTGTCATTACCTACTAGCTACACCATTCATCTTTTATACAGATCACATGGCATTGAATTATTTTGCAAATAAGCTTGTTTTACAAGGGAGCATATGCCGATGGGTACTTCTATTTTAATAGTTTGATTTCACAGTTGTGGTAAAACCAAGAAAAATTAATTCTGGTCCAGACCATCTATCAAGAATACAGTCACAAGAAGAAGCATAGGAAATTGAGGATACCATGCTAGATACACAATTATATAGGTTACAATGTGTGCCATCAGAACTAGAGGACATTGCTATCTTTTTACACATAGGGATGGTACCAAAAGGAATGAAATCCTTGGAAAAGAAACAACTTGCTATATGTGTTGCAACTTATATGTTAATTATTGGTGACTTCTATAAAATTGGTCGGGATGAAATATTGCACTGTTGTGTATTGGAACATGAGAACATGGGCATTATGGAAGAATATCATGGTGGAATTCTAGGAGGCCACTATGTAGGTGATGCTACAGTGCGCAAAATTCTTCTTGTTGGATTATGGTGGGAGACCCTGTTATCCAAAATTCACCCCTCAAGGTAAATTTGATAACATGCATCAAATTCTCAAGTCCCAGGCAAATAGATTGAGTCAGGGAAAAAATTTCATGTTTCTAGGGTCCCCTCATATTTTTCTAACTCCCCTGTCCAAGTAGAAGAGAGCAAGTTCTGAGGAAAGGTAAGAAAAATTGCAAAAAACAGGCTCGGGCCAGAAAAAAATCATGAAAAATGGCTAAGTCCTAGTCCTCACAACAGTCGGGATAGTTGGGACAAAAGGGCGCGAACCGGCCGAAAGGCCGCCAGGCGGTCTGCGCAGCATTTGGGACATCTGGGCCAAAGGGATGCACGGGACGCAGAAATCCGAACTGGCTGAAAAGTTGAAAAAATTGACTAACTGTTGAAATAGGCAGTCTGGGACATCTGGGTAATTAGTACACGAACTGGCCGGATCGGCCGAAATGAAATAGGCAGTTTGGGACATCTGGGCAATTAGTACGCGAACCAGCCGGATCGGCCGAAATGAGTCAAGGTAGCCCGGAACAGTTGGGCTGAAGGTACATGAAGTACGTGAACCAGCTAGATCGGCCGAAATGAGAACTTTCAGTCTGGGACACGCGGGATAAAAGTACACGAACCGGCCGAACCGGGCGAATCGGGAAAATTTGTCCCAGACGGTCCAAAAGCAAATGGGACATCTAGGCCGCGAGTACGCGAACCGGCTGGTTCGACCGAAACAGGGAACTTCAGCACTGGGACAAATGGGACAAAGGGACACGTGGGACGCGAAAAGCTGAAGCGGCCGAAGGCAGAGGAGAAAATTCAACATTTGACCCGTGGAACTTCAAACGGCCATAACTTTTGACTCCGAGCTCCGATTTTCACAAAATTGGACTTTCTAGAATGAGCACGATGTCCTCTACGCCACAAAAATTGGATTTATTATTTTTAATGAGGGTAGATATATTTAAATAAGAGAAATATATTCGGCTCCAGTCAGTTAGTGCTCATTCCCGTCAAATGACAGAAAACGCCTGGCAGACCCAAAATAGCTTCCCGCACTCAGAAGGCCATAACTTTTGCATTTCTCAACGAAATCATACAAAATTGGTACCGTTGGAATCATGGTTCCGAGTCTGATGTACAGCAGTCAAGAAATTCCATATTTGATTAGAAATTGATTGATATTTTTAAGAAAACGTGGCCGGGTTCAGAACAGTGTTTTATTTGGTAGCTGGGAGTGCAATTAAGAGGCATGGTAATCATTCTTTCTCTACTGCAGCACATGGGATTGTATGGGGAGCCTTTTTCAAGTAATTTATAACCATTTCACTCAATCTAATGCCTCTTACAGGTGGTTGAAGGATAGATTTCGAGATTTCCATTTTCCCTTCTCTTTTCCTTCTCATTTTTCTATAAATTGGAGTGTTGGGCTCATTGTAAAGGAGAGATTTTTTGGGTAGCAAAGCTCTGCCAAAATTGCTTTGTGAAGCTAGTGTGTTGCAGGCCCTTGTAGTGGACTTCTTGCATGGTGATCCAGGCCCTTATCTTGTAATAGACTGAACTGTGCATACCAGGAAGCAATAAAATACAAGTTTGTGGATGTATCTTCCCCTGCTGTGTTTTCTTGCATTCTTCTTGCCCCTTTTATCTTTCTACAAGAATATTGTGTCTATTTATTATGTTCTTGTAGGGATTCATTATCATTGTGTATGCTTGGAATATTTTTGTGAATGCATTTTTGCTAGATTATGGTGAACTGTCATCACCTCTTCTAGTGTGCACTTTGCCTCTGTATTTCACACATTTGGAGACTACTCTCACACCCTCCTTTTCTGGTGTATCACCGCTTTAGTGTAGGCTTTCATTTTATGCATTCTTTCTCCCTGGTCCCTTGGAAATTTAGATTAGAACAGTTAGCTTATCCTGCATTAGAGTAGATTGTGGCAGGTAGTTTAGGAGCAAGAACCAGCTTTCTCTAGAGGTCTATCTCAAGTAGCAAGTCCCACAACTTGGAGATAGTACCCATGTTATCCAATCACACCGTGAGTTCAAGTATACGCACTTGTATAAAACAAGGGTGCTGTGATTCGGTGATAACAAACCCTCTATAAAGATTGTAAGGAATTTTGTAAGGCATGTGATCATTTCCAATGTCTTGGAAGACTAGGTTAGTGAGATTAAATACCTCTTATACCTATTACCAATGCATAACCATTTGAGAAATGGGCTATAGATTTTGTGGTTCCTATTTCCCCAACTGCGCATAGAACTGGATCACAATAATATTATAACTTGCATAAACTATCTGACAAGGTGGGTAGAAAATACTCCCACCAAGGACTATACAATGGCTATAACAGAGCGGTTTCTATGGGAACATATTATTACAAGGGATGGATGTCCTTTGAGTTTGACCAGTGATAGGGGCACACATTTTCTTAATGAGATAATCAGAATTTTATTAAATGAGTTTGTGATTGCCCACCATAAGAATACACCCTATCATCCTCAAGAAAATGGGACTGCTAAGGCTTTTAACAAAATTTTGGGCCAAACATTAAAAAAAAATTGTGATGTTGGAAGAAAATATTGGGATGATAAAGTATTTGTAGTACTTTGGGCATATCGAACAACATATAAAAGGTTGAAAAAAGCCACACCATTTCAGTTAGTGTTTGACATAGAAGTCATTCTTCCTATGGATTTTATGTTACCTTCTTTGTGTATTGCATGGGCTAGAGGTCTAGCTGATGAAAAATCTTTAGAAGAATGGATTGAGAAGATAATTCAGCTGGATGAGAAATGATTCATAACACATTGGAGTTAGAAGAAAGAAAAGGCCAGGTAGAAAACATGGCATGAAAAAAACATAAGGGATAAGAAATTTAAGATTGGGTAAATGACACTTCTTTATGACTCTAAGTTCTTGCACCATCCAAGAAAACTTAAGGTACATTGGTTAGGGCCGTATGTTATCACTTACATCCTTGAAACAGGTGCTTGTCAATTAGAAGCACTTGATGGAACACGGCTACCCGGTTACTTCAACAGGAGTAGGTTGAAGCCCTGCTATAAATAAGTCTTCTTGGTGTTTGTAATAAGGCAGTATTTCCATTTAGATTAGGTTTTCAATTTTTTATTTCCTTATTGTATTTACTTCTTTGTCACTATGTTTATTTCAATTTAGTTGGTGTTGTGAAATAAGCGCACTTGCGTGCATGAAGCTAATTACTAAATGAAGCATTTTTATGTGTAGATTACTACACATCCTTTTAGTGTGGGGTGGTTGTTGATATATAGGTACAAAATTTTGGGAATTGAAAGATGAAAAGAATAATTTGCTACGGGCCTTCTTCAAGTCAAAGTATTGCTTCAAAAAGTGACCAAAGATGAAGATAAATGAAGAAACATTATAACGTGAGGTAAGAAGAGGCCATAACAACTAATAGTAGAAGGTGCAGTGATGAGGTACTCAGGTGCAAGGATCTGCACTAAAGATAATTCTATGACCAGAGGGTAGGAAGGCATGCTAGAAGGGTATAGATGAGGCACAAGGATGTAATGCATGGAAAGGATGGAATTAGTTAATTAATTAGAGGATATTTGGTAGGTGAAGGAGCAATGAATGCATCAAAATTTTGAAAATATATGTAAGGATGGGATGCAATTTCATTTTTACCATTGCAATTAAAAGTATTTGAAAAGTAGCCAAGTGTGACGAGTCGAGTGATCCTATTAAGGTGTGAGAGGTGTGTAACCAGTCATTATGAAGATATTTGTGTGTAGAAAAAGATTGTGTCCCTAGCGGTGAAGGGTTTGAATGAAGCAAGGTGACAGAGAGGATCTAGGGCACGTGATTTCACCTAGGGAACACTGAATTGAGCTAGGGATTGCTTCGCACATTTTAGAATTCAAGAGGAAAGGATCTATAATGGATTGCAAGGTAGAAATGGCACCCAAGAAAGTAGTTTTATTAGGAGTGAGGGGAAATAAGAAGGTGGTAGAAGAAGAAGAAGAGATGGCTCCTAATTTTTTTTTCTAAGATGCAGTATCCAGAAGGGGTTATCGTCATCCAGGAGTGGGATTCTCACATACAAAAAATTAAGGTGAGTGAGTACAATCACCATACCACAAAGGATAAGAAGGAGTTTGACATGTTGATGAACACAGACAAATAAATCATGGCAGAAGACATGCCATTATATGATGATGCTAGTGAGAAGCTCTTGCAAAAGATAGGAGTTTACTAGCTAAATGAGCTCCCTTACTTTAGGAAATATGATCCCTTATACCAATGGCTCATGAGCATAGTGCACAAGGATTTTTTCTACTTTGCAGGTTGCAGATTTAGAAGTTCAGCCACACTCATCTCCATGGTAAGGGGGTTGAAAGGCACAGGAGACAATTTGCAAGATGATCCAACAGAAAAAACCATAATATTGGATACTAGAAAGGTTTTGGGGTACACAAAGGGTCCGCGTGGTATGGACATCGATAAACTGAAGAAGTATCCAGTTGTACAATGTTTGCACATCTTGTTACAAAGCTAAATGACTAGGAAAGGTGGTCATAAGCGAACACCATGTGGTTACACATTGCCAAAAAGATGTTTGAAAGAGTAGTCTACAACATTTCACGTTATATTGTAGAAACAATCATTGAGGAAGTGCACGTAGGAGGAAATATCAGCTTTGGAGCTATTTTTTTATCACTGGTGTTCATGGAGATCGAAGTACCTGATGGACCAAAGGAGAAGGTATGGGAGTATCCAATGGAACAAAAATCACCAGCAGAACACTTCAAGAAGTACTTGTGTGAGGTATCCATGATAGATAAGGTTAAGTGGTATGATAGGCTCTATACGACTATTGAGGAAGAATGGTGCATCCCCACAGACTTGGCTTAAGTGGTTGGAAAGGCGGTCTAGTTCATTATATAATAGCATTTTTGTATAGTGTGGTTTGCCATGAAGGATGGAGCATGGAATTTTTGGTGTAAATTTCCATACATCTTCACAACAAAGTACTTCCAGGCATCAGTAGACAGGTTCACGGACGTGCGACGACTAACATTCAACATGGATAAGGTAGATTGGGACTACCACACACTAAGGAATGAATATGTGTATCCAGGGTGGGGTGCATATGTTGAAAGAATCATTTTTGATGTATTGAGCATTAAACCAATAAGTTTGGTTGTGGGAGATATTAGAGCATCATTGGTGTATCTTCAACTGAAACCCAAGATGGAGAATAACAATTATGTGGAAGATGAGTTAGCACTTCCAACACCACCAAAGGGTAAGCACACAATGGATAACATCCCAATGCCTAAGCCCATAGAGCCAATTGAAGTAGAGGATGAGGAGGTTGAGCACAAAAATAGTGGTGGTTTGGAGCATAAAGGTAGAAGACATCCTACGAATAAGGATGAAGATGAGCAAACCACTACATCACCTTAGGCATAAGAGGGGGATGATGAGGAATTGAATGTGTTTGAAGGAGAGCACATATTTAAGAGGGTGTTCAGGAGAACAAGGACCTAAGGTGCTACTCCACAAATAGTGTGAAAATCACCCAGACTCTCTCCAAAAAAGGAGAAAACCAAGAAAAGGAGGAAACTAAAGTTGAATGAGGAGGCGGAAGAGTTAGTGGAAAGCATGCCTTATTCTCCTACACTTCTAGAGAACATAGAAGGAAAAAAGGATGAAGAATCAAAGCAGAGAGGAGAGGAGGAAAAGGGAACATAGGAGATAACTGTAGAGACTACTTAGGACATAGAGACACAAGTCCCAAATTTGGAAGATAAATTTCCTAAGTAGCAATGTTTTAGAAGAATGAGTGGAGAGAAAATTCCACCAGCTATGGGTTATGCAAAGGACACAGGTAAAATTTCCCGTGCCCGTTTCCAGAGCATGTTGACATAGAAAGACTTATATGACTGGGAGCTCATGGATGAAGATATAACAACAATGTACATGAGGAAGCAGTTGTCATGGTCCATGCACACACACATGGATGAGCTAGATTTTGATGTATATGAGGATTCATGCATATCAAGGAGGTTGAAGAAGATGCCTTAAGCTAGACACATGATAGTAAAGCCTATTGTCTTGTCAGATGAATAGGTGAGTAATGCATTGGTCAAATTCTCAACAAAGGTGGAAATGAGGAATATAGAAAAGGCTGCCACAATTAGGGTGCTCAGGGAGGAGATTAAAACTAAGGATGGAGAAATAGTGTGCCTAATGCAATAGAGGGACTTAGCGTAGAAGAAGAAAATTGTATTTATCAACATCGTAGATGATATTAGAGACATTTTCATAAGAGCTAGGACACACTTTGAGTTAAAAGTACCACAAACGCTTCCTTCAGCAATGCATTATGTAGGAAATTTGGTGGACCTAGTACTTGAAGATGAGCCTTTGCACAAGCCAGCACCAAAGGATCTAACAAAAGAGGTAGAATGAGAGAAGGCTTCAATGATGCAGAAGATTACATCCTATGAATGAATGTTGCAAGCACTACAAGAAGAATTGAAGAAATCACACCAAGCCTTGAACATCTACACAGCTCCAGAGGCACTTATCAACGTAAAGACCCTGGAAGAAAACAGTGAGGTCCAGAGAGAAATGAAGGATGAAACATTGGGTTGTGTAAAAATATTATCAATGGCTAAGCAGAAGTGTGAGGCCTTGGAAACAACACAAGACTCGACTAGAAGAGCTTGGGAATATCATTATGCAGAAGATGGATTTACTAGACAGAAGAATTACCTTAATGTCCACCATTGTGTTAGTCTGGAAAAATAAAAAAGGAAAGATTATGAGGGATGAATTGGAGTCCATTGATGTGGACATTCTAGAAAAAGTAGAGGAAGCACTCGCTGAATGACAGACCTTAGAGGATGAAATAAAACATGAATATCCTAATTAAGTTGTTGGAGATGATCATTGTTGGGGAGACAATGAAATTAGTGTGGAGTAATTTTTATCAAAGAACACTTGATAGATAAAGTACACAAGAATTCTGCATGGGAAAGAAATTCATACGCAAAAGTGCGAATGGACAGGGAGAACATGCACGTGGAACAGAAGTTCAATTTTAGAGACTTAGCTATTTTCACTCATAAAGGTTTATTTTTAGAGGTGCCATGCAAAGCACACAAAAAAGGTAGAGACATGCGTGCCACACATTGGCTATTTTGGAGGATTTGATATGAAGCAATTTTCATGGACACGGGCTAGACATAGATCCGGTACTATCATTTAGCTAGTAGTAATCTATTGTTAGCGTACTTGCATGTGTGGATAGTTTTGTAAAGATGCGTGGCTAAGAATAGCATGCAACCTATTATTGGAAAGGATAATAAGTGAAGGGAAATTCCCCACCCTTATATATATATGTAGTTTTGATAGATGTTCAACATCCTCCTTCTCTGGTGTATCACCGTTTTAGTGTAGGATTTTGCTGTTTTTCCCTTCTCTCTCTCTCTCTGTTTCCTTGGCATGGTTAGATTAGGATTAGATTAGCTTGCCTGCACTGGAATAGCTTATGGTAGGTAGTTTAGGAGTAGGAACCAGCCTTCTCTAGAGATTCCTCTCTCAGTTTCACAAGTCCCACGCTTGGAGAGAGGTTTCCATGTTTTGCAATCACACTGGATGCCTGAACGTCAACCTAGAAGCCTGATGTGCATCCAGGGGTGCTGTGATTTTGCATCAACAGTTACATAGATAATATATCAGATCTAAGAATACATGCAATAAAAGTAGATATTCTACCAGAAGAAATGTATAAAACAAGAGATATAAATCAAGACCAAATTTAATGTGGTTCACCCAGTGTGGGCTACATCCACTAAGAAACAAGCCAATTTATTATCTAAAGCTTTCAAAATATATATAATTGAAGATATAAAATCTTCCACACCTCTCATGATGTTTAATACTTTCTTTCTCTCAAGCTTCTCCTTCCTCTCCAAGAATTCTCTCTAAAAATTATTCTCGCAATAATAATCAATTCTTACATTCCTCTACTTCTAAACCATAGATTTTATGCTTATATAGACATATACAAACTTAGGGCACTTAGTCATGCAATTATAATCAATAGATATTCTTTAATACTAGAAATAGATCTAATTCTCGAGAGTTAAATAAAACACTCCCACACAGGTAACCAATTCTTGTTAGCCCTAACCGATGTCGGTTCCTCCTTTCCTGACTAATGCTAGTCATAGGTGACCAATTCCGATCTGTCCATAATTGATGTCGGTTACTGTGCTTTCCTGTAAGTTTAATACAACATGTTAATATGAAGTAATTGAGCTCCACAACTCAACACTAAATCTCTTGCACACACTTCTTGTTAATCCCCATGAACACAAATCCATCATCTCCTTCCTCATCCAATGACCCCATGGATAAATATGAAACCATGTTCCTTCCCCCTAACTTTTTTTTTAATAACTATGACCACTCTAGGACCATTCACCTATTAGGATGAGGGTGAAACTAGGTCCCTTCCCCTTAAATTCCTCAAGATGGTAGAGGAGGATTCCCTTACCATCAAAATTCTTTAATGTTGTGATGATGACTCTATCTTTTCCTATATGGGGGTGGAAAATTATCACCTTCATAAGGCCTTACCTCTTTACACATCAGACAATTAATAGATTGATATCAAATTTTTGATGCATACTCCATTCATGGTAGAATCAAATTCATTCCATCTGAAGTAGTTTTTTATCTAGATATTTATTATTTCTAATATTAACACAAGAATCCCAAGTAAGAAAATCATAAATATGGAATTCAACTCTTGGTCACTAGTAGTTGTTAGGATCAAGTTCACATTCTTCTAGAGTGCTTTGGAGTTTAGGACTAAATTAGGAATTTATATTTTGGTCATGTGCCCCTTTTCAAATAAAGTGTAAAAAATTAACAATATAACTTAAGTTTCGAAAAAGTAACTTTATGAAATAGTCATAAAAAGACACTTATGTTTTATAATAATAAAAAGTGAATTTTTGATAAAGTTTTATTATTATAAAAAGTAACTTTTGATAAAGTAATGTCAATGAGTAAATAGAAAGGAGGATGTTGCTTTTGGGGTGTCTTCCTTGGGAAAAGTGTCAGATGAATATATAAATGAGTATTGTGGGTCACTAGAAAAGACATATTTTACATACATTATATTTTTTCAATGATATTTTAGACTGTTGGTCGAACTTCCATTTTTAGTTGATGACAAAAAACCTTGTTTGTTAGGGCTTGGAGATGAAACCACTCATTCCCTCTTGGAAATTCCATTAAGGAATTGCAAGTGAGATTATTGACATATTTATTCATAAATTGGGGCATATTGAAGTGACCCTTACACTGAACCTTTGAAATACATCATCGAATCAACATATTTGGTCAATTTTTAAGTTGGCATGTTGTGCTACAGTGTTGCTACAGTGATTTGGTGAAGATTTCAGCATTTTTAGAGTTACATGTTGTTGTTATAGTGTTGCTATAGTTTTTTGTCATCAAATCAGCACTTTCGAGAACTTATTGCCACCTTTTGGAGGTGACCTCATCAAAGGTTAATATCTGATTTTTATTTGCAGGGTTTTAAGACTATGTTGTTATTTCCAACAAAATATTAGTTATACAACGTACCATAAATTTAGTCGTATAGAGTTCTTAGGGTAGCGTTTGGGGTTGGTATTTGCATTGGATTTTATGTGAATAGCTAGGATTTGAATTCTATAATTTATTTGTAAAGTTTTATTATATAAAAAGTTACTGTTGATAAAGCAATGTCAATGAGGAAATAGAAAGGAGGATGTTTCTTTTGGGGTGTCATCCTTGGGAAAAGTGACAAGTGAAGTTATAAAAGAGCGTTGAGGATCACTTGTAAATACATCTTTTGCATACATTATATTTTTTCAATGAGATTATGGAATACTGGTCCAACTTCTATATGCGAGGACAAAAACCCTACATTGTTGTAAGGATAGAGGATGAAAAACCCTCAAATCCTTTGAGGTAACACCATAAGAGTTGTAATTGAGCTAAAAACAAGAATTTTCAGTTTTTTTCAATTTTACCAAACTAGGGCACAATTTCAAATCATTTTTCAATGATTTATCATCTAGGGCATCACATTCTAGGGCATATTTTGGAATATTTACAGCTAGGGCATCAAATATTCAGTTGGGTTTTGGCTTTGGGAGCATTGAAATCACATTTTGGACCCTCCCTAGGGTTGGATGACTCCCATGGAGGGATGTAGAAGCTATTTACAATGGTGTTTTGAGGCTAAGGTTTTCACAAATCCATTTTCTATCATAAATCTCAGTTTACAACAAGATGGAGCCTTCTATTATTCATATTTTGCTCATATGGCCAGTCGTGTTTATTTCCTATTTCTAGTTGGTAAATAACATATAAAAATTCATCTTGTGGTAAATCCATGTGCCAAGAGGATTTCTCAATACTTTTCCCCTTGCGGGTATTTCTATTTCAATTTTTGAGTTTTCATTGATAAAAGGGTGAAATAAAACTGTTATAATTTTTTCCACGAGGGTTTGAAAAAAATTTAGATTATTACATGTTTTTCATAAGGGTTTTCTAGGAGATCTAGATTTATTTATCTTTTTCCCTAAGGGGACATTACAATTTTCAAAAAATTTGATTATTTCTTGATCCATTAATGCTCCATAATCATCAAAATATAAATCAAACCATTTTCGAGGAATAGAGACATGATTTATAAATCCAATTTCAATTAGCTTGAGTTACGAAATTTACCTTGTTTTGTTCATGTTACATTAAGAAGACTTGGGATATATACATTGATGGATTTTGGTCCATGTGGTGCCAAATGTAATGGTTGTTGTTGTAATCTAAGGGAATTTTTTAAACATAAATTGTAAAAGTTAGGTTGATCAGCAAACCTATTTGGCCTTTATGCATTGATTGTTGTTCCTCAGACTAATACTTTAATCTATCTTAACCACATATTGGCATTCAAATTGAGAATACACAATTGAATTAATTCTTCTAGAAGATGCATCTCGATTTCTAAACTCAATTCTTTTATTTTAGTTCTTCCTTGCATCATGTTCATACTCATCATTTCATGAGTTATGAACCAGGAAAATAATTTTACTTTTCTTGAATAAACTCAACTTAAAAATTGAATTAAGAGAGGTGGTGCCACCATGTGTACTTTACTTTAAATATCATAGGTGGAATTTTCCTTGTCATCCATTTCCATATGGATGATGAATTCTTCTCATAGTAAAAGGTGTCTCCATTTCTTTGTAGCCTTGACTATGCGATAACTTAAATAAGGGGACCTCTACTAGGAACTCCCTGAGATTTCCATTTTTAGAGTCAACACAACAAAAATTATCCAAAACACAACTTAGATTTCATTAATTTGTAAGCCTTACGACATCTACACTTGACTCCTCTATATGAGATATTCACAATAGTTATCAAGACTTACAAAACTAAAGGGTTGATGGCTTTTTGCTATTTTAATTTGTGCTCCAATTTCTAAAATGTTTCCCAAGTCCCTTTAAAATAGTGTTAGGCATGTATTTATAGGTCTAATTTCCCACTCATTCGGAATTCAAATTTCTTCTAGAATTCTCTTTAGAGTCCCTCTCAAAATTGATTTTTTTTGTATTTAATGGTGGTAAACCACCTTTGATTTGGTAGGTGGTAAAAGTCTATCTAGAAGTTCCACATCACTATTGACCCGACAACTCACATTCTTATCATTTCTATCTCTATCTTTATCCTTCTACACAATATTTCTTCCTTTATATCTTTTAGCATGACCACTTTAGAGAGATCCACTCTCTGAGAAATTTTTGTACACACCTTCCCTTGTGCATTGACAAAAATTATGCACCCATGCCTATTTGTGTAACTTTAGCACATTGTTAGGAAACTTTCTGTCACGCCCTTGTACTTTTGGATGACTTCTCAATCTTGTGTGCTACTATACTTAGCCAAAATTTCAAAATTTATGTATATATTTTGGTTCTTTGTGGTGCTTCTACATCAAACACCCTAGGTAAAAAAATTGTGCTCCATCTCATGAGTTAGGCTTGTGAGTATGGCCAAGATGACCAAACTCCTTTGCGTTTATTCATGTTGCTTCTTCTTCCACACAATCCTTCCAATTTACTAGGTATTCATTTTATTCCTTTCCATGTACCTTCTTTATGACCCTTGTGTCTAAGACGGTCTCAATATCCTTGGATTTCTTCTCCAGTATTTGCCTTCTCCATTATAAGGATTCTTTTATTTCTGGTGTATCCTTGTCTAGTTTCCTTGTGCACTGCTCTTCAACATTTTTTTTATTACGTCTCCCTCATGGAACTCATATAAATATGAAACATTGAATATTGGTGAAATATTTGGTTCTTCTGAAAACCCTATTTTGTATGCATTTGACCCTATTTTTTGTAGCACCTTACATGGAAATTGTCTTCAATTACAACTTATTATAGGTTCCTTTAGGATATATTTCCTTTTACAAATGTGCCATCACTCAATATCCTTCAAATTCCTTGGTTCTATTCCTTCCATCTACATGTTCTCTAAAACCTTGGTTATTTTTCTCGAATTTATCATGCACTTCCTTGTGTAGTTCACACACATACTTGGCATACTCCTTTGTTTCTGCACTTTAGTTGTTTACTACCTCATGCAACTCTGTGAATCCTCTTATACTAGTTCCATAAACAATTTGGAATGTATTTTTCCATGTGATTTTATTAAATGAATCATTATAGGAAAATTTGGCTTGAGCTAATGTCATATCCCATTGTACTAGCTTATCTCCTACCAAGTTGTGCAATAAATTGCCTAAACTTTTATTTGCTACTTTTGTCTATCCATCAGTCTGTGTGTGGTATGTTGAGCTATAAGTTAGTATTGTTCCTATTTTATTCTATAAGGTTCTTCAAAAATGACCTAGGAATGTTTTATCCCTGTTTAACACTATGCTAATCGGTAACCCATGTTTTCGTACCATCTCCTTACAAAATAAATGTGTGATTCCTATCACATCACTTATCTTCTTGCATGTAATGAAATGTGCCATTTAGAAAATCTATTGACTACCATGAAAAATTGGATTCATTTCCTCTTTTTTTCCTTGGTAATCCCAACTAAAAATCCATGCTAATGTCTTCTCATGTCCTCCTTAGTATGGGTAAAGGTGATATAAGCCTATGTTTTGTTTGTGCCCCTTGGCTAACTACAAAACTCTATATCTCTAGATGTACTTGTGCATGTTCTCAAACCTAGCCAAGAGTATTGTTCCTTCAACTAAACCAAGGTTTTTTCACCTCAAAAGTGACCTCCTAGACCTCCACTATGTTTTTCCCTTATTAACTTCTCACACATTGATCCTTGTGGTACACAAAATTATGTTGCTTGGAATAACATTCCCTCTTAGATAAAATAATCTAACCATGGAATTATATCCACATGCAATGGTTCCTTACATGCTTCCCCTGCTTCCTTAAAATCCTTATCTTACCCATATAACTCCTTCCTGGTCTCAAATCCCATGAATTAGTTGCACATTTTTGTCAACACCAACACTCACCTACTCAATTCATCTACAACCTTTTTATACTTTCCGCTTCTATGCTTTAACGCAAATGGATAACTCTATAGGAACTCTACCCATTTCATGTACCTATGAGTCAACTTCTCTTGGCTATTGATAAATTGTAGCACTTGATGATCATTGTACAAAACAAACTAATTTGGCAACAAGTAATGTCTCCACTTCTTCAACGCTTGTATTATTACATAAAAATCATAATCACGAATCGTATATCTTCTTTTTACATCATTCAAATTTTCATTGAAGTAGGCTATGGGTATTCCTTATTGGCTTAATGTTGTGCCAATTTTGGTTCCACTCAAATCACAATCTACCTAAAATACCTTCTCAAAACTCAACAATGTCAACACTAGTTTTATTGTAATCCTCTACGTCAATTCCTAGAAGTTACGTTCTACTTATTTGGTCCACAAAAACTCTTTGTAATTTCCCTTCATTATATTTGTGATCGTTGTGCATGTGCCACTAAATTTTATTACAAAATTCATGTAAAAACTTATAAACCATGAATGCTTCGCACCTCTATTATATTTCTTGGCGACGACCACTCGAGAATCAAACCCACTTTCTCTGGGTCTATTTGTAATTCTTCTTGGGATATAAAAAATCCTAAGTAAACCAAATTTTCATACATAAAGTTGTATTTCCTTATGTTCACCAACAAATATTATTCTTACAAATGCTTCATAACCTTGCACATGTGTATAAGGTTCTCCTTCATTCTCCTACTTAACACCAGTATATCATCTAGATATATAATTACAGACTTCCCAAGGAATGGTGGCTTCAACACTTCATTCATCAACCTCATGAAGGTACTTAGGGCATTGGTTAACCTAAATGGAATAATTAACCAATCATATAAGCCTTAATTTGTTTGGAACATGGTTTTCCACTCATGTCCTTCTTTGATACGGATTTGGTGATAACTACTCTGTAGGTAAATCTTTGAAAAATACTACACGCCACTATGGAAATCCATTAGATCATCCATCCTGGGTAATGGAAACATGTACTTGATGGTTATCTTGTTGATGGATCTAGAATCAATAAACATGCACCATTCTCCTCCCTTCTTGGGTGCTAGTATTATTGGTACTACACATGAACTCAATCTTTTGGGCACTAGTCCTCTATTAAGCAATTCTCCCACTTTTCTACGTAGTTTCTCATTTTCACCTGGGGTCATTCTATGTGGCACCTTATTTGGAAAAATGGATCCTAACATTAATTCTATTTTATGACTGATATTGCACATTAGTGGTAATCCTTGTGGTAATTCCTCCATTACAATGTCTACAAAATCATTTAGCACTTTGAGTACTTCTTCCATACTTCTTCCCTCCTTGCACAACCTTCATGCACTTATTTAGGTACTAGCACGTAAAAAATCTTCTCCACCTCCACTTCTCACAAGAATTATTTTTCTGATACAAGTAAAACTCTTGCGCAAATTCCACTATGCACTTCTCCTTGCTCCTCATCCTTAAATGGTGATAGATTGAGCTTGCGCCCATCCTTCTCAATTTGGATAATGTTTGTGCACCCATCATGGAAAACCTTACATTCATACTACCAAGGTATCCCTAGTAATAGGTCACAAACATCCATCGACATTACATCACATAATACTTCATCACAATAGTTCCCTATCTGGAACTTAACTAGGATTTTCTCATTTACAAGGACATGGTGCCCTTTTTGTAACCATGAAATTTTGTAAGGATTGGGATGCAAAATCCTCTTCATTTTTACATTTTCCACCATTTCATAGGAAAAAATATTGTATGTGCTTCCACAGTCAATAATCACCTTGCAGAATTTTCCTCCATATCTACAAATGGTCCTAAACAAATTCTTTCTCTACATAGGTTCATCTTGTTTCTACACTGTCCTGAGAAATACCTTTCTTATCATCAAATATTCTCCACGCTCTAGGTATTTGGCATGTACAACTAATCCCACTGACTCAAAATCACCATGTGCCACATGTGTTCCTGATTTCATGCACCTACTTGTCACTTTACTTTGTTAATTCAGACACTCAAATGCGTGATGTCTAATGGCTCCACACTTGAAACATGTTACAGATAATCCAATTCCCCTTCCTTCGCTAAATATTCCACACCCTCTTGAATATTTAGATGATCCATCCTCTCATGCAATACTTTAAGTTTGTTTTTGCATACAACTATGACCATATTATTGTATTATTTTATATCCTTAGCCAAGTCCTCATCTACCTAACACATTGTGGCTTCCTCTTTTGGCTACACTTTGGCTCTTGCATGCTAGTTTTACCTCCACCTTTAGGGATATTTGATAAGCTTCTTCCATAGTCTGTATGTGTAATACGTTGAGTTCTTCCTAAATTCCAAACCTCAAGCCATTAATATATCACGTGACCTTCTCCTAGTCAACTTCCCCATGTCTAAATCTTATCACAATCCTTTGAAACTCTTTTGTGTAGTCATTTACCGACATCACTTTTTGCCTCAAATTTTGTAATTTTTTGAAAAAACTCATTTAGTAGTTGGATGGCAATAACTTACTTCTCATTTTGGTGACCATACAATCCTAGTTCATTGTCTTGTCTTTACCTCTTCTTTGTCTTTCATTCTACACATCCTTCCACCACAATGCCACATGATCCTTTAACTTAGTTTGCACCAATCTAGTGCATTGCGGGTTGACTATCTCCTCAAACTAGAAACATTCCTCCATACTTGTGATCCATTCTATGATCTCTTCTAGACCCAGTCTTCCATAGATTGATGGAATGTCCATCCCAAGTTCATGACCCATCCTTGAAATATATTACAGTAATCATGCGTCTCCCACACCTATGGATTTTTCTTAATATTGTGCATCTTCGGTGACTCCTACTACCACTACGCATTCATCATCAATTTTTTCATCTGGAACCACAAATCCTTTTCACCTATTTTCTTCAATGACTTCTAGCCTCATCCTTACACCCCTTAGCTATGTCATTAGTTATTATAGTGCTCCCATAATAGTTACATTGGTTAAATTTTCTACTCCCATGTTAGACACTCTTTTAGGTGGCATCTTTGTTCCTTTAATTAGTTTCCTTATGGTCGGCATTCTACCAGTCCTTCAACCTCCTAACTTATCTCCAAAGTTTGTAGCCAAAATTTTATACCAAAAATTTATGACTTAAATAAGGGTGCCTCTACTAGGAAATCCCCAATCCTTTTGTTTTCAGATTCAATACAACTGAAATTACCTAAAACACAACTTATATTTCATTAATTTTTAATCCTACAACATCTACACTCAAATCCTCTATACGAGATATTCATAAGTTCAAAAAGAAAACCCACCCAACCACATCCAATGGGAAACAAACATGTAGCCTCGCCTTCCCAGGAAATAATTTGATGGGGCACAAAACGTAGAAAGTTGCAAGAAATGGGAAAATGCCATTTCTACTCTTCATGAAGGATTTCTTTCTTTGCAAAAGGTTAGAAACAAAATATGCAAGTGCCCACGGATTCCAACTCATCAAAGGAGAACCAAAATCATTTCCCACCTACTAAAAAAAGGTAAAATGTTTTAATAGCATCAGACTGAGAAAAATTATTATAAACCCATGGAAATGAGAACAAGCATCATGAGAAGTTTAAAACACAAATTTCTAACATGAAAGGGCTCCAATTTTCATGAATTTAGATTTGAAAAGGTGGGGAAAATTGAGAGGACAACTGCTGGATTCTTCTGGGGATGATTTGGCAGAGGAAAGAGGCAAAATCAAGAGCCTTAGAGAATTTTGGGTAATCAGATTGGATCAGCATCTTAACCATTAGGTAATGGAGTAAAAAATAAGCAAAACCAACACAGAAGAGAATGAAGAAAGGGAAACAACCAAAACTAAAACAAGGAAAGAAAAATGCTATACAGAAAGTATAGAGGGACCACCAAAACTGCTAAGTTTTGAATAACTTTAGGAATTTCCCACTATAAGGAAGTGGGAGAAGAGATCCATCCATGTAGTCTAGGTAAAAAGAATTCTCACAAACAAAATGTCTGATTTTGAAAGGATCGAGCCAAAGAGAATCAAATTTATCATGGCTACTTTGAGGTTCATGTCTTTTGTCCCAAAGAAGAACATTGTCTCCCACTTGAAAAGTTTTGGGTCTAGCCTTCTTGTCAAAAAAATATTTTACCTTGAGTTGATGATCTGATATCATGTCAACCACTTGCAATCTTTCTTCATTCAACTTCTGGAGGTACATAATTCTCTTGTCTAATGAATTGGTAATGCTGACATCCTCAATGGCCTTCATCAAATGCAAGGCTGGGAGTTTCAATGTTACTAGAAGCTAGGCTTCGACTCCATATACCATTTGAAAAGGATACTTTCTAATGGATCTCTTAGGTTTAATCCTATCTGCCCATAAAGCATCATATATTTTCTTATGCCAATTTCTCTGAGAGTCATTAACAAGCTTCCGAAAAATGGTGACCAAGTTTGTGTTAGTTGATTCTTCTTGCCCATTCCCTTGGGGATAGTAATATGAAGAGTGATTAAGGGAAATTCCATAGCCATAACAGAAATCCATCATCTTAGTAGAAGAAAAATTGGAAGCATTGTCAGTGACAATCTTGTTTGGTATCCCAAACCTTATTAAGATGTGCTCCTTGATGAAGTTACATACTACTTTAGAAGTAGTACTTTTAACTGGAATGGATTCCACCCACTTGGTGAAATATTCAATGGCAGTCAAAACATGAGTATGCCCTACAATTGAATATGGATTGAGTGTCCCAATCAAGTCTAGCCCCCATTTATGAAAGGGTTCCTCAATCACTACTAGTTTGAGATTAAAGCATCCAATTTCAGTCTTCCAACAAAGGTTTGACATGCTTCACACTTGCCTACCCATTTTGATGCATCCTTGAACAAGGTAGGCCAATAATATCTAGCACGAAGGATTTTTTGGGCTATGACAGTAGAAGAGAAATGACCTCCACAGGCCTGGTCATGAAAAGAAGAGAACAAATTCTTTTTCTGCTCTTTGTCAACATATTTTAAAAACCTTCCCATATTGGACAATGCATTTTCCCACAACACATATTGGTTAGACCTTAATTTGATAGCTCTCTTCTCCTTGGCACTAAAATGGGATGGAAATTCTCCATAAGTAAGAAAGTGTGCAATGCTAGCATACCATTCATCAGTTGAGCTGAGGAAAAGAACAAAATGGATATCAACTTCCTCCATAGATAAATTTGCATCAGATCCTTCAGCAATAAGTTTACATAAGCCCTTTCTTCAAACTACCTTGGTGGGTTTGATGTCAAGATCATACTCCTAAAATTTGGCTACTCAATTTCCTCTCTTGGATCCAAATTCTTGTTGTGTAAGAATGAATTTAATAGTTGTATTAGGAACAAGCATAATAGAATGAGAGTTGAGGATGTAAAAACAAAACTGTTTCACAACTTTGACCACTACAAAAGCATGTTTCTCCATCATGGTGTACTTCATCTCACGGGATTTCAAAATATAACTCATGAATGTTATGGGGAGGTCATTACTTTCATCATTCTCCTATGTTAACACAGCAGCTAGAGTACTTTTAGTAGCATAGCAATAGATAATGAAGTCTTTTCTAAAATCAGGGCATGCCAAGATAGGAGCCTTTGCTATAGCTCTCTTGATGTCTTAAAATGTAACCTTTCCTTCAGAGGACCAACCAAAATTATTCTTCCCTTTCATCATGTGGGATATGTTCAAAGTAAGTTCAGTAAAATCAGGTATGAATCTTCTTAAGAAGTTGATCTTTCCAAAGAAAGAGTGTACACCCTTCTTACTTGTGGGTAGAGGGATTTCGTGAATCATATGGAATTTTTATGGATCAATCTTGATTCCCTCCTTGGAGAAAATGTGTCCCAATAATTTTCCCTCAGTGACATAAAAGACAAATTTATTGGGATTCAAGGAGATGCCATGCTCTCTACACTTTTGGAGAACAGTTTCAAGATGTTGGAAATGATCAGCTCTAGTTTTTGAAAATACAGTCAGATCATCAAGATATACAACTATGCATTTTCCCTTGAGATTTCCAAAGGCCATGTCCATTTCCATCTAAAAGGTGGCACCAACATTGATGAGGCCAAAAGGCATTCTATTGTAAGAAAAGGTGCTCCAAGGAATGGGAAAGGTAGTCTTATGCTGGTCTGCAGTACTTACTTCTACTTGATTATATCCTGAGAATCCATCAAGCATGGAAAACATTTGTGAACCTATAACTACCTGCAACACTTGATCCATTACAGGGAGAGGATAATTATCCTTCAAAGAGGCTTGATTCAAGTTCCTAAAATCAACACAAATCTGAATCTCACCATTCTTCTTCTTGTCAAGCACAATATTAGTAATCCACGTTGAATGGTGAATGTGGAAAATGATTTTAGCCTTCAATAACTTTTGGATCTCTTGAAAAATGGTATCAGCAATTTTAGGGTTATACTACCTCTACTTTTTCTAAAAGGGCTTGATCCCAGGATTTAGAGGAATGAAATGTTGCATCTATTTTGGTTGAAAAGGTTTAATATCATCATAAGAGTATGTAAGAATATCAGCATACCTTTTCAATATATTTTCTACTTTCTTCCTCTCCTCTTGTGTGCAACACTTTCCAATGTTTACCAGCATAGGTTTTTTTAGGACTTCCTATGTTTATCTTTTCATAGTCAGCAAACTGTTGAGTTCCTTTGGAAGCTTTGGAAATGATGTACCCATCATGTTTATCAAATAACTCTTCCAAAATTACCATTCCTTTAGGTATCTTGTTACCTTTTAGTTTTATACCGCCATCATGATCCAATTCTTCTTTGATATCTCCTTCATTTGGAGGAACACACTCTATAGGTAGATTCCCACTTCCTTCAAAGTACAGCTGGTCAAAATTATCTTTGAGCTCAATGAAGGAAAGTAAGTGCTGATCATCATTAAAGACCCGTCAGTTGTTTGCATTGTCAGGAACACTCGGCCTATGAATCATCTCAATGGTAAATTTATCTTGGGAGAAATATAGATGAGGGATCAATAGAGACCTCGAGATATCCAAGGAATTAGACATGATGTTCCTTTCCCTTGGCATGGCTTTAATTGAAAAGTCATCAAGGAACTCAATGGAATCCCAAACCAGGTTCCTGTAATACTTCAACCTTTTATTCTTCACCTGGTAGAGATCTTTGAACTATTTTACAATCATCTCTACATATCCACGAGCAAGGAGATTCTTGATCCCCATCTCTTTTTCTGTGCTTAAATTGAGGATGAGAGCTTCATGCTCAACTCTATTATTTATGTTTTCAAATTGGAGCTTGAAAGAGAAAGCGTGTATTTTCCCTTCAGGAGAAATAAGCACCACACCAGCTCTAGAACTAGCTAAGGATTAGCTTCCATCAAATTCCAAGGTCCAAACGCCATTAGGATCAAGAAACACTTCCTTAGGATGGTTTGCCTCATCTTGTGACATGATCATGTAGTTACCATGGCCAATGTTTGTATAAAGTATTTATGCCTTTGGGTCATCCATTTTTTGCACAATATATTCAATTTTTTTCTCAGGCAATAGCTTCTTAATTTTCCCATTTACTGGAATAAGAACATGTAACTAATCCATCATGATTTCTTCTCCCACATTTTTGTAAAAAATTCTACTTAGCAGCATGTCGTAGGAAGGGGGAATATCAGCTATCAATATGGTGGCTAAAAGTTTCTTCTCTGGAAAAGCAACAAAGGTTGATTGTGCATCCTTGATCCTTCCAACCAATGTCACTTCTCTACTTTCCATTGAGTAACATGAGCCAAAAGTAGTGGTTAGGGTTAAGCCTATGGAATGAGATACCTTAGTAGGCATCACATTATCTGAAGCACTAGAATCAATAACATAATTGTTGAGTTTGTGGCTAGCTGTGAGGAGGGTGACATAAAATGGTTTGATCTTCCCATTAAATGAAGTGATTTCTGCCACAAGGCTGGGTTGAGATGAAGGAGATGGAGTGGGAAATATACCTTTGGAACTAGAGGATGAAGATTTGGATTTGGAGTTAACAAATTCTACCATATTAACAAAGCCCTTGGGATGGGTTTGGTATAATTCATCCTCTGAGATCTAGATCTTAGTTTTCTTAAGATGGTCAATAATGTCAAAAGAACTAGGGGTAGATGGAGCATCATTGATAGGGGTAGATGAAACGTTTGACTTATCAACTCTATCATTTGAAGGATAAGAAGATTCAAGAGAAGAAACAGAGGAGGAAGGAATAACAGAACTTACCTTGGATGTGGAATAAGTTGGAATATGAGCTCCTCTCTTTATAATCACTGGAATGACTGTAGGAGGATCCTTAGATCTTTTAGCAGGCTGCACCACTTTCTCCTTCTTATTGGCTTGTTCACGAGCCATGACAACATATGATTAATTGTTCATCTCTGTGACTCTTTCTTCATAATCATCCTCTTTGTCTATACCTTTAGTGGTGAGAAAATGGACATGAGATCCATTCAACTCTTCTAATTCTTCATCAACTTCCTCTTCATGTTCTTCACAGATTCCATCCTCTTTCTCATCATCAGGCTCCAATACTTCACATTATGCATTGACTAGAACTTTAACAGGTGGACCTTCAATTGCTAGTCTGGTCTAGGTAGAGGGAAACCAATTTCTGGGTTGAAAATTATTCCTAGGAACATCCTGATAAGGAGTATGTTGGGTGAACTACTTCTTGAGGGAAATAAAATCTTTTTTTGTACCAACTAATATGCACTAGCTCCAAGAGAATATGTGGAAGAAGGAGATGCTTTGGATTTGGATGAATCTCTTCTTAGCTTGCTAGACATGATCAGATCATCTTCAACACTAACAACAAATCTCTGATCAGCATCCAAGGTGGCAAGATTGGCTCTCCTAAGTGCATAACTCACTTCAGGAAATTGGGAATTAAAAAAGAAACATCTCTGAATCTGATCCACAGGGTGTGTGTTTAGTAAGATCTTATGAACTATCTTGTTGAATTTGGCCAAAAATTCCCTCATGGTCTCATGTGACTCTTTCTTGATTTGAGAAATCAGGGCTAAGAGGGCATGCACATCCTCAGCATGTTTGAAATGCTTCTCAAATTGGGTTGTCATGGTGTCCCAATTAGTGATAGATCTAGTAGGGAGATGATAAAACCAATCAGCAACATTATCTTGTAATGTATCCACAAAAATCTAACAGAGATATCCTCATGTTCAACCCTGAGAACACCACAAGAAATAATGAAGGCTGTAATATGTTCATTTGGATGAACCTTCCCATCACCTCTGAATTTAGGGAAATTATTTCTAGTTGCCTCTAAGCAATTCATGTAATGGTTGGGGAAGAGAAAGAGTCCCAATGATTTTTCCCCAATGCATATGATCTACCATCCTTGGAAATATTGTTTGGAGAGGGACTGAAACACTAGCCAGAGTCAAAGCTTGCAAAATAGGACTGATTTGATCTTGATGGATGCCACTCTTAGAAAAAATTTCTCTAGCAGGAGGAGTGCTTACAGATATTGTTCTTCTTATTTTTCTTGATGAAGAAGGGAGGGAGAGACCTTGAAGATCCAAAAGTTGAAAATGAGGGACTTCTTCCCCAAGGGTTCTTCTACCTTGAGTGTATCTTGGAGTCTCTAGATCAAAGATGATCAAGAAGTTGTTATTAAAACTTGGAATCCATTTGAAATGAGTTCTCTATAGAGTCGCCAAAAACTGATGGGTTTCAGAATGGAACATGAGTTGAAACCATAGTCAGGGGACAACAATTCCCTCCTCTTTAATGGGAGAGGTTCCCTTATTGAAAGTAGGAAAAATAAATGTACAGATATACAACTCTCAATGTTAGGACCCTGATATTTTGGAATGTTTTCATACTTAAAATATTAGAAGGAATGGAAGAATATAGAGATGGGAGAAGGAAGAAAACAACAATGCTTTTGGGAAATATAAAGTATGGAGTATCTCCCTACTCACATTGAACCAAGAAACTGTAGAAAGGATCAATTACTTCACCACCTACACAAATCTGTTGACAAAAAGTTCTAAAGATTCAAACAAAACATAACACAAAATTTCTATTGAATGCAAAATAAAAGATCCATTGAATCGAGCAAGGAGAGAGAAAGGTATAACAGAGGAAAATAAGAAAGAAAGAACTTCTGTATTGAATTACTTCAGAATTTACAACTTTCCCAGAAAAACTAGAATCCCCTTTTCTTGTGGCCAAAGCTATATATTTATAACAATTTTTTACATCCATACTTTGTCCCCAAGAAAACATTATCTGAAAGGGATAATGTTTGTTGCAGATCCTCTTTTGGAAAGTGACATGAAACAAAAACTCATGAAAATGGGAGGTTAAAAAAAGGTGAATATCTCATCAGTTTGAGCATGATTATTTTAGCAGGGAACATCTATTGATTTTATCCTTGATGTGATCTTGTCATTTTCACCTTTTAACCACTTTCATAGCACTCAAGTGATTATTGATAAGTTTTATCCCGATTTATCACGTATGCCTGATAAAATATATTTTCTGATGATTAAACTTTACACCTCTTTAAACTTATCAATTCGGTTCCAAAACAAATGCAGAACATATCTCATGAAGGACCGATAAGGAATACAAGGAAAGGAATTAAGAATGAGCCATTTTCCATGTTTTGTAGAGCTCTGGTTCATTAATGGAGATAAAAACTAGAAGAGGGCATTTGGCTATTTTTTCCCCCTTTTACCTTCAAATTTGGACCCTACACGTGGCAAGATCCAAGCAACGATGGCCCTGGGGAAGAAATCTGCATTTCCTGACATTTGGGAGAAAAAGTGCATTTTCTGAATTTTCTCCATTCCTTCATAGCTCCACCAAAGGCTAGACATGTGGAATCATTTGAGTGACTAAGGAAATACGGGTCGAAACTGCCATTTGAACTTTTTTAACAAAAAGGATCAAATTTTCAAAAATCTCCACCGGCCCGCTTTGACATTTCAACATTGACGTGTGGTACCATATGATTGGTTGTGGGGATACACTTCTACTTTAGACTTTATCTATTTTGAGAAAAGGGAAGAATTCTAACTTTCCCCCGGAAGGTCCATGCCCCCGCCATTGACTTTTCAATGTTGACACATGTCCCTCTCTGATTGGTGTGGGCCTCAGCTCGAAAATTTATCCTTTTTCTTGGGCGGGGCCGCAAGCCATTTTAGGACTCTTCATCTTTTGTAGAAATAAGGCTAAAATTCTCAAAGTCTCTTGTCAGTCTGCCAAGGTGCCTATGAACTAAGAAATATCTGCTTGTCCCTTTCTGATTGGTGACACATGGAGCCACCTGATTGGTTGCGGGGATGTACTTTGCTTTTCATCTATTTAAGGAAAAATTCCAACTTTCCCCCTAAAGTACATGTCCCCTGCATTGACTATTCAATGTAGAAACGTGTCCTTATCTGATTGGTTACGGGCCTCAACTTCAAAATTTTCCTTTTGCCATAATGGATTAGAAAATAAAATGGATCCACCAACCCAAACCTCTACCACCTATACTCCAGCCAATCAAGGACTGATGGGGATGCGGGGAAAATATAGAATTTTTCCCAAAATCACCAAAATTCATAAGTTCACAAAGAAAACCCACCCGGCCACATCCAATGGGAAATAAGCGCGTAGCCTTGCCTTCTTGAGTAAGAATTTGATGGGGAACAAAATGTAGAAAGTTGTAAGAAATGGGAAAATGCCATTTCTACTCCCGATGAAGGATTTCTTTCTCTGTAAAAGGTTAGAAACAAAAGATGCAAGTCCCCACGCATTCCAACTCATCAAAGGATAACCAAAATCATTTCCCACCTATTGAAAAAAGGTAAAATGTTTTAATGGTAGCAGACTAAGGAAAATTATTAAAAACCCATGGAAATGAGAACAAGCATCATAAGGAATTTAAAACGTGAATTTCTAACGTGGCAGGGCTCTAATTTTCATGGGTTTAGATTTGAACAGGTGGGGAAAATTGAGAGGATAATAGGGTGCGAAGGCATTTCTCATCCAATAGTTCTAACTCTGCTAGTCGAGATACTCTATAGTCCTCTTCATTTAGGCAATCCCTTATCTTGATACGCAAAGAAGGGATATCGTTATCTAAAGGAAAGACGAATTCGGAACCGAATACTATATAATATGGAGTTACACTTTTAGGGGTACAGATATAATTTCTTAATGCCCAGAGGGTAGGGTGAATTTGCATATGCTAGTTACAGCCTATGGTATTCACCATTTTCTCCATAATGTGAATTAAGTTTTTGTTGGAAGCTTCATCCCACCCATTACCTTGAGGGTAATAAGGTGTTGAAAACTTAAGGGAAATTTGAAATAATTTACAGAGTGCTTTCACATATCATTTTTTAACAACTTACCATGATCAGTGATAGTGGAAGAAGGGATACCATATCTGCATATGATATGATATGATTCATTATAAAATTTGAAATTTGGGGACCTTTTGTATAAGTAATAACTGCCTATACCACTTTGTAAAGTACTAAGTGGTTGTTATAATGAACTTGTGGCCATCTGAGGAAATAGGATTAAGTTTCCCTATTAGATCGAGACCCCACTTTGAGAATAGATAGGGTGTCGTGATTGGTTACAAGGATTGTGCCAATGCATGTATCAAATTGCCATACTTTTGAAAATCCACACACTTCTTTACATGTTGAAAACAATCATGCTCAATGGTAGGCCAATAGTAACCTAATCTAAGTATATTATTTGAAAGTAAAATCCTATTAGTATAAGCTCTATAAATTCCCTTGTGCACCTCCTTGATTGCTTGGATAGATTCATCAAGATGTAAACAACACAACAGATTCCTTTTGTAGCCTCGGTGGAAGAGGGTGGCCCTAAGTAAGATATAACGGGATATAAGATGGATGAGGTTGCACTTTTCAGCATGATAAATGTTCATAGGGAAGGTTTCATCATGGAGATAATTAAATATTTCAGTGTACCAAGGTGAAAATGGACCAACAACTTCACACACTAAACAAGAGTCTGGTATGTCATATGTCGTTGTTCTTAGCTTTTCAACAAAGAAAGGTATATCATTGATTTTTGGTGGAATGCTCAACATAGATCCTACTTTATCCATGGCATTTTCCACTCTTTTTTGAGCTCTTGGTATTTTCTCAAATGTTATCTTCTGAAATAATTCTTTAAAGGAATCGACCATTCTTTTATATGGAAGTAACTTTTCATCTTTAACTTTATATTCATCTCTGACCTATTTGATAATAAGAATTGAATCACCAATTCATTTTACTTGTCTGATATCCCATTTTATGGCCTACTTTATTCCTAAAATGAGAAATTCATATTCCGCTATGTTTTTCATGCAAGGGAATCTAATTTGAAATGCCTATAGAATCAAGTCTCCTATGGGAGTGATTAAGACAACTCTGAAACCTAAACCATGAAAGGTAAAAGATCCATCAAATTACATTTTCCAAACTATATATTCTTTGAGGTACATAATTGATGCATATGGTAGTTCTAGACTAAAGGATTTAGTACTGGGTAGTGGAGCTTCTACCATTTGATATGCTAACACCTATCATTTTACTTACTTTTGATGAACGTATTCAATGTTAAACTCACTTAATAAGATGATCCAATTAGCCATTTTTTTGGTTAGTGCTGGTTTGGACAAAAAATAATTCAAAGGTTTGAACTTTTAAATTAGCTTGATTTTATTGTTAATCATATAGTGATGTAGCTTTTGGAAAGTAAACACTATGGAAAGTAAATCTTTCTCGATTTGTGGATAATTTAGTTTATATGCTAACAATATATTTCTTACATAGTATACAGTATTTTCTCTTTGTTCTTTATCATACTAGGCCAACACTTCTCCAATTACAAAATGTGTAGTAGATATATAAAGTAAAAAGGGTTCTTCTACTATGGGTGGCATGAGAACAAGGGGGTTGGCCAAGTATTCTGTTAGCAAAGCAAACACTTGTTGTTGTTCTGGTCCCTAGTTGAAATTAACATTCTTCTTTAGAAGATGTGTAAATGTATGAAAATTTTCTGCTATATGTGAAATAAACCTTCTAATGGCTTGAATTTTCCCTTGTAGGCTACATAACTATCTGATATTCTTAGGGGAAGGTATATATGTGATAGTTGTGACCTTTGCAGGGTCCACTTCTATTCCTCTCCATGACACAATGAATCCTAGTAATTTCCCAGATAGTACACCAAAGACACACTTATTTGGGTTAAGTAAGAATTTTTAATCCCTTAGATGTTGAAAGATATGTTATAAATTTTTTGGGTGTTCTTCGCAGGTTCTAGATTTAGCCAGTATATTATTTATGTAATCTTCCATGATGTCACTTATCATATCATGAAACATTACAATCATTGCCCTTTCATATGTAGTGTCTACATTTTTAAGGCTGAAAGACATGAATTCGTAACAAAACTTCCCCTATGGGGTTGTGAAAGTTGTCTTCTGCTGATCTTCTTCCATAACCTTTATTTGATTGTAACATGAGAATCCATCCATGAGTGAAAGCATCTCATTGATTGCTATAAAATCGATAATCATGTCAATGTCTAGAAGAGGAAAATCATCCTTAGGACAAGTTTTGTTTATATCCCTAAAATCTATACACACCCTAATACTGATTGGCTTCTTTTGAACTAGGAATACATTGGATATCCACTATGAGTAGTTGATAGGCCTAATAAATCCTACTTATAGTAACCTTTATAGCTCTGCCTTTACCAGTAAGGCGATTTAAGGATGCATCTTTTAGATATTTTGTTTGATGGGCTTGACATATGGGTGTACAAAATGATTGTACACCACTAGTGTAGGATCAAGTCCTGACATGTCAGCATAAGACCAAGTGAAGATGTTTGTATACTCTCTTAAGATTCCTATGAATATTTTTTGTTCTTTAGCTAGGAGGGAAGCTCCTAATTTAACTATTTGTGGAAGTGCTTCTATGCTGATATTAACATCTATTGTATCTTCCACTAATAACTTTTATTTATACCCCATGCATGTAGGATTAGGAGGGAGATTGAGATACTCCTCTATCAAAGGCGTCTCAGGAATTTCTTCATCTTGAAGTGGGTACTTTATATTTTCCATAGGTTGTTCTTTTTGTTTGTCCATAAATGCCTCAGAGAGGTTTTTGCTATAGGACTATTATCCAAATAAATATCCTAATTATTATGGTAACTTGTATACATATTCTGAATCTCATCTCCTCCTTAAAGGTTGCATGCACTCAAGTTTAGTTGGCACAATTCCTTAGTTGCAGTTTTCCCTTGGTGCCCCTTTTTTTCCTCATGAGCCCTTGCACACTTTTTGTTCTCTCCTTCCACTTTCCTTTTCCTCTTTGTTCTACTCCTCCCTTGCACCCAATTTTTGCACATTTTATTTCTTCCTAGTTAGTTTCTTCCCTCCGCACTTGCCTCGCACTTGCTTCAATCAGCTAAGTTCCTGGCCCTCTCACATATTGTGCCCATTACTTTGTAATATTTGTGCCTTGACCATGTGTTCTCTACTCACAAGTTTTCTACATTTCCCCACGCGCATCTTACACGTGTTTCTTTGTACCTTCCTCTGTTTTCTTCTGCGTGCCCTTACTTTGCACCCTTTTTGCTAGGTCATCTTTTGAAATTCTTGAATGTGCCTCACAAAACCAGTCAAAGTGTGCCGACATGACACCGAATCATTACAAAAAATTAGTAACTAACACATGGAACATTTTTACACAGATGGCCATCATGTCAGCCAATATTTGCACACCACGTGTCTTGCACGCACCGATTGATCTGAAAAAATTATGAAAGACGTATCTTCTACTACAAATCTTTGATCGGTGTGTGCCAAAATGTTTAAAAGAGCTACTGACATCAGCCACAATGCTAGATATTCAAATTCAAATTCTTGGTGGATCTGGTAGCTAAGAAATGGGAAAACATCTCTCTGAGCATTGATGAGCATATCTAATTGCTCCAACCACCTGATTTAATCTAATTCTCCCTCCTTCCTCATCCAACATGGAAAAAAGACCTAGGGAAGTGCATTTGATAGATTCTTAGGTGGATTTGCAGGCATTGAATGCTTATTGTTGGTGGTTGTATTTAAAATTCAAGTTTTCCCTCCCTCTTTTCTTCTTCTTCCATGGATTCATCTATAAATGTAAGATCTGGTCTCATTATTAAGGGGGGAAACTCTAGATCCTTATACATTTTTCTAAGGACTTCATACTTTCTATATTTTTAGAGGTCTTTATATCTAGCTCTTGCATGTGGATATTGACCTCCTTCACCATTGTAACATCTATGTGCATTTTTGGAAGTAATAGAAGCATTGTTTTGTGACTATTATCTTTCCTAACGTGTTTGCATTCATTCTTATTGCCTTTTATTTTTCATTGTGTGTTGTTTGTTCCATTTCACATCCCTTGCAGCTCCTTATTTGGCTGTGTCCTATGAAATTGATCTGGTAAATACATTTTAAGTCATGTTACACGTGTCTTACCTTCTTTTATGCATTTCCTCTCATTTTTTATCAGAACAAATATTGTTCATCCCTCTTTTTTGGTGCCATCGCCTTTTAGTGTAGTTCATTTTCATAGTATCCTTCTATCCCTGGTCCCTTAGCTTTTATTATCTTAGTTTCCCTTTTTAGCATGAGTAGTAGTAGCAATAGAAATATATAGAGGATATAACCTTCTCTAGATATCCATCCCAAGCATGTAAGGTCCCACAACTTGGGGACTGTTCCATTTTTATCTCAAACACCTTGATCCTTCCACATCTGGGATGTGGGTGCATGTTTGAAGACCAATAGTTCCTGGAACACCTGGTAGGATAGGAAATGAAATCTTAGATTTCATATTTTCTAAGTTTTGGTGTGTAGACTTAGTATTTCAGGATTTAGAGGCTCATTTCAACACATTTGGCGGCTCCCAACATTTCCAGATCTTTATTTTTCGCATCCCTAAGTGCCTTTCATGATAAGAGTGCATACAAGAATAAGTGCAACAACTGAAGATTATTTCGATTACTTTCAACTATCCCCAAGAAGAGTCTATTATAGAAGGCCTGTGTGTGCATCTCTATCTCCATTGCCCCACGCCCATTCAAATCCTCCTCAAAGAAGGTAACTTACATGCCTTGAAATTACATATCAACCTCCTCCTCCACTGAGAAAATTTACCAACTTCATAGGAGGAAGTCCCTTAGTGTTGGTTGTGTAAAATGACATGCCAAATGGTGCACTCAAAAGTATTCCATAGAGAATCAAGTCACCCTCAGGAGCATATACAGGATGTAGCAAATGTGTGTTCACTCTACCTGATCACACAAGATGATTTAGTTGTAAGGATACTTGCATCCTCTTTCAAAGGTAAATCACATCAATGGTACTGAGGCTTAAGACTTGGATATATTACCACCTAGGATGAGATGGGAACAACTCTTTGAAATTACTTTTAAGACAAGTCAGACCACCTATATCTGGTGGAGAAAAATACAACAAAAAGGGTGACCAATGAGTAGATGAATGATTTCAACATCATATTTCGGAAGACTTGGGATAGAATCCATCTTTTGGTAAGACCTACATCCCAACACACTTTTCTATATTATCAAAAAGTGTTGAATAGTGATATCTCAGTCATGATTCAATCTATGGGAGGTAGGACCTTATTAGTTGTTGATAGTATTACAGTAAGGGCATAAAATAGCCTCATTTAGGTAGGAAATATAGCTCCTAGACCGCCTATGCCCTTGTTCCCAGAAATGTCACAAGTGCCCCAAAAATTTGTGGCTCCTACCCAATTCTTGAGAAAAGCACCCAAACAGTTGCCTCAACATCCTACTCTCTAGCACAATAAAAGAAGGATGAATAATTAAAGGCTCTAATCATAAATTTATCAAACAAATTCATATCATTAGAAAAGCAACAAGTGCAAGCCTATAGAGGAAATTCTAATAAGGTGCATAGCCATAATAATCAGCTTTGGTAGAATCAATATGTAAAATAAAGATACATACCCAAACAACAAAATGATAGGTGGCATGTTAATGCACATCTACCCTTACAAGTCATTTATCATGTGCCCTATCTTCTAGTACCTAGTATGATTCAAGTACTCATTCTAGTTTAGAACAATTTGGTGCAAGATTCAGAATGGTGCTTCCCTTGCAACATACATCATAGTCAGTATCACTGTGTAAATGTTGCATGTGCCCAAGCCTACATGATTCATAATAATTTAGCTTGCAAGCCTTCAACAATTTCCTCTGAATTATAAAACTAAGGAAGAAAAGAAGCCCCTCTAGAGGAAAATTTGATGTTCTTTGGCACTGAGGAATTTTGTGTAATCAACCAAGTATGTAGAATGATATATAGTAGACCGTGTGTCCAAGTTGTACGGAAAACACAAGATATAAGAAGAGAATGTTAGAGTCGAGTGCGCAGGTCATACTCCAAAAAATTGATATTGAACCTAAAAAGTAGAAATAAGAAGCCAAGGCATCCAATAGTAAGAGTCACCCAAGTCCCTACACAAGAGATCCCATGCACAAGGCTCCTCTAAAGTAGCACACACCCCTCCTTTGAGTAGGTCAAGCTCTCTACTCTAGCTACAAATCTAGGCTTTTGTGCTTGAATAGTCAAGAAGGGTTGTTGTTCACCAAATGCACAAAACAGTGGGCCTCCCATTTAGTATTGTGGACTAGAATGAAGAGGACAAACATAAATGTCACAATGTGGGATACCTTGAATGATTCCTTCTCAACGGGATCTACTACATGAGGCCCTAGTCCCAACTTCCGCGTGTTGATCTAGTTGTTTACAGAATGCCACACACTTCTATCAACTATCTGCCAAGAAAGAGAAAAGAAGAAAGTAAGAAAAGCTATTAAAACCCCACCCTTTTATACATGTCCTTGATCATAGGAAAACACCTAGTGCATAATTGCATGATTGAATCAGGTGTCGAGTACTTCTGTTATGCCTAATAAAATTGTTAATGTCTTAGGTATTGAAATATAGCCCTTTGTCTAAAGGAGTCCTGCAACTTGACTGGGTCAACTTTCAAATACCTTAGGAGTCATGAAGGACCTTGAGTTAACCCTCCATTCATGTCCTAAGCCTAACAATAACTCAAGATGTGTCAATCATTTACTTACCTCCTTTGTTTGCCCTATGTATGTCCAAGAGACTTTACTACTAAAGTGGGTGGTTACTTGTCTTTTGATTGGTCTCATATCTTACTCAAGACAAGATATGGTACCTGACTTACCATACAAGTTGAGCCTATATTTTCCTATCATGTAGAGTCCATATGTCCCATCCCCTCTCTGAGGTATCTATTTAATCTAAGAAAAACAAGCTTCAGTTCCTGAAGAGAAGCCTCTTCCACCCTCTATTCCTAACGTAGTACTTGATGAATGGGAAGAGAGGCACCATAAATTTGATCCATATGCTAGGATAATTGGAAGCTTATGAAATTGGGCTTGGTACTTACTACATTCTTGAAGAAGAAGATATGATGTTGTATGCACTCAAGAAAGACAAAGTTGAAACCTGGGTCTATGGAAGTTGTACTTTGATGGATCCAGAAGCAGAAATGGGGTGTGGGACAGTAGTGATTCTCATTTCCCCTAATAGATGAGAAATTATTCTTCACGTACATAGGCTTTGCAGTTCATATGTTCTAACAATGTGGCAGAGTATGAAGTGCACTGGTGCATGGATCTGATCATTGTTGAGAAGAATAGGAATTAAGAAAATACAGATCTTTGGGGACACAGAATTGGTTATCCACTAGGTTACCAACAAATACCATGATAAATAATAAGCTTCTCAAAGCTTATAAATACATAGAGTTTGGGACCTCCTTGAGAGATTTGATGCTCTAAATTTGTAGGTGGTGCCACGTAAAATGAATAAGGAAGTTGATAAAATGGCCGCGCTCAGTTCCCAGTTCTCTCCTACTGAGGACTTTTTCAAAGGAAACACTCAGTACATCAAGATGGTGATCAGAACCATCCATTCTCGATACAACAACACCAGACTGGAAAGTTTTTGATGGTGACATGTGCAAATCATCCAGTTTATCCAAGAATGAAGCTGAATTTATCATCAAATAAGCAAGATGACTTACATGAAAACTATGGTGACCAAGTGACATGGAGCTGAATACAAGCATAGGTTACCTAAATGGCTGGTCACCTTAGAGAAAATTTTTATCCTTGATGATAAGTTAAAGGGTGAAGAAAGGCACATGTATGCACACCATGTAGGAAGACTACTCCCCAATCACTATTGCACGTGTAGAAAAGAGGTGTTGCTCAGTAAATCTTGCACGCATGATGAAAAGTTTTCCTTCATCTCTCTCTATTAAAAATATAGTGATATCTTCTCATGGGAGTGTGAATGACCTCAAAGGTTTTGATCCAAGTGTTTCTCAAAACTCCTATTGACCTATGGATCCTGGTATCAAACCCATGTTAGACAGAAGTAACGTGACTAGTCAATCTAAAGATAAAGCCCCTCATGAGAAAGGAATTATCTAAAATCATCGAGGAGATGATTATTTTTCCCATCAAATACTCTACTTGGGTCACAAATCTGGTTCTAGTGTGCATAAGCAGAATGGTGAAATTAGACTTTGTGCTGATTCTCAGAGATTTGAACAAGGTGTCTCTAAAGGATCATTATCCTTTGCCTTCTATGGAGTAGATTCTACAGACTATGGTGGGTGTGTTACATAGAGGTTCTCAATGCTAGATGGATATTTAGGTTTCAATCAAATCCTAGTTAAGCAAGAGGATCAATTCAAAAAAGCATTTACAACCAAGTGGGGAACATATACATATCAAAAGATTCCCTTTGTTCTATCAAATGTGGGTCACCACATTTCAGGGTACACCATGGGTATTGCCTTAAAAGGTTACATTAATGATTTCATATTGGTTTATCTTGATGACATAACTAGTCTTCTCAAAGTAGAGCATGGTTCATATGGTGCACCTTGAGAAAGGTCTTTGAGAGGTGCAAAAAGAATGGGGTGTCTCTTAACCCCAAGAAGTGAAATCTTATGTAGTGGCGCAGGGACAAGATTTTAGGCCATGTGGTTTCAAAGGATGGCAGTCGTAGTTGATCCTGAGCACATCTCGGTCTTCCTAGCTCTTTCCTTGCCAGTGCACAAAAAAAGGGCCTTGTTGTCCTTCCTTGGTAGGATCAACTTTGTTAGGCATTTTATCCCTAACTTTATAGGAATGGTTTGGCCCATCACCTAGAAGAAGGACAAGGCCTTCAAATGGAAAATAGAAGAAAGAGAAAGTTTTAACAAAATCAAGAAATAAATTGCTTGCGTACGCCAACACTCATTAACCCAGAATATTCCAAGTATTTCATTCTTTATTCTTATGGCATTGATACTAAGTGTTGTTGTTATCCTAACAAAAGAAAATGAACAAGGGCTAGAAGAACCAGTAGCTTTCTTCAGCCATATGCTGAAGGATTACGAGTTAATATATATTCACATGGAGAAATGAGGTATTTTCGATCATGTACACACTCAATACATTCAAAAGTATGCTCGCCACAAACCATATTAAGGTTTTATTCTCCCACTCTTATGTTAGACTTCATGAGCCACTAGGAGCAAATACTCTAGTGAAGATACAGGGGAAAATGGGTCAGCCAAAATCATGTTTTTTCGGGTGTTTCTTTCCATCACCATTAATTTTTGGTAATTTCTTTCATGACTCTATGTGGCAAATCATGTTATGGTTGTGCCACTGCACAGAGGACTGAGTACTTGAGACTTCATAATTTTTGTATCAGGATCTCCCGTGGTTAAAACTTGACTAGCAACCATAAAACCTTTCACGTTCGTGACTAGATGAAGGACATGATTACCACTTAAAAACTATGCTCTACAAGGGTAGCATACCATCCTGGTTTAGAAAATTACATATCATGAGTTCCTACATCACAAGTGAAGAATCTATCCCTTATGTACATCCAAAGAAATGCATTTCTGGTGTCAAGATTAAAATTTTATTGTTGAAACATGATTGAATAAGAGGTATCAAATTCACCTCTAGCTCAGACTAGCTTAAGTGTATACCCTTCTTTCACAATGGATTCACTCTAGAAAGAAACAATTTCTGAAAAAACTCAAAGTACATGATTCACCAATAGTATAGTAGGATTAGTCTTACTTGTTCGTATTCCCCATTTGCAGATGTCACCAAAAAATTTTGGTTGCATATTTTTACAGAGAGTCCAAAATATGATGTTGGAACTACATCATGAAGGACAATGCTACCTCCTCTGACCAATCCAAAGGGGATGTTCCATGTTTGTTACCAATGGGGTCTAATGCACGCCATAGGCATGATTAATTTACAATATCCAGCACTGGATCATAACCATTCGGGGTCCTGGGATAGCTCATCCCAGTATATTTTTTCTTGTTAGAAACGAAGGTGTCATGCTAAAGGAATAGAACCGAAGAAAGTACATGAGTAACTTTCTAGAAGAATAATAAGTCATAATAGATAGGAATGTTCTTTCAAACCATTAAGTCTGATACAGATCAAAAGGCTAATCACTTACATGACTCAAATAGTAATAATTGGGTGCTAAATCTAGACATCTACCTAAAGAATTCTTCCAGACTAATACCCTCAAAGAAACAGTTTAGTGCATTGAAATTAAGAAATAAGAACCTGATCAGAATGAATGAAGCATTCAATCCACAACACCCAAAGGTAGTGGCATAAAATATATCTTTACATATTCTTCAATGGCAAAAAAGAATGATAGTTAAAAATTTAATAGGACCTCTTGCAACTAACAATATCTAATTCTATGGTAAATAAGGTACCCTGCCTTTAACACCTAGAGTTGAATTCATTAGCACCATTTTACAATATATAGAGAATAAGAGAGAGCAGAGACTAGAGAAGAGGAAAAAAGAGAGGAAAAAAGATTGGTATTCTTGAAGAGCTTTCCATTAACATGGCTTTCAAGCCTCAACCATCAGTCAATCATCCATTAATCTTTGAAAAACATCAGTGGGTTTACTGTAAAATATAGACCTCAAGATTCCCTAATGTTGGGGACCTGGTTTGCTTCTATGGAGAAAGCTGACAGAGCTAAATGAGTGCTTCATTCAAATTTATGATGCACTTTAGCCATCTGTGACTATACACCATAATTTTGCCCAAAGAGGCTATATTTTCTATTTGAGTCTCACACTCAACTACCATAAATTCTTAAATCTCATGATCCCAAACTAAAGGGCTTGAGGAGACCTTTCCAACAAGACATTGTGTCATTGTCTAATTTGGATATAGTTGGAGGGTAAGTTATGTGCCATTTGAATCATTTGCGCTGTTGAGATGCTTCAAGAGAGTGACACATGGAAGAATTTTAACAGTTGCATGATCTAAGAGATAAGAGTCTACATACGTGATCTTAAAGTGCCTACAGGGGCAGTTTCATGACTGCCCTAGTAGACTCCATGCCTAGACTAGATGCTCCAGGATACTAATTTTTTTTCATTTCGGGGCTTGAGATATGCTGGAGTCCAATGACCTGAAGTCATGAAAGAATGTTATGCCATTTAACTCATCCTAGTTGTTTGGGTAACTTCTTTAGATGTGCAGGCCCTCACAAGGCTCCTGACCCTTTATCAAGGTATGCATCTGCTACAAGGTGTGAGTAATTGAGGAAGCTCCACACACCTTACAGTTGTCATATTGGTCCTTTGGCACCCCTTATAGTGGACATCATGAAACATGAGCCAAAAGTTCTTTTGGTTCCACATACCAATACTGGTGTGAGACCTTTGATAGCCCCTTGTTCTAACTCACTGTTAAACATGATCCAATTTGTATTTTGAAATATCCATGACCTCTTTGATAATGGCTCATTGCATGTTAGATATTTTCCTCCTTCACCATAGTAACAACTCTGTGCATTTCTGGAAGTACATAGAAGGTCAGTTGATTTTGAAGACTCCATGTATGTTTCTTATCAAATATGCATTCTTGCTTCATGCCTTTTCTTTTACATTAGTGTGTTGCTTGTGCGCATTTCATGACCCTTGCAGATCCTTAGGTGGACTTAAAACTTCTCTCTATGAAATTCAGCCACGGTATAGTACCTTTTAACTCATGACAAACCACCTAGATTCGAAGCCTTATTGAAAACTGGATTATTCTGTGGGCATTGAGATCACAGTAGAGACAAATCGGCTTGAAATGTGACAGAATGCCTCCACGTTGGTGCCACTTTGGACCGTTGATTATTGCACCATGTGGCACCTTCATATTTTCACTTACCTATCCTTGGTGACCTTTCAGACCCTATTTGGTTAGTTTCATTTTTCAGCACCTAGGACAAGGATTATTCATTGTGGAAATAGTTCCAGAGGATTTGACGTTCATCCGAAGATCCATCCCAACCTTGTAGGAGATCCAACAACTTGGAAATGTTTGTCTCATTCCTTGTATCAAACACCTTGATCCTTCTAGCGTTATGGCCACATGTATGACAGTTGACGTTGAAATTGACCAGTCAAATGAATGTCACGTGATTTTTAAATATAAGATGCCAACAAGGATTTTCTTTGGAGTATTTTCCCATGCTCACTGTTTTACTTGAATGCCAATGACACAACTCTACTTCCTGGAGAGATGGAATTATGCACATTTTTTAAGAATGTTTAGAGAACCTTTATAAAGTTCTAAGTGCATTTCTTGGAAGTGACTTATCTCAAATGAATCACGAGAGAGGGGGTTACCATTTGGGATAACATAGACCTCAAAAACTAATTCAAAAATAAAGTAAGGATTGTTGTTAATCATAAATTCATGAGTGGATGGTAGAAAGGGTCATAAATAGGTTGAGTTATAGGGGATATGGTGGGTATAACCGGGGTTATAGTAAGGATAGCCATATTGGTGAATATGTTCGTAGAGGTAAGGTCTTCATAATAGAACCCATTGAGAAGAAATTTCACTGAAATTTCTGGACAACATTAGAGGATCACTCAAAAAAATAAGACATAAATCACCATAGTTAGGGACCCATGGGACAAATGTCATGATATTTTGATGGTATGGTGTCATATACCTCATAGTGTACATAGTGGACATAGCCGAAGCGGCATGTAGCAAGAGCTTCTAATGGGCCTTATTATTAGAAGACGTAGCCACATTCTTTATACCCCATGATAAGAATTATATATTAGTAATGGGATAATTAGGTGATTTATAGTATGTAGCCATGTCATCCTCATCTGGACAAAATACAATGTCCATAATAAACCTTTCATCTTCTTGCAATCCACTAGGAGTAAAATTATTTAAAGGGAAATCCTCTCTTGATCTCTGAAATTTGAAACACATCCTACCATGCGCTTGGGCTGATAGTGGATTGTTGTGAACCATTAGGGCTTGTTTTATATCATACGCTCCATAACTACTTGGTTTGAACTTCATCTCCCATGTAGACAAATAATTTTATGAGGTGGAAGCACCATTGTCATTGATAGGTAGGGTATCTAGATCCACTCATGAAGTGAGGGCCTCTAACTAGATAGTAATAGTGATGTCTATAGATGGACACTCATATATTATAGGGAAAAATCCTAACAACACTCTACAATGAGAAAAAGATTGAGGGTCCCCCTGTATGGTGAGTGTTCATCCCTCATATTGTAAATTTAAACACTAATGATACATTGATGGAACAACCCTCATGGCGTGAATCCATGGCTGATTGAGCAAGATATTGTAAAGGAGTTCCAGGTCCAAGATGTGGAAATTTGTATCATGTGTTATGTGACCCACTTCTAATGATAAAATTATCATTCTCGTTAATTGTCATTCTTTATTTTCATATGCCTTAATGGTGATGACATTTGTTTCTAGATCAACTTCTATGCAACCTAATTGGTGGACTAGTTTGAGAGTACATATGTTAAGATTCGATCCTCCATCCACAAGAAATATCTTAACCTTATTACGTTTGGTGATAACCTCAATATGAAATGGTAGGTTATGTGAAGGATATTCAACTAAGGATTATGTAGTACTAAAGGTTATGTGTTCCAAAGGAACAAGTTGTGTGACCATGGCTTGTAAATGTGTTGGGTCAACATAAATGGATACTCTTGATCCCTGTAAGTTTTTGTAAAGTATATCCTTATGGACGTTGGAGATATTTAGAAGGTCTAAGATGGAAATCTCAGCCATAATATTTTCTAGTTGATCTAACACATCATAGTGACTCTCTTGAGGAGGAGGGGGAGTAGGTTCATAATGTATAACAAGGTGAGCCTGCCATGTTGCCATAACACACTCTGTTGTCTTGATTTTAATTGTATTGATTTGATCAATGAGTGGGTCAATACAACCTATCAAGGCATCGAAATGGTCTTTTTTTGACATATAGTTAGCATTATTATTATGAGACGATTGTCTCAGCTATGAATTTTTTATTTCATTGTGATTGGGAAAATTATTTTTTAAGATACCTAATTTTTCATTTGGAGATTTTTAATCTACAATATAATCTACTTTAATATCATCATTTTTGACTAGGTCTTGAATATATTGTTTTAATCTTAAACACTTATCGGTTTTGTGACCTTTTATATGGTGGAATGCACAAAACTAATTCTCCCTAACCCATGATGGTTTAGGTATATCATCCCCATAGGGTTCTGTTTTAGGGTATTTATCATGTTTACGACCTCTAACTATTTTAGTATAGATGATATGGATTCAAATAGAGGAGTAAAAGTGCAACGTTTATACTCGGTAGGTGGATTAACCTTTACAAGTTTCAAAGGTCTGTGGTTTTGCATGGCTTACACCCGTTTAGAGTCTATTATCCCATCACTAATTTTTTTTTGTTTCTATTAGGAACAAACTTTGTTTTATCATTAGATTTAGAATCATTGTGTTTGTGGGAGAAAGGTTGTAGAGTCCCCCTAGCTAATAATGACTTTTAAATTTGACTCCATTTTTCTATTACCTCTTTGAACATATTACCACAATGAATTTGCAAGTGGAATGTAATTTTTGGATGGAGGTTGGGAACAAATATTCCTATCAGTTTCTTTTTGGGTAGGGAGTAAGGAAATTGACTAGCTAACCCTCTTCATCTTTGTAAAAATGCAGCAAAGTTTTCATTGTTTCATTGTTTGGCATTACAAAGATCTAACATGGTAACGTTGTTTTCTATATTGAAAGAAAAGTGTCATAGGAAACTCTCTTATAGTTCGGGACATGTTGATATAGATCCCTTAGAGATATGCACAAACCATTCTAGATCCGTTGCTCCTAAACTTCATGGAAACAAGTGCATATGATAATTGTTGTTGAATGCCACCTCTTGACTTAGTTCTTTATATGATCATGAGGATCACCTTTTCCCTTATATTTGTAAAATTTTGGAAAATAAAAATGTCTTGGGAAAGGTAAATGTAGCATGGCTTTGTCAAATGGGTAAGGACATAAGTCATCAAACTGGTATTTCTTGTTATTGTTACTGGTTTGGCCCTCTTGTAATACTTGAAGGGTGTTCTTCACACTTTACCACTCTTGATTAAAAAGTGGATCTTGCGTGGGTGGCAACATAGGTCTATACAAAGGATTAATCCTAGGTGTATTCCCACCCCGATTTTTTGTGATAATTTCTTCATAAGGATCACTTTATGCCTCTCATTGAGGAGTGTTTATTGGGAATTCATTAAACGAAGATTTAGGTTTTACCTTTGGTATAGTTTTTTTCAAAAAATTGGTTGTTCCTTTTGTATATACGATGCCAAAATTTCCAGTTAGCAAGTGAGGGCTTGGACATGTTTTTCTAACATCACCACTTCAACAGGAATTTCATGATGATCTTCATTAGGAGGAGGTTGCACCTGATGAACATGTTCTTCATTATCTTCGTAATGAATTTTAATAGCAGGAAAATGATAGTCTCCATCATTTTCAAATGGTATCTCCTCATTATTATATCATGTAGAAGTAGAGGCATGACCTAGATTTAAAATTTCATTAAGAGTACGATGAGGGAGGTCTACTTCTTCTTCTCCCTGAACCATGTTGATGATAAGAGAAGGGTCTACTGTGGAAGGTAATTTGGCTCCTAGTTCAACAACCCGCATAAGAACTTCATGTTTTTTTATGAAAAATGTAGTCATCAAAATGGGTAGAATGAAGCTCTGCATCCACACGAGGAGAATCCTCCTCTCCACCACTATGGTAAACCATTAGATTATTCTCCAAAAGGGGGTTGTCACCTCCAAATATATTGTCTTCTAAATTTTGTGACCCCATCCTTGTAGTAGGCATTACTTAGAATAGAAGGTACAATGCAAAATATTTCCACTAAGGTTTATTAACAAGGGACCCTAGTCAAATTTGTGTAGCATAATGAACCTAAGTCGTTAAAAAAAATGGTGACTTTCAAATAGCCACAAATTCAGTATGTCAATGTGAACCTAAGAATTAAAGAATAAGCTACCTTAGAAGGTAATATATGACACAAGTTTTCCTTAGAATAATACAATGACGTACAACGCTCAAAATTTAGTTACACCAAATAGTTTATTCTCTAAGATTTCATCTAGATAGGTTTGAAACCAAATAGTGACAACACAATATAACCAATTAAGTCAATTTTGTGACAAAAAATTCCTAAATGATAAGAGAATGTTGACATAATATTCCAACAAGATATACTAAAAACCAGTTTCTAAACACTGACAAAGTCCAAGTCTCGTAAAATGGATGGTAATAATGTGAGTAGTGTAGCAACACTATTTGGACATGTGAACCAAGTTTCTGGGAAAGCAATATTTCTAGTGTCAAAATGATGTTATTTTGATGCTAACAATGTATCCTCAACACTCACAAAACTCAAAACAAAGTTAGGATGTAAAAAATACATTTAAGTGTAACAAGAAATTGTTATGTGTGTGAACAATGTGACTCTAAAATCTAGATATTTAGGCCTAATTTCACAATGGAAACAAGACGTAAATATCTCAATTGTATGGCTACAATGTGGGTAGTGTAATAACTCAATAGAAGAAAAGGATTAAATCACCTAACTATGATGATAATAAGTCTCAAATATGGGTTTTTGAGATAAGGGGACCTACTAGATCGTGAGTACGTACCATGCACACTTTCAACATTTGCGCTTCGACATTTCAACCTAGTCACGCAAGTAGAATAAAAAAGTGGTGGACACATGATATCTAGCAGTATCTGTATATGTTGTTTCCTTTTGTCCAAATATGGGAAATAAGAAAACAAGGGTGTAGACCAAGTGGTGTTGAAATAAATTTGTTATTTTGGCAGAGTTTCACCTTGTCTTAGGATAATTGAAAAACTAGCAAAAAATTGACACGAAGTATATTTCATGATGAAATGTCATGCAGTTTTAAATTTAAGAGATACTTTCCTTTTTTTGAATAAAAAGAGTTGAACCTAAAAAAAATTTCACTTTGTGAGAGATCTCATGTATACTATCTAAGACAAACAATGGCTCTAGGCTATCAATCTTCCTAGGTGGTTCTCTCTCTAGGTATCACAAGATATCTAGAGAAATCTCAATTTACCCAAAAATTTACATTGACTAATTTGGGATTATCTTGGATTTAATTTACCCCCTTCAGTAGAATGAGTATCGAAGTGCATTCAGTTATAATTTCAATGGGGTTGTGATACAGATATCTTTGACGCTAATCTCACCAAGGCGTACTAGACAAGTTGCTAGTGTGGAGCACTTTCCTATTTCATTCACAAGTACCCTCTTGCGTGAACTACTTTAGGGTTCCTAGGACCACCACTATTGTTGTAGCTTAAGTCTTATGCCAAAGGGTTTATGTCCTAGTTGAGTGGATGAGCTATAACTCTTAATCGAAACTTGCAAGTACAATGTGATGATTGTGGTGTATTTTTTAACTTTTAGACCTAATATGGTTTTTTTCATTCTTCTTTTGGCAACCTACAATCACACGTGTAGTTAGAAAATTTTTTTAGGCCTTTATTTCTTTGACTAGCATTAGGTCCTTCAAAAAATGGTTAGTAGTTTCAAAATGGATTCAAAATATCATAAGAAAATAACCATGAAAAATGTTTGTAAATATACTAACTACCATCAAATTTTACATAAACAAGGTTTATTCCCAATTCATCCAAGTGCTTTTTAATGAAAAGACTAAAATTTCTTTTTATTCCCAAGATCACGCTAGGTTCAAGGGAAGAGCATACAAAAATTCTAGCCTTGGTTATTTAGCAAGTGAAAAAGAATTTAAACTAAAATATGATTAACAAAGTTTCGTAATTACTCTAATCATAGCAAAAGAAGGTTTAAGAGTGCTTTTGATTCTCTAGATCATATGAAGTATAAGAGAAGAGCATACACACCTTAATCCAAACTCATAAAAAGCATGAAAAAAAGATTAATTCCTTCAAACCCTAAGTGATTTTATGAGAAAAATTACTCTAAATCTATGAAATTGACAAAAATGACATCTAAAATCCTCTAAAAAGTAACAGAAATCCTAAAAACCAAAAATGGAAATTTTGAGTTTACAGGAAAAAAAAATTATATAGACACACCTGTGTGTTCCTGTTAGCATATGTATTCCTGATTCAATGCCTACACACCTCTATCAACGTGTGTGCTTCCCTTTTTAAAAAATGAGTGACAATAGAAAAAGATGAGCTGATGTGTGCGCTTCCAGAGAAGTGAGTGAGCACCTTTTTTAATGACTATGCTCCCCTGTCAACGTGTGTGATTCCCCTTTATAAAAATGAATGACAGTTGAGAAAAAAGAGCTAATGTGTGCACTTCCAGAGAAGTGGGTGCATGCCTGTTTCAACGTCTTGGATCCCTTGTCAACATGTGTGTTCCTGTTTCAACACCTACACTCCCGATTCAATGCCTATTCGCCCCTTCGCTAGAAGTGGTAAAAACTTGAGTTTTGACAAGAATTTCTTTAAAAAGGTCAAATATTTGGTATTTTTTCAACAATTTTGACATGGTTTCACCTCCTTATATCCTACAAAAGTAAGAAAACACAACCTCTACCACTAATCTAGTTGAAACAACTTTCAAGAATGGAAATTAATCGATAAAACTTTGAAAATTACTCTAAAACTTTTAAATTAATCTAAATATCTAGAGAAACTAAACTAAAAGATTGAAAGTACTATAGAAAGCTTGAAAGTAAACTAGAAAACTTGAAATTAATCTAGAAAACTTGAAACTAATCTAAAACTTGAAATGCAAAACTTTAAAACTAGGTTAAAAAGCTATAAAAATTGAATGCAATGGGGTATTGTCCCACTAGGCGTGCCAAATGATGACAGCCTAAACTTTAAAAAGAAAATTGTATGAATAAACAAGGAAAAATAACACCATTTCCATCCATCTAGCCAAGGTTCTAAGTCTAGGAATGTAACATTAAGATAGAATCTTAAAATAATTCTTAACTAGTATGAAAACAATACAAAATCTAACTAAACATGCCTACTAATATGCTTGAATTACCTAACATGGGCCCAAATAGACCTAAGAGGGAAATCAAATGGTTAAGGTTGCTACTCCAAACAAGGTGAAATGGCCTCTCCCAATGACTAGTTGGTTATTTTGGATATCCATCTATGAACCCCATTGAAGGCTTTAAGAAAGGATTAAACTTGGTTATATATCATATTTATTATATGATATGCAAATTAAAGCATGGTGTAAAGTATAAAGGAATGAGGTGCACCATTTTTTATAGTTTTCCTTATGGGAGAAACTTGTATTTTGGTTCATGTGGGACTAAAATCCCCAAATTATATTAGAATTAATAATCATGATTAGACCTTTCTAATCACAATTAGTGAATTACCAAGTGATTAAGAGGTGTGAAGCCCTAATTAATGGCTTGGGGTCAATTAGGAGGCTAGGATAAGATTTTGAAGCTTTCTGAGACATTGTAGAAGTGAATGGGGTGATTTTGAGTGGTTGGAAGAGGAGTTTGAGTCAATACTAGGGTATATAGACCAAATCAATGGAAAAATAGGCTTAATTAGCTAATAAACACTAATAACCTATTTTGAGGAGGATTTTGACTTAAGATTCATCATAAAGTGGTATCTTGAATGTGAAAGAGGTTTAGTGATAAAAGAAGTGCTTATAAACCAACTGAAGTGGCAAGAACTATTAGTTAATTAGTAAAGATTACTAATTATAATGGAATTGGGAAGAATAAGAGTTATTTGTGTGCATTTTGGCAATAAGATTGAAAAATTGGAATTTAGGTGTCTACAATATCTTCCACAATCTCATCCAAAAAACCATAAAGGATTATATCGATGACCTCTTAGGTAAATACAAGAATTGACAGGACTATCTTAATGTCATTGAAATAATCTTCACATGCCTTATCTGATACTTCCTTTTCCTTAATCCCTCCAAGTGTGTGTTTGGATTTCTAACTGGAAAAATCCTTGAATTCCTTGTTTCCATCAGGGGTACTGAATTTGAACCCACTAAGATCAAGGTAATCCTTTAGATGCCTCCTCCTATCAATAGAAAATAAATTTGTAGTCTCCAAGGCCAAATTAAATCAGTTAGCTGTTTCATCTTGTAAATTTTTGATGGTTTCCATCCTTTCCATCATCTCCTCCAAAAATGCATCCACTTTAAGTGGGATGTAAATTTTCAAAAAGATTTCGATGAACTTAAGCAATATCATCTATCGTCACATGTCCTCACACCTCCAGGTGAGGGGGATCCATTATATTTCTACATATTTTTCACCAACTGTACTCTAGGTGCCATGTTGGAATACCATAATGAACAAGGAAGGAAATAGGTTGTTTATTATATCAGTTACACTCTTCATGAATATGAAACCTACTACACTGAAGATGATTTTTTTTTTTTGATCTCTCTACTTCATAAATTCCAAGCTTTGCCACTACCTACTTAATCATAAGACATACATTGTCAATAACTTCAACCCCCTCAAAACCAAGCATTACAAACCCTATTAAAATTATCACATCACTTGATGGATCATGTTCATGACTGAGTTTGACCTAGATTTCATCTCCTAAAAATTAATCAAGGGCTAGGCTATTGTTGATAAACTCAACAAAGCCCCTCTTCATGATAATCAACTCCCCCATGAGAAATTTACCGATGAATCCATCAAAACAATTGATAATGAGTATTATCCCCATCAAATTACATTATTCTATAATGGTTCTAAGTGTCAGTAAGGGGGAGGTGTTGGCATCATCATTATTCCTCCTTGGGGGACTCCTATCCCTGTCACCTACAAGCTCAAATTTGAATGTACCAATAACATGGCTGAGTATGAGGCCCTTATCTTGGGCCTTCAAAATGATATCATGCTAGGAATCCAAATAATTCACATCTACAATGATTCCCAACTTATCATCAATCAAATCTAGGGATTTTATAAATGTAAAAATGAAGTCATAAAAAAATACAAGGAAATCGTTGATTTTCTCCTCAAAACCTTCAATCAATATAATATATAAATTATTCCTCATTCATCCAACCACTTCACAGACATCATGAAATCCTTGCATCGCACATCCATTTAACAACAAAAGAATCCAAACTATTATTTTCTATCCATCACATTGATCAACCATCTGATACCAAATTTCTTTCTTCTATCAATCTCATCAAAACCAACCAATTTGATCTCTGGTATATCCAGTTCTTAGATTATCTCTCTCAATCCAAAATTCCCTCTGAACTATCCAAAAATGGTAGGATTTCATTCCTTTGACATTCTAGCTGTTATGTTATCTTTCGAAAAATCCTCTATAAACTTAGGTTTTCTGGTATTTTACTATGATTCCTTAAAACACATGAAGCTATCAAAGACATACAAGAAGTCCATGAAGATATATATGGTGGACACTTTATTATTTTGGCCATATCCAAGTGCATTATTCAAATGGGATACTATTAGCCCACCCTCAACCAGGACTGTTGTGAATACATTAAGAAGTGCATCAAGTGCTAGCATTATTCTAATCTCACTCATATCCTTGGCTAGGCTTTGTAAGTAGATCAAGATCTATGTCCTTTCTCACAATGGGGACTCAAACTCATTGGTAGCATTAATGTAAATTATTCTTAATGTCATCATTCCATTCTAACTACTACCAAATGTTTCACTAAATGGGTGGAAGCCATTCCACTCGTGTTAACCAAAGCTAACAAAATTGTTGACTTTGTTTATCAACACATCATCTGTCACTTTGGCATTCCTCACAAAATCATCACAGATAATGAAACATCATTCAAAAATAAAGAAATTAAGAACCTTTTTGAAACCTTCCATATCAAAGTTAACATATATTCTCCATACTATCCACAAGCTAATGCCCAAGGTGAAGCTACTAAAAAATCTATCCACAACATTCTTACCAAAACTATCAGTAAGGTGGGTTGGGATTGACAACTTCATATCCAATTCAGTCTTTGGGGTTATTAGACTACCATTTTAACTCCTATAGGTGCTACTCCCTTATCTCTTATCTATGGCTCTAAATCCATCCTCCCTTTTGAAATTAAGATCCCATCTTTACACATTTATCTTCGTGAATCTGTTTATTATAAGGACTATCGCCAAGAGTGTCTAACAAAAATTGAACTATTAGATGAATGTCACTTAATCACCCTATAACATCATCACATCTATCAATAATGTATTATACATTCTTACAATAATTATATCAAAGAATGTGACTTTAAAATTGGTGACCTTGTCTTAAAAGAGAATCAAAATTTCATTACTATAGAAAGGATCCAACGTGGGAAGTTTTCTTTGAAGTATATTGGACCATACATTATCACTCATAAGTATGGGTCTGGGACTTACTACTCATCCTCCCTCAATGGTAAACATGAAACATAACCTCTCCATTCCTTTCACTTGTGGCCTTTCTATTCTAAACACACCTACTATGTCATTAGTCACATTAAAGATCTCATTTTCATCATTAAACTTCTCCATTTCCCATATTAATGATTTGGAATTATGTGGTATTTCATCAAAAGTCAAATATTTGACCTTGAATATGAGCACCAAAACTCTTCTCATAGTATATTTATTATGGCCAAGTTCCTCTTTGTAGGTTGGAACCCCTCAGTCATTATATTCATTTCCTTCTTATCTACCTATGAAAACCATAATAAGGGCTCACATGTGTAAATTTTACACATTACTTCCCCTCCCCAAGTGGTCAACTAGGCTATCTTCAACTCAACCATATTATTCCCTTGAAGGAAAACTATCAAATAAAAGTTGTATTGTCCAAAACATAGACTACTCCCTCAAAGGACAACTATCATGTATTTTATCCTACCATCCAAATTCAAACTATAAAAAATCCAAATCAAAAATCCATAATTGTAGATCATTACCTCGAAGTATGGATACTTTATTATATCATGGTAATAAAGGATTCCCATATTGATCAGGATTCAAAATATAAAAATAAAAATTCATCGATCCAAAAGCACACATCCTAGGAAAGCTTCCCACATCGATCAACTTCCCCTCAAAAGTAAACTTCCCGTGTTGATCAGTTTGTGCAATAATGATAAGATCTGAGGAATACACATAGGAAAACCACCTAAGGTGAAATCATTTCCCCCATAAAAAATACACACGAACCCCTTGTTGTGTCTATAGTAGGTATTTAAACACACCTTTCATATTCCCCTCACGATCTTATATGTAACTAAGTATCTACACCTACCATATGGCTGCAAGTGAATTTATTTATTCATGTTTCTTATCACGTTTTACCTACAATCTAGTCCCAAAGCATATATCCTATGTGTACTCCTTACTATGATGAAAGTGTACTTCTTATATTTGGATCACACTAACAACATCACGTTCTATTCATACCTTTTAATTTAAGTATTTTTTATCCCATCATATCGCAATCACCCACATTGAACAAAAATTTCTATTCTGATCTATGTTATAATATAGCACATCTATATTCACATAACACATCCAATATATAAATCTTAAATAAATCCACATCTCCATTGTATCCTAAATCTGTATCTATCTCCATCACATCATCTCCATGTACAAATTCATAATCTAATCAACAATCACCTAACCATGATCCATGTACCTGCTCTACCCATGAGCCCATAACACATCAATATATCACATCAAATTTATACATATAAACTATACATTATAAATTGAAAAATATCAACATATTTATTTCGTTCATCTAAACATAGTTTATAACAACATATCATCTCATTAACACATCTATGTCTAAAAAAAATCAACACAATATATAATATAAAAATGCCACATATAAATCCATCACACGTCTCACCTTAATTCCACCTTTGTGGTCATTTCTCCCTTTCCACCCCACTAGGATGCATAATTACTTGCTTCCTCATATTTGAATGAAATCACATACTCTTTTCCCCCACTTTTTTCCTGACATTCTGTCACGCCATTGTATTCACCATACTCACATTTTTGTGCATACTTTTGATGTATACCTCTGACCCATTGGTCTCATGGCTTATACATACATATGAGTGGATTTACATTATATTCCCTCCAAATTACAGTAATATTTTCTGACTCACGGGTCTATAGGACATTAACGTCACCTCCGTTGACATCGTGATATGTTTCCTACTGATGTGTTTCCAGGATTATTGCCATATTTATTTTTAGTTTCTCCAATCCTTCTTGAAACGTTCATATAAATTTCAAATTAGGGAATATTTTCTCATCTTTCCACCATTTCCCCCCTTCTTCCATTTATCTTTGTCAACCTAGTAATCAATTTTCTTTGTGTCATTGATCCCTAGTTTTAGGGGGAGCACCTCAACCATATTTAATCACTTATGGTTTTTATCTCGTGGATTTATTAACAAAAACCACTTGACGGAAAGGGTCAAATGTAGACACCAAAATTTATTTCACTAGCACCCCCATTTCAGGTTCACTTTCCCCTTCATCATTATTGTGCATACTGACACCAATGTCCCTATTCAAAATCCCATTTCCCTTCTAAATAAAATTTATTTCACTTAATTTCTATTTTTATATCTTAATTCTATCTCATAACTTTGATCCCATCCCATATTTAATAGTTTCTAGCATCCCTTTATTTCATCTCCTCTTATACACCCTAATTACACTTATCACCCATAATCATATTATTCATTCCTAAGCACATTTATTACCTTAATTACATCCCAAAATCTCCCATTTATCCTTTCTAAACTAATCACCAACCCCCATTTAATATTTCTAACCACCCTTACCTTTATTAAATGCACTTCCACCCCATCCAACCACTATTTCCTATCCCTATGCAACTCAATATCTCTTCCAACTCACCAAATTCACTTCTAGCCCAAATCACCACCTAATTGGGCCTTATCTCCCAAGTTTTACATCATCCGCATAAGCAGTATCAATGGCTCCCCACAATCGATAGTGACCCTATCAAACATCGGTCAACCTATATATACACCATCACCCCCTTCCAAGATAATGAAACTAATGAGATTTGACCTCTAGCGAATTTTTACAGGTTTCTTTCCTTGTAGTGAGCTACCACCAACCTATTAAAGCCACTTTAGAGCCTTTGTATACAAATTTGGAAATTTTCAATCTTTGAGATTATTAGAAGACCTCTCTTATTTTCATCACTTCTTTATCAACAATTTTTGAGTCCGTTCATGATTTTGGAGCTTTGCAATCACATCAGCCAACTTTTTTTCTTCACATAGCTAGATTTGGTACCCATCAACCCTCGCTAAGGTATAATTCATCCTCAATATTTGTCAATTGTTTCTGATTTCTATCAAAAAAAATTGTATCAATTATTTCTCTACATCTCTTCCCTTCTACAATCAATCTCTTTATCCTTGTGACACCCAAATACTTCAATCTATGTGTTCTTATTGATAGACATCCCAAGACCTCAATTTTCTATCATAATTACTATTAACTTCCTCTAGTCACCATCGACCTCTATATGGTTTGTATTATTTGTTTCTATTTATAATTTCATGCATTATCTAATATTTTTTAGCATATATTCAAACATTTATGTTATGGTTATATTCTATAAGTTACCCATTCCTTTTTTCAATCAATTTTCTAAACAAGCGGGATGACATCCTTCCCAAGAATTTCATCTCTTCTCAGGAATGGGTTTGGTCAAGAAGCCCACCATAAAAATATACTAATCTTGTATTATGTATCTATCCTTTGTGTTATGTAGCTCATCAATCTTGTTGCATAAAGGATTTTTGCTCCAATCTTCCATCACCATCATCATCAAACATTGGAGGTACCCTTAAAACCTCCCATATTTGGAGTTTTTTATTTTATAGCATGTTATTCATTAAATTGGAATAGGAGTATAAAAATTGTAAAATAGTACCCATGATATTCTATAATAGAGGAGCGTTACTTCACTTTCTTATTTGTTCAATCCATAGATTTTCTGTGGATTTTGGATTTTCTACATTCCAAAAGTTTCCTTTAATATATGGATTCTACTTTCCTTTTAGACTCTCATTATCCCACATAATTTCTTTTGAGTGTACATCCACAATTTACCATTAGTATGTAGTATATTATGAGTTTACTACATTCCATGGATTTCTTTTTGAAGCCTGAAATCTTCCCAAGTCCGTAGGTTGTTTGAGTTGGGGATGCAAACTTGGTGAGGTAAAAGGTGGGGTACTTGGATCCACTTTCCTTCTTTTAGACCTTGTGTTCATAGTTAAAATTGATGAATATGCTTATTGACCCCACAAAAATCTTCTATTTACCAATTCACAAGTGACTTATAACTTGGTGGTTCTTGAACAACTTCTTGTTGTGGATTTTATTCTATGGATGTATCTTGATGGAATGTCACATTTTGCACTAAAAAATCTTGGTTCAAAATGCCATTTGGGACTTTTTTTTGGTTATAGGGAATATTAAAAGGGAAACACCACTCATAATATTGCACTAAATAATTATGAACTAGAACCAAAACCTTAGATGAAATAGCTACATTAGGATTATTTCACTGAAATGGATTTATAGGGGTAATATGAATATGAATTGGAGGTGTAGCTTTAATGGTGGTTTTTTAGTGGATAGGGATGCATATTGGGCTGGTAAGGAGGTTAGTAGGGTGTGAAATTTTTAACTTGTTTCTTATTTAAGGATACAAAATAATTGCAAAAAATTTACAACTAATTCATGACTACATGCAGCTCACTTGAAGGATTTGTAGAGGTATATGATTGAATTGAAATTTGGATTCTTGGGGAAGGAATATGAGATAATTTAGGAGTTTGGTAAGGTGTGAGTGTCCCTACCTATGGGAATATAGGCATTATGGGTCTATGAGAAAGTTATCCAATCTGAATAAGACTATTCTATACTCTAATAGCAATATTATAGGCATCAAGTAAGGTTATCCCCCCATGGACTAGATCATGACATAGATGTAACTATTTAAAGTCCTTAAGTAAACAAGAAATGTATAATGGGGTGTAGGTATTACCAATTGAGGAATTCTATCCCAAGTCCTCTAGAATATGATGTTGAAATTATTCATTATCTCGTTAGGGGATCTCTTTGTTGTAGTTAGTTGCTCTACCAAAGATAGATGGTTTGAATTATCTTTAAAATAGTTACAAAAAATCTTCTCCTAACTCATCCCAAGTAGAGATAGAATTAACTCTTAAGTCTTTGTACTATTTTATAACTTTACCTTTGAAAGAAGTTACAAATAACTTGATGGCTACATTTTCGTATATGACATGAAATATTAATAAGATGTTTGCAACATCCTTGATGTGTTCTATGGGAGTTTTATTGTTATCTCTAGTGAAGAAAAGTACACATTTTATAGTTGTAATTGGAATGCAACCATATTGAGCTAAAAGTAAAGGTATTCCTCCATTGAATGTGACAAAATTTTGATTTATTTCAACCATGAATATGATAGGTCTTAAAACCATATAAGACAAAACAAAAGGAATATCAGGAGGATGATTAGAGAGAAATCTATCTATAGGTGATGGTAATATTTGAACTGATCTACCTCTTCTTATTCTCCTTGGTGAGAGTTGTATATATTCAAAAGTTTATCTAGTAGCTATTCTTATCCATGTTTTAATTATTATCATAAGATAGAGATACTTCCCTACTTAAACCATTAGATAGGATGATTGGAGCCATAAGATGTGTTGTTGTAGAGCCTCCAAAATATGCAAATGTCTAGGATACACAACAATCCTAGTGATATGATATAAAATCCTTCAATTTAGTTCTATCTGAAATTCCAAAACTATTAACAACCAAAAGTAACACCCTTGATTTTATCATGGAAGGTCAATACTTTTGTTGAACAAGGGATTGTCTCCAAGTGCGAGTCCTTAAAAAGTGAGACAAACCTCTAGATAAGGATAGTTCCTTCTATCTTATCCCATTACAAACTAACCTACAACTTGAAAATATAACTAGAATAAGTCTAAACTACAAATTTTCAGGGACCATGGTTGAGAAGATACTCTACAAAATTAAATAAGGTGATGCATGAAATCTAAAACAAGGTTCAAATATGACATGTAGAGACAAAAATATAACCACACATGTAAGAATCAAAGAGAAACATTGAGTTTTTTAATAAAAAATTGAATGTATTCAAAAGCGAGAAAGAGGGAAAGAGATTCATATGAAATGCACTAAATTTAAAGGAAATACCAATAGTTATATATCAATTAAATAATTTCGCTTGCATTTATAGAGCATATGTTTATAAAAATTTCCAAAATGAGGTGAAAAAGGTTTGAAGGTATGGAAATTGTAAAAATCTAAGAAAAATATCTAAATATATTAGAGAATAACCCTTTTAATGTGCATAAGAACTTACATATATAGAGAATGGGGAGTGAAAAACCAACCATAAATGACCCATTTTCCCCTAATAAGGACCAAATTCCATCATTTTTTGTAAGAAAAAGAATGGGAACCATTTTCTCCTTCAATTTTTACTCCATTAGATATATAGGAAAAGGCATGAGCACTATTAAACATTAAATTCTGGTTGGTGAGGTAGTTGGATGTCTAATTTGACTAAAACTACACTTTTTTTCCTGCCAACAACTATTGGGAATTGTGTTAATGTTGTTGTCATTGATGCCAAGTAACATTAATGTAAAAGGGTTTCCAGGTGGTATAGGATCTTGCATAAGGTTTCATTCATCAAATATGATGAAGATTGATTGGTAATGAAGTGATTTTGTGTCATAAGATGTTGAAGCAACATGTTGTCTAGGATTGCATGCATGTTCTTGATACATGGTCAAGTAAACAAGGTGATGTGTGGTATTTTATATGAACTCCAAAGGATATTATGATGTATAAAATGTCTAATAAGATGTGTCACAGGTGCATGAGTATCTTTAAGGTGATAAAAATGTCTATTCATGTGAAGCATATGTTGAGACAAGACATTATAGGCCTAGTCCTAGACCTATTTAAAGAAAGATGGTGTGATAACATTAAATATGGGTTATATAAGTCTAATGTGAGCATGTGAGGTATTTTTTGATATTGCATTATAGGTGTAGAAGGTATATAAGACAAAGGTTTAGTTATTTAGTGTGAGTACTCGGTCCATTTAAAGAAAGTGTATGAATACAAAGCAAGAAGGAATGGGAAAGTCATGGTGCATGGATATTTTTAGGAGTGTGAAGTAATTAAATAGTATTAGGAATAATGGATAAGGTCGTTACAATGATATGCACCAATTTTTAGGTTAGGATGTTAAAATAATTGCATGAAAAATTGTTTTTGGCTCTATCGAGCTCTTATAACACTATTTTCCATCTCGAGGTCAAGTTTGAAGTGCTCATTCACATGTGAAATATTTTCATGGGGACCTGATCCATTCATCATAGTCGAGGCATGGATTTAAGAGAATTTTGTAGCTGATATGAAGTTAAATGATGTCCTATCATTTATGAACGATTGTTAAGAAGTTAAGTAGGCTAAAAACCCTCCCCAAACTATAGTCTTATAGTGATGGAGAGTATGTGATTAGTATGATCATGAAATGGAATGTGAATGTTTATACGATGCTTCAGGGTTGTAGATAATTCTTTTGAGCTCATTTTGGTGGCATTTTCATGTTCTAGGTCTACTGTTAAAGTACAAAAAACATTAGTTTGTGGAGTTTTACATCTAGAGACATGTGTTGTAGGATTCATAATGTAAAACCAAAATTTCTAAATACCTTGGGATGTGTTCCAAGTGATCTTAACAAGTTCTATTCAATTTTAGTAGAGAAAATGGATGAAATATATTTTTGTAATTGACCTACCGCTAATGGTCTAGAGGGATAAAACCAATCATGGAGGTATGAAGGTTTTCTAATGAAATACATGTTGTAAAAGTGGTATTTGATCATGGTAAGTATGAAGAGGTTAGATATTATGTGATATAGGTCTTTTTTTTATTTGAAGAGGTGTTTTTGTGTTAAAACACTAATGGCCTAATCAACTCTATTAGTATTTCCGAGAAGGTGGTTTGGTATGGGTATGCAAGGTGAGTTTTCTCCATGTAACATATGCATGTGATTACTTGAATATGTGTGTTAGGTCCTTGGTGAAATGTTCCAAGTGGCGGAAGTATTTGGAAGTGAGTTTATTTGGAAGTGAGTTTTGAGGTCTTGGAGATTAGATTCCTTAAGACAAGTTCTTGAGTCCTAGAACCAGGATGGAGAAGTTTCAGAGATAGAGTTATTTGAGTGCCTTATGCACTGATTTGGAGGATTCCCTGAGTTATTTCAGTTAGTTGAGGATGAGGTATTTCCAGTGATATAATACTTGTGTCATGATGAGGTGTTTTGATGGCTGCACCAACTTGTTCTTGAAGAGTGAAAATTAGGTGCTTGAGACCTATTATGATGTTCTTACCAAATGATGGAGTCCATGATGAAGATGAAGTATGAAGAGTTGTTTGAGCCTATAAATGAGTATGAGAGGTTGTTTTTTATGTGTATAGATGTTTTAATTTCTTGGTGATATTATCTCATGCCTTGAGATTTAAAGTTGTGATCGTAGGAAGAGATGAGAGTGTTTTAGGCCTAATTGAGAAGCTTTGGATGGTTTAGGCCTATGACGACATATATGGTCATATTATGAAGTTTATACATTTTTGTGATGTGTTTTATAATGTGGTATATGACTGATCTTAATGGTCTTAAGCTGGCACAAGATTTTTTAGGAGAAGAGTCATGCATATAAGGCATGTTGTTTTTCTCATTTAAGTTAGTGATGAAGAGAGAGTTATGAGTGAGCAATAAGAGGGTGTGAAGAGTGTTGTAAGGGGTCAGGAGAAGAGTTTAGAAAAATATGAGATGCTGATAAGGGGAGAGATGAAGGGATATATGGTCATTATACATAATCAACATATGAAGGTGTAATTTTGAGTGAAGGAGAGAGAGTTGTTTGAGAAGATATTGAGTAGAGTCAGCCAAAAAATTTATAACAATAAGTTTTTGAAAGAAAAATTACTTAAGTTATATTCATGTTCATGTGGCTGAGTTGGTTCTTGGTCATCTTAGGGGGTTGTAGATTCATTTTAGAGTTGGTGCTCTACTAAGGTATGGGTTATTGCTCCTTTTAGGGTTAGTTCCATACTAAAATAGCGGTAGGGACTCCTTATAAAGTTGGTACTTCAATAAATTCCTTTCTGTTATGTAATATATGAAAAGGTTTAGTGGTTTTTCTTCCCCTTGAGGTTTTCCCACTTTATATCTTATGTAATTATGTTCTCTCTTGCTTCATGTTCTTATGAATGGTTGTTTCATACTTATTAAGCTCACATTGGTTAACGGATGATTTGAATCATGCATGCATGTTAAGATAGTTAAATTAAAAAATTTGAATGACCGATTCACCCCTCCTCTCAGTCATTATGCTTCTAAAAATTGGTATCAGAGAAGGTCATTTTGAAACAAGTTTAACCACTTAAAGGAGATCCTTTGAAGTTAAAAAAATGGTGATTCAAAAGAGTATCTCCTCTACTAGAAAGTCACCTATGTTTGATGGGACTAACTATGCCTTTTAGAGTATCAAGATTAAGGATTACATAAGTTCTTTGGGTTGTGATTTTTAGAAATAAGTAATATATTGGTATCCTATTCCTCATACTCCTCTAACAAATGTGGTAGGTAAGAAATATTACAGTGATAATTTTAAAGCCACAAATGCAATTTTGTTTGGTTTGGGAGAATCATAACTTGTCAATGTTATGCATTATACTTCTGCTAAGGCCATGTGGAAAAATATTAAAGTCATATATGAAGGTGAATATAAGGTAAATATGGAAAATCTCCAAACATAAAATAATATTTTGAAATTCTCAAGATGAAGGAAGAAGAAAATATTTCTGCATACTTACTCAAAGTTGATCAAGTTTTCAACATCATTAGAGGTTTAGGTGAAGAATTGAAAGAGGTTATGGTGGTGCAAAAGGTGTTGAGATATCTTACTCCTAAGTTATATGTTAAACATTTAACCATTGAATAAGACAAATATTTGAGTACCATGTTGATGGATGAGCTTCATGGAATTTTTTCAGCCTATGAGATGAGGATCATTGATGCTAAACCTATCATAAATGAGGTTGCATTCAAATATGAAAAGAAGAAAAAAGGTATGAGGTTTTTTGACAATTCCTGATTTTGATGACGATGAGTTAATTCTCATGTTTTATAGAAAGTTTAAGACTAGATCAGGCAACTACAAGGGAAATTTTCCCTTCAAATTCTTCAATTGTGGTGATATTGGGCATTTCGTAAATAAATGTCCTCACATAGATGAAGAGGATGAAGAACATGATGGAGATCATAATAAGATTTCTCACAAGTCTGATAAGAGTAAGAAGAGATTCAATAATATTGAGAACATGAAGAAGACCAAGAAAAGTTTCTATTCTAAGGAAGATTATTTCTCTTCATAGGTAAGTAGTGATGACGGTGTTCCTGATTTTAAATTTGAGTCTGAACATGATGGTGTAGGTGATGAAATACTATTCATGGATAAAGATAATAAGGTCTCTAAAAGTGAAGGCTTCATATATGGAGGATCTTGCATAGATTCTAAAGAAGAAGAGGGTAATCTTGAGAATGAACTAATGTGCATTCAAGAAGATTTAAATCATTATTAGAAGAAGAATAATAAGTTAAGAGAAAAAATTAAGGAATATAAAGAGAAGATTCATGATCTTGAGTAAAATCATTGGTCTAAAACTAGTAAGTATGATGAGATGCTTAAGTAGATATAAAATATGGTGAATACCATATAAGAAAGTATAAAATCTAAGGAAAATGAGTCCATCGGTTTTGAAAAGGAAATTATGTCTCTAGGAGCAGAGGTATCTGAATAAGCTATTAAGGAAAATTCATTCCAGCGGTTTGAGAAGATATCAAAAGATCTATATGATATTTTCAATAGACATAGGTCTATAGGAGATAGGACTGGTCTAGGGTTCAAGGATAACCTTAAGGGAAAATAGGTTATGAATGGAGATGCTAATTTAAGCAAGGAAGGTGTTGGTTCAATAGATTATCAAATGAAGAAAAACATGAAGTCAAGGTTAGTTAGGCATCTTGTTGGAAGCACAATGGAATGAGGGGGGGTGAATTAGTCCTTACAAAACTTTAACCAATTTAATTTTTCTTACTTAAACCATAAACCTTAAACCATTCATTAATGTGTGCTTAACATTCAACAAAATCAACATAACCATGTAAGAGGCACAAGAACATAGGATATAAGTGGGAAACCCTCAAAGGGATTAAAATACACTAATTGTTTTTTACTATATTACTCAAATCAAAAGTATTTAGTGAAGCATAAAATTCACAAGGAGCACCAACCCCTAGTTTAATAGAGTATCAACCCCTAGTTTAGTGAAGCACCAACTCCATAAGGAGGCTAAAAACCCCTAACACGATCAATTTCCTAGTCAACCAATTTTCGATGAAGATATTTGATGTCTTGTTTCTGCTACAAGTGATGGAGATCACAACTTCATCTCATACACCTTGAGAACCTCTTCAAACCCTCTCTTCTTTAAATCACTATATCTCACAATTTAATGACCTATTTTTACTTCAAACCCTTGTACACATGCTCTCTAACTCTCTTCATAATTTTTCACACTTTTTTAGCACTGATATAATTCCTTCATACTTATTTCACAGTCACACTTGGGTCGCACTTTTTTACATCTAGCTTAACTTTCTAAAATTTGAACCAAAACATACAATTTATACCCTTCTCAACTCAAAAACATAATACAAGTTGGTCATATAACAATAGTTCAACCAAAATAAATCAAAAACATAAAAATAAACTCATATACATTCATAAAATGGACCCATGTAGGCTGTACATGCTCAAACAAACCAATAAAGCCCAAAATGGCTTAAAACCCCATCACCTGATTCAGCAAATACTTACAAACTTATTACCATGATTAGTCAAGCTTAAAAAATATTCACACATGTAAAATGACATAAAAACATCATGCATGATCATACATTAGCTTTCACCAATCAAAATCCTCATAACATTAATAAGAAGGCTCATTTCCTTCTCAAAACAATTGTTTCTAGGAATGAGTCTTCACCTATGGACCTCTAGATCACACCATATCACCTCCACTATGCCATGTAACAACTAATTGAAACTCCACTGACTTTTATATCACATCCATGCTTGCTATAAATCAATAAACATCCATCCATTCAAATCACACTTACTTTCCTCTTCACCAAACTAAGCTACCTATAAATTAGTTTTGGAAACTCAACTAGTTTGCACCCTTAATGCCACTTTAAAGACCTAAAAATTCCTTCAATAGGGAAAAATTTCATCTCTATTCAATCTCTAATGGTTATAAATCATCAACCAATCCCAAACATGTTTCTTCTACCTCCATCTTCTAGCCATAACAATCATGTCCTAAAAACAAGCAACCTTTATCTTTGACCTATAAAATCACATCATCAAGAGACACACAATACATCATTGTAAATAAGTGTGAATATAATTTCCAGAACACCTTACATTTACTTGCAACTATAATTGGAAGGCCTTAAACTAGGCCAATATTCTAAACTACTCAAAACTACCCTTTTTGGTCTCAAGGAACAATATTCATAAATAGGAAAAATAATTAGCCTCTAGGACCTCAACCATGATCAGAAACCATTATGGAAAACAAGTAAAACTTCCATAGTAAAAACAATTTCAATTTGTTTCATACCTCCTTTTGAATTTTTTTCCTCAAATAGAACTTCTTCATAACATTTCCTCCTTGAGTGGGGTCCAAAAATCATCACATGATATATCCCACCTTTAAATAAATCTTTATGATTCCTATAAAACATCCAATAATCATACTAGTGATAAAAATAAGTTCTAGTCACCTATCATGAAGATCTTATCCATCACTTTTGAAATAGGGTTTCAAACCACAAAAATCATTTTACCTTTTTAAAATTCATTCATAAAAATGTGACAATTAAATGACCAAATTATGTTTGTGAAATTATCTTATCTCAACAAAAAAACATCTCTGAAAGCCAAAAGGTACCATGAAAAGCACACAATCCATGGTGAGCATCAAAAGTTACAATTCGAGTTGGAAATCACTCTTTCTTGGACCTTGTTTAATTTAAAACATCATAACTTACAAAATATTATTCATAATGAATTTAATTTTTTCTCACACCTCTTGTAAACCCCTGTGCACCATATTCAATAATAATATTAGATCAAATAGGTCTTCATCTTCATATCCCATCTCATTTGTATGACTATCCCTTAGGTTTTTGCATAGTTTAAGCTAGGTCATAGCATATGAACATCATACCTCATCATGAAATATATCCAAAATTCCCTCACACACATGAGAAAAAATTTCTCACAACCTTTCATGCCTCCATGATCTCACATGGCTCTACAACTTATCTTCGTGATTCATTTGGCCTCCAAGCTCCTAGACTTGGTCTAGATGAACACCTGAAACAAGGTCTTAAACCCATACTTACACTATGAGACTCATGTGAGTGTATACAAACTCTTATAAAATTCTATTGATTCCTCTTCCATGCTTCTCAAGTCACCATGTAGCTCCATCCAACATGCTCCATCACCTAAGCTACCTAGGTAACCTGAGTAGGCTTATTAGACCAAGCTAATCTCACTGAATCCAGTGATGCAATCATAGAACCACATGAATAATGATTTCCTAATCATCATATTCATAATTAATGGGATTTTACATTGATGATAACACCAAAACTCAAAATGCCAACAATATTCCCCTTTTTCATTGATGGAAAACCACTTAGTCTTTTCCTCCTTTTTAAATTAATGAAAAAATTCTTAATTATAGCTCATGTTCTTCACCTTCCTTCAACATTGATGGAAAAATTATTTGGTAAAAACATTAACAAAAGTATTCATTTTAACATAAAACCCCATTTCCTTCTTCTTGACCCTGATTTGACCACTTTGTATAGTTTTAAATCATTGAACCCCATGGGTAGAATAATACATGAACTCATAGAAGAAAAAATGATAAAACGAGGATAAAAACATATTCTTACCTTATTCATTGATTATCTCTACTAATATTTCTCATCTACTTTCTTGTTTCTTACATAAAATTGTCACACACAACATTTAGGACTGAGGTCCCTAAACACCTTATTCAGTGCAATTTAGGACAAATTTTACAAGCTTTATAAAATTACTCACACCATGACATAACACCTTATAGTCCCCCTAGACTTATAAGATCATTATCTAGTAGATAACACAAAATTTAAGCTTCTTAACTTGTTTTTATGCATTCTATATGAATCAAACACGTCATGACTTCCCTAAATCAATGTTTTAATGTTCTTGGTATTATTCTTAAGCTAAAAAAGTCATCTTGATTACTTGACTCACTCTCCTTGCTATTATACATTCATTCATCAAAAAAATTTCCTTACCTTTCTTTTAGACCACTTAGAATCCTTTCATCTTTGTTTAAGATTCATAATCAACCCCCCTACTCCAAAATACCCGTACAGACCTCTAACATGTAATTTTGATGCACTGATATCATGAACACTCTACTCAATAAGGAAAACATCGACATAGACCCTGAAATCATCTTTCATTTTCTATAATAGTCCTCTAAACACCTTATACACCTAAATAGATAACAAGACATTCTCCCCCTTCCTTTAAATACTTTCTTATCTCATAGATAACTGAAATAGAGCATAAATCATACTATAGTACTTCATTCTTCAATATTACTGAGATATAGTGTAGATTATTTCTTATGTTGCATGAGAATTTGTCTTTCTAAAATATCTCTTCACATTTCAAAGAAATAAATATCATTATCTCCTCTTCATAACATCATCATACTGAGACCTCTTGAAACCTTCATACTCATCCCGTAAAACTACAATCATGCTTCTTGCAATCATTATATCCTAATTAAGAAATGAAAGTAAGAGCCATACCTTGGTTTGGTAAACCTTCACAAACTTTTTATGTGCATGTTCCAATACTATCTTATCCTTCAGATTTTTTAAATACTCAATACATATGATTTAATTCTCAAATTTTTCCTTACCTTCTCTAGTAAACCTCTATAGACCTGTAGCTTTCCATTCACCACCTTGTAACTCTACATTAGCTTCATGGGTAGGCTAAAGGACCACACTATAAATGTGAAACAATTTCCATAGTCTATGTATTTTTATCATTAAGTTTTCAATAAAATATACCCCGAGACTCCTCTTATGACCTTCATACTTGTTAGACCCCATACAACAGTCTCAAAAACACCATATACATGTTTCACATGACCAATGTCACCTTGAAACTCAAATCTGATTGTAAACAATCATGAATAATTCATCATTCCTTATACATATCCTATGATGCTTAAACAACCTGGAACTTCAAAGCATGACTCAGGAGATAAGATTCAATACTTGATAAAAGTCAACTGATGACATACTTGAGAAACATCTTCTTACTTTACATGAATGGTTTGTATTGATTTAGTCTTCAAGAACTTTCTCCAAATGTAAAATCAAAAGATATACTGATGTTTAATGATAACCTTGTATTGATTCAACAAACCATCATTAGATCTTAACTATTCAATTTATGCCTTTATAGTTTTTTGAACCATCATATCATCATGTACATCTACCTAAGTTAACAATACTGACTTTTCTCCAAGAAGAACTGATTTGCAAACTTGAGTATCTTAAGAGGTTAACATACATACCTAAGAGGTTAACTTGCAAGCATACCTGATCTTATATCTTCAAGAGGTTAAGAGAAAACAAGTTGTTACCTCAATATAAACCATCTACTAGAATTCCTAAGCTTAAAATAGGTCTTTATAGACCTATAGCACTCAACTGTTCAACCACACAGTCTTATTCTCACTTTCATTAGATAAAGAGTTGGTTCTCTATCTTGAATGACCTTCAATAATTGGTTTTTATCATAACATTACAAGAATGATTTGTACCTTACATATTATGACACTAAAATCAAATAATGAGTTCTTTAACTCTACCATACTCCTAAAGAAATACTTAGATCCTTTCATGAATTTAATACACATCAACACTACAAGTACTTATCTTTTCTTAAAATCATGATAATCACCTATTCTTAGTACTTTGCTTCTCAATTTACTATATAATAGCATACTTGTAGACCTCCTTGAAGAAACTTGCATCTTAAGTTGTTTTTTCAAATTCTAAACCTCACATTTGAGGGAAACACAGACCCTAAAAACACTTTTTGGGATTAACCTTTTGTCAATTTCATATATTGAGAATAACCTTGAACATATTCCATTGATTCATGATGATGACATAAATAAAAGGACTTCATAAGAACCATTACAAACTACTGAGACACATCACATCCTAGTCAAAGATACTTCATGTTACTTATGATGCCACAAAGGTAGACATCAAGAAATAAAATAAGACCCATCTTAGTCACAGCTGATATTACTTGGATACCTTCAAGGTTTGAGACTCAAACCATTCATGATAGATAATGATGTCACTGAAATCTTAACATAGAGATGACCAATTAAAGGCACATCATGGACTTAACTTCTTTCATAGATTTATTCAACCATTTAGACCCAAATTTTATGAAATGATAGAATTATATTGTATACATACTCAGAATAGAACCCTTTATGTAATAATGAATTCTCAAAAATAGATCCAAGACACACTGTGAGGAATTAAGACAAGACTTAAACCATCAATATTCCATGAAAGACTCAAGAGCATGATAATCCATCCTTAGAAGAACTATTTTACTATAGCTACACACCTTTTATTGTTTGAAATACCATAAAGAACAACATAGGACTTAAAATACACACCTTAACACCTTGATAACATGCCTTGACATCATGAAAAGACCTATACAACAATATACTCCAACAAAGTCAGATCCCCCTCTTCTCAATGCTTCATATGCATGAGCATGTCTATAAGAAGCCTAGTAGAGACATAACACTTCATGATCAAACTATAAGAGTTACCTAAAGAGGTCCTAAGGACTATTAGATACCTACACCTTACCATTTCCATCATGTTTATGATCAGTACTCTGAGAGACACCTTTTCTTGCATCCACATCTACTCTTGGTGGAACCATGTTGTTCATTATTGGATTCCATAACCTGTTTTTCATTCTAGCATACATATTTGGACCTTGAAAGCTCCTTCTTTGACTTCTAGTACCACAATATTCCATAGAAACTTGTCCATACGTATTACAACTGAAACAAAATACTTTACTTCTCCCCTTATAGCCTTTGTGTTAAAATAAAGGTTGCAAAAGAAATGGAATGGGGTTAGAACACTCAAGAAACCCCAAAGCTTTGTGAAAACTTGATCAATGTACCATCAATTAAGAATTAAACAAGGATTCCTATTTTTCATGCATTAGTTTGAAGTAAACAATAAAACTTAACAAATATAATTACCCTAGATTCTTGAAAGCTTAAATAAGTGATCTTAATAAGGATCTAAGAAATCAGTTTGTGCTTTAAAAGAATGGGATCTCACCATTAATGGATTCAAGGCCAATGGTTCTTCCCATTTACTCAATGGTGTGTGGTGTGATGTAAAGGATAAATAAAATAACTCAATAAAATGAAGTAAAACTCCTAATCCTAGCAATAATACTATATTTTATGTTAAAGGGAAGAAGTGTTCTTGGAAATGAGAGAGGGGTAGTGAGTTATTTATAGTTTTCCATTTGGGAAAGTGGGGGAATTTTAGTGCATGTAGGACTAAAGGATAAGCCCAAAAGTTAATTAGCGAGTCAAAGTGATATTTTACTAGGTTTAAAAGAGGTTAATCATGGTTAGGACTAGTTAAAATAGGTTAGGCTAGTTAATCATGTTTAGAGAGGAATTAGGGTTTTGAGAGGGATTTGAGAGGTCTAATAAATCCAATGAAATGGATTGATAGTATAGGAATATAGTATAAGTAGTCTAGAAGAGGATAAGAAGAGGATTTAGCCAAGAAGAGGCTTATATTATCCTATTTAATTGACTTATAAGAGGAATATGACCAAAAGAGTGTCGTAAGAGGGAAGTTAGATAGGTCTAACTTACGGTATGTTGTCAATTTGCAAGAAGGATAATAGTTAGTGAAATATTAGGAATAATAGTGCTTTAATCAAACTATAGGTTTCTACATTTTTCCCTCTTTGGGGTGACATAAGCTACGTCACTTCAAAGAAAGTAGACAAACATAAACGAGTAGAATTTTTTTGAAGGGGTAGAAGAAAAACTAGTTAGCTACAGGGATGCCCCCTTGAGTGTCAATGGGGTGATGGAAGAATTTGATCAATGATAAAAAATAGAATAGAAGAAATCATATTTTGAATAGAAGATTAGAGAACAACAAGAAAGAGGGATATTGAGCTATCCACAAACTAGTGCAAATAATTTTGTAATCATCATTTTGCTTAGCATCCTCATCGTCAGCCCTTCTTAAAATGTAAGCATATGACGTAAGCATAAAATGCAATGAAAATACAAGATACAAAAAACCATACATTGATAAAATAGAAAATCCATGCAACATATAAACATGCAATGTAATACGAGAAGTTAAAAAACTCAGCTAACAGGGAAATAAGTATAATCACACACACTCAAACAACCAACTTCTAAGATAGTTGCACAAATAATTTTTTATCGAGATCTAGTCCAAAATGTTTTGATAAATGACAAGGTTTTAAAGTGATGCCCCAAACAATTTGTATATGCAAGGGAAAGGATGGAAGACACTTGGGTCCAATGGAAAAGCAATGTGCTTTCCGAAAATAGTACTAGGCAACTGATAGTGCCCCAAAATACAGACGATGTAAGTAGCACAGATTTTGTAAATGATTGTAGAGTCGTGTGATCCACGAGTCATTTTTTCAAAACATGTGAAAATGTCAACAAGATACGAGATGAGTTCCATGTGAGAGACACAAATTTCAGCTGCAAATGAGCTTTTTACCAATTTTAGTCCATTTTCAAAGTGTTTATGATTTTTTTGGCTTTTGAATACTGTTATAATTTTTAAATTTTTGATTGGTTAGAGGAATTTATAAAATGGAAGGTCACCTAAAAGCACAAAAAAATTCCCCAAGGAAAAGAAAACAAGTGTCGGGTGGCAATAAAATGCCTTGGTGAGAAGACAAACGGGCCAACAATAATTTTATAAGAATAATCATGGCACTAGATAAAAATAGAAGACAAGAAGCACCTATAAATATTTACAAATTCCCCAGGGTGATTGAGATGACATCATACATTTTGTGCGTGAGATATTTTGGTAGATACTAGCACTTGGGATGAAACTAGATGATATTGGTGTAGGGGTGATAGATTTGTGATCATGCACAACCCCTCTTTCCCCCATTGATGATACGATATGTGATGATTATCTTAGTATACATGCATGCTGTAAAATTCATCATTTTTGTATATATGATGTTATATGCGATGAATGATAGATTGTAGATGTGATAACAACAAATGTACAATAAAAAAATGCACAAGCAAATTATAACAAAACTAAACAAATATACAACGAAAACTATACAAACTGACAAATAAAATAAAATAAATCATTACATTTTTTTTACGGGACAACATTTATATATTTTCTAATGTTTTTGGGTTATCCTAAAAGATATGTTTTCAAGGCTACTATTCACATTGATTTCAGGGTTTCCCTAAGATAATGTTGTGGAGTTGGGGTAGCTTCGTCCCTAGAAGGGGAATTTTCTGAATGTTTAGATTTTTGTGTATATTCTTCTGAATGTTTTTTGTATTTTATAAGGTCAAGTTCTGAACACAATGTACAAGGACAAAGAAGCGTGGATGCCCCCAGCGTGATGTGGGAATATACAAAGGGAAGAAAGCCATGCACATATGTTTCAAGAAGGTGAAAAGTGAAGGTGCCCCCAACATTAGATGGGAATATACAAAGGCACACCATTCATGCATATATATAAGATCCAATAAGCCAGATCACGACTCAATGAAGATGGATTCGGTAGGGTTCCTAGACCTAGCAAACAAAGTTATATCTAGAAAGAGGTGAGGGTTACCCATCCTGATGTAAGAGTGACTTGTGACCAGTGAATCCTCCTTGAGCAACAGAAACTAGTTTTCATCCAAATACCTACCCACTGCACCATAATTACATGGTTTTCACATGTGGAGGACCTGTTTTTTCTTTACTTTTTTTTCAATTTTCCATTTTTTGCTTGTTTTTTCTTTGTTTTTCCATTTTTTTGTTATTATTTGATATTCTTGTCATGCTTAAACATAGAACCACTTGAGATGCATGGTGTTCATAGGATTTGGAATCTCTTCACTAGATGAATATGCCACTTTATAAGCTCCTGACCCATACTTGGAAACCACCACATAAGGTCCTAGCTAGTTGGCCTCAAACTTACCTTTTATTTCTCTATATTTGACGATATTCTTTTGATTTTTTTTTAGCACCGGATCACCTACATCAAATTCATGGTGAATGATCCATTTTTTATACCCCCTAGATACTTTGTTCTAATAGACCTTAAGGTGATTAAGTGCTCTTATCCACTTTTCATCCAACAACTCTAGTTTTGCTAGCTGAGCTACTCTATAGTCCTCGTCTTCATCAAGATAGTCTCAGATAGATATTCTTAGGAAAGGAAGATCCACTTCCAAGGGTATGATGGCCTCAGTGCCATAGAATAGTGAGTATGGGGTTACACCAGTATGAGTGTGGATGGAGGTTTGATAGGCCCAGAGGGTGGGATGTATTTGTAAGTGCCAATTACGACCATTCTTACTTACCATTTTCTCCATGATTCATACAAGGGTTTTATTAGTAGCTTTGGCTTCTCCATTACCTTGAGGATAATAAGGGGTAGACTTGAGTTGAATATGAAAACATTGACATAATGTCTTAACCATTTTTTTTTTAAAGGATTTACCATTATTAGTGAAAAATGGTGGAAGGGATACCATAATGAGAGATGAGATGGTTCATGATCAATTTAGAAATTTGTGCACCGGTAACGTAAGTAAGAGGCTCAACCTCTACCCATTTGGTAAAATATTCGTTGGCAATGATAATGTAGGTATGGCCATCTGAAGAAGGATGGAACTTCCCTATGAGATCCAGGCCCCATTTAGAAAAGGAACAAGGTGTTGCGATAAGTTACAAATCCTATGCTGGTGCGTGTATCAGGTTCCCATACTTTTTACATAGCTCATATTTCTTGACGAAATTACAATAGTCTACTCCTATGGTGGGCTAATAATAACCTACCCTTAAGATCTTCTTAGCCAAGACCATACCACTAGTTTGCGCTCCACAAATACCATTGTGTACTTCCTTAATAGCGTGGATTGAATCAGTAACATCCAAACAATAAAATAGATTCCCATCTTATCCATGATGATAGAAGGTACCTCCTAGAAGGGTATAACGGGATATACACTGGATAAGGGCATTATTCTCAGAATGGGTAATGTCTATGGGAAATGTGCCATCTTGTAGGTATCAGAAGATAGTGTCATACCAGGGGGTAATGGACCAACAATTTCACATGTCAAACAAGATTCTAGTATGTTGTATGTAAGTATCTATAAATTCTCTAAAAAGAAAAAAAAATTTCTCTCCTGAGGTGGGATGCATAAGAGAGATACAATTGTAGCCATAGCATATGTTGATATGTTATGTGAACTTAGATTTTTCTCAAAGATAATTTGTGTAAAATATTCTTTCAAGGTTTCAACCAACTTCTTGTATGGAATAAGTTTCTCATCCTTAACCTTATACTCATCATTAACTTGTTTAATGATAACTTGGGAATCTCCAATGACTCACAAATGTCTGATATTCCAAGTAATAGCTAGCTTGAGGCTAGCAATGAGTTCTTCATACTCCATAATATTATTAGTACACAGGAATCCCAAATGGTATGCTCTTGGGATAAAATCACATATGGGGGTGATGAGAACTACTCCTACCCCTAATCCATGGAAGGTGAATGATCCATCAAAATGAACCTGTCATTCTATAGATTCTTCAACATACATCAAAGATGCATTCGAAAGGTCCAAACACAAAGGTTCCATTCTTGGTAGAGGAGCTTTCTCCAACTGATCATCCAATACTTGTCCCTTCAAGAATTTATGATTCAAAAACTCAATATCAAATTCACTTAGGAGAATGATCCAATTAGCCATTCATCCGATAAGGGAGGGTTTGGAGAAAAGGTACTTGAGAGGGTCGACTCTAGATATTAATTTGGTTTTGTTGTTAAGGATATAATGGAAAAGTTTATGAAAAGTGAAGAAAACCACCAGGTATGCTTTCTCAATCTACGGATAATTCAACTTATTGGCAATCAAAGTGTGACTGAGGTAATAAACCACCCTTTCTTTATGGTCTAGGTCATATTGAACAAAAAGTGTACAAATAGAAAATTGGGTAGCAGAGATGTACAAGAGGAGAGTTTTGCTTGGGCTAGGTGGAATGAGTACAGGTGCGTTAAGAAGGTATTGTTTTAGTAATGCAAATGCTTTTTGACAATTTGGTCCCAAGTTGAATGCAACATCCTTCCTGAGTAGATGTGTAAACGAGTGGCACTTATCCACAAGTTTTGAAATAAAGCGATGGATTACCTGAGTTTTCACTTGTAGACTCCTCAGTTGTTTTAGAGTGGTAGGTGGTGGCATTTTTGTGATAGCCATAACCTTTTTAGGGTCCACTTATATCCCTCTTTTTGAAACAATGAAACCTAGGATTTTTCTTGATGAGATGCCAAAGACACACTTCTTGGGGTTCAAGTGAACCTTTTAATCCTAGAGACACTAAAAAATATGTCTCAATACTTTAGGGTGCTCTTGAAAGAGGGTTTGAAAACCCGCAAGTGAGGATCACGAGGGACGACATGCACATCAACAGACATGCAAACGATAGTGTGAAGAGATCTTGGGAGGAGAGAGCATCAACCGAACGTGCATGTAAAGATTCAACAAATGGGCAGAACCTGGTTAAGCCATAAAACTCTCCTCTATCTCATAGATCAAATGGGGTGTACATATAGGAGGTGCTGAGTAACCCCCAGTACTAAAATCATGACAACTCAAGTGGAGAGTGGGAGTTACATTCCCAGAATAGAAGTGTAACTCCCAATGACACATATGACGCACTGATGTGCTGACGCGTAAGGGAATCTCATAATGATCCCTAAATGACACATGGACCTACAATCTCATCTAAGTGAGATGACTCCACTAATGATGTGGAAAATACACACACCAAAACCCCCCTTCATTATAACTTAGGATGAGGTGGCAAGTCAGAAACGAGAAATGGGTCTTGGCAAAAAGCCTGATGAGGTACCCATGTACAAGAAAAATGTCCCAATCAGTGAAGGAAAACCCAGTGGGAAAAACATCCACCACAAGAGAACAAAACACTCTCTAATCTATGAAAGATGCAAAATATGGGTCCTGGCCATAGATGAGCCTAAAAGGGTACCCATGTACAAAGATGAAATCTCTTGGAAAGAAGAAGAAGAGATAAGAAGAGGGAGATGAGAGGAATGCAAAAGATGCCATAGATGGATTTGAACTTTGCAGCTCTAAGAGGTCTCCTAAAAGAATGTTGATGACAAGATCCTCTGCCTTTGGACTGAAGAAGAGCCACCCACAACGAATTGTGTGCCTTCCCTTAGGAAGGATAGAAATGACGTGTTGGAAGTCTTCCCACTCCACAAAGGAAGTTGAATGCAGCAACACGAAGAACTCTGAGTCTGGTGCACAGAAGTGTGACATAGGTCTAGCGAGTGAGTGTCAAGGAATTGAAGGTAATGCCACGTGCATAGAACTATTAGAGTGAAGAGGAACACCCGTAAAAAGGATTTCCAAGTGATGTGAAGGGAACAAAACATCCTCCACAATAGAAAAGGGATCCACAACTAGGGTGGATCAATAAAGGTCTCTGGAAATGTGGAAGTGACATGATTCCCGGAAGGGGCACTCCCAACAATAGAGATGATGAACTCCTTTGAAACATATGTAGATGGATGAGGGACCTGTAGAGCATCACAATTAGACTCTGTGAAAAGAAAACTAAGGTCAGGCAGATACTCATCCTAATGAGGGGTCTCAACAAATAGAAGAGCGATGTCAGATAGGTATGAGTCATCCAAGGAAGGAAAAGGAGTGGAAGGGGCCTCACACACTAGAAGTGGAAAGGAGGCGGGTGTGATGATGGTGTGAGACTGAGTAGAATACTGCTCGATATCTAATGAGATGTGGGAAGTGTCAACACTCTCTGGAATAGTGAGAGAAAGAGGAGAAGAGTCCTCTGTAATGATCTCGACATCAGAACTGGGTGCACAATCCTCATCATTAGAAGTAGAATCAAGCGAGTCTATGTCAGTGGAACTGCCATCACATGAAGAAATGGAGGAGACAACTGAATCAACAGTAACAACAATGGCGGTAGTATGTGAAGGGTCTCCATCGAGGGATTGAAGAATGCTCTAGACACGATGGGGTGGATATGAGTTTGCCATGTGAAACCAGAGAGAATGAGAGACATGCATCATCATGTGACCAAATACATGGTCACAAGTGTCAAGGAAGTCCTCTAGATGATGTTGATCAGCGGGTGCAGGAACTGGCCCAAGAAAGAAGGGTAAAAGACCCTCATGGACGAAGTAACGTTCCATAGAAGCATGCCAGGCTGAATAGGTATCTCTCTCAGTGAGAAGTGGCAAAGGTTATAAGGTGATCCTACAATTCTCACATCTGGAAAGAGAACTCTCCATGATGAAAAATGCAAGATGAAAAAAAGCAAGACGTCGGACTCGGTCGATAATGCATCTGCATGTGTAGGCACAAGAGTACAAGCAACCCCCCAGAATGTGACACTTTATAAAATTAGTGCATTTACAAAAATAATAATCCCATCACGTAATGTGTGAAAAATCATGTAACTTTGACTAAGGAAGCACTTAGAAATGAGTAGCGAGTCAAAAGTTATCACATTAAAATGATTCCCACAACTGATGGAAAAATACACTAGATGTTGCAAATGCATTAAAAAAAGTGCATGAAACGGGTGTAAAGGGTATCATGTGGGTACTCGTTGGAAATGGCATGAAATTTTAGGTAGAGTTTGTTTTGACTACGAGGGGGGATTAGCCTCCTGCCAACCCCAGACCTCACCCTCCGTCTTCGACACTCGTAGGAGGGTATTAAATACAAGCAAAAACAACTCTCTAAAACTTATTACATGCCATGAATGTTTTTTTTTTATGATCTTAAAACATTAAAAAAAGATGATGAGGGGGCCCACGTTGGAGGAGTTGTTCGAATGCCAAGTTGGAGGGTCCACGTGCTAGGCTGTTTCGAGGGAAAACCACCAAAAAGAGTTATACAAGCTGCTGAGGGTGTTGCAGACATGTGGGAAGCTGCTAAGGGTGCTGCAGACACATGAGAGGTTACTGGAGGTGTTGGGAGTAAGTCTGGTAGGTCTGCACAAGCGGGAGTAGCTGTTTGAAGACCCAAAATGCCCAAAAACACCCAAAAATGCCCAAAAAACATTTCAAGCAAAGACTAAGCCATTGAATATAACGTTGCAGGTTGTAGGTTCCTAGAGATGTGTAAAATGGTCACTGGAGGTGCTAGGAGCAGGTGTTACAGGTTTACACAAATTGGAGTAGCTGTTTGAAGACCCAAAATGCCAAAAAACACCCAAAAACGGCTAAGAAAAGTCAAAAAAATGTTTTTCCAATGGAAGAGGATGCAAATACCTAGAAGCACCATGCCCAACATGCAAAACACCACACCCAGTATATAAAACAGGAGCCCGAATGCATAGTTAGAGATAACAGAGCAAGGCAACACTGACAGAGCTTGCAAAACTCAATGTAGAGACAACCAGTGAAGGTAAACAAGCTATCATGAGGAGCACAAGTGGTCCAAGTCTGAGGTAAAACATGAGCAGTGAGTCATGAGATAAGAGCGATGAGCTAGGGCAGATTTGAGCTAGAAATAGCTCCAATAGTCCTCCAAAAAACTCAAAAACAACACTTTTAAACTCAGATCTAAACCTTAAACCTGCAAACCACTTTCAAAGATGCATGCAGACCCCAAAAAATTGAAACCCATGAACACAGACAATAGAGGTGTGAAGCCCGGAATCAATGCAAGTATAGCACAACTAGAATCTCCATTACGACACACACTGAAAGAGATCTGAATATCATGCTGGAAGCTAGAAAATGCATGAAAAATGTTGAGAAGTGCATGGCTCCACAAGATCCACTCTGATACCATGAAAGAGGGTTTGAAAACCCGTAAGCGAGGATCATGAGGGATGATGTGCACATCAACAGACGTGTGAAAGACAGTGTGAAGAGATCTCAGGAGGAGCGAGCATCAACCGAATGTGCATGCAAAGATTCGACAAATGGGAAAAACCTAGTTAAGCCATAAAACTAACACCTCATATCTTTTCATAAATCAAATGGGGTGTACATATAAGATTTTTTTATTGGACTTCCACTATTGCAATCATGACAGAGTCAAATGAAGAGTAGCAGTTACATTCCAAGTAATAGATTAGTGTAACTCCCATATTACACATAGTTGACGTTATCTAGTTACACGTTTGATCCATACGATAACTCTTCCAATGTATAAACATTATATAGTTAAGACAGGGTGCATCTACGATCTCATCTAAGTCAGATGAATCACCTAATGATGCGAGAAATCATACACATCTTTAACATGTTCAGGTCTTCTACTTTTTCGAGGTTGAGAAAGACTATGTCATCAACATAATCTTAAATGATGTCATTAATCTTCGTACACTAGTAAGATGACAGTCATATACAGGTAAGGATATGGTGGCCCCAACATACAATGTAATCTGACTATTAGGCATTACTTTGTAACAAAACATTACCCAAGGAGTGCATGAAGGCAAATTTATCCTGAGACCGCATCCATAAGCCTTAGGGATATAGTTATAACCATCAACAAACAAATATATTAAGGCCAATATTTCATATGGATAACTTTTTGTTTCAATGATCAGGTGAACAATGTTAAGAAAGAGGGAAGTGTGCATCTTTACAGGACCATGCTCCGTTGATATCATGGAAATCAGTATACCATTATTATGCCACTCAGGGTTCTTCTGATCAAGGACTATAGGGAGATATCCACTCTGAATAGTCAATAGGTTTAATAAAATCAGTTGCTAATAATTTCTCCAATTCTTCTTTTACAAGGAGCCCAATTATAGGGTGCATCTTTCTCAAAGTTTGCTTAATGGGTTTGGCATCTGGGTGCATAATGAGGTTATGCACAAATAATTTTGGGTCTAACCCAAACATATCTACATATGAGCATGCAAATATATCTCCATATTATTTTAATAGCTCTACAAAATCCTTTTGTTCTTGAGCTAAGAGTGAAGCTCCCAACTTTATCATTTTTGGTTCTTCTTCCAAGCTAGTGTTGACATTGATGGTTTCTTCCACAATCATAATAGAAGCATCCTCGATCTGGGTAGGATCAGGGGGAGAGTAAGGTTAACCTCCTTAGGTAGCTCATCATCATCCTTGAATGGATAGCTCATTTAGTCCATAGGTTCTTCCTTCTATTTTTCTACGAGTACTTTAAATATTTTTTCACTATGAGACTGACATTTATTCCTTACACAAGGTTTCTCTAAAGTGATTTTACTCTTTTTCGCAACCTTATTATTCAAGCTTCCACACATCTCTGCTTCTTCTCCAAAGTATGCATAGGTGTCTAGCTGAATTTCAAATCCTTTCTTATGATCCCCGGCTAGAATAGAGTCCCTAAGTCCCATGAATTATTCTAATACCTCATAATTCTTAAAGAAATCAATTGGCATGTGAAATTATTTATCCCAATCTATAAGTTTTGGATCTATAAGGGATACTTTGCAATTGGTCTGAGGCTTAGATTCGGATAAGTTAATGACAACTGAATTAGGGAACAGGTTAGTTGAGGTGAGATCTTCATAGAGGCTACATTGGGAATCTACATCACTATCAGAATGAGATGAATCTCTCTCATGTTCAGGATAGGTGGCATCAATTTCAAAGGGTGGATCATTGTGAGGTTGTATTCCTAGACTATGTTTATTTGATTTGAATCCAGGGATGGCAATGGGTTCCAATCACCCTTGCACATTGATTCCACATCCACTCCCTTTATAACCCATGATAAACATCATACGGAGGCCTTTGAAATATTAGGGTGCCTGATGGAATGAAGCCTTGGTTCCTTCTGACACTCTGTTAGTAGGATCCCCTAACATATTTTCCTCAGATAAGAAACCACTAGGAATGAATTTCTCTAGTGGTTTAGGGAATTGTTCCCGAGTGATTTTGGATAGAAAATAGGGCTTTCCTCATGTCCTAAGAAACATTGATAAATATGATATTAATAAAGCTTTTTCAAGGGTGAACGGCTCACTTGGGCCATATTTTTTTGACATTTCCTCCCATATGCAAAGGGTTTGACCAATGAGGTAAAGTTATGATTACAAGGAGTGAGTGAATCTAGATCCACCCATTCCTTGATAGCCTTTATTTGCAAAGGAACAAAAATGTCTGAAGAAGGGAACTCATAAGATGCATGAGAAAAACTATGCAAGGCTCTATAATGTGTAAATAGCTCTGGATCACCTTGAATGGTGATTATCTATCTTTTGTGGCACATTTTGATACATTGGTGGAAATTCGAACGAATGGCCTACATGGTATGGATCCATTAGAATCCTAACAACATGTTGTATGGTAGATCCAAGTCAAGGACATGGAATTTTGTACCATGAATAATCGTCCCTACTTCCATTGGAATCAAAATAGTGCCTATCGACTCTCACTCCTCATTATCATAGGCCATGATCGTGATAGTTTTGGCACCTAGATCTATTTCTAAATGGCCTAGCTGCTTAACCAGTTTCAAAGTACAAATGTGTAGACCAGATTCACCATCCACAAGTACTCTCTTAATTTTTTGATGGGTACCAAACACTTCTAGGTATAAGGGCAAGTTATGATTTGGGTTATTACGTGGGATTGCAACAAGATCAAAATTGATATGATCATTAGCGTCAAGGTGTGCAATCATGGCTTGGAGATGTGTGGGATCTACATCGGTTGAGACTCCTAAAATCTGTAGTGTCTTATACAATATGTTCTTATGGGCAGTAGAGATTTTAAGGATATCTAGAATGGATATCCTAGCAGGTGTTTTCTCCAACTGGTCTATCAAATTGTACTGACCTTCCTAAGGGATAGGTAAGGGATCTGGTATGATTAAATGAGCACGTCCTGTCCCTACTGTGTAACTTTTTTCGAAGATATAGATAGTGTTGATCTGTTCATCAGATGAATGAATATATCCTATGAGATAATTGAAGGGACTGTCATTAGTGGGATAAATATAAGTGAAAATCCTATAATCATTGGAGGTTTGTCTATGATCTGGCTTAATTTTCTTCTTATCCGCATAGTTAGAAAAGGGCTCTTTAAAGATACTCATTTTCTCATTTGGACCTTATCCTGATTCAGGAGGAGAATCTACAACGATTTTTCCCTCTTCAATGAGGTCTTATATGTAATGACATAGTCTTAAACATCTATCTATTTTGTGCCATTTAACACAGTGGAAGTCACAATACTCATGTTCCTTGAACCAAATGGTTTTTGGAGAAATTTCTTGGTATGGTATCATCATGATTGGATATTCCACCATGTTTACATTATCTAACTATTTAAGTATGGTAGATATGGATTTTGTTAATGGTGTGAACTCATGTTTGTTAGGTGCCTTGGGACAGGGTCCTTGTGAAATCTTTAAAAGTGCACCTGTCTTCACATATTGGACTCTTTTGGAGTCTGTAATGCCATCTCCAATGAGATGTTTATTTTTATTGAAAAACTTTGGTTTATCTATAGATTTCACTTCATATTTTAATTTGACAACTGGTTTAAGTGTTACCCTCACAATGAGGGCCTTCTCGATTTTACTTCCCTTCTCTATCACTTTTTTGAAGTTTGAGCCACAATGCATTTACAAATGGAAGGCTATCTCCGGGTTTAAGTTAGGCACAAATATGCTCACCAATTTTTTTTCTTGCAAGGTACAAGGGAAGATACTTTCAAATCCTCACCATCAATATAGAAAGATCACAAATGTCTTGTTAGGAGTTTGTTTTGTATTGCATAGATTGTTCGTTGTGATATCATTTTCCATGTTATAGGAATAATGTCATACAAATTTTTCTGCTAACACTGGTCACATTGTAATGGAGCCCTTGGGTATGCCATAGAACCATTCCAATCCTAGTGCTCCTAGGCTATGAGGGAAGAGTCACATTAAGAAGTTATCAATGTATGTGACCTCTTGGAAAGCCATATAAAAGTCTTTTATGTGATCATGAGGATCACTCTTGCATTTATACTTATTAAATTTGGGAATGGTAAAGTGTTTTGGGAAGGGTTTCCGTAACATGTCCTTATTGAAGGGGTAAGGGCATAGTTATTCATATGAATATTTCCTATTATGTCCTATGTTTCCCTCCTATAGCGTAGTAAGCGTATCTTTCACTGATTACAATTCTTGTTTAATGATTTTTTCATTGGTGGGAGACATTGGTCTTTACACCTTAGCCACTTTAAAAGTCACATCACTATATGGAACAAAATGGAATTCATTAGATTTCGTCTTGATTTTGTCTTTGTATACATTCCTACTTGAAGAGCATAAGGTTGCTAATTTTTGGCTCAGTTTCAGGATTTTTTTTATAAAGGATCTCTTCTTCAAATAAAGGATCCTCTTCCTCATTGAACTTGGGAGGTGGTGAGGCTTTGCACTCAATCTTCACTTTGCATGTGAAGCCTTGTAATAAAGTCTGTCATGGATCACTAAGTGGCTTAGATGGGTCTCCCTTCAGCAGTGTTATAATGGTGACTAGAAGTAGAAGCATACCCTATGTCAAAAGGGTTATCCATGTCTAAGAGGGACCTTTTTTTCTTCTGTTTTATGGTCAATGCCCTTATTTTCCATTCTTCGTGCTCTTACGGAATCTTAGCCCCTAGTTCTAAGACTCTTGTGAGTACATGATCCCTGTTGTAAAAAAGGATTTTGTCAAAGCGGCCTAAGTATAATTGGTGTTGTTCTTCAGAAGAGTTAGAACTCCTCTCCTGCTATGATCGATTAATGGCTCTATGTGTCCTTGACTTGTGAAAATAAAGGTGCTAAGTTTATTTTTGCTAAATGGGAATGATTCAAAAGGATTCTCTCCTAAGTCATGATCGGTTGGTTTGAATGCCATCTTTGTGATTCTAGGAATCATTAGCCAATAGTTATATGAGGTTATGTCTAAATTTCCTCAAAGTTTATGTGAAACCTAGGCATATGTTTTTGTAAGTCACTCATTGTGATGTTGAAATAACCTAGTGTGTTATAGAAGTAACGTTATGCAGTTTTTTTTTATGATTTGAAGAACACTCATATGAACACTTAAATGTAGTGATCACTCAAATTGTTGTTTTTCCAAGTCTATACCCTAACTAGGATATACTAGTGAAAGGCTTAAAAGAGGATAGTGCCAATATTGTATCAATACGTAGGTCGAGTTAGAATTATAACAAGTCCTAAATATTAAATTGCAGTACTAATGACACACTCTCTCAATGAGGTATACTACAACTAGTCTGAATGCCAATGAATGCTAAGTATTTTCTGAAAATAGTATGTTGCAAGTATGTATAGCATAACAATGCATTGTCCTGACACATTTAACTGAGAAAGAAAGGTGTTAGTATCGAGATGATGTTATTTTGGTATATATAAGTCAATATTGACACCCTAAAAAAAGGCTTAGATAATGTCGGAACTGAAATGAAGTAAGAGTAAAAAAAGAAGATGGTAGTTATGTGAGCAAGTGTAATCGGAGCATATTAAAGGGACTTATATCAAGTTTTTAAGAAACTGAAAAAACCCAATGTAAGTACCAAAATTGTGTGATTAGGATGCAATCAAAAAACTATCAACCTAAGGAGAGATAAAAAAGATGAACTCAAATCACGATAGTGAAGACGATCTTGAAATCAAGATCAAAGACTTTATCAAAGATATGAAAATGTACCTACGCACACTTTAGACATTTAAAAACCCAACCAAAAACATGAATGGGCATAAACAGAACAAAATTTTAGAGAGTACTATCTCTGAGTAAAATGCGTGCAAGGTATGCTTATTTCTCACCCCGAAAAATGGGTGGTGAGAACACAAGGGTATAGATAAAAAAGGATGAAACTAAACTACGCAATTGCTTAGGAATAGTTTCACCTCATCCAAAGATGAGAATAAAACTGATGCTAAGTGGGATATAGTTTAATTCCATGATGAATGACACTTAGGTCAAACCTACGTGGGTTATTGGCCTTGTTTTGTGAAAAAAGTTTCAGACTCCAAGTGATTTGTCACTTCATGATGGCTTGATCGCGATAACAGACTAGCAAAATGGGCTCCAAGATAGAATGGCCTCCTTAATAGGTTCTCTCAACTAGGTGTTAGAATATTATCTAATGTGAGCATGATTTTCCCAAAGAGTCACAATGACTTATTTGGGATTATCTCAGACTTTACTGTACCCCCTTTCTGTTACAATGAGAAACTAGTGCATTCAGTTTGTACCATCACTGGAAGCCTAGGATATAGACAATATTTGACTCTAACTCACAATGTGTACTAGTCAAATGGGTAACCGTAAAGTGCTTCCTATTTCATCCATGAGGTTACTTAGTGGTGGATTACCTTAGGGTTCTCTGAAACCACCCCCATTGTTGTAGTTTAATGTGCATTATGCCAAAAGGTTTATGTTCCAATTGATCAGAGGATAGGGACATACCCTTTTCCAAAACTTGCAATATAGTGTGAAGTGAATTGGTGTGTTTTTTATCTTTCTTGAACTTAATGTGGTTTTAAGTAGCACATTGTTTAGTAACCTGTATGAAAGCACCTTGTATTAGGAGGCTTTATGTTTCATTTTGATGCCTTTTCTTTGACAAGTGTTGGGTATTATACACAGACGAGTTAGTAATTTTACATGAAAATAATAAGTGTCATTTCCGATTCTCAAGATCACCCTAAGATGTAAGAGAAGATCATAAATGATGTAAAATCCAAGAAATCAACAAATGGAAACACTTAATGCAAATGTGAAATATACCTTTTCTTAATTTAGACATTTTAACATATTCTCAAAGTAATAAAAGACACAAGAATCATTTATGATTCCCAAGATCGCCCCAAAATACGCGAGGGAAGAGCATACGTGAATTTATTCTTATAACTTAACACGCAAGGTTTATTCAATATCTAGTCTAGTATACCCATGCAAAAAAAAAAAATTGCAATGATGTTAGCACCTTAGGAAACAAATTTTTAGAAATCTGAAATTAGTATGCCAACTCAGACTGAAGCACCTACGCGTGGTTTAGGGCACGTGCAGATCGGTTAGGGAATTTGTTACGTGCCTCTATGTAATTCTAGATCTGCAAAGTGTACTTGTGCCACCCGAGAGATGTTTACACCAACATAAGTGTGCTTACACCAGGGTATATGCATGTGCCCAAGGGTATAAGCATGTGCACAAGGGTTTTGACATGTGCACCAGGGTATAGGCATGTGTGCACTCCTGGTATATTTTCTGAGACAGAGGGCCTATAATACATAAGGAACTTGTGCATGGGTGTAGGGTACCCATACACCTAGTCCAAATAATAGGTGGCAGAGTGTGTGTGCATTGATTTGGGTGTGTGCACTAGGATTTGGGCATGTGCGTCTTGTTTAAGGTACATGCGTGTAGTTTTGGGTTCCTAAACATATTTGCTAAAAAATGACAGTTTTGAAGACACCTACGCTGACAGAAAGGTGTGTGTGCCCCTGCTTGAAAAACCACCAAAAAACATGGAAAATGAAATTATAAAAGTGTCAGTAGGTTAGAAATTATCCATCAAATGTAGTTTCTAGTATAAAATTAACAAAGAAGCATGAAAATGAGGGTTAACTACTTAAAACTTGGCCAAAAAGTCCCAAGGTAAAATATTTAACACCATAAAAACATGTAAAAAATTAGAAACTGAAATACAAGCTTTTAAAAGACCCCATTAATGGGGGATGGACTAATTTTCCCACTAGGCGTGCCAAATTTGTTCAAAGAAAGGTTGCAAAATGATATGGAATGGGGTTAGAACAGTCAAGAAACCCCAAATATTTGTGCAAAACCTGATCAATGTGTACCATCGGTTAAGAAGTAAAAAAAGATTCCTACTTTGCATGCATTAATTTGAAGTAAACAAGAAAACTTAACAAATATATTTACCCTCTATTCTTGAAAGCTTAAATAAGTGAGCCTAATAAGGATCTAAGAAATCTAGTTTTTGCTTTAAGAGGATGTGATCTCACCATTACTGGATTTAAGGCTAATGGTTCTTCCTAATTTACTCTATGGTGTGTGGTGTGATGCAAATGATAAAGCAAATAGCTTAATAAGATGAAATAAAACTGCCAAGCCTAACAATAATACTATAGTTTATGTTAGAGGGAAGAAGTGTTCTTCTAAATGTGAGGGGGTTAGTGGGATATTTATATTTTTCCCATTTGGGAAAGTGGGGGAATTTTGGTGCATGTGGGACTAAATGACAAGCCAAAAAGTTAATTAGGGAGTCAAATTAAGCTCTGACTAGGTTTAAAAGAAGTTGATCAGGGTCATGACTATTTAAACTAGGTTAGGCTAGTTATTCCTATTTAGAGAGGAATTAGGGTTTTGAGAGGGCTTTGAGGGGTCTAATCAATCCAATGAAATGTATTGATAGTCTAGGAAGCTAGTAGAAGTAGTCTAGAAGAGGATAAGAAGATGATTTAGCCAAGAAGAGGCTTATATTATCATGTTTAATTGACTTATAAGAGGTTTATGAACAAAAGAGTGTTGTAAGAGGGGAGTTAGATCGGTCTAACTTATGGTATGCCATCAATTTCCAATAAGGATAATAATTAGTGCAATATCAGGAATAATAGTGCTTTTATCAAACTACAGGTGTCTACAGCCTTCATTACACTAATTCAGACTTCAAGGTTCATATAGACAATATCTAGTACTATGACCTCTTTTATGACAATTGTAGCACACTACACTCTTTTTTTTCTCAATCCTAATATCCCTCCAAGGATTATCATCTCTATCAAACATCCTAAACTCCTTGGACCTATGAACAAAACCATTATAAGTGAAACAATAACCATTAAATGATCTCTTATACCTTGAGGCATTAGGTTTCCTAATGGGACTTGTCTTCACATTATATTTGATGGAGTTTTATTTCTTTACTTCCTTGATGCTTAGTATTTCATCATCCCTACTTGAAATACTATTTTATTTCTTCATCTCATTTCCTTTGAAGTCATCATTGAATCTAAAACCTGCTCTATCACCTGCAAATCTCTATTTTCTAAGAAGATAATCAAGTTCCTTGTTTTTCTTAAATTTCTAAAAGGACTTATCCTTCTTAAAAACCTCTTACAGATATTCCCTTAGAAACTCTACATCCTTTTCAAATTTTGTGTATTTACTCTCTTTGTCTTGAAATTTTTTTACTAGAAACTTTACATTTTCTTCTATCATTATGACTATCTCATTTAGCTTGATTGTTTATGAACAATTATTCTCTTCTAGATCATGGATCTTATCTTCATATCCTTTGAATTGAGATCTCAACTTATTGTTCTTCTCTTCGGCATGCCTTAACTCAATTTGGATACACACTAATTAATCTTCAACATATTATTATTCTTCAAATTCATAATGTGTGGAGTCACAAAAAATTATATGACCATTACTCATAGAGTAACAACATTTTTTTTATAAACAATACCTCATCTCCAACATCTTCATTATTAGATTCAAATTCAATATATGAAACACCACTAATTTCCTCCAATAAGAAATCCTCTTGCTTTATGTAGAAAATTATTTTTCCCTTCTTCTCATAGTAAAACTTATTATAAGTTCTTCTTTTCTTTATTGTGCTTATGATTATTCTTATCATGATCATCTTTAATGTCATCATCACCTTCCTTTTCATGCCTATGTGGACACTTAATAGTAAAATGAAATACTTCAGCATAATTGAAACACTTAAATGGAATATTACATTTGTATTTTCCAAAGCCAAAATCAATCTCCTAGAAAGCATGGAAAAGAGTTCTTCATCATCAAACTCAGCAACATTTCCATCGTCCTTAGTTTTTTTCCCCTTGGAATTCATCTCATATTTGAAGGAAAAATCTTTCTTGAGATTTTTATCCCTCCAAATTATCATTTCATATGCAGTCAAGGTTCCATGTAAATCATCCATTTTCAAGAGAGTCAATTTCTTGGCCTCTTGAATAGTAGAAACTTTAAAATCAAATCTGCGAGCAAGATACCTCAAAATATTTTGAACTAAAACTTATTCCTTCATATCATCACCAAATCCTTTCATGGTGTTGACAAAATTGTCAAACCTAAGAAAATATGTAGCAATAGGCTCATCATCATTCATTTTTAGTCCTTCAAATTTATTTATGAATGTTTGAATCTTAACTATCCTTATCTTTGAGTTTCCTTGATATAGGACCTGAAGTTTTTCCCACATATATTTTTCTTGTTTTAAATGCATCATTTTCATAAGTTTAGGTTTAGCCAATCCAAATTTAATGCCATTCATAGCCTTGGAAGTTTTACTACAAGACTTCTTATTTGTAGCCATAATTAGAGTAGCAGGAGTAATACAACCATCCTCCACATATTTATAAATATCAAACCACAAGGACATGATGTGATTCCTCATCCTCGAACTCCGAATAAAATAGTTCACTCCATCAAAAAATGGTGCCTTACTAGAAGAATAACCAATCTTCTTAATCGCCATTTTTGTGCTTCAAGGATATCCTTTCAAGTGAAAAAACTTATCCAAAAGGACCTAATTTGATAACAATTGTTGGAATCATAATGGAATAAGAGGTGGGGTAAATAATTCCTGTAAAAACTTTAACCAATTATAATTTTCTTACTTAAATCATAAACTATTCATTAATGTGTGCTTAGCATTCAATCAACTCAGCATAACCATGAAAGAGACAGAAGAACACAAGATATAAGTGGGAAAAATTCAAAGGGAAGAAAACCCATTGAAAATTCTGATTATATTACTCAAATAAAAAGTATTTAGTGAAGCACTAACTTCACAAGGAGTACCAACCCCTAGTTTAGTAGATCACCAACCCTACAAGGAGTACAAACCCCTAGTTTAGTAAAGCACTAACTCCACAAGGAGGCTTCAACCCCCTAAGATGATTGAGAACCCACTCAACCACTTTATATGAATATACATGATGTAATTTTGTTGCTACAACTAATGTAGATCACAACATACACTCACACACATTGAAAACATCTTCAAACCCTCTCTTCTTCAACTCACTATATCTCACACTTTTATGACCTATTTTTTCTTAAAACGCTTGAAAACGTGATCTATAAATCTTCTTGGAATTTTTAACACTTACTTAAAACTGATATTATGCCTTTGTACCTATTTCAAACTCACACTTGGGTTGTAATTTTCCCATCTAACTTATCTCACTCAAATTTGAACCAAAACATGCACTTTATACCCTTCTCAGCTCAAAAACATAATAAAATTCAGTCCTATACTAATATATCAACAAAAAAAACTAAAACACATAACAATAAACTCATATACATTTATAAAATGGACCTGTGTAGGTTGTCTATGCTCAAACACAACAAGTAAGCCCCAAAATGGCTCAAAATCCCCTTGCGTGATTCACCAAAGACCTAAAAATTCATCACCATGATTAATCAAGTCTCTAAAATCCTCACTCATGTCAAATATTATATAAAAATATCATCCATGGCTATACATTAGCTTTCAGGAATCAACATTCTCATAACACTAACAAGAATTCCCATATCCTTCTCAAAACAATTGTTTCTAGGAACCAATCTTCACCTTTGGACCTCTAGATCACACCATAACACCTAAAATAGTCCATGTATCCAATGATTGGAAATTCTCTTAATTTTATATCACATCCATGATTGATATAACTAACGAAACATCTATCCATATAAAATAAACTTACTTTACTTTTCACCAAACTAAGCTACCCTGAAAAAAGTTTTAGAAAGTAAACTAGTTTGGAACATTGATGTCACTTTCAAGACCTATAAATTCCTTCACTAGGGAAAAAATTCATCTCTCTTCAATCTCCAATGGATAGAAAGAATCAACCAATCCAAAACATGTGTCTTCTACCTCCATCTTCTTTCCAAAGCAATCTTGTCCTAAAAACAGACAACCTTATTCTTCACAAACTAAGCTTGTTGACCTATAAAATCACATCATATGGAGACAAACCATACATAATTTTAAATAACTCTTAATCTATTTTCCAGAACACCTTACATTTCCTTCAAACTATAAGTGGAATGCCTTCAAACAGGTAAATCTCTGAAACTACTCAAAAGTTTCCTTTTGGTCTCAAGGACATTTCATGATAAATAGGGGACACTTTTCCCTTTAGGACCTAAAAAATTATCTGAAAAAAATCATTTACATCAAGTAAAATATCCATAATGAAAACAATGTCAATTTATTTCATACCTCATTTGGAGAACTTTGCCACAAAGTGAACTTATTCAAAAAAAATCTTGATTGAGTTGGGTCCACAAATCAGCACATGTTCTATCTTACCTTTATATAAATTTGGAGGAGTACGCTACTACCTATAATAATCATACTAGAAAAAAAAATCAATTCTAAGAACCTATTATGAATATCTTCTCCATCACTTTTGACCTAGTGTTTCAAACTCAAAAAAGTAGTTTACCTTCTTAACTTTCATTCATAAAAATATGACGATGAAATGACCTCATTATTTTTGTGAAATGATGTTATCTCAATTTAAAAACATCCCTAAAATCCACAATGTCCCATGAAAATCACACAATACATGGTGAACATCAAAAGTTATAATTCAAGCTGGAAATCACTCTTTCTTGCCCCTTATTTCACCTAAAACATCATAACTTGAAAAATAGTATTCATAATGACTTGAAATTTTTCTAAATCCTCTAGGAAACCCCTATTCACCATATCCATCATCAGGTTAGCTCAAATAGGTATCTATCTTAATATACCATCTCATTTGAATTATTAGTCCTTAGGGTTTTGCATGGGTTAAGTTAGGTCATAGTAGAAGAACCTCATACCTCATCATAAAACCTCTTCAAAATTACCTAAAACACCTGAGAAAACATGTATCACACCATTTTATTCTTCTATGATCTCATATGGATCTACAACTCATCTTCATGCTTCATTTGGCCTCCAAGCTCCTAGACTAGGTCTAGACAAGCACCTAAAACAAAGTCTTCAACCTGTACCTACATTCTGAGACTCATGTGAGTGTATCAAAACTATCCTAACATGATCTCAATGAATCTTACATTATTTTAAAGTCATAATGTAGCTCCATCCAATATTGACCATCACCTAGGCTAGTTAAGTCACTTGATTGGGCTTGTTAGACCAAGCCAATCTCACGGAATCCATTCATGCAATCATGAAACCACCTAAATATTCATGTCACCATAATTTCAAGAACTTTATAGCACTCCTCCATCATACTTGTTATCATTAATGGGATTTTACATCAATGACAAAACCTGTACTCAAAATTCCAACACAAACTAATGCATCAAGGTATGAAATATATTTTAATGGTTATTGTTACAATTGGAATGGTTTTGGGCATAGAGAAAAAGAGTGTAAAATGTAATTCAAATATTAATATTCATGGATTCAAGAAAGGAATTTCAATTCATATCAGAATAAGGTTGTGTGTTATAGCTATTATGAAAAGGGTCACATTTCCAGATACTATCATCATGAACCACCTAGATAGATTTGGAGAAATGAATCCCCAAGAGGTAAATATCCTATTATTTACTTAAATTGTAACAATGTTGGGAATATTGCAAGATATTTCAAATGGAAGAAGAATAAATATGATGGGAGGGCATATGTAAGGTCTGACCATTTTTAGAAATCAAAGAATAACCTAAAGAAACTTGCTCTAGTCATGATGATCCTACTGATCAAAGAATATTGTTTGTTGCTGAAGAACCTCAAGAAATCTTATCAACACAAGAATTCTACTAGTTAGATGATGGATATATGAAGACACGGGTACCAATGAGGTCATTAAATCTCATTTATATTTTTCTATATTCTCACATTTTTAGGATGTTTCTACTAAGATTCTTGGATATAGTTATCAATTTTTACCCCTTGGTAAAAATGGACATCTAGAGAAAATTGGACCTAGGCAGTTGATAGAGCTTCAAGTTTGAATATGGAGGTAAATAGGGAATTTTTGTTTTTTCGCGCACTTGCGGTGATCATTTGGTGGATTTTTTCTCTTCACGATTTTCATACTTAGCCAATTTGGGTAAAAAATGGAGAAAATTGGATAAAATTAGCTTTTGGGCATCTCACTTGTATTTTTCTAACTCCCTACCCAAGGAAAAATCCTAGGAGTTAGTGAAATTTGGGGAAAAATGAGAAAAGGGTCAAAAATTAGTGTAGTGTGTCTAATGCAGGTCCAGAATGTATAGAGGGAACAAGTTATTCAGGGTCTCAAGTTCCCTGCATCCCTGATTTCATCGATTTAGAAAGGATTTAGGAGGATATAGTATTTTATGAAGAAGTGGGCATCAGATGGAACAAATGCGAACGAAACAAAGTTCTTGTGAACACATTGTTCCCCACATCAGATTATTTTCCACAATGAGAAGTAGGGAAATTTTAGAGTCTCGTGGGCTCAACGAAGGATCTGGGATCAAAGGGCCTAGATGGAATGGGGTCATGGGGATGTAAGTTCCCCGTGGAGGCTTGGAAGTCATAATAAAAATCAGTGGGCTATATAATCTGGATGAAGGATGGTTTCAGAGCACAAGAGGTTATGGGGAACAGTGTTCCATGTGGAACATTTTTCCCTATTGAGAGTTGGAACCTACAAGGCGAGGTGGAGCCGATAAAAATGCAAGAGTTATAAGGGGAGCGATTTGTATGTGGGAAGTTCAGGTATTATGGGCACCAATAACCCCAAAGACCCTGTTCCTTCTTCCCCCAGGTTCCTCGCATTAAATTTATACCCGCAAAACAAGGAAAATAATAGAAATATAAAGAAAAAGGGGGAAATATAAACTAATTATAATGTGGACTGTGGCATGGGAAAATTAACTAAGGTCGAGACTTATCAAAATGGGCTCCATGATACCCTAAAACCCACATCTTTATAAAATTTTCCCATATGCACCAAATCTAACAAAATTATGCTTGTTGGATTTATTTTATTAATCTCCACACTCAAGAATCAATGAAATAATGGGGTTAGGGGAGTAGGTAGGAGAAAAGGACCAAAAACATCCCAGGTTCAAATACACACTTCTAGATTGGAAAAAGGTATTAAATGAAGGCATAGACGCATTTTTATCCTTCTACAAGAAAGAGTACATGGGGGATGGCTTTTCAAAGGTGACCATATGATTTTTAAATCAGTTAATGAGGGTTTTTGGTAGTTGAGAGAATCTTTTTGGCTCTCTCCCTCTCTCTCATTCATTTTTCAATATGTTGTAAAAGAGGGCTCATTTGTAGAGAGTTGGTCAATTTTCTTAATGTTTCTCTCTTATTCTTCTCTACAAGGTAGATATGGAGCTTTAATTATAATATTCTAAGATTTGTAATGGGGATCTTTCCTCTATATCTCAATGTAATGGCTTGTGCATTTTAACGGAGCAATAAAATTTTAGTTGTGTGATTCTTTTGCTATCCTGGATGTGTTTATTGTTTTCTCTTGCCTCTCCTCTACATTTGGAGTTATTATGTATATTTTATATCTCTAATTGCATTTATTAGATGTTTTTTTGTTTAATGGAAGTGGAATATTGTATGTATTTTGGTCTATGATGTTTGTCCATCCTCTCCATTCTCATCTTTTTCAAATTTTCAGGCATTATGAACTATTCAACACCCCATTTTTTCTACTGTTATCACTTCTGTAGTGTAGGATTTCCATTATTTCATGCATTTTCCTCTCCCTATCTCCTTGGAATTGATATATTAGGATTAGATAGTTACATTTATTTCCTTAGGATTAGTTTAGTGCTAGGATTAGTTAGAAGAACCAACCTTCTCTAGAGGGCCATATCAAGTCTATAAGTCCCAAAACTTGAGAGATGGTCCCATGTAACCTAGTTATACTTATATCTCATGCACACACACACACACACATGATAAATTGGGTTGTGTTATAATTTGGTGATAAAAATTTTGGAATGCCTAGTGGGACAATATAGAAGTCATCATTTTGAGTAGGTGTGTATCCTGGTTTAATTTTTATTTCATCAATTTTGTTGTGCTCTTGATGAAATCTTAGTCTTTAGAGGCACATTCCAAGCACAACTAGTGACTCCATTGGTCCAAAAAAACCCATTTTTGGAGTTACAAACATTTCTTTTATCCCATTTCCATGCATTTTTCTTCCCATATCTTTTTTTTTTCTTCCATTCATGAAGTTGTGCAATCATGACTTCATTTCCATCATAGGATTCCCATTTGTAGTAGAATCAGAATAATTCAAATTCATCTCCAGATTATTACAATCCACCTCTAGATCATTTTTATGATAAAAATAAGTAGTATACATATTACCAAGTTATGGAGCTATTCAAGAGCAGGGCTATGAAAATTTATGAGGCCATCCTACACCTAGAGATGCAGAGTTGTAAATGAACGTTTAGAGAATGGAGGAAAGTATGGTGTAGACAAGGGTTGCATCTGAATTGAAATCCTTCAGGATTGGTTTCAGGGTCCCTTGTCTATGGGTTTTCCAAATTCCAAGACATTACATCCCTCAACAGAAGATGGAATTCATGGTTGAAATGCTACCCCAAATTTCAAACTGGATTAAGGAGATAGAGGCTTATGAGTCTAATTCTATTCAATCCTATTAATGGGAAACCCTTGCATTTCCATCTTATAGTCCTATTCAAATTCTATAACATATGCCATCTTAACCTGAACCTCACTTCCCGAGATTCTTACCTAATTCTATCATTTTGGATTCCACTTCTTCCTTTCCATCCCACCTTCAATATTATTCCTTTTTCTCTTGTAAAATTCCTTCCCATAAAAAAAATTTAAACCTTCCCTTCCACCATAAACATTTCAAAAATCAATTGAATCCTAGACCACCCCTCCTCTTGTATTCCAAAACCAATTTTGGGAAGAAGTGAATAAAAAATCATTCAAGGAGGGAATAAAACTGAGGAGCCTAGCTAAGAAGAATTAACAAAAAAATTGAGGAATTGGGCTACCAAGTTCAATATTACTCAAATGTCATTGATGACTAAGCCTTCAGTTGGTATTCAGATTCAATAACAAGTGGTGAAGGATGATTTTGAAAATGAACAAGATAAATAACAAAAAGAATATGATGATAAATCCTTGTGTTATGAGTGCAATGTTTACATTGACACTATATTCTTAAAGGTTTTTGATCCATCACTAGTTGCAAAATTAGTTGAAGGGGAAGAATTGGCTCCAAATCCAAAATAAAAGGAGCATATGGAGAGAAAAAAATCAGTTTAAGAGAGCCTACAAGAAGAATATATCATAAAAAGCTTCTTACTTTCTTGTGTTAATGAAAATTTAGATTTCCTTCTTCCTTCATCTTTATTTGAAAATGATTTGATTGACAAATCCATCATGGAGGAAATCTTGCAAGATATTTCTACCCATAACTGTCCTCAAGAGAATAAAATGGAAGATTTGTCTTTCAAATTTCATGTTGGATGAGGAAAATAGATAATAAAAATAGTTTCATATTCAAGTGGAGGAGGAGGAACTCCTAAGTGATCCATAAGTTTCAATCATTTTCAGTGATTCACCAAGGACTTCATCAAACGATGCAATCAATCTTAGAGAGTTTCACGTTGTTGAAGAGAAAGGAAAAAAGGATGACATGACTCTAATATCAATCATCAAAGTAGAGGATTAGCTATTTGTAGATGAGAAAAAAGGTCAAAATCAGCTCACAAATAGTCACCTTTTTCAGGAAAGTCTATAGAAAGACTTCATCATTAAAGTTGGACTTCATTGAAATGGCTAGCTTTAGTAGATTGGGCATTTCCTAATCAAGTACTTATCTTCATTGGAGTCAATAAAAGAGTTTCCACAGTGAACAGGTTGAGGAGGAGGACGTGGGTTTAAATAGGGATGGGAAGGAAAAAGATAGCAGACATATACCACTAGGAGAGAAGACAGATGCTCAGGATCTATTTTCAAGGGAGAAAGGTATGTACAAGGATTTACCTGTGGGTGGGAGTCATGTGGAAAATGGTTCCCCTAAATCGTATGTGAATATATTGAACTCTGATAAGGAAAAAATATTAGGAATCATTCCTCAGCTTAAATAGAATGAAACAAGAAAGTTCTTAGATATTCCTGATATCATTATAGATCAGAACCTGAGAAAAATTGAGAATGCCTTGATAGGTAAACTGGTAGGTGGAAGGCCTAACATTGAATCCATTAGATTTTGGTCTATTTTGAAATGGAAACCCAAGGGGCATATGGATGTCACATCTTTACCAAATGGTTTCTTCCTGTTCAATTTCAAAAAATTCAAATACCCTCAGAGGATCCTTAATTACGGACCTTTGTTCCTCAAGGAACTTGGAATATTTTTGAGGAAATGGACTCCCATGTTCAACGCTGATAGAGAGAATATTAACTAGTTCCCTTTCTAGGTGAGAATTCGAGGTCTACCCTTGGAAATTTTGGATGTGTATATTATTAAAGGAGTTATAAACACTCTTGGTACCTTTGTTGCTATGGATAATGCAACGCTTACTAAATCAAGAGCGGTTTGTGAAAGATTTTGTATTTATTCTTTGATGGGATCATCTTTACCTAAATCCATCTCTCTAGGAACAAAAAATAGAGTTTGAAAACTACCCTCGAAGATGTGAGAAATGTAAGGGATGGGGGCATGTAAAGCAACAATGCAAGTTGACGATCTCAAAGGTGTATCGGGAGAAGCATACCAAGGATATGGATAAAGGTAAGGAAACTACTCATGTGGTTACAAACAATCCCAAGAACTTTAATCCAAATAAAGGAATTAAAATTATGGAGAATAATGGAGACAAATCTAACTTGAATCAAGCCCAGGCTCTCAAGATAATAGATGATGAGGGCTTTATGGAAGTAAGGAATAATAATATCCAATGGAAAGCTTTATTTGAACCCCGGTTTCAGAAGGCAAAGCTCCATGTTCAAGCTGAAAAAAGTTTTATCCTCAAAGAAATTGGATAATCTTCTTAAGGAAGTTTCCAAGGAACATATACCGCCAAAAAATATGGATGGAAGAAGCCTCAATGAATAAATTTTCTTAACCCTTTTGACAATATATTGGAAAGTGTATACATTGATATGACAACCAGAAATGAATTTTAGTAGAAATTTAACAATCTTCATAACGTTATCTAGGAATTTTTCTCTACTTAAAAACATTTTCTCTTTGAATTGATTAAAATTAGAGAAGGGGCGCCCCAAAAAAAATGAAAATGAGACATTTATGAAAAATCCTTCCATCAAAGGGGAGGCATCCAAGGTGATACCAAAAGAGAAAAAAATTGGTTCTGGGTGACCCTCCAAGTAGGTTACAAGGAAGAAATAGAGTCAACAATATATTGATGATGGAACCCAATCTAAAATCTATCTTAGGAGCTTTAGAAGAACAAATAACCTAGTGGTTAAATGAATATTCTATCATGGAATGTTAGGGGGTTGAATATCCCTGTTAAATGAAGGCTAATAAAATATTTGGAGGCCTCATACAATTTTAAAATTTTAGCTTTGTAGGAAACCAAGATGAAGGAAGGACCTTTCTTGGAAGCTAATTGCAGGTATTGCAAAAAATTTACTGGTTTTGCTATTAGTTCGATTGGAATTGCTAGAGGAATGGCAGTTATATGGAATGAGGAAAAACTCAAAGGTATGAAGCTTCTTAGTAGAAATAATCATATGGATATGTTATTTCAAGATAAGAAGTCCAAATAATTTTGAATCTTATCTAATATTTACGCCCCTAATAAAAGGACGAAAGGAAAAATATCTATGTAATTTTTTCTAAATTTCAAAATATTATTAAAGGGATTTAATGGGTGATTCTGAGCGATTTCAACACCCCTTTGAGTCCTAGGGAAAATAAGGGGGATAATATTGATTTAACTGAGATCATGGAAGACCTTAAAGATTTCATTTCTCTCAATAATCTCATGGATATTGAGCTACGTGGTAGTATATTTTCTTGGTCTAATAGAATAAAAGGAGATCAGTTGATTCAAGTAAAACTTGATAGATATTTGACTTCATGGGGTTGGTTGAATAAAGAATCTAGTCTCTTCTATCTTCCCTGCATTAGGTCTAACCACAACCCAATCCTCTTTCAGATCAAGGAAAAAGAGAGGAGAAGGATCCCTTTCAGATTTGACAAGATGTGGCTTCAAGATGAGGAAATTTTTGATTTAGTTAAAGGTTAGTGGAATGTGAAAATCAAAGGAACAACGTTGTTTAGGATTGCTAAAAAGCTAGCTCATGTGAAGAAAAATCTTAAAGGATCGAATAAAAGAAGTTTTGGTAATATTTTTGAGAAAAATAAGTCTCTAGCTAATGAGATATCATCCCTCAAAGGTCATATGGAATATTTTGATGAAGAAAATCTTCTGCTTGAACAACAAAAAGAGAAGGAATTATTAGTTGACTATCATAATGTTCTTTTGAAGGAGGAAAGTTTTTGGAAATAGAAATATATGGTTCAATGGCTCAAAGAAGGTGAAAAGAAGATGAAGTTATTTCATATCTCAAATTTAAAAATAAGTAGCTATAATATAATTCTCTGTATCAAGGGTGAAGAGGGAGCGTTGATAAATGACATTAAGGAAATCCAACAAGTTGCTAGTTATTTCTTTAGTAGGCTTTTGTCTTCAACTAGCTCCAAGGAAGAACACTTCCTAGACTATATTCCTCTTTTGATTAATGAATATGAAAATAACATGATTACTAAAATCCCTTAAATGAAATAAATTTAATTTATGCTGAAATCTCTAAATCTAGAAAAATCTCAGGGACCAAATGGGTTTCCGTATCTCTTTTTTCAAATTTTCTAGGAGATTGTTAAGGAAGATACTTGCAATGTTATTCAAGAATTATTTAAGAATAAAAAGATGATTCAAGAGTTAAACAAAAAATTTATATCCTTAATCCCTAAGAATCATGATCCTATGGATTTCAAGAATTTTAGACCTATTAGCCTATATAATTGTGTTTATAAAATGTGTTCCAAAATCATAGCTTTAAGAATTCAGTGCATATTACCTTCTATTATCTCTTACTAGTATGAATGTTTTGTTATGGGAAGACAAATATAGGATGGTATAGTCACTATTCAAGAGATCCTTCATAAAGTTAAGTGGAATAAAAAGGAATCCATGTTTATTAAACTTGATATGGAGAAAGCCTATGATAGGGTCTCTTGGTCTTTCCTTATGAAGGTTCTAACTAGGTTTGGTTTTGGTGAAGACTTCAGGTTAATGATTCTTTCATGTATTTCCAGAGCTAAGTTCTCGGTCTTGATTAATAGGACCCCTTGTGATTTTTTTAACAGTACCTGTGGATTAAGATAACGTGACCCTATTTCTCCATTTCTTTTAATAATCATAGCCGATACCCTCAGTAGAGCTCTTAATAAGGCTTCCTTGGAAGGGAGAATCAAATGTATATCTCCTGTTGTTAACTATAATAGTGTTTCTCACCAACATTTCATGGATGATACTATGTTGGTGGGTGAGGCATCTATCCCGGAGGTTGTCAAATTCAAACAAATAATGGTCAATTATAAAAAGGCTTTGGACAAATCGATCAATTATGGGAAAAGTCTGGTTTACTTTATTAACACTCTGGAAAGAAGATGTAATAAAATAACTAGAATTCTTGGTTGTGTGACTAAAACCTTCTCAACCAGGTATCTAGGTATGCTTATTGGAGTGGAAAAACCTAAGAATGTTGAATGGAATTTCTTGATTGATAGATTTCTAAAGAAAATTGAAGGCTAGAAAGGTTCTATGTTATCCCAAGATGGTAAGGTAGTCCTCCTCAAATGCCCAATTCAAAATTTTCCTATTTATTCGATGTCTATCTATAGGTTACCCTCCTTAATTGATAGTAAGTTGGAAAATATTCAAAAAATATTTCTATGGAGTGGCTCAGAACTAAAAGATAGAATTCCTCTTATCGCATGGGAAAAGTTTTACTCCCCAAAAAAACTTTGAGGTATAGGTAACAAAGAATGGAACAATCTAAAAATATTTGGAGGTTGGTCAAGGAAGATAGTAATTGGACATCTATTATATTAGGGAAAAATATTGGCCAACTCTATTAGCCAATGAATGGAGCTTCTACATCCATGATTCAAATGGTTCTTCTTCTTTCTAGAAATCGATAAACTGGGAAAAACACGTTGTCTCTGAGGGTAGTAAATGGATGGTTGACAATGGGAGAATGATTAATTTTTGGGAGGATAAATGGTTAAGTGACCTTCATCTTAAGATCATTTACCCCACAGTCTATAGAGATTCTCTATCCAAATATGGGATTAAGGTCAGAGATTATTTCAACTTTAATGAGCCCCTTGGCCAATAGAAAACTATAGAACTAGATGGTTCTAACAACAATGAGATTTCCTAGATTAATAGAAAATTAAGAGGCACTATTGTTAATAAGGAGAGTTTAGAAGATGACAATATTTACTGGTGAAAGGAGGACAGTGGAATATTCTCAGTTCAAAGTGCCTATAATTCTTTCTTTTATGATGTTGGGGAAACTAAAAAACTTTAATTGGGGAAGTGTTTGGGTCAAAGAGTTAATTCCCAAGATTAATATGTTCTGGTGGCTGGTTATCCATGATAAGATTCTAACTATCAGTAACCTAAACACAAGAAATTTCCATATGCTTAACAAGTGTGTTCTATGTGAAAGTGAGTGTGAAGACTCCTCACACCTTTTTCTCAATTGTTCCTATCTGGTCTTGGTTAGAAAGACTATTCTTAATATTTTTGAAATGAATCAGTTTTTCCTAGATTCTATTAAATAGATGTGGTCTCAATGGTCTAGTCCCTTTAAGAGCCAAGGATTAAAATATTTGTGGACCTTTTCTATTATGCATTTAGCATGGGATATTTGGAAGGTAAGAAGGAATCATTCAAGAAAGTTAGAGCCCATTTTTGTTAATACTATCGAGGAAAATTTCTCTAATCTAGACCCCCAAAAGAAGACTATCCTTCAGAATGAAGCCATATTTCCTTAAATTGGGGTTTGGGATCCTCATCAACTATTACTCCTACTCTTAACCCTAGACTCAAAGGTTGGTTAAAACCTAGTAAGGAGTTTATTAAGTTAAACTTTGATGGAAATTACAAAGGAAACCTTGGTAGAGGTGGCTACGGCGGGGTGTTCCGTGATTCTGAAGGAGGATTTATTCTTGGGACCATCACAATCTTGGAACTCAAACAAACCATGTTTCTAAAGTAGTGGAGGTTTTTTGGGGGGTTTCAATAGCTCTCCAATATAATTTTATTAAATTAGAGGTGGAAGGAGACTCTATCAATATAATTAACAACATTATCGGGAAAGGATCTACATCAATTTCCATCCAAAAATCTATAGAGTATAAAGGAAATGTAATTTTTTTTGAAATTATTACCTTCAAACATGTTTATAGGGAGTATAAATTTTTTGCGGATTGTTTTTCTAACATGGGGATTAATTTTGATGAGTTGACACTTATCAATGAAGTTGAAGCTCTTGATTCCAAGGTGCGAGCACACTTACACAATGACTTAAATGGAAATGTCATCAAATAATGTCAGTTCATGGTGTTTCAAATTAATCATGTTCATATGACGTAGGAATAATGGGAATTTATTTCTGAATGATACGAAGATATGGGAGAGTATCTGCTCATGTTTCTTGAAATATTTTGTTTCCTTACATTCCTAGAGAAGTAATATTTTTGGGCATGTGTGTAATCCTGTAGCTACCCGGTATTCTACCTCTTTTGTGAATGGTTTATTATGTGACCAAATGGGAGGATATCTAGTTAGAAATAAACCTAAAAATCTTGAAGGGGTGATGCCTGAAGCCATGGCTATGTTTGAGAGTAAGGTTTTTTTCCCTTCCTCAAAAATTTTGAGGCCATTTTGAAAATCTTAGTAAATATTTTTCTAGTTCTTGGAAGACTACAAAAAATGAGTGATTGTTAAAATGAAAGGGATTAACATTTATATTTCTATTGATTCGGTCACTAAAGTGATGGGTTTTCATTTTTTTGGGAGGGAGGTATATAAACCCAAAATATAATCCTCCAACGAGCTAAACTTGTTTCTAAAATGTAATGAAAATCTCACTTCCCACTTTGCTGGTTATCTTCGTCTATGTTTACCTAAACCGTTTGATGATGTGGCTCTCACCCTTATCCAATTTCTCACTCTTGAGGTTTGTCACAAATGCATTTACGCCTATCACTTTCCTATGCTTAATCATTTCAGACATTACCATACTTTTATATTCCCCTACTTTATTTTTTGCTCCCTGAACGCTTCTATCTCTCAGTTTAAAAGTATAAGGGTCTCTATCCCACTCCACCAGGGATTTATTCTCACTCTTGTCAAAAGGGTTGTTATGTATATTAACAATTCTGGTTCCCTAACTAAATCCCTAGAAGCTTATGTGGTTGGGGTCGACTTGGAATCAGAGGAAGAATACTTGAGTGAAGATTTTGATTCTTAGGAAGGTGACTCAGAGGAGGATAAATATGGTATTGAAATCATGGTGGCCCAGAATCTTAGGGAGATGAAATCCAAGTAGGTTCCTAGTGTTTCTTTGAATAAAAAAGGGGAATCTAGTAAACAAGATTCTTAGGCTCCTGTCAATGTGTAATTGGGACAACAGTTTGAGGCTATAGGGCATGTTAGACCTATGAAAGGGGAGAACCATCTGGCAAAGATGACGGTAGACATTGAATAAATTAAGGGAGATATGAGACTCACTAAGAGCTCTGTGCATTTTTAGTTCAATGATTGGCATAAGATGAAAAATCAGGTTGAGGAAGTTGTTAAAAATGGGAATGAAAAAGGGATCAAAGTTCTAAAATCCAACTATGGTTTCATAACCAATGAGTTGGACCATTTTTGTGCTATTATTCATAACTACATAGAGTGGAGTGTTGTCACAGTTAAATCATCTTTGTGACATCTTCAGACTCTGCATAAAATTTCTAATTCTTATAGTGATATGGATAGTTAGGGAGGGAAAAGAAAGATGACTCTCAAAGGTCTCGAATTAGTGTCTTTGGCTAGAAACATATATGCTCTGGCTAAGGAATGGGAAAAGGTATTAGAGGGTGATGCAAACTAGAATTCAGTGACAAAAACCCAATAAAACCCTATGCATGCTGGTACATCACTCAACATAGACTAAAAACTCACCCAAAGCATGTAATGGTACCATGTCCTTCTTTAGGGTTGTTATAGTAGGATATTATCATGATAAAGACTTAACATATATAGTTCTATTGCTAACACATCACTCTATAGAGCATACCAGATCTATATCCAAGGAAAAAAAGAACTAAGTAATAACCATGATGAGATCAAAAGAATACTAGATTCAGATACTCATAGAACTAATACTTAGATTTAGTCAATATCCTCCATTATATTCAATGCATTAAGTTTCAGAAGATTCATTACAATATCAAAATTATGTGCGTAACAACATAACACTATATGTCTTGATCTCATCACCTCTCCGTCACGATATCCTCTAGAGAGGTGAGCAATGGGAAGGATGGACAGATGCATCACATGCCCAAGGATAGATTTCACACAGAAAATGTCCCAAAACTCCACGAACACAGCTCCAAACCTGCAATGAACATTCAAACATGCACAAATACCTGCAATGAAGAGAGGCAAGAAGAGGACAAGCAAAAACGAGGAAGGATGGATAGATGCATCACAAAACACGTTTTGTTGCTCCAGAAGTTTGCACAGAACATCATTCCATTAATAAGAGGCAAAAACGCCATTACAGAGCAAGGGAGGAGGTTCGAACTCCATTTTTCAACCCTAGAGAAGAAAAGAAGGGAGAGCAGAGCAGAAAGAATGAACAACCTCTTTTTTTTTTTAAAATGAGCCAAATCTGGCTTTTACATTGCATGGGTTGAGCCCAGGGGACAGAAAACGTGGGAAAACGTGTAAGCCCATTCCTCATTGAATGCCAACACATTAAAATGGCATAGGATACCTTACCAACCCATACCCTACCATCTTTGACCGATTTGGAGGAGAATGCGACCCATTCTGCATTAATTTGGCCGCTGAAATGTCACTTCTGGCCGTGTACATGTGTCAGAGCCGTTTCTCAATTTTCTCTCTTTAGACTGCACCAAAACTCAAGGTTGATCCCAGAATCATGTAGATAATTTCATAAGCTTTCCGTTGATATAAAGAACGTGGAAATCCGAGCTCTGGATCAAAAGATATGGCGATCTGAAGATTTAGGGCACGGAGCAGACCAAAACGGATTTTGAAATATTTCCCGCGCTCTGCCACTTGGATGACACGTGGCAGGATCTGATTGGACGAGAAATTCTCTCTCCTCCACCTTTCGGCGGGCTTTCTTTTGAATTTTCCTCGTGGGCCTTGAAATGAAACACGTGGCACGATCCTATTGGTTCGGCTCGGTGCTCGAAAACTCGCCCCTTTGACTTTTTGACTTTTCTCTTGTGACACGTGGCGCGATCTGATTGGTCGTCGGGTCTGCCAGCTCTTTCGCGCCCTTCGCATTTTTTTGTCCTGGATGTCCCAGTTGCTTAGTGCTCTTTGTGCTGATTTTGGGTGAACCGGCCGGTTCGCGTCCATTTGTCCCACTTGTCCCAATTGCTTTTGGACTGCTTGTTCCCATTTCACCCGGTTCGGCCGGTTCACGTCCAGATGTCCCGGATGTCCCATTGTGTTTCAGACTGACTTGACCTTTTTCACCCGGTTCGGCCGGTTCGTGCCTTTTTGTCCCAAATGTCCCGACTGCCCCTAGGACTAGGACTTAGTCATTTTTATGATTTTTTCCTGGATCAACCTACTTGCCTTCTGCAACCTTTTTTCACATTTTCTCAGAGCTTGCTCCTTCCTTCTTCAGCCTGGGGAGTTAGAAAAATTCCTGAAGGGACCCTAGAAACCTGATGTTTGCTCTGAATCAACCAATGTGCCTAGACTTGAATATTCTGATGCATGTTATCAAAATTACCCAGGGGGGTGAAATTTTGACAACAGTTTGGCGACTCAGTGGGGTTATCTGCTTGCTAGATGAAAAGACCAGTAGCCTGAAGCAATCCATTGGGCATGGAGTCATAAGCAAGCCTGAAAGCTGATCTGAACTTTGAAAATCTCCCCTCTGAGCCACTTGGAAACCACCAGGCATGGAGTTGTTCTCACCAAAACCACTGAAATGAACTGTGCAAGAGTAGGACCAGCAACACCAAAACTATGTACAAAACTGAAAATTATACATGTCCCAAATGGAACATGCAGAGTGTGCAGGAGCACTTCTTCTACCGAAAGCAAATCTACCTACTCTACTCTAGCTGGAAGCAAAGGCAAGCTAAACAAACCCTGCAACTGGTTGTGAGAAATAGCTTCCTTTCTTCAAAATTGGCAGCCATGCCATTGATTTGGTACTGATCATGGCTGTTTGGATGGATGGAAAATCAACAAGAAGCTGGTCTTCTATCCAAATCATCAAGGTATCAACTGAAAAATCCAATACCTCTTTTAGTTGCTCTGCATTTGGATTAAAGAGGTATGGCAGCTGATCCTTGGTACTTTGTAGCTCATCCTCATGCTCAGAAGCAAGCATGACTAGTTGTGGCTTCTCCTTTGGCTCCAATGAAGCCAAATACCTGATTGGGCAAGGTCTGATCCGTTTGATATGCCCATAGCTCTGATTTTCAACTCCAAGAATGGAGTCTTCTTGTAGACCCTCTTGAATGGATGGTGTGGAAGAAGTGGTGGGATTCTTCTGTCCTTTCTCTTCCTCCAATGAAGAACATGGAAGATAAAAATCTTCCAATCTTGATCCCAAAGAGCTGCTGTAAGATGCAGGGTACTCTAAATGAAAGCTCTCCTTCATGGCAGCAGGCTCTTGTGTTTGGAATGTGGGTGATGAAAGAGAGAAAGGTGAAAGCTCAACTGGTTCTCATCCATCAAAACAGTCCTCCAAATCTGACAGGTAAACTGCCTCATTGCTGTCCTGCTGCTCATTTTCAACTTCCTCCATGGTGTCCTCTTGATCTGCAATTTGACCACCATGGTTTCCTTCACTCTCCAATATTGAGTTTGAGAGATCAAACTCCTTTTCAGTGCTTGAACTTGAGAGAGATGAAGTGGAAAGAAGAACTGAAGGTTCTCCTGTAGCCTGCTTTGTGCTCAAAGCCCTTGGATTTGCACTTTTCTCCTCCACAGCTAGAATGTGCTCCTCTTCTTTTGGATTTGGAGCAGCTTCCTCTCCCTCCAATCTTTGAAGGAAATATTTCTCTTGATTGAACTCTTCCTCCAGCATGAAGTTTGTCAAGTCAAACTCTTCAATCTGCTGCTCTAGAGGACAAGTTGGGACTGCAAGATCTTCCTCTTCTGCTGCGAAAAAATCAGTCCTGACCACCATTTGTTCGCCAACCCTAGCCTCTTCTGTAGGCTTAACCATCAAGGGGATCTTTGTCATCCCAAACTTGGCAGCCCAAACCTTCAATTCATCTGTTATTTCTTTTCTGTTGGGCTCCTCTTCTTGCTGTCCTTGATGACTGATTTTTGCAAGTTCTTCTTCCCCATATGAAATTGGGAATGCAAGAGGAGGAATGGGTTGAAACTCAACCGATTTTACACTTTTTTGTGGTGGTGGAGGCAGTGAAACCTCTTGTTTCTTTGGAGGAGGGGGTATTTCTGTTAGCTCTTGTGGAGGGGATGACTGTTTGGAAGGGAAAAGGAAAGAAGAATTGAGATGAGGTGGAAGACTGGGGGGTGGAGAAATGGATTCAACACTTGGGACAACAGATGGAGGGTTTGAAACTTGACACTGCTGAAATGAAACAGATTGGGAAAGAGGAAAAGGAAAGGCATGAGATGGTGTGCTTACCCGTTGACAAGGTTGCTGAATACTTCTCTCATACACCTCTATTTCTTCAATCCACTTTGCAAGAAAAGGCAGCGTTGTAATCATGAAGTCAAGCTTCTCCTGAGGGCTGTAATGCCTTGGAAAAGGTCCCACCCATGGACAGGGTGCTCCATAACCGATTCCAAAAGCTTTCATCTGTGCCTGAGCCCTGGACTGCACTATGTTTACCTCCATCTTTTGGATTTTCTCCAACAGACCAGCATCTTGCATCTGATTGTCTTCATTATATGCATACTCTTGCTCTTGGAAAGCTCCATAGCCAAACTGAATTTGGCACCACTGTTCATAGGAATATGCATGCTGATCTGGAGGATTTGTAAAACCTGTTGGAGGTGGAATATACTGCTGTTGTTGATATGAAATCCATGATGGAAATGAAGTCATGATTGCACAACTTCAAAGAATGAGGAAGAATGAAAGAGATGAATGGAAAATGAATGAAAATGAATGGAAAGGAAGGTCTGCAACTTCAGAGATGGTTGTTGACCAGATGGAGTCGCCAGATGTGTTTGCAAGTGCCTCCAAAGGCTGAAATCTTCACAGGAACACATCAACCTGCAAAAGATGAAGTGAAAGACCTCTAAGGTCCCACTGGGTGTGCTAGAACTGTTGTTGCAAGATCACAGCACCCCTGGATGTAGATCAGGCTTCTAGGTTGATCACTCTAGCATCCAGTGTGATTGCACAACATGGAAATCTCTCTCCAAGTGTCGGGACTTGTGAAACTGAGAGAGGAATCTCTAGATTAGAGGCTGGTTCCTCAAACTCCTCTAATTTAGATCTATATTTTGCAAAACTACAGAGGTTCAGATCCTAATCCTATTCTAAATTGCAAGAGGGTAGGGATAGAAATGTAAAAATTGAAACTAACTGAAGATGGTGATGCACCAAAAGGAGTGGTGAAACATTTCTGTCATGAAAATAGACACAAACCAGAGATTTGTAACATACAGATGCATCATAGGCACAAGGCTAGATTTCACACAGATAATGTCCCAAAACTCCATGAACACAGCTCCAAATCTGAAATGAACATTCAAACATGCACAGATACCTGCAATGACAGAGAGGCACTGAAGAGAACAAGCATTCACGAGGAAGCTTGGACATTATGCATTTCAAAACACGTTTTGTTGCTCCAGAAGTTTACTGCATTACATCATTCCATTAGTAAAAGGTAAAAAATGCCATTAAAGAGCATTTTGGAGGAGGTTCTGAACTCCATTGCATCAACCACCTACTGAGAGGTGAAAGAAGGGAGTTGCAGATGTCAGAAAGATTGTTCCCCCTCTTTTTTTAGAAATGAGCCAAATCTGGATTTTACATTGCATGGGTCGAGCCCAGGAGACAGAAAACATACAAAGACGTGCAGAGCCCATTCCTTCATTGACTGCCAAGTGCATTAAAATGGCATGGGGGACCTTACAAACCCATACCCTATCAGCTTTTACCGAATTACAGGAGAATGCGACCCATTTGTATAAATTTGGCCTCTGAAATGTCACTTCTGGTCGTGCTGAAGAAAAATGTCGACCCATTAGCATTAAAACAGGTTGTTGAAACGTCGCTTCTGGCCATTATCACACGTCAGCGCCGTTTCTCAATTTTATCTCTCTCCAGAATTCACTGAAATTCAATATTAATCTCCACAATCACGCAGAGAATTTCATACATCTTTTCGTTGATATAAAGAACGTGTAAATCTGAGCTCTGGATTGGAAGATATGACGATTTGAAGATTTAGGGCACAAAACAGGCAAAAATGGATTTTTAAATATTCTTCGCGTGCTTTGTCCCCTTGGACGACACGTGGCATGCATCTGATTGGTCGCATGATTCTCTCTCCTCTACCTTTCGGTGGGGCAGACCTTTGAAATTTTAGACCTTTTGATGATTATGGGACTTTTTCCCCCTTTTTCCCCGTGCTCTCGCCACTTGTATGACACGTGGCATGATCTTGTTGGAGGACAGGGCGTGGGGGCTTCCTTTACTTATAGCCTTTTTGGGGAACTCGGCCAAATTCTCTAACTCCTCCCTGAGCTCCGCACTTCCTTGCTCCATAGGACATGTGTCCTCTTCCTGATTGGCTCGGGCCAGACCCTTCAAAGCCTCGCCCCTTTGACTTTTGGACTTTTTCCCTTGTGACACGTGTCATGATCCTGGTTGGTTCACAGGTCCTGTCGGATCTCTCACATCCACTTCGCGTCCATTTCGTCCTGGATGTCCTAAATGCTGTTTGGGACAAAAACTTGTGCTGATTTCACCGCGAAATGGGCGGTTCGCTTGTCCCTTTGTCCCAAATGTGACACGTGTCGTGATCTGATTGGACTACCTCGGTTTTTTTTGGCCCGGTATCCGCATCGGTTCGCGTACGTCGCCTTTGTCCCACTTTTCCCAGACTGTGTTTGGGACAAATTCTTGCTGATTTCACCTGATTCGGCTAGTTCGCGCCTTTTTGTCCTCACTTGTCCCAAATGTCCCGAGGACTAGGACTTAGCTGTGAAAGTCACCATCTTTTTCGGCTGGATCAGGGCGGTTCGCGTCCTTCTGCGTCTTCTTGTCCCGCATGTCCTCAGAGTAGTTAGCTCGATAACTACCTGGACAGGAGAGTTAGAAAAATATCTGAGAGAACCTCAGAAACATGATGTCTTACTCTAAATCAATCGATGTGCCTGGGACTTGAATATCCTGATGCCCTGTTATCAGACTTACCTGGCGGCCTTTCGGCCGAAATTCGTGCCAACAGATGTCCACTCACGATATCAATTGATCGTTGCGAGGACTGGTCAGGACTTAGCCAACTATCTTTCACGATATTTTTTCTGAGCCCAACACAATGTTTTTGCAAGCTTTTTCAAAGACACATTCTCTCAGAACTTAATCTTTTCAAAGCTTTGGACAGGGGAATCTAGAACAAATTCCCTCTTATGAGGGGACCCTATTATAGACATGATTTTTTGCACACTGAACTAATCTTAGTGGTTCTTACATGGGACTTGAGGAATTATCTCTGAACTGCGGGATTAAACTTATCAAATTTTACATCCCTGGGGGGTGAATTTGCCCTTGCTCAACAAATTTTCATGACTGTACAAAAGGGTAAAGAATTACCTTTTATAGGATATTTGAAACCTGAATCTAGATATTTCCCCCAAGATACCTATGCTCATACTACCATTAATGGCATCGTTTCAACCCCGATCTGTCTCAGTTCCAGGAAGCACCTCCACATTGTGGTCATCTCATGTTTGTTTCAACATTTGACGGGTTGTCCTCTCAGAAATTTCATGCACACTTCCTATTGACTAAAACTTACTTCTTAAGTGGATCTTCTAACACCTCCCTTTTGTGCCTTCAATTTCATATACTGCATTACATACTTTAAGTCGCATGTTCTCTTACACTGCTTTGTGATAATGAATTAATCACAATAGCCATTTGTATACCATAGGGAACATCCATTTACATGCTAAATTTGACACCACTAAATCAAATTTAGATTAGTAAACCACCCATACTTTTGTCCAAAACACTAAAAACTATTGCGTGCACTCATTTGGTGACACCTTCTAGTTGTGATAGAATTCCTAGTTGCCATAGGGATTCTCTTGCAGTACAATCTACTTGAAGCTCCAAACTCCATGCACACTTCTATAGGGTCTGTATTCCTATTTCGTCAAAAATTCTTGACCTTAAACTAATCATTCAATTTTACTTCCCTAGGGCACTTTCATGGTCACTTATACCCTAAAAACACATTTAGATGTCTTTTTAGGCCTCCTAAGTTGCCAATTCACATTTCGTTTCATACCTCAAGCATAACGAATCCACATGTTGTCAAGTGTTCCTTTGACATGTCATTACTGAATTTTAAAATGTTTAATAAAAAACCTACTTTTTTGTACTAGATTTTTAGCACACTTTTTGGTGAAGGTCAGACAATTAATCATCAAGCTTCGAGTAATTAGAGGAAGCATAATGTGAGTCCAAATATACACTTTTAGAAAAAATCCGTCATAGAAATGACCCTTCCACGATAATTAGATTCAAAAATGGTCTCTTTTTGGTATGTCTTAAATTCAGTTTCTATAACTCATATGATCTTCACTTAACTTATCTTCTATGATCTAGTCAGACTATCATCCCTCCATGTGCAATTATTATTATTTGTTATCAGATTGGCATCAATTATTGCAATGGGAAACATTGTTTTTGATGGCCATCACGACCTACACTATTTATAATCTATGGTAGCATTTTATAACCATGTCTCCATAGAGTTCATTGCACGCCATTATAACATACTTTTCAAACCCAGTTTGAAGCCATGAATGTATGCACTTTGGATTTCTCAAGGATGTAGATATTACCATCCTCCAACATAATCTCTTGCCAATAAGCCATGCTCAATATCACTATTCCTATACATGATACATGTACTCATATAAGGATGAATGTTGGGTATTTGAATCCCCGATATAACTGGAAACCATGTGTGTGTGACCACAAGAGATTTTGTTGTTGGTAATCCACTATGGAATAGTTCCATAACTGAATAAACCTCTCTGAGTCTTGATAAGAAATAACTATAACTATGGTGGAGTAGACATCGTTACTAGACATGCTACAATACTTTATAAATGCTTAATCATGTTGTGTACTCCACCTACTTTGATCATTAGAAGATGGATCCATACTATCAGATTGAAAGAATCCTCAAAGGTCATACCTCATTTTGGTGTGAATTATGTAATGGAATTAATTGAACATATAAATGGAATGATAATAGATATGATTTACAACAAGGAATCCAAGCAACTTAAGCACAAGGGATTTATTTTATTTGCTGCACAATATTCTACAAACACAGATCATATGAAGTTCACAATATCTATGATGAGTTCCTAGAAGTGGATTTACATCTATGTCTAGTATAATATCATGCAATAACTAGGTAGGGAAAAAGCCACTTTGTACTAATTAAATTGACCTACAATAATCACCAATTAATGAATTAAAATATGAATGGTAAGTGTGTCATAATTTGGAAGCAACAATCTTAGTAGCTAATGTTCATTACATCCTCAATATTGTTCAAACTATACCATGGACCTCATTACCAGATCAATCTATCGGCCAACTACACTTCAGCCTCCCAAGATGCATCATCATTGGGGGAATACTCGTTAAAAATATCAAGGATCATACCCAATGTGTCCCATACATCTCCATTTTTAAAATATGATGATTGACATCGATGAGTATGGGTCTTATGATAGTAGTGACGATGAACAAATTGATACGCTAACCAATCCTTCTATGCAATATATCTACTTCCCCACAACAAGCTAGGCTAGACTCCTTCTAAGGTCGCAACTCTTGTCGCCCATTGATCTTCTTTAAGCATAAAACACGAAATTATAGGATGTAATCCTGTTGAGTGGTCTTGGAGCCATGGGTTATAGCAAAACAATAAGAATGTCTTTGGGATTTACTTTCCTTAAGGGTTGTAATGGTCTAGGGGATGCTACAATTATCCTTTACGATTTGTTTTAAGGGCAAATTTTTACATAGTTGCAAATGTACAAAAACCCAATCTCTAACATGTGCAAACTTTCGATTTGACTACGGTATTGATCATCTCCACTACTTCATAGCATGTAATATGTATATTTCCAAGTTCTGGTTTGAGGCTAGATACTACATGCTTTATTAGTGTTACACACGTTGTTCTTCAACTTGGTCAAAATTTTGAGTTAGATGTAGGGCCTACACAAGATTGAGGTACACACTAGATTAGGAGCACTCGATCACTCCTTGGAGATTCTATCTCTTGGGGGAAATGAATTCATTTGGAATAGAAGGTGTTATGCGTTCATATTGCAAGTGACAACCACTCTTTCCTTGTATTATGCTCAATTACATACATTGAAGTACTTGTTATAACTTATACTATTAGGACTAACACATCCAAGTATCTTGTCAATCACCTAAGTTTTCTCATCAAATCATAGTTGATCAGATGGACTCCTTAGAACAAAACCATACTTTCGATTTGGTTAAGTTGCCAGCAAGTAAGAGGAAATTACAGAATAAGTGGGTTTATAGGATCAAGGAAGAAGAGGGTGGACAAAAAAGATACGAGGCAAGGCTTGTAGTAAAAATATTTTCACAAAAAGTAGGTATTGACTTTGGTGGAATATTTTCTCTTGTTGTTAAAATGAATTCCATATGTATTGTATTGATTTTAGTTACAGTACATGATTTGTATTTAGAGCAACTACATGTGAAGATGGATTTCATTCATGGTTATTTAGATGAAGATATTTATATGCATAATTCACTTGGGTATTAAGTCAAGGGTAAGGAGAAATTAGTGTGCAGGTTGAAAAAGAGTCTATATACACTCATGCAAGCTCCAAGGAAATGGTACATGAGGTTTGATAGTTTCATGCATGGGCATAGTTATTTGAGATGTGAATCTGAACATTGTGTTTATTTCAAAAATATTGAAAATGGGACCTAATCCTTAAGAAAACATGCTCTAATGAAGTGATTTGTACTGTTTCTAGCATGGTGATGTACAATTGATACTTGTATAGGGTGCACACTAGTTGATATGAAGGATTTATGATCCGTAAAAAGAATCCTTAGGCATGCTAGTTTGCGATGAAAGGAAGAACAAGAAATTGTATTTTTCTCAAGAGGCTTATATCAATAAGGTTTTGGAAAGGTTTAACATGCAAGATTCAAAACTGGTGAGTACACCTATGGTTGGACACTTCAAATTGAGAAAATATCATTGTCCTTCATCACATGAGAAGGTCAAATACATGACATGAGTACCATATACTTTAGCATTTAAGATTCATATGTATTTTCTGGTTTGTACAAGACCAGACATTGCACAGGAAGTGGGAGTTATGAGTACATTTATGGCCAATCTAGGTAAAGAGCATTGGAAAGTAGTCTAATGGATTCTCATGTATTTGAGAGGGACATCTAACATATAGTTATGATATGGAGGTTTGGATATTTATTTATGTGGATATGTTGATTTGGATATGGATGGAGATCTGGATGGTAGAAGGATCACTACTAGATATATTTTCATAGTAGGTGGGATGAAATTTAGCTGGATTTCAAGATTACAGAAGGTTGTGGCTTTTTCTACTACATAGGAAGAATATGTTGTAGCTATAAAGGCTAGAAAATAGATGATATGGATGAGCAGGTTCATGAAAAAGTTGGGAAAGGAGAAAGATGATTACAAATTGGTCAGTGACAGTCAGAGTAAAATTCATTTGGAAAAGAACTCAATGTTCCATTCTAGAACAAAACACATTCAATTGAGGTATCACTTCATACGGTAGGTATTGGAGGATGGGAAGCTGAAACTGGATAAGATTCATAGGATTAAAAACCCTATAGATATGCTAACAAATCCATCAGCAAAAGAGAATTTGGAGCTACGCTCCACTTCTTTTGGTCTTCAAAGTTTGAGACTTGAAGAGGAAGAAATAAAGCTAAGGAAAGGATCCAAGAATGACGTTATACATGTATAGTGCAGTAATTTATCTCCAAGTGGGAGATTATTGAGTTATGGAGCTCAATTACTTCAGATTAACATGCTATATTAAAATTTTAGGAAAGCACAATAACCGACATTAGTTATGGATGGATTGACATCAGTTAGGAAAGTATGAACTAACATTCGTTAGGGATAACTAGCATCAGTTGCCTTTGCGGACATGTTTTAGTTAACTCTCAGGAATTAGATCTATTTTTAGTATTAAAATAGATATATTGATTGTAATTGCATGGATAAGTTCCCTATGTTTGTATATTCCTATATAAGCATAAAATCTAAGGTTTAGAAGTAGAGGATTGTAAGAATTGATGATTATTGTGAGAATAATTGTGAGAGAGAGAATTCTTAAAGAGGAAAGAGAAGCTTTAGAGAAATAAAGTATTATACATCGTGAGAGGTGTGGAAGATTATAGATCTTAAATTTTATATCTTCTGAAATATTTGGAAAATGAATTGGCTTGCTTCTTGGTGGATGTAGCCCACACTAGGTGAACCATGTTAAATATGGTGTTGATTTATATCTCTTGTTGTGTATATTTCTTCTAGTATAATATCCATTTTTATTGCATGTATGCTTAAATTTGATATATTATCTGTACAACCTTTTTCTAACCCTGATGTTATATTTTTACATGGCTTAGTATGGGGTTGATTATATGTGTGGGACGAAGGGTGATAAATTCCACTGTAAACAATATTGGTTTTCAAGTAAGGTGGGCCAAAGGAAATATTATCCCTGATGTTATATTAGTACATGATACCTTTGTCAGTTCTACCAAATTGATTGAGTGTGGGGAGATCATTAATATAGAGGATTTGATACTCCCCTAGTGAGAGAAGTTTCATAATGCTTTGAAGCATTTTTTTGATGGGAAACTTAGATGTATGTATAGACAAACTAGTGGAAGCTTTAGAAGATGATTCTTGAATGGGGATGAGAAAAAGGTTTGTCCTATAGGTCATATTACATGCTATGAAATACAATGATAAAGAGTGGATGAGATGCAATACATAACATGGATCCATGGGCTTTCAAGAAAGATGTTGTATTAGAATTCCCCTTCTACGATGTAGAAGATTTCATGAAGGATTTTCTCACCCATGTGGATAGGAAGGGTGACTATTCCCAATATAGGGGAAATAGTGTCATTAAAATCTCAAAGGACCTCGGGATATTGGGAAATAATAGTGTCAGGAGGCTTGATTTGATTGAATGTGTGGGATGAAATGATGTTAATGTTATCACCATTATCAATTGAGGAGTGTTTGATGAAGGTGTCATTGATACAAACGGTGATAAAGAGGGGAATTTCATGATCTTTATGTATAAGATTATGGTTCTTAGAATCATCAAAGTAAATAGTGATAGAAGTGATAAGATCTCCAATGATGGCATAAAAAGGTTGGGGTTCATCAGTTTTGATTGGGATCCATTGTAAATATTTGATGAGAGCATGTCGATGGTGAGGGGAGCTTTGGATAAGCTCATAACAAGGCATTTTTATGGGATCATGATCATCTAAAGTAGTTGTTTGACAATGCTTCGTTCTATCACAAGATTCCTTTAGGCTCATGGATTATCTAGAATAGATACCTTAGCCTTGGATGAAGAGGGAGATGAGATAGGTTTTATAGGAGTGGTGATGATAACTCTTAGTTTTTTTTTGGGTGGATGGTTGATAATCATAGGGGTGAGAATGAGTGGTAACATGAATGGAATTTATATAAAAAGGGGGGCACTCTTTAGAAAGGGGTAGAATTTGGTGGAGATATTATGACTAAAGTTGTGGATGGAGGGCAAGATTTAAAGTCCTTGGAAGTTACAAATTTGGTTTGGGGGTTGTGCTTAGGTGTAGATGAGATAGTGGATGTAAGGGGTGTTCTTCTTTGATAAGAACATCACCATCTTGTGTGAGATTGTTGATAAGTGTTTGGAGGGCCTTGAAATGCTATTTTTCATGCCTAGGGACATAATGATAAGCATGGAAATGTTATAATCAAACCACATAGGCTTTCACCCACGTGAGTCAAAGGAATTGATTTGGGGGAGGTTAATCATGGATTATTGGATAAGGTGATGGAGGATTTAGGAGTAAGACCCAATAGGGGATTTAGGAGAAAAAGTATCTTGTATTTTATATTGGTTTGATTCATTAGGTGAAGGTGAAGACAAAAGAGCTTCTTTATTCTTATGAGATGTTGTAGGGTTCTTAGACAAAAATTTGGATTTGGAAATAGGAGTAGATGATTTTAGTTTTGGTTTGGTGGTGATGGGAGAATTAGATGAAGGATATGGTCCCAAAATGGATGGCCTAGGTCCTAAGATGGATGGTTGGATATTGGGTTGTTTGGATTCATGGGGATTTGGAGGGGAAATCTCTTATTTTTGTTTGGATGGGAAATGGATCTTTGTATGAGGGTGTCAAGGTTATTAGATGTTTATTGTGAAGTTTACCTTTGGTGGGGATAACAATGATTTTGACAGTGGATTCATATTTAGAAGTGGAATAATATGGTCTAGATGTGGATTATATTGTAGATGTTTTGGTTGAGGATAGGGATGATTCTTTAGTAGCATCATTTGTATAACCAGAAGGTTTTATGGATTTTTTGGAGTTTAGAAGTGTTGATATATGATTTGTTGTCTTTATTGGAGGTAAGGTCGATATTGAGACATTAATTTGACATAATCAAGGGGAGATGTTTGCTTAGTAAAAGTTTTAAGAGATGATGTAGATGTGTATGTGGATACAGATGTGGATGTAGATGTGAGTGTAGATGAGGGTATAAATGTGGGTGTAGATGTGGATGTAAATATGGGTGTAGATTTGGATGTAGATGTGAGTGTATAAGTATATGTGGGTGTAGATGAGGGTATAGATGTGGACGTAGATATGGGTGTATATGTGGATATAGAGTTTTAGGTTTAGGTGTAGATGTGGGTGTAGATGAGCATATCAATGTGGGTATAGATGTGGATGTAGGTGTGGGTGTAGATGCAGATTGTGTGTGTAGATGTGGGTATAGATGTGGATGTAAATATGGGTGTAGATGTGGATGTAGATGTAGGTGTAGAAGTAAAAGTGGGTGTAGATTTTAAAAATTTAATTAAGTTGTTGATTGTGTGGGAATCATGCACTTGAGATGTGGTAGGGATCACTTAGTTACTCAGTGGATGTTCAAAAATGGTTGTTTGAAAATATCCAATGGTTGATTAGGGGGATAATTTGGATTGTCTAGTTGGAGGTATTTTTGATTGATAATTTGTTACACTAAAACCTTAAATGTATGACATTTATCAATTTCATGGCCGCAGACTTGATGATATTTGTATTAATGATCCTCATGATACCATGTAGGTTTAGGATGTGAGTTATAAACAGGGTGGATGGGAGGAAGTAGGATAAGGTGTACGACCATGAGCTTGTCAAAGATGAAGCTTTCTGATTTTCCAAGAGGAGTATAATTGGAGATGGTTGTGGTGTTATTTTTGGAGGCTCGGTGTGAGATGTGAATTGGGAGGAAGCTTTGAGTACAATATCATTTTCCACATTCTTGGATTTTTCATTGTGAGTGAATGGTTTTATGAATTCAGTGTTGGGTTTATTAGAGAAAAGTTTAAGATGGCCTTACTCAAGGGCTCGTAGTTCTAATTTATGAGCCATAGTAAAAGCTTCCTCAAAGGTTTGGAAGGAATGAATTTAGAGGGTATATGAAATGTAATTGACACATGATCTAGAAAAGAGCTCAATAAATTCAGTATGAGGTTGTGAGAATGATATTTGGTGAATAATCATGCACCATCTAGCGAAAAAATCGTAAATTGATTCATCCTCAAAATGTTTGATGGCATAAAGGCTAGTGATGATTATATTACATGTTATGTTGATGGAGAAGTTTTCTAGGAAAATGTGTGTAAGTTGTGTGAAAGAAAAGATGTAATGTTGAGGTATTTCATTGTACCAATCTAAAGTGGGACCAACTAATGACATGAGAAAGGTATGAATTATAAGCTCCTGATCATGTGTAATAAGGTAGAATGAGTGCATAAAGGCATGGAGATGTTGTTTGAGATCTTATTTGCTATGGAATTTAGATAATTTTGAAATGTCCCAATGTGGAGGGTATAACTTAATAGGAATGGATGGATTGATGGTTTCATTATATATTTTTTCATAAGGAAAAGTATTTTTGGGGCCCAAGGTAGTGGCTTATAAGTTATCCATTCTACTCAATAAGGCTTGCATAAGATCATTTGATGTATGAGGATGGGGGAATGATTGATGTTGTTGTGGATTTTACAAAGTAGATGGATTAGGTTGTGAGTAATATTGATAGTGTTTGGCATAATTGGGAGTTTTTTGGGGTGTTTTATAATAAGGAACATAATTAAAGGTTTTGATTAGGTGGATTACAAAGTAGGATGTTGTAAAGGGATGTAGTTGGATGGGTAATATAGTGAAGGTTGTTATTGAGTGATAGGAGGATTGGATTGGATTTGTATTGGATGAGTTTGGTTATGTGCATGAGGTGGTTGGGATGTTTGAATGTATTGATTAGAAACTGTATGCTGAAATATGCTTCGGAGTGGAGGTTGGCAAGTTTAAGTCAAAACTGAAGGGTGAGGTTATGAGATAGAAACATTGGGATGGACATGAGATGTTAAAAGAGAAAATTATCTTTAAAAGTGTTTCTCATGTTGTGGAGGAGGTATTTATGAGTCTTGAAGAGTTTGGAAGGGATTGTTTATCACAGCGGTAGATGAGGAGGGAATAGGAATGGATGATGTAGGGAAGGTTTGCAGCAGTATTGATATGTGGTAGATTAGGTGGGATAGAAACTGCTAATTGTGTGGACTGTTGAGTCTAGAAAACTATGATAGAGGATTCATGAGGGATGTGTTCATTTTGGGATAAATTCTAGGCAATTCATGGCCATAGGGAAAATGATGATGAGTTGGGAGGTAAGTATTTTGGTATATTTAGATTATGGGGGATAACCATAAAGTTTTCAAAGAGGGGGTCCATCACTAGGGATATAGGGAGGCCAAATATGATGTCGTCAAAGGTGTAGAAGAAACAAGAGTGAGTGTGGATTTTTGCTATGAGTGGTTGGTTGAGATGGGGATTTCATTAGAAGCAGTTGATTACCCCATTCTCTTAGCTTGTGATAAAATTATTATGAAAGTTATTAATGTAACATGCAAGTCAAGAAGAAAAATTGTGTTTATCTTTTTTTATTTATAGAATGTGAAAAGGGAAGAGGCTCAAAGCGAACCTATCGAAATTTCCACTCTATGAATGGTTTCAAGTGTGTTTTAGTATGTATTCCTATATATACTTGAAGGTATGTGAGGCCCAAATCTTTGATGAATATTGGTATGTGGAATGATATAGGGGCTTACCCCTACACTTCACGCACTACAGCGATAAGTGTGTTAGACAATAAGCCTATATAATAATAGTCAAAAAAAATTGTTACACAGCCAAAACAATGTGGCGTCTTCCTTATTGGGTGATGAAATCCCAAAAGCTCCACCTGAGTAAAAATTGTTTTGATGTGTAGATTGTGTGTGTGGTTTGGTTGTGTGTGAATAAAATTTGAATACAAAGTGTTAATGCCTAATCAATATATGTGATTAAGAAAATATGAAAAAGGTTCATTTTAGAACCAAACCAAAATATGACGTTTAATGAAGAAAAACAAGCAAAGGAAGGGAAGAATAATGCAAGAAATGGAAAAAAACAAAAATTAAAAGAGGAATACCTATATACTCTTTTCCTTTTTCCAAATTGCATACACATTGTTGAACAAGAAAATGAACTCCCAAGAACACAAGTAGATAACTTTGACCTGCAAAGTTAGTGGAAAGATGAAAATAAAATATAGAATAGGAATTGAAAATGAATAAGGAACTTACCAAAGGATTAGGTGCTCCCACTAAGTGTGTCAGAAATGTTTCACAAGTTTTCTTCTCCTATTCTAAGTTAATGAAATAACATGTTAGAAAATAATAAACTCCAAAGATGGGAGGGTTTAAGGTTACCTCCAACATTTGATAGTGACGGTGATGGAAGATGGGCACACAAATCCTTTTTACAGTAAGCTTGATGACCTACACAACATAAAGGATAGCTACACAAGAAAATATTAGTATATTTGTATGGTGATTTTCCTAACCAAAGCTAGTCCTGACAAGTAATGAACTTCCTAGGAAGGATGGTAGCCTAGTTGCTTAGAAAATCAACTAAAAAAATCAATAGGTATCATACAAAAGATAACCAGATAAAAATGTTCACAAATATGCTAAAAAGATATGAGCTAATGCAAGCAATGATAAATTGAGACAAATAATGCAAACCATACAGAGGTCGATAATGATAAGAGGTAGTCGATACTAACTATGATAGAAAAGTGATGCCCTAGGATATTAGTCAAGAAGAACACATAGATTGAAGTATTGGGGTGTTGCATGGATAGAGAGACCGATAGCAGAAGGGACAGGATACAAAACAAATAGTGTGAATACAAATTAACTTGATGGTCACCATGATAAATCCAAAATAATAGTGGCATTGAGGTTGAACAACCAATTGGTAACAAGTACTTACCAAGCAACTAAGTTCCATTTTACCATACAATAGTCAAAACCCAGAACCCCAAAATGCTTGATCTGATTACATAAGCAGATTTCTTGTCACAAATGACGAATTAGACCAAAACATTAGTTTTTGAATAGGGGATTAGAGCATATCATGCCTAGTAGAGTCTTCCTGAAGTCTTTTTCCAAGCTCCCAAGATCCTCCAAAATGGTCCACGATAAAGACTTCCACAGTTTCTTCAAGAGGTTGATTTCAGCTCAAAAGAAGGAAAAAAACATGAAAAAATTTGCTAGATGTCAAATCTCAAGAGTTTCATTCTCCATGAACCAGAGGAGTAGATGATGTCCAATAAATAAAAACAATAACCAGATTAAAACTCAAAACCTTTTTCATTCGCATTGAGCGAGAGACCTAAAGCAAAATGACCAAATGTGAATTACCTAAAACTAGAGATATGAGGTCTAATCCTTTGCCGAACCCGGTTACGTATTTAATCCTTAGGTAAGTTTGGAAGCATTTATTGAGCTGCATAGGGATGGGATTAATAGCGGTTGAATCAGGATGTAATTACATTTCCCACTCCCACCGTAAGGGTGGCTGCTAATATTCATTTTGGCTCAGGTGGTAACTGCCCACCCAACTCCATGATCAAATATAGCACCACTTTTGGGATGTAACTTTCCAGGTAATAAATGTGTTTATGGCTTGCCGCTAAGGAGTGTCAGTCACGTACCATTAATGGAATTGAATTTAGGGTGAATCAAGGGGACATGTAAGGGTGTGATAACAGACCACCGACCATAATTAAACATGCAATGGGATCCTTAATTCCATCCGAGATTATTATTCGAGTTAGGACATTTATAATATAAGTCCCCCCTTTCATTTGATTATAGGTTGGAAGACTTAGGATTTTGCTTAGTGACATCAAATGCAAGCCTAGATCAACTTAGGTTAGGTTCCCAAGCAACCCAAAGTAGATAAATTTAGGGATAGTGTTCCTTAGGTCTTAGGTTAGCTCACTAGGTACTCTTTTCAACACTATCTAGAATATATGACATAGAAGACTAATTTCCAACAAATCCATTTGGCAAGTGTCGAGTAAAAAAACTATACGGCTTTTTTATCTTCCAACGTATTTTCAAATTCACCCTGGGAAATGGTTATCTTTAGTTCAAATCTCCAATCAAATTTGATTAGGCTATGATGAGGGGAATGTAGAAAATGTCATTCCACATCCATTTCCAATGTTCTTCCAACTCTGCGCCACCAAGTGGAGAATGAGTGTTAATCATGTACTGTGCATCACATAAAATCATAGAAAAGAAAAAAGGGAGAGGAAGTTTGTCAGATGTGTAGTTTGGATTCTTAAAGCAAACCCGTATGTAAGTGGAGACACAAGGAAAATTTCTCTATATGTCATTTAAGTTTGCAATTTCATTAAATTTATTGATTAGTTAATTTCCTCAAAAAAGTGTGCAATCTCCACGTGGTAGAGAGGGGATCATCACCAACCAAAGGTGTCACAAGTTGGGTTTATAAACTCACTTTTTTCTGCATAAACCTCTACCTATGTGAGATAGGGATTAGATGAATATTTTTTGGTACTCAGGGAAATGGGTGAAAGATCTTGTAAGGAGTTTTGTATGTTGTTAGTGGAAGATCTGCACATTCTATGGACATTGAAGCGAAAGCCATAGTTTTTTATCCAGCATTTTCTCCTGACCTATGAGCAAAATAAATGTGTTGAAGAACATATTTAAGGACAACCATACTAAAGCATGAAGGAAAGAGGACGCCTAGGCTTAGATTATTGTAGTTGGCTGAGAGATGATAATATTTGGGGTCTTGTTGTAAAATAACATTGGAAAATTTGTGAAGCATCAGCCATGGGCATTTATCAAAAGTGTAATGGATATTTGGATGGGTATTGTTGTAAGATGTTTTATTTGAAATTTTGGTAGATATGTATACAAAATGTGGAAACATGAACTTGGCACATGAAGTGTCTGACAAAATGCCTTGAAGGAAAGCGGCCTCACAAGGCACATCAACTGTTTGTTAGAATGCCGCAAACCGATGTAGACTCATTGAATGCGTGGATCGTAAGATATGATCAAAAAGGGTTTTCTGAAAAGGCTTTGAAGAGTTTATTAAAATAATTTTGGAGGACATAAATTAATAATCGGTAACCATCCATGTTGAATGTTAAGATTTTCCAATGCACTTAAACTGTTTAACGAAATGTCGAGGTATCCTGCAAGCCAGATAAACACCTCTCCTTCTCTACGTCTTCAGAAACAGGAGTGGGATTATTCCTCTCCCTCTCTAGTTTTGTTTTCAATTTATGCTGACATATGAGATTATAAGTGTTTTTAAATTAAATTTTTTAAAAAAATTTAATTTTACTTTAATGTTTTGTTGGTATGCAAAAACCCTTACCCCATGAGAGTATATTTTTTCCAACACAATAACATTTCTCGAGTCGTGAAGAATTTTTTTTTAAATGTAAAACATTATAAAATCTATGATCTTGAGTCTTTTAGTTATGCATTATCTCACGTTTAGACAGAGTCAAATGAAAGAGACGCCTACTCGTACGCTTGTGAGCTTGATTTTAAATTTCCTTGTAAAACTAAACTTTGGGTCACAAAATAACATAGTTGGTCTTCACTATGTACGTTGGACAATATGATTTGCACGCCCATTTGGGGGCCTTCTTAGCCTCATAGGTGTAGGTATAAGTTGCTAAAATTCAAATTTTCCCTCTTGAATGATATTCCCCAAAACGGGTTACACGATTTGAATCCTACATTTGTCTAGTTCCCTAAGATCTTGTTATATATGGGAATAGGTTGGAAGTATCCAAAAAAATTTTGGTCAACCATATACAATTTTTACAAGTCCATTTTGTGGCCAGTTGAACTACATTGAAACGATAATGCAGATTTTTAACTATGACATTTTGCTTTGGATTACACCTCCAAAACATGCATCGTGCACATCTTCTTACCATCCTTAATTCTTGAGTATTCTTTTTTTATAGTACTAGAGGCCAAGAGAGACCTTCGCCTCTTTCATTTAGTGTTCACCCTTTTTAGAGGCCCTTTCACATCCTATTTTTCCTATTTGAGATGAATTTTGATTTTGATCTAGGGTCACCATTTTTAGCATCCAACCACTCCATTTAAAATAGATTTTTTTTGTTTAGTAAAGACTCTTGTTTCCATATAATTGACCTCAGCATACTAATGGTATTAATAAATCGGTTGACGTGAAAGATATAATAATGCTATTGTATCTCTCTCTCTCTCCTTTCTCTCTCTAAGACTAAATTTTAAACGAAATAGTGACGTATGACACAGAAAGGTATGGATTTTATCTCTCTTCCTCCTAAACCATGAGAAATTAGGGTTATGTAACATTGTATGGATTAATTTTTTCTCTCCTCATATTTTTCTCTCTCGCAAACATCTTAATTCGAATGGAATGAAAAATGACTGGGTATGTTTGGGGGACCAAAAAAATATTGTCAGATGTATGATTTCATAACTAGGTAGATATGGAGGGTGATTTTATGTCAGGTTACTAATAACACCATGTGGATGCAGGTGCCAAGACATGGCAGATGGACATTATTCTATGCTCATGACATGTACTTTATTTATGCACATCCCTACATTATATGTATATCTGTAATTGGAAAAATAAGTTTTCATATCATTTGTTTGAAAATAATTTGTAGTTTCATTATGATATATGGTATAATTTGAAGAATGAAGAATCAAATTATTAATCTGATTTGTAAAATATCTCCCATGTTAAATGGTATGAAGTTTCATGTAAATAACTCAATGAGGAAAAATTGAATCTTAACATGTAACACTACTCATAACAAATAAACAAAATAGTTTACTTGTATAAAATGGATTTTTAATAGGCATGGAAGACACAGAGGAGACTGGGTGGAGAGAGAAAGACCGGAAGTAGCACTATGACTCGTGGGGCCTCTAAAACTATTCAAAAAATGAGTCCCAATAACTCTTACAAAGGATTGATCCAGAATGGGAGAAGGACATCCTGTAATGAAATTACTTGTATAATTTAGATTAAGAGAAGCAATAGAACACCAAATAACACAATATTTCAGAATAATGATCTCAATATGCAATTAGAATAGCTTCGCCACTTCGAGGGGGGCAACCTCCAAACCATGTAATAAGACTCAAATTCTCAAATGATGATGAAATACTACCTATAATCCCCTATATATACTATTCATATGCTATGGCCATCACCAAGGCCGACCTACTAAGCATGAGAAAGTATAAATGATATAATAAAATGATATGGTAAGCCACAAGTCGGCTACTCATATCCTAATACAAGCAATAGGTTAAGGATGTAACATGCCCTTTCCCTTCCAACCAACGTTTTGCTCAACGTTGAATAATCATGGATGTTGCTGCAGAAAACCTTCATCCTCCCAGGTGGCGTCTTCTATGCTCAGATTCTTCCACTTGATCAGATATTCCTTAATGTCTCTAGTTCTCAGCCTCTTAGTACGTGTTTGTAGAATCTTCTCTGGCTCCAAAATTATTCTTCCTTCCTCGTCAAGTTATGGTAACTCTGTCTGGGCTTCAAATTTCTGTCCAATAACCTTCTTCAGGCATGAAACATGGAATACTGGGTGTATGTGTGAAGATGGAGGCAACTCTAGTTTATAAGCAACACTACCAATTTTCTGTAGAACCTGATAAGGGCCATAATATTTAGGAGCAAGTTTTTTTTCCTTTTTCTGTTGCTTTAGAGACATCTGTTTGTAAGGCTGGAGACGTACAAAAACCCAATCACCAATTTCAAAATGTCTTTCACTACGGTGTTGATCTGCTTGTTGTTTCATCCTGTTTTTTGCTAATGCTAAATTCTCCTTCAAACTAGCCAAAACCTGTTGTTGATGTTGAATGTGTTCCTCAACATCTCTGACCTTAGTTTGCACCCTCAAGGAGGAAGCGATAGAAGGTGGATGGTAACCATATAATGCTAAAAATGGGGTCATTTGAGAAGAGGTATGAAAAGATGTGTTATACCACCATTCTGCCAGTGGTAGCCATTTAATCCACCTTTCTTTCTTATCTGATACAAAACAACGTAAATACCCCTCTAAGCATTTGTTGACCACTTCTGTTTTCCCATCAGTTTGAGGATGATAAGATGAACTGTGAGCTAGCTGAGTACCCAAACATGAAAATAATTCTGTCCAAAAATTACTTGTGAAAATAGGATCACGATCACTTACAATTATCTTTGGGGTTCCATGTAGCCTTTGAACTGTCTCCAAAAAATAGCTACGACTATACTGGCTGCAAATGGATGTGATAGGGCACAAAAATGGGCATATTTTGTGAGCCTATCCACAATCACGAAAATAACATTTTTACCCTCTGAACAAGGCAATCCAGTGATGAAATCCATGGAGACCTCCTCCCATCTCTGGCTAGGAATTGGTAAGGGTTGCAACAGACATGGTGTCTTAATTGTTTCCCCTTTGTTCTGTTGGCACACTAAACACTCTGATACAAACTTTTGTACATCCCCATTGAGTCCTTCCCAAAAGAATTCTCTTTTTATTCTATGATATGTCTTCAAAAACCCAGAGTGTCCTCCAACAGGTGAGGCATGTAGCTCTGCAAGAATCTTATGCTTCAACTTAGAATCTTTACTCAAGTATAACCTATCCTTGTACCATAGGGCATTACCTTTCCACTCAAATTTGTTAGATGTCATAGATCATTGCTTGATATTTTGTATTAGAGATTGTGTATCCTTATCTTGATTCCATTCCGATCTTGCTTCATCCACCCAATCGGCTGTCAACATGGACATTCCACATAGTAAGGCATCTGCGGATTTATCCCTTCTAGACAACACATCAGCTACTACATTTTCTTTACCCTTTTTGTATATGATTTTAAAATCATAACCCAACATTTTTTGTTACCCACTTTTTTTGTTCCTCAGATGATAACCTTTTCTCTAAAAATGTATTTGAGACTATCATGATCAGTTTTTACCTTGAAGTGTCTACCCATGAGATAGGGCCTCCATTGCTTGACTGCATGAAGAATAACCATCATTTATTTCTCATAGACAGGTTTGAGCAGATCTTTTCCTTTGAATTGACGACTCTCAAATGCAATTGGTCTTCCTTCCTGCATTAGAACTGCTCCCAATCTTGATCCTGAAGCGTCACATTCAACAATGAAGGTTTTTGAGAAGTTGGGAGTAGCCAAAACTGGGGTGCTGCACATGGCTTCCTTCAGTTGCTCAAAGGATTTAGTGGCTACGGCTGTCCAATGGAAGGCATCCTTCTTTAGCAATGCAGTGAGTGTGTGGTTTCTATTCTACCATATCCCCACACAAATCTTCTGTAGTACCCTATTAGTCCTAGGAACCCACGTAGATTTTTGAGATTTTTGGGCCTTGGCCATTCCACCATAGCTTTGATCTTCTGAGGATTAACTTTGATGCCTTCATGGGATACAATATGACCTAAATACTCTACCTCTTGTACAATAAAATAATATTTGGATGGCTTTGCATATAGAGTATGTTTCTCCAAAACTTTCAACACGTTATTTACATGTTGTAAGTGTTCTTCCCATGTCTTACTGTAAATCAATATGTCATCAAAGAAAACTAATACAAATTTCCTTAAAAAAGGCCTAAAAATAGTGTTCATCAAGCTTTGAAAGGTTGAGGGCGCATTTGAAAGAAAAAAAGGCATTACCAAAAACTCATAATGGCCCTCATGAGTCCTAAAAGCCGTTTTATGAACATCTTCCTCTTTTATCCTAATTTGATGGTACCCTGAATGAAGATCTAATTTTGTGAAATAAACAGCACCATGCAATTCATCAAGTAAATCATCAATTACTGGAATAGGAAACTTATCTTTGATGGTGTACTTGTTGAGTTCTCGGTAATCTGGACATATCCTCCATGTTTCATCCTTTTTACGTACCATGACCACTGGCGAAGGATATGCACTCTGGCTATGCCTGATGATACCTGCCTTCAACATTTCCTCCACCATTTTCTCAATCTCACTTTTCTGGTAATATGGGTATCTCTATGGTATGATGTTAGGTGTTTAGCTCCCTGGAATCAACTAAATGGCATGATCATGATCCCTAACTGGTGGTAGTCCCTTTGGAATTGCATCAAAAATAGATGAGTGAGCATCCACAATCTTCTGAAGATCAGGTGGCATTAAAGACTCTTTATTTTGTACTTCTATGGAAAATAGATTTGCTATAAAGCCATCCACTCCTTTTCTAAGAACCTTCTGCATCTAATGAGAGCTAATAATCTGTAGAGACTTAGCTACCATCCCATTTAATTGTATTGTCCTTCCATCTGAATGAAATCGCATGAATAGTTCTTGGAAATTCATCTCAATAGTACCTAAGGTTGTGAGCCATTGGACCCCCAAAACAATATCTGCCCCTCCCATAGAAATAGCAAACATAGGTGAGTCTAACATGTAGTCTCCCATGGAAAGCTTGATACTATGGCACTTTCCTATGCACTTGACTGTCCCACCATCCGCAATCATAACTTGCATTTCTGGAGCTGGGTAAATAAAACAATTGAGGCGGGCAGCTAACTTACTATTTATGAAGTTATGAGTACTCCCCAAGTCAATCAACACCGTCACCTTCTGTTTTTTGAGATAGCCAATAACCTTGAGTGTTTGAGGAGTACTAATACCTGACAATGCATGGCAAGAAATTGTAGGTTGGTGATCCTCTACTTCATCTTCTACTGGTTCCTCAGCCTCTCCTATAATTTCAGCTTCCTCATCATCCTCATTACCTCCGTCAATATAGAACAACTTCTTCTCAGCACATTTATGTCCTGGTCCATAGTTTGCTATCACAGTTAAAACATAATCCTTTTGCTCTCTTTTCTTCCATTTGTTGAGGAGTCAGTCTAATTGGCCTAGCAAATGAAGGGGAAGAGATACTACGGTCTCTGGTGTTAATGAAAGGTGGCCTCCTACTACAAATAATTTTTTCCTCTGCACGATGTGCCATGATAATAGAATCAGAAAGCTTGATTGGATTAAACATCCGTACCTCATGCTCGAAGTGGTCCTTAAGACCCCCAAGAAACAAGTCATTCAGATTCTCTTCTGGAATATTCTGTACCCTTAAGGATAGGTTTTGGAATTGATGCACATAATCTTTGACTGATCCTGTTTGCCGTAACTTTGATAATTGACTAAAGTAGTTCTCTAAAACACTGGAACTATAGTGCATTTGCAACTCCTCGATAAAAACTATCCAAGTGACACCGAGACCATTCTTCTGCCTCTGAGCACATAGCCATCGATACCAAATGAATTGGTCGGGTTTAAGATATAAGGATTCCAATGTCACCTTTTTTTCTGATGGTGTTTGATGTAACTCAAATAATTTATCCATCTGATTTCTCCAATTTAGGGGATCATTACCATCAAATTTGCACATATCCACTTTCGACATCATGTTTCGTGGTTGCAAATAAGTTGGATTCTGATTGGGATGGAAAAGTAATCCAACAAGGTTATTTTATCCATGACTTTGAACTGAAGATCCTCCTTGGTTGATATGGGCCAGATTTGGGCCATAATTTTTTCCCTTTACATGTTGCATGATATCATCCATCCGATGCTTGATTTGATCTATGTCTCCTTTAGAGGCCATATCAGATTGTACATTTCGGAACTCATACTCAAGTTGGCTCACCTTATTATCAACTGAGGTAAACCCTAGTGCTAAGGAATCTATATTTACCCCTTCTAACACCATCTCTTCAATCACTACCCCATCTTTATCTGGGGTTTTACCCAGAGTAACTGGATTATTTTTTGCTCTTGTGGAAGGCCCCATCATGATGTCAAACCTTAGGGTTTAGGTTTTTGATATAAATTTAGCCGAATAGGAAAAAATATAGACTATATACTAATACTATTTTTTTGAGATCTTTTTGAAAATGTAAAGAACTTGAAAATATTCCACAATTTGCACCCTAGGGAGCGATTTTATGAAAAAACCTGAAATTTGTAATAAATTTTGTAAAATAAATAAAAAAAGTATGAAATTTTCAGAGAACCTTACTTGACATGTTTCACAACACTGGTAAAACTATCTCCTACCAATTCACTTTGGTTCGCAATATATGGTGGAAACAATAAAATTAGGGTTTTTGTCCTAATTTTGGCCCAGATTCGCATTTCTGATACCACTTGTAATTAAATTACTTGTATAATTCATATTATGAGAAACAATAGAACACCAAATAACACAATATTTCATAATAATGATCTCAATATGCAATTAGAATAGCTTCACGAATTCGAGGGGATAACCTCCAAACCATATAATAAGACTCAAATGCTCAAATGATGATGAAATACTACCTACAATCCCCTATATATACTATCCATATACTAGGGCCATCACCAAGGATGACCTATTAAGCATGATAAATTATAAATGATATAATAAAATTATATGGTAAGCCACAAGTTGGCTACTCATATCCTAATACAAGCAATAGGCTAAAGGCATAGTAAACTTAAAACATGTAAAAATATCCCCCAACCATTATGGTCTCATTGCTAACGGTTGTAAAAGAAGCTCCTAGAACTATCTAGAATCAGGATTCCCTCCATCCCATAGTTGAAGGAATAAAACACCATTCATCATCTAAGACATCATTTCCCATACCAATTAATGTGATCCAACAACTCAAGAAAGCACCAACTAACGCATCCTTGTGGGATCTTATAGGAATTCCAAAGAAAAAGGAGTTCCTTCAAGCATAACTTAAATCAAATGACAACCCAACCACCACCATGAAAGAGAAGGAACATGTAAAACCAATTCAAGCCAAAATAGAGGCAATGTTGGTAAATCATAAGGGACAAGTAAGTAAACCAAGGCCCAACCCATTTTTTATGACTCTTATCATAAGTAGGAGATTATTTTATAACTCTATGATAGGCTTTGGTAGAAACACTGCAGTCATGGCCAAAGAAATTACAGATGCCTTGGGAATTGAATATGATCCCTTGAAGAAAGTATTCATGCAACTGGATGGATAATTAGTCCAAACCATAGGAGCTATCAAGGGACTCCTATTGCAGCTTTATTCTTACCCAAAATAATCGTTCCATAGGATATAGTAGTAATTTAAATTATACCATTCTTCGGATTGTGTCTCTCTTGTGATTTCATAGCAAAACTAGGAGGATATATGTCTCTTGATTTTTCCCATCTGATTTTGTGAACCAAGTATGGGTATAATATGAAGGTATTATCATAACCCCTTTCCAAAGAACATATAATGTACCAAGCGGTCTCAAGGTTTAAATATTCCCACATTATGATCACCAGAGACGAGGAATTATAGACAGAGGATCGTAATCTTAAAAGCGGTTGTCATTTACCCAACCTTCTCCCAGGTGATCCCTTCAGGAACTTCAATTCAACTGGTTTGGTTACTTACATCATATTTTATGAGGACTCCACGATTCCAAAGGTTGTAAAAGAAGAGGATAAAAGAGAAGGGAATCCCATTAGAGATTCTTAGATATGGACCCTGAATTTTGATGGAGCTAAAAGAAAAAATGACTCAGGAGTTAGAATATGCTTGTTATCCCCAAGCGGAAAGAATATACTCTAGGCATTCCACTTCTAGTTCACCTATACCAAAAACGAAGAAAATTATGTGCTCTTCGTACTTGGCTTGGCCACGACACGAAAGGAAGGCATCAAACAGTTGAGAGTCTTTGGAAAATGAGAGTTGGTAGTAAAATAGGTAAGGAACACTGCCACCACAAAAAATCCAAGAATGAGTACCTATCGACATATGGTGTGGGATCTCATTGATGATTTCAAAGCCTTTAATATCAAGGTTACTCTGTAAGACTAGAATATGGAGGCTGATAGGATGCCTCTAATCAAGTCACAATTCAACCTGATTCAGGATTTGATAGCAAAAAAAAGTACCATAAAATTGATCATCCGCCCTTCTATACCTAATAACATCCATCATTGGAAAGTTTTTAACTATTTTTCAGAAGATTATACACTTCCTTCAATAATCTGACCAGTTTGTAAACCAACTCCAACCTAATATCAAAGAATCTTATGGAGGAAATTTTTTCAATTGAAGATGAAAAAACTTCTAAAAGGATTAATAACACTAGAAATCCTTTTTATTATAATGATGCTAGTCCAAATCAAAGGAAGTTTTCAACGGTAAAGGAGGATTACATCGAGATATAAGTGACTATTGCAAGGAAGATAAAATTTAAGAGATTAGTCACTCAAAGGGAAAGGGAAAGACTTATGACTTTATGCCATAATTACGAGAAAGTGATGGCTTGGACGTACGATAACCTACAGAGTTACGACAAGGATTTCATCTAACACACCATTGACCTTGAAGAAGTAACCAAGCCCGTACTCCAGAAGAAGCATCCCGTGAACCCAAAAATAGAATCCCTCATGACTGAGGAATTGATAAAACTCCTAGAAGCCAGAATAATCTTCCCTATCAAGCACACAACATGGGTCTCTAACCTAGTTCCGATAAGGAATAAAAATGATGAAATTTGGCTCTATGTAGGTTTAAGTGACCTAAATAGAGTGTCCCTAAAAAATCAATACCCTTTACCCTCCTTAGAGAAAATATTACAAAAAATTGTAGGCTCAGAAAATGTTCTCTCAGCTAGATGGTTTTTTAGGATATAACCAGATATGGCTCGCGGAAGGGTACCAACATCAGAAAAATTTCACCACAAAATGGGGAACCTTTGCATACGTAAAAATTCCATTTGGGCTCAAAAATGTTGGAGTTACCTTTCAAAGAGCCATGGACTCCACATTTGGAGCAGTGATTAATAAGGTAATATTTATATACCTAGATGATCTCATGGTGTCTACCAAGACAACGGAGGGTCATTTTGATGCATTAGAAGCTGTATTCAAGAAATTCCAAGAATTTGGGATCTCTCTAAACCCAAGGAAATGTGTTTTTAGAGTACCCCATGGAAAACTTGTGGGACACATTTTTTTAAAGTAAGGAATCTCTATTGATCCAGAAAGGGTTGAAGCCATTCTAGGATTTCCTTTACTAGTCAATAAGAAAGTGGTCCAATATTTCTTAGGAGATATTAATTTTGTTAGCAAGTTCATTTCAAAATTTTCTAAAATGATCCACCTGATCACACTAATTCTTAAGAAGGACCTTAACTTCAAATGGACCACTAAAGGTCATCAGTCCTTTGAGGTAATTAAAGGGGATATCACATCTACCTTGGTACTCGCAAACCTAACTTATAAAATGATTTCATCATGTATGTATATGGTGGTAAACATAGCATAGCATCTATGATGACATAGAAGGGAGAGTCTAAAGGAGAAGAACATCTAATCGCCTTCTTCTCAAAAAATCTCCATGACTATGAAACGGGGTATAAATTTGTAGAAAGACAAGATTACGCTATAGTTAAGGGTCTAAAGAAATTCTGGCACCTTATCACTCATAGTAGAATCCAAGTTATGGTGGCACACTCTAGCCTCAAAGAATATATAATAGAGGGTGAGATAATAGATAAAAGAGCTAATTGGATCACTAAGATCCTTGAATATGAAATTCAGGTAAAACCTACAAAGCTAGTACAGGGAAGGGGCCTATGTCAATATATAACACAAGACCCTATGCCCTTGACTAACGATGAGCTGAAAGAGAGACTCTATATCCAAGAAAGTGACTCAGGTAGCTAGGTATTAGATAGAATCCACTTCATGTAGATAGGGAAATACCAAAGCCATCTTCCCCTAAAAAAGAGGATTTACTATAGGAGACAGGGTTCAATTTACCCATGATTCCCAATTTCCTTTTCAAAAGTAACTTTAATGGAATCCCTCTAAGGTGCCTGGAGAATAAAGAAGTTGAAAGGGTCTTACATGAGTTGCACCAGGGGAGCTCGGGAGCCCATTTTTCTACCCAAACCACAACTATGAAAATCTTGTAAGTAGGGTACTTTTGGTCAAGCCTGTTTGCTGACTATCAAGAAAAAATAAATAGATACAAGGTTTGTCAATTTTATACGGGTTTTCAAAGGAATGCGGCATTACCTCTTAACCCCATCCTAATTGAGGAACCCTTAGAAAAATGGGTCTATAATTCATTGGTATGGTCAACCAACTTTGAGTATTGGGCATAAATGGATCCTCATCACAACTGATTACTTCACCCAATGGGTGGAGGCAGTTCCATTGAAAGAGGCCACTAAGAACGTGATCCTGGGAGTCTTACAATATATCACTACCCACTTTAGACCCCCTCATATTATTATATTAGATCATGCTAAGGCCTTTTGGGGGGGAAATGTATCTGACTTCACTATAAAGCATGGGATCTATTTGAAAACATCCACCAATTATTATCCACAAGGAAATGGTCTGACAGAGTCCACTAACAAAAACTTGATCATGCTTATAAAAAGAATGGGAAATGAGCATAAGAGGCTATGTCATGAACATATTAAAATAGTCTTATGAGATGATAGAATCACACCTAAATAGATCCTAAAAGCCTTGTCGTATGATAGTCTATGGGAAAAGAATTGTGATGCCAATTTCCCTAGAAATCCCTAGGTTACAAATATTAAAACAAATTGAGATAGAGGAAAATGGGGTGATAGAAATGAGACTCATCAAGATCATAGAGCTCCAAGAGAAGTTGGAGGCCACTTATGAAGCCATGATCAGCTGTCAGTAGGTGGTGAAAACTTGGTTCGATTAAAAGATGTTGGAAGCAGAATTCCAAGTTGATACTATGGTTTTGAAATGGGATGTAAGGACTTCCAAGCTTTTAAATCATGGAAAGTTCTACCCCTTATGGATATGACCCTTCAAAATCAATGCATACAAGCAGCATAATTCTTTCACACTTGAAACCATGGAAGGTGACCCCTTGAAAATTTTGGTAAATGGGATTCACTTACAACCTTTTCTTTGAGTCTCTTTGTTTTAAAATTGTATCATATGTATAGTTTTGATTTTCCTAATTATTTTCCTCTATTTTTTTGTCCCTTTCATAAGTGTCTCAACACGTGTCCCTCACGGACCACCCTTTCCTCTTTTGAATTTTTTGAGGGATTGCATCTTTCTAATTTTCCCCAAAATTAATGATCCAACGTCCTCCTAAGATATTTGGGGAAAAAAGATTGAGAATTGATATAGAATGTTTTAGAAAATGTAAAGTTTGACGTTTATAGTAATTAACTAAAAAAGGGTCATTATGTGATGTGAATCTATATACATGCAAGAAATTACTCTACAAGTTAAGGTGTTTTGTTTAAGATCGTTGGGAATGTCTAATAGATTCATTTCAAATGCTATAGTTTTCCAACCAGTCTCCAATTTTTGAGTAAAAATAATCGGAGCCTTATCCTAGTCCTAAAAACTTCCATGGTGACTCCTAGCTCTGCACCATAATCAAAGTCTTATGTAGGGAAACCCGTGTCCCCATGCCCTCTTCAACCAAGGTTGAGGTTCCTTCATGGGGGGTATCGGTCTAGTGACCCTTCCGTGGTTTCTAACTTTTCTGACGACATCTTTGACCTCGTTCTCAACAAGAAGCCCAAAGGTCTAAGCAAGATAGCCTACGCTAGGTTACTTAACCTGGGAAATTTTGAGGCTTTTAGGTCAAGATTCTGGAGCACAACACTTACTCGATATATAGTGTCTCTCATGGACCCATACCTAGAGCTCATACAGATGTGCACGAGATGTTTCTACTCTGACACAAATGTCATCTAGGGTAGGAACAAAAAGGTGGTAATAACACCTCAATCTATCAGGGACATGATGGCTCTATTCTATGACCCAGTGGTTGGTTTCTATAAAATGGCCAAGCTCTAAAGCATCTGGGCTCAATTCTAGAATAAATATTCAATTCTCAATAAGGAGTTAAGGTAGACATATTTAAGAGGTTCGGGAACCACATGATTCCCCATTCCCCTGAAGTCACTTATGGAAGATTCTCAAGATGTTTTCTCCATGCTTACATTAAATTTTGGCTAAGATTTAAATAGTAACATCTATGATTGGTAGATGGCAGCCCTGTTCAGAATGAGTTCTGTAAAGAAAGAATAGGCATATCACTTTTTCTTTGCCAAAGTCATTTTAGATTCTATTTACAAGAAGCTGGCCATATTTCTAGTAAACTCCACCTTTAGGTATTCCTTGTATTTTTTCGACCTTATTTTGTATCATAATGCCTAGTACCTTAGCCATTACATAAACCTAATGCTATGGGATGTAGAGGTTGACCCCCAAAAGATCATTCTAGTGTCCACTTGGACTTGTGTATTGTCCCACTCATTAAATGTATATGAATTTTTAAAATCTTTTGTGGAGCCCCTCTTACTCGAACTTGACCTAGAAGGGATCAACAATATAATGAATAGCTCTATCTAGTCCATCCTTGCAGATCCCCTATACCCTTATGATTATTTTTTCAGGGCAGGGCATTTGACTGATTTGACTGCATGGTTTTTTATATGAATCCTTTATGCTCCCGAGGGTCCTCATGACTTGGGTGGCGGGTCTTGAGATAGCTAGGTAGTTGGTACTCTTGGATATTGAAGTTCGGCTACTGGTAGAAAAATATAAGGCACTTTTTGACCTCCCCTTGAGAAAGGGAGGAAATATTGTGATTAAAAGGAAGGTGGAGCATATGCTCACACATAATGCTGGCTTCCTACGACTTCACCCTAATTCAAGCCTCATGTAGGTATGACCTGGATAGGACGATGGCCATGCGACTCTAGTTCAAAATAAGGTTCTCAAACTCCTACAAGCATGAGTCCAGGGAATTTTTTGAAAGAAATGTGGTCCCCTCAGGATAGAGTTTCCTGAACATTTTTGTCAAGCTCAATAACATTCCAATTCTAGACTAGGATTTGTTTCACCCAGTTAAGCATAGGTATGATTCCACCCTCACTATGAAAAAAGGACTTAGAGTGGCCCTGCATAAGAAACACTGGAGTGTAGAAAAAATTAAAGCCTATTGGAATTATAGGTAGGAGATCGGACAAACCATCCTCATTTTGAGGGCGCATCCAGTGATGAGCAATGGGAGGATTTTTGGGATACAGCACCATCAATATCGATGTGGAGAGTGAGGACACTAGTGAAAATCACCTCAGAGTAGCCCGCGAGATCAACCACAGAGTCCTCCGGAAGCCCTCCCAACATCAATTTATCAGTACCACCTCCGTCCTCCATTTCTTAGCAAGGTCCTTCAGTTCAAGACACCCACGCCACAACTTACATCAGTTCCCTAGGGTAGGGAACATGTGGAGGAATCAATACCAAGCCCCCCGTGCAAAAAAATTAAAGTTAGACCGTGACCCCTTTGTCTCCTCCCCATCTACCTCCCCCTGGGGCTCCCTTTCAATCCACTCCTCCACCACCATTTTCCCTTACAAGGGTTATCCCCTTATCAATAACCCCATATCTTAGAATCTCCCTCCTCCTAGGAGCCCCTCTTTTGGCATCAACCTTCCTCCATCATCCCAACTTTCTCCCCCCACGTGGGGACATGACCCTTCTTTGGCTCTAGTAAATTCATTACCTAAACCACAAGTTACAATTCCATATGGTCTGCCACCTAGGTTCCTATTTACTAGGTGGGGTTGTCCTTTCTCTCCTCCGAGTTTTTGAGTCAAGCTAAAACTACCAGGGAAGCTTGAGATAGTAGAAGGGTGAAGAAAAAGAAGAAGGAAATGTCGGCAAAAGTAACGAAGCAAGATGTCAGTCGTTATATGACCATCAACAAAGATCTCCTTAACCATCATGTGAATTAGTCCCCCTAGGTATCTAAACCCACAAAATAGATACAACATGATGACTATTCTATCAGCGCATTGTCGTGGTCGACTTCTCAGTGTTCTGGCCTCAAGATAAGGTCAAGTTAATGAATGAAACTATGGCCGTAGTCATGACAAACTACCTTAATCTCAACAACCAACTCAAAAAATTCACAATCTAGCCTCCACAGGGAAGAAGCCACCGTGGCCAACCAACAAGCCGAGATTAAGGGCAAAGGCAAGGAGATCTAACATAGCTCGGTACAAGGAATTGAAGGAAGATCCATCACAAGAAGACCTTGTGGCTTCTCAGGCGGAAGCTAAAACTCTAGAAGCTAAACTTGCCATGTCTTAGGCCTTGTCTAATTCACTCTCACAGGAGAAAGGAGCCCTCCAATAGGATGTTGATTCAAGAAACTCAGGAGGTGTCTACAATCTAGGAAAAGTTGTGTGATGGTCGTTGTAGAAAAGGGTAGTCCTCCAAGACAAGGTTGAAATCATCTAAGGATGCGGTCAAGGATTTGACCCATAAATTGGGACAACAACCCTAGAAATGGGAGAATTATAACATTAGTGCATGAGCTATATGCCTCTTGTTGTGACTGAAGTTTCCACCACATAAATGAATCGAGCCCCCGTACTTATGATTTATATCTGATGTACAAGGGTTATGCTCAAATTTGGAGACCATATCCTCCACCATCAATAGTGTTGTATCTGTCAAGGTCCCTAAATCGTTACTATTGATTCATAAACTTTACTATTATTCTGAATCTTCCCTACAAGGACTAGGAATCAAAAATATGTGGATGATCACTGCGAAGATCAACAAGATCCTGAGATGCAATAAAGCATCCATCAAATGCTAGAATCTCTTAACCCAGCTCTAATACGTTATCAAAGAGAGAAAGAAAAGCATCAATGAATTGATCTAGTTAGGATTCCCCTCCCCCTTCCCCAATGACTCTACATTCCTATCAAAATACCAAATTCAACAGATCTTGATTTCCAAACAACAAGACAAGTTTGTCTTTTATTCTTTAAAAGATAGCTCTAGTGTCACCAAGGTGGAAGCCATCCTGAACCCAATAGTGCATTTGGAGTTCCATTATCGCGTAGTATTCCAAAGTCTTCAAAAAATTTCTCACAAGGAGATAATTGAGCTGGGTCAATATTTCCAAGACTTGTAGCGAAGAACCTACCCTACGGAGGTGGAATGGCTTGGATACCAGAGTACTTTGCAACATATTTGAGTGGAATTTTGTAAGCCACATTTTGAATTTTGAGGCTGAGAGGATTTTCAGATCCTTCCATGACTGGCATAGAGTCCCTTGGTGTGTCACCATAACTATAGATTTCTTTTGTATAAGAATATTTTATCAACCACCTATGTTTTTTCCCCAGCCTAGTTCTTTTTGTTCATTTGATCCTAAATTTGACTAAGTATGAAGCTGAATAAGGAATATGTTCACATGTCCCTTTAGCACACTTGGGGAATGAAGCAGAGGAGTGTTCTCAAACTTGCACCACATTTCCCACATATCTCAGACTTAATAAAGTTTCCCAAGAAAGTCTAAAATTCAAGACTATAGTATAAATGCACAATATCTCCATGTGTTTCCTGAGTGCAATTTCAAATAAAGATAATGAAGGAATGCCCTCAAACAAGAGTACACCCTCCACGCATCACTTAGGTGTAGTTTAGAAGACAAATCCCTAAGAAACTCCCTCAAACAAGAGCATGACCTACACATGGCAGAGATGGAATCATCACCAACCAAAGAAGAAAAAGTTGGAAGAATTAAAGGAAATCATAAATATCACTGATAAGCAGTTGAGTTCTTTCCCAAAAGAGTGAAATATCTTGTAAGAAAATCAAATGCTTTCAGTGGAAGATCTGATTCCAAAAATTGAAGTGAGAGAAAAAGGGATCTATAAAGGAATGTTTTGATCTAGAACCAAGGGGGGGAGAAAATAGAAAATAAAAATAGACTAGAGCTACGAAAAGGGATTCTAGGCTTAGTTATTGTATTGACTAGCCTTAGTAAGGCTCCGTTGTAGAATAAAGTTGTAATTTGTGTCATACGACCTAATGTATTATTTTCTCTATGAATAAAGAGTTCTTGTTGTATGAATTTTAGATTTCAATATTCTATGTATTTCATCCTTTACTACTGGTATTTTTTAGATAGTTTTCAAGATCTATCATGTTATATGCCCTTGGTTTTTCTTTATGCATATATCATCTACATATTATTATGTTTTGCCCCTTTTTCAACCTCTGATAATCCAAGATACTTCCAAAACATAGTAGACCATGCTAAATGTGCTTTGGGTATTTTAAGCAGTTTCCTAGGATCTATCTCTAGGTCTTTTAAGATCAGTTTCAGCGCATCGCCTTTGCTAGTTTTGTACCTTGTTTAATTTTTCCTCTAACCTTACCTCATACCATAGAGAAGAACCAACTTCTTTAAAATCTAGAGGTTATCTTAGGGAGCACATCTCACTTCCCTAAAGTATCCCATGACTCTAACAGTTCATTGCAAAGATAATTTTCAACGAGAATCTCTAACTATTCATGGGTAGAGATATCTCCTACAAGCTTTCATGGTTGATCTTCCTATACCGAATCAACCATCTAAGGAAAATAAAAAGTTTGTGCTCACTAACACACTTTAGTAAAAGGATGACCAACCAATAAAAATGGTGAATCCACCACCCTTCAAAGTATCTTTGATCATAGGTAATCATTTGGTGTACAATTTCACGATTGATTCAGGGGAAATTAGTTAAGTAATACCCAAAAAAGCTACATACCAGATGGGTCTTGGATATGAGTCACTCTATAAAGGAGTGGTGTAATTAGATGAGACCATGGTGGGAATAATTATATTTATCATGGGTCTAAGCCTCACATTACATGCATTCCCCAACTTTTCTATTCCTCAGGATGAATTCATAAAGGATCTACCTCCATTTTTTGCTCCATTCCTCTCATCATATTTCATCACTAAGATTGGAGGGTATTTATTAGCTGATTGGTCTCATATGCTCTTTAGGCCCATATATGGCACCAAAGCTACTATAAGGTTGGAGCCTATTTCCAAAAATAACATAGAACCTAATATAGTAAGTCTTATTAATGAAAATTACACAATCCATGACCAATAAAATCACCCTATTGTCTAATAAATAGATACTCAAATTGAAGGTATCCCACATTTTCTTCTTAATGAATGGGGAAATAATTTCCATCATTTTAACTCCTATAAATAGATCAAATAAGTTTTTCTTGGCATCTATTATCTACATGACAATAATTCACTTGTTCCTGATAAGTAAACCCATATGAATATGGCATCTGGAAGATAATTTTTTATGGTTCAAGAAGCATACACGAGGCACAAGAGGATGTATTTCTTGTATATCCTATTGGTATGAGGTGTCACTTTTTTTTTCAAAATCTATTTTAGTTGTTCCAATAACTTATCATAGCATGATTCTCTCATCTAGGACCTAAAATGGGGAAGGAAAAAGAATATCAAGAAATTACAAACTTTTGGGGATATTGATCTGATAGTAATTCAAGTTAGAGGAATTAATACACATAAGAATGATATGTTAAGAGCTTACAAGCATAGATTATGGGACCTTCTAGAGGATTTTTAATCTTTCAACATATGTATCTTATTAAGGAAATAAAATGAACCCATGGATAGGTTAGTTATGGTGGGAGAAATTTTTTGCATTACTAAATAAAACAAAAAGGACAAGTTGCAGTCACATATCATACTAGTGGTGAGAAATTTTGTCCTAGACAATAACAAAAATTAGAAATTTTTTGAGAGTGGTCGGAATATTATCAATTTCATCCAAGAATAAGGTGATTTTTCATCAAGAAATTGAGAAATATTATAGAAATAATATGGAAATAAGATTTTCCAACTAAGATTGAACAAGTTTCCCAAGGGCTTAGTTACCTTGGAGTCAATTTTTATTTGAGATGGTCAGTTAGGGAAATAGAAAACATACATAGTTTTAAAGGGTAAAGACTATGAACCAATTTTAGTTGGAAAATATAAGTTGTTTAAGATTGGAAAGGTATGTACTCTACAAGAGAAAAATGCATTTTTAGAACTTTTCCAAGAGTTTTGGGATGATTTTTCATAAAATTACAAAGAGCTTCAGGGTTTTAATCATGATCTAGCTAAGTACACCATTGAACTAGATCCAACAACCAAACCCATTAGGAAAAAAATACTTCTCAACCCAATAATTGAGCCTCTAATGAATAAATAGTTAAACAAGTTAATAGACAAAAACATTATATTCTCCATTAAACATTCATCTTTGGTTTCCAACCTAGTTCCAGTAAGTAAAAGAAATGGAGAAATCAGGTTATGTGTTGGTTTCAAGGACTTAAGCATGGCTTACTTTAAATATCATTACCCATTTCCTTTTATGGAGTATATTTTGTAAATGGTAGTAGGGTCAGAGATCTTTTCACTATTAGATGGCTACTTGGTGTAAAATTAGATTATGGTGAAGGAAGAAGTTTAGTTAAAAATAACCTTTACCACAAAGTGAAGAACTTATGCCTATAGAAAAATACCCTTTTGTTTGTTCAATGTAGTAGAAACTTTTCAAATAGCCATGGATATGGCATTTCAAGGGTTAATTAATAAAATTTTCCTTGTCTACTTAGATGATGTCATGGTATTCTCCAAGAGTATAGGTGATCACTTTTTCCATCTCAAGGAAGCATTTGAGATTTGCAGACAATTTGGGGTTTCTATCAATCCTAAGAAATGTATCTTCCTATCACATAACCGTAAACTCTTAGGACACATTGTCTATAAAGAGGGATTATAAATTGATCTAGAAAGGGTAAGTGCCATCCTTGCATTTTCATTACCTAGTCATAAGAAAGAACTACAACTATTCTTGAGAATAATCAACTTTTTTATGCATTTTATTCAAAAAATTTCCAATCTTGTTAAACCATTGACATCTATGCTAAAAAAAAACATGCCTTTCAAATGGACTATGGAAATGAAGGGTAGTTTTGAGGCCATAAAAAAAGCAATAACAAAATCCCCTACCCTTATCAATATTGATTTCTTAGAGGGCTTCACCTTGTATGCTTTTGGATGCATAGATACAATATGTGACATGCTAATACAATGGAATGAAGAATTTTTGGAACAACCTATTACATTTTTTATCCAAATTCTATAATATTATGAGGTAATGTATTCAATTGTTAAGAAGCGTGCCTTAGTTTTCATAAGGAGTTTGAATAAATTTATACATTTGGTATCCAAAAACAATATCCACACAATGATGTTACATTTTGGTGTGAAATATATCCTTTTAAATAGATATTTAAATGAGAAAAGGTTTTGTTAAATAGCCAAAGTGATGGATTAAGATGTTTATGTCAAAATTACCAAGTTAGAAAGCGGTAAAGGGTTGTGTGAGTGACTAGTTTGATATCTGCATATTGAAAAGAAGGATTTCTTAATGCTCTAACATGATCAAAAACCATTTGATTATTCACTCATTCCTTGTTGGATCCATGATATAATACACTTTCTCCCGACATACCAATGTCCTAAAATTTTGAGAAAGAATAAAAAAAGGTATTTTAGGCTTCAATCTATTCCTTATATGCTTATTGATGGGATTTTGTTTAGAAAGGATGTAAAACATGTTCTCTTGAGATGCATTAAGGAAAATTATATTGAGAAATTTTTGCATAAGTTTCATGATGGAGGAGCAAGAGGGATTTTTTTCTGAGGATAATAGCTCTTAAGATCATGAAGGGTGGTTATTACTAGCCTAATATCTTTGTATATTGTCATGCACGGGTTAAAAATGTTAAAAATACCTTCTTCCCAAGAAAAGAGAGATAAAAACTCTTCCCCTTCATCCCATCTCGGTTGATCATCCATTCATTCAATGGGGGTTAAATTTCATTAGAGTGATCAGTCCAAACTATATTTTGGGGCATAAGTGGATTTTGACAGCCATGGATTACTTCACCAAATGGAAAAAGGTATTTGATTCGAAGGAATAAAATGAGGCCAACATATCAGACTTCTATGAAGTTATTGTGACCATGTTTTGTGTTCCTTCCATAATAATATTTGATAATTTTTTATCGTTACTTTTCACTAAAATATCCTATTGAACTTTTAATAATGGAATCTACTTAAGAACATCCTCAACCTATTACCCCCATGGTAATGGGTAGGCTAAGTCAACAAACAAGAACCTTTTAAGGATCATAATAAGGACCTTGAAGGAAAATAAAAGAACATGAAACACTAAACTAAAATCATATTTATGGGATAATATGATCACCTCGAAGATGTCAACTAGCTTTTCACCCTATAAGTTGGTTTATGTTAAGGAATAAAAGTTACCAATATCTCTTGAGTTACCAGCCTTAGAGATCATTAACCATCTTGAAATTTTTGATGTATAAGTAATGGAGGTCAGGTATTTTGAACTCATGGAGTTATAATATTTGAGAGATCAAGTCATGCAAGTAATACAATTGAATTAAGATCAAAGGAAGAAGTATTTTGAAAATAAATTGATGGCTATGATCTTTAAATAAGGAGACATTTTTCTTAAATGGGATCAAGATAGAGCCAATTCAGGTAAGCACTCAAATTTTGATACAATATGGAATGGTCATTGTGTCATCTCAAATCGCAAGTCACACATTTATTTCAAATTCTCAAAGATAGATGGAGAAGAGATCCATATCCCAGTAAATGGGATAAACCTCAAACATTTTGATTGAGGTGAAGGTTTCATCTTGTATGTAGTAGGATTATTTTTCACTTTCCTTCAAGTTTTTTTTAGTACATGTTTGGCTGGTAGTGTAGTTTCCATTTCCCTAAGTGTTTAGCATAGTGTTATTTTTTTCTCAGGTGGAAGTTTTAGTTTTAGATTTTGGACGATATTACAACCATATATGTAAGTTTCAAATCAAATGCAAATCCATGCTGATTTCACACTTCATACAATCCATTTTCAAGAACCTTGTCATGGAAAAAAATCAGATATTTTGGAGCATTTTCCAAGTTTTTTAGAGATCCAAAGGATCACTTTCATTTCAATTCCAAGTTCACTCTTCATTTTAGATTCAAGGTTGATTTTTATAGAGTTTAAAGGTTTTGAATATCAATTAAAATTTATTTTCCTAACTCCATGCCCAATGGATGCTTTAAATCCATTGGTCTTCATATCTAATAGGAAGATATCCCCATGAATTTCTAAATTTTTTTCCAAAATAACCCCCCCCAAAACTATTTTGAAAACTTATAAATTCAGTTTCAGACTTAGGCATTTTTTATGTTCAAAAGTTGTGGGACACTAAAACTAATTGTTCCACAAAATTCAGGAATTAAGAGTTCTACATGTTCTCCTAACCTATGGAATAAGTAATTTAAACTTGGGAGTTAGGCATATTTTAAATGATTCATACCTTCATGGCTTGGAAAATTTAATTGTTCCGCAGAGTTAGTAATAATTTCGTATAATTAATGATAAAGCTCACTTAGGTAAATCTATGATACATGAAAGAAAATTGTTGTGAAACAAGTTTTGTGGAAAGGGTATGAAGTTTAAGGTGAATAAGGTCAAAATATATGAAACTAACAATTCAGTATTTTGTATGCTTCCCTAATTTAGTGTTCCACATGTTCTCTTAACCAAAGGAACAAAGGGACAAGGTTGTGGAATAAAATTTATATGACACAAAAGATTATACCTTTATGGGATTTATGAGGGTTTTCTAAAAATAAAAGGGGAACCATGAGTGTCAAAAAGTTTGAAGTAGAATTTAGATGCCCCAAAATGCCACCATCTCTGCCAAGGTAAATAATCGGTTAAGTTGGGCATCGTCGGAACATTGGGAACTGTTCCCATGCTCTGAGAGTTCTCCACCCAAAAACAAGGTAATTAAAATATATCAGCCTTGTATGAAACCCACATAATAGCTCTCCAATTCCTATATTTCCTGAATGTCTACATATTTTCATAAAGGAAAAAATCATTTAAATCATATTTTAAGGCCCACAAATAATGTTCCTTTGTTCCACGAGTTCTCTAAAACTCTTCTAGGGTTGACTGTTATGTTGTTAGTAGGATAAAATTATAGGTTCATTTGAATTAGGTATCTAACCACCTCACCAACCAAAATTTAATATTTAATGTCACCCATTCCTTGTCCTATAACTCAAATGTCATGTAAATTGAAGGAGGATATGGTGCCCATGTTTTTTCTTGCATGAAATGATGGCATTTAGTACTTGTTATGTGGAAATAGAATATTTATGGTTTTTTTTTTCTCCCCCTTATCTCTCTCATTATCTATATATGTAAGTGTTTATACACATGAAAAGGGTTATTCTCTATTGTATTTGGAGATCTACCTTATATTTTTTCAATTTCCTGTTAGGAAAAACTTATTATAAGTATGCATTATATTTATCTTTATTGTTTTACTATGGTGTGATAGTAAATATGTAGTTATTTAGGTAACTTGGATTATTTATTTAGTTGTATGGTTATATTGTTATAACCATTTATTATGCTTTATTCCCATATGGTTTTATAACCATGTTTTTTTATTCACATATTGGTTTGCTACAACACGTAGTGGTTGATTTATTACAACTATGTAGTAGTAGTTTGTTTGTACTTAGTTGTTTAATACTTACAAGTATTACAACTATCATATGCTTTGTAATTTATGAGTTCCATATTAATATTCAAATGTTTCAAGATACCTCCCTGTTTCCTTAGCATTTGGTATTATATCTAGTTTTGAGTAGTGTGTACAAGTGAGCAGAAGTTGTAGGAGGTTGGAGAAGTGTGTGATTTTTTTTTGGATAATTTTGATGCCTACCAAAATAGATTTTACATCTTCCAATAGTTTCCCAATCCCACCACTACATCCGCGCACTTGGTATACTTATTTCCTGTTGAAAAATTTGCAAATTGTTTTGCACTAGAGCATCTTGCACAAAACAAATCGGTTACATTCTAGAAATATAAAAAAAATAGATTTTTTTTTCCCTAAGTAGGATTTTTACCTATTGTATCCCTGGTGGGCCCCACAAAATCTGATCTGGTTGCTAGTATACAAGGGTGACATTTGGAAAAAAAAATCCTCTACAGGTGAGCTAGGAGATATCCCTAGCAAAGTGGTTCTTTAAAATAGAGTTTGGTCTTCAAGCTATGAGAGAGTTGAAACCAAGCTAGGCATAACCCCTAACTAATTCAAGCTAGAAGGGGAGTTACATTAACTTGCAATAAGATGTGAAAATGACTGAGCTAAAGGGAACAAGTTAAGTTATCCATCGAGCTCATACATGCACCGAGTGAGTTCCTATTTAGAGATCGAGCCAAAGGAAAGTTTGGAAGTGCATTCAAGTGATCAAGTTATGTTTCACATTAAAAGATGAGTTAATTTTAACTAAACATGATCCAAATCCATCACTCCAAGAGGATCACTCTGGTGAATTACATCTTATCTCCCATTTATCATGGATCATATACATAGATTAAGTGGGTTGAGTCCCCTAAATTCGAGCCCTCACCAAATCCTGCACACACACCAGACACATCGAATTCAACAATTGTCAAGCCAACAAACCCCTGTCTCCTATTGGTTCTCTATATGGGTGGTTTGATCTCTGTTCATTTTAAATTTAGATGGTCGATTCTCCTACTCCCTTTCTACCTAAAAAATGGTGCACAATCATTCAAACACAAAACAAACAACAACCTATAAAGTAAACTAGTGCAAAATCATTCAAATGGAAAAGATACACACTAAAACAAAGACAAATATCTAGTTTCTCCTTGAAACCTAATCCATTGTTGTACTTCCTCGTGCCATATGGACATTCTTGATAAATTACATGTCATTTTTCAAAGGTTAGCACTTTATAAATATTATTTAAATATTAATTCCTATAGTTTACATTGTATGTGCTATAATGTTTGTTGTGGTTAGTTGAAATGTCTTGGGAGAGTGAGGTCAGAAGGTTGACCCTCCCAAACCACCTCTTTTTTTATTTTAAAATTTTTGATGAAATTATAGCGGTAACCACTAAATATAGTAGTGGAAAAGGTCCACTAAACTACCTAGTTACAACTATACCACCCAAATTTAGTGGGAAAACACTATTTTAGGAAAAAACAAATTCTCTTGTGGACCCTAAAAACTAATTCCGAGACACTTTTCTAAAAGGAAAGGTACCTAAAAGCATTATTTTCAAAATTTTAAGCTATTTTTTGTGAATTTCTACATTTTGAGCTCTAGAGGCCACCAGGGCCTCACAAAACAAAAAAAATTGATTCCATTCAATTTTTTCATACACTCAGCTATAATATATGTCCTTGTGTATAATTAACTAAGCTATAAATTTAAACTAATATCTACATAACTTCAAAAGAAAATTCTAATTAAACAATGAACCATTAAGATAAGAGCTTAAAGAAAATGTTTCTTCAATGCATAAATGAAACTACGTGCTAAGATATTTCCTACTCTCTATGATTACTAACTTAAACTATGAACCTATGAAGAACGTAAGCAATCAAAGTGGATTGTTACTTGATCTCAAGGATTGAATATTGAATCTCACCAAGAACGGATATAAGGCCATTTTGGATCTTCCCATATTACTCAATTTTGAGTGAAAGGATGAAAGATGGAGAATATATTTCCAACAATGGAGAATGGCTCAAGATCACAATGCTAATCATTTTCACTTTTCAAAGCAAGGTATGAGAATAAAATTAAGAAGGAGGGTTCTTTATATATATTTCCTGAAGAGGCAAGGCTAGAAAATTGATGAATATGGGATAAAGGTAAAACAATATTAGGAATGGATAAGTTTTCTTTATAAAAAGTAATCTTGATTTAGAAGAGTTTAATTTTTCATTAGTAAGTCATGGGAGTTGGGGGATGTTTTAATTATTCAAAGGTGATTATTTAATAGGTAAAGGTAAGCTTAAAGAAGCTAATTAGAGGGAAATTAGTATGATTTGCGGGATGTAAGAGAGGAATTTGATCCAATAAATGGTAATTTATTGATTTAGAGTTATGAGCGTAATTAATTAATAATAATTAATTAACCCAAGTAGAATTGGATATTAATTAAGGAAATTTCATTAATCAACATCCTTAATGATAGGAAGGCTAATTAATTAATGAAAGTTCGTTAATTAATTAATATGAAGAGTAATTTTAGCTAATTAGTAGAAAAACTCTAATTATTACGGAAATGACAAGAAAGAGGATAATTAGTGCAATCTTAGCATTAAATCGTCTGTAAGTGGATTTTAGGTGTCTACATTTGCCCCTCTTTAGGGTGGTAATAGTTACGCCACTTCAAATATAATAAACAAGTACAAAAAAATAAATTTTTTGAATATATACGAAAAAATTAATAGAATGAAGGATTCCCCCTTGAGTGTCGATGGTGTGATGAAAGAGGGTGATTGATGATCAAAAAAATGAAAGAACATAATAGAAGAAGTAGAATAATTGATTCCTATTGCCCCAAGTTTCTTTTGAAGAAAAGTGTTGATATACAGAGAGTGATATGGAATAAAAATGATGATGAAAAGAGATGGATATAGCTATCATCTTGCCAATGTAAAAAACCAACTTTATTTCATCATTTTTCTTATGATTGACATCATCGGCCCTTATTAAAAAGAATGAACAGAAGTTTAGTATGACATGAAAATCCATATATGAACAAATGTCCATAGATAAAAACACCAACTCCATGCAACACAAAAATGAAATGCAATACAAGAAAGTAAAATATGCATAACTCCTTGAAACATACATAATGCAATGTAATACGATAAATTAAACAAGCAAACCTAACAGAGAAACATAATGCAATATTTTTAATCAAGCTTTGATTCTGACCTGTGTGAATTAATGACAAGGGTTAAAATGTGGTGCCCCAAGTAAGGATACATGCAAGGGGAATAAGGGAGGACACTTGGGTCCTATGAGAAGTAGTGTACTATGAAAGAGTACCAAGAAACTCATTGTGCCCCAGAGTAAATACATAGTAAGAAAATCATCTTTGTTAATGGAGGTAGATCAAGATGATCCATGATTCATGCACAAGAATAGGTGAGAACCAAAGAGTGAAAATTTTTAGGATGATTTTTATCGTTTTTGATTTATTAGAAACATATTTGAATGTTTTTTTATTTTGAAAGTTTTCCGAAACTATGTACAGGAAGACAAAGAAGTGTGGATTCTCCCAGCGATAGATGAGATGTACAAGGGAAAATTTCCATGCGTATGTGCAAGAAAGGAAGATGTAAAAATTCCCCAGAAATTAGGTGGGAGTATTCAAAGGAAAAATATTCACACACTGTAGGGGGATCGAGGCCAATATAAAATAGGTTCAATCATGAGGGAGCAAGGATGCCCCCAGTGTAAGTTGGCCAAGAAACACATGAGGTAAAGGAAGTAGAAAATTATCTTATTAAAAGGGGACAAAAGTGTCTGCAAACATGGAAAAGATGAAATCCTATACACATGGATGTTCTAAATGATTTTCAAAGAACAGAGGATGCTATGAAAATATTTAGAAGGTAATTAAAGAAATAAGTGATTAGTGCAAGGCACAAATCATGAGACAAGACATGCACTAAAGCAAGAGTTTGAACAAGGTCCAAATAGTAACACTTGGTAACATACTTATCATGTTTACTCATCGATATCCCGTGTGTACACGTGGAAATGAATTACCTCTTGAAGGAAATATTTAATAGAAAACAAGTGAAGAGACTAGCCAATGTGTAGGAATGATTTAGTTTGAAAGGCAATTTGTGAATGGATTATGGAAGGAGAGTCGTATATTACTCTGTTATGTGTCCATATCCCCAACGGAGATGCATTTGATTCTAATCAAAACATTGCGCTACTGTCAGTTAGATGTCCATAGCCCTGGTAGAGCTTATTATAAATACCCTAAGAGAGAGTTATATATCAATTTGCTTTTGCTTTTAGCTTTTAATTTTTGATTGATTGATTTTGATTCTTTTTTTTTCTAAAAACTTATTTCAGCTCTATTGTTTGACAAGGGGTTAAGAATCATTTATGACTTGATGGAAGGATGTGGAAGTGATTTTGATGACAACATTGGTTAATGTCAACAAATATGCCAAAAAAATATTCCCAACAACGTTTTTATATGTAGATAGTGATAGGAGCTCTAAGAGGTCAATCGCTCTGTAATTTACCAAGGTGATGAAAGACTAAGGTCAAATGAATACCATAGAGATAAATGTCACAAAATGTGTACAAAATATGCTAACCAAAATATCATCTAAGTGATGAAAATGGTGGATGACTTGGAGAGGAATATGAAAGAAAGAGAAAAAAATGATCCATGCGTATGCAATACCTAATTGCAATGTTTGATCTTTGTACCGTTGATTTTTAATATTTTTCTCATTTTTTGTATTTTTGAATTTTTTTTATTTTTTTAGAATTTTTCAATGTTTTGGGAGATTGGGACTAACGATGTCACTCTACATGATAGGATCCAACAATGATGTTCACGGTTTCCTTGATAAGGGAGACTAAGTACGTTTGTTTATGAAGAGTGTCCATATATAGAAGAAGGTGATGGGATACCTGTTAGTCTCTTGAGTGTAACTAAGGTGAAGGAGGTGGTCTAAGTGATGTTTAAAAATTTGGGCATGCTGCATCTTGAGTGTAATCAGCTCATTTCCTAAATTTTGTAATTGTTTCATGACTTCTTGAAGTTCATTTGAGACACTAAAGGATGAAGTAGAAGTTTCATTTGAACTCTAATTTCTAGGAGTGGGAATAGGAGATAAATTAGGTACTTGACTAGTGCTTGGGCTTTCCAAGTTTGGGTATAAGGGCATGGGAGGCCTAAGAGCCAGTTTACTAGCTTAGATCAAACAATTCTCAGCCCTAATGGCAATGCTATAAGACGCAGGTATATTTGCACCTCCCATGGATTGGATTAACATAGAAATAACATAATTTAAAGCTTTGAGATAGTATAAGAAATCACCTTCAGTTGTTGGCCTTACTGTCACTGGGATTCTATCCCAGGTCCTTTGAAATATGAAATTGAAGTTTGTTAGCTGCTCATTGGGAGCTCTCTTGATAGTTTTCAATTGTTCCAATAGAGACAAATTATCTCCCTTTTCTCCAAACTGCTCATGGAGAGCTATGCATAACTGGTTCCACTTTTGGATAGAGCCTGACCCAAGGCTCATGAAACATTGCAAGGCTTTCCCTTTGAATGAATATGCCAACAATTTGATAGTAATTTACATCTCAAAAAATATCATGGATTGTACAAACATTAGCAATATCTTTGACATTATCACTAGGAGTGGTCTGATTTTCCCCAATAAAGCATGGAATGTTCTTCAATGCTGCAACTGGAACTAGTTTTTTTGCATTGACAGTAAGGTGGCTACTGCTAATGAAGTTGACATAAGGGTTGTGTTGTGTCATTCTGATTGGCCTGAGAACCCTTGTTGATTGGGTGAAAGGTCTACCAGGTGGAGGAGTTGATAGAGTTCTGTTTGGTGGAGATGGAGACCTTTAATTTCTTCTTCCCCTTTCTCTTCTTCCTAGGGATAACTGCAGATACTCAGATAATCCCTCTTCTCTAGCCCTTGACCTTGTTTGGATCCTTCTCATGAATCTTCAGACTTAGACTGCTGAAACAAGTTGATTTATCACCTTGGAGTTGCCAGATGTGTAAATCAAGGCTCTTTTTAAGAAAGAAAATTACAAAAAATACACATAAACTTTGTTGTAATGAAGATGAGACCTCTAAGGTCCCACCGGGTGTGCTAAAACTGTTATTGCAAATTCACAGCACCCCTGGATGTTTTCTCATATTTCTAGTTTGATAATGGGTATCCAGTGTGATTGCACAACATGGAATATTTTCCCTAAGTGTGGGACTTGCATAAATGGGAAAAAACTCTCCAAATTAAAGGATTGTTCCTCTACTCCTCTGATCAAATGTACACATGAAATTTGCAGAGGTTTAACTCAAAATCCTACTCTAATTTCTGCCAAGGAGACAAGGATAGAAGAGAAAAATGAAGATAAAACTAAACTAACAAGGTGATATACCAAAGGAGTGGTGAACATCTATTTCTGTAGATTGACACAGATTATAAAAATGCAACACAAATCATGCACAAATTGATAAAATTGTAATGAAGGATCAGGATAGAGCAAACAACACAAGAAAGGATTGAAAACTCATTCACAGAGCTTGCATTATCATTTCCATTTTTAAATACAATGCATTACAACAACAAGGAGGTAGAAAACATGTTACACTCCTAAAAAAGGTCTGATATTCCACAAATCCACTTGCCAGGGTGAAGGAGGGAACCTGTAGATCATAAAAATGTCCAACCCTGTACAAATGAGTCAAATCTAGCTTTTAACAATGAAAACCCGAGTTCAGGAAGGAGAAACATGGGAAAAATGAAATGAATGATTGAACCACTGACAAAATCCATCAAAATAGCATGGGTACCCTTAAGATTTCATTCCCCAATATTTTCAACCATGCTAGAGAAGAATGGAAGCCATACTGCATTAAAAATTGTGGTTGAATGTCGGTTCTACTCTTTTCCCCATGCCAGAGGCATTTTCTTGTTTTTCTCTTACTAAAATCCACCAAAAAAATTGAAGATTCCATCATGTATAGGACTTCAATAGATTTCCAATGACACCAAAATCAAGAAAAACCAAGCTCTGGATCGAAATATATGCCCCTCTAAATATTTAAGGCAAAATTGGGGGAAAAAATGAGTCAACGGGCTGAAACACAAATTTTTCCCCCCTTTTTGAATTTGGGAAAATTTTCCCAAAAATCTCCACACCCCAACACTCCTGTGACACCTGGCACTTCCCCATTGGTCCACGGGTTCAAATAGCCATGTTAAACTTTTTTGAATTTTGGAAAAAATCCTATGTGCCCCACCGCTCTGGGACACGTGTCTCCATCCAATTAGTTGTGGGCACGCGCTCCAAATTTTTCATTTGCGTTGCCGACCACTTTCGTGAAATTTTCAAATTCTCCCCATACCCCTGACCTCCACCATAAAAAGGACATGTGGCATCTTCTTATTAGTCAATGGGGTTTAAAACAAAACTTCCATTTCCTCCTCGGCGGGCCTGCAGGTCAATTCTTTCCTTTACGCCATTTTACTATTTTGGCAAAAAGCCAAAAATTTCTCCACCCCTCCGACTCCCACCGACCTCATGGACATGTGTCACACTCTCATTCATGCGGGGTCATGGGCCAAAATTTTCATTGTGCCATTTTACTAGAAATTTTCTTAACTTACCTCCGCCAACCCAACCTCCACTACCACGTGGCGCCTCCTCATTCATGCGGGCCTCAAGCCATTTCTTTCTCCGCGGGCCCGCAGGAAAAAAATTTCCTTTGCACCCCCACCACTTCCTTGGAAAAATTTTCAACTAACCTCCACTGACCCGCCATTCCATTGCCACGTGGCACATTCCTATTGGTTGCAGACCTTCCCAAGGAAAATTTCCCTCAAAAACTCTGCCGAGCCATAACTTGCAAAATACAAGGAGTTAGAAGGAAAACTTTACCTTTCTGGAAAGGTGAGAAAATTCTCTATCTGATGGATCCATTTCTAGATAATTTTTAGTGCCTAAAATGTGGGAAAATTTTACTGAGGCACAAGGAAGGAAGGGATGAAAGAAATTTATTCAAAATAAGCAAGGGGCTTATTTTAAATAACAATGTTGGCGACTCAGAGGGGTCATCTACCTGTTGGATGAAGTGACTAGCTACCTGAAGCAATCCATTGGGCATGAAGTCATCAACTTAACTACTTGGTACTCTCAACTCATTAGAAAAATTCTAGAAAGAAGATTGTGAGAGTATAATATCACTTGATTTGGAACATGGCCTACAAAGCATCTTTGGGACAACAAAGCTTGTGCTAAAGAACCTAGGGAAATGTAAAACTAAGATACAACAAAACAATGTGTAAAAGCACTTGGAGGAATGAAAATCTAAGATAATATGTACAAGGTGAGGAGTTTCCCTTCTAGTAGCAATGCTTTAGATGGATTCCATTAACTAGAAACTGTAGTTCTTCACCATCCAATGTAGACAATTGTAAGGCATTACTATTCTTACATTTTTTACCATGTAGGGGCCACTCCAAATGGCCTCAAACTTTAAATCCCTTCCTTACTTTTCTCAATCTGCATCCCATTTCAACACTAAATCTCCCACTTGGAAGGTTCTCTTGATTAAGGCTTGGTCCTACATTTTTTGGGTTGCATGCTCTCTGATTTCTTAGAGTTCCATCAATTCTACATATCTAGCCTCCATGGGTTCAAACTCCAACAATTCCAATTGCTTTATGAGTTCCAACATTGGAAACTCAAGTGACATAGGTAAGATTGCCTCTCTTCCATAAATAAGTCTAAATGGGAGTTACCAGTGGATCTCTTGGGAGTTATCTTATCAGCCCATAAGGCTGATTTAAGTTTAGTGTGTCGAGTCCTCTGATTTTCATCAAGAGTCCTCTTGATGATATTTAATAGGTTCTTGTTTATAGACTCATCTTAGCCATTACCTTGAGGGTAATAATTTGATGAAGTGCTTAGATAAATCCCATTTTTAACAGCCCATTCAGTTACCTTTAATCATATGAATTCCAAAGCATTATCTGATATTATAGTGGCAAGTATACCAAATATGGTTACTATCCCCTCATAGAAGTCTAGAATACTAGATTCATTTGCCTCTTTGAGTTCCACCACCTCAGTCCATTTGGTGAAGTAGTCTGTTGCTGTTAGAATCCACTTGTGTCCTTGGCTTGAGTTTGGGTTAATGACTCCAATGAAGTCCAAACCCCATTGCATGAATGGTTGGTCAACTGAAATTGGGTGCAATGGAAGAGCTGCTAATATTTCCTTTCCTGTGAAGAATGCACAAATTTTACACCTCTTGATCCATGCATAATAATCATTAAACACCTTGTGCCAATAATATCCTACCTTCATAATCTTGAGGGCTACCACTCTTGGAGAAAAATGACCCCCATCTGATCCACCAGGGAACTCTTCTAACATTCTAGTAATTTGATTTGTCCCAATACATCTCAGTAGCACTCCATTTATATCCCTTTTGAACAAGACGCCATCAACAAGTGCATATGGAATATCCCACAATCTGAAGTGTCTTCTCTTGGTTTTGTTCATCTTTGAAGGGCATAGGCCTATTTGTAAGAAGTGCACTATGTCTTGAGTTGAGAAAGGAGTGAGGACACCATCATTCTCTTCTTGAATACCTCTTTGTTCCTAGTTGTCTTGCAATGCCAAAACAACATCCTTCCCATTGCTTACTTCCATTGATTTTCTCAAGACCAGCTACTCACACAATCCCTTTCCTCGAACCAGTTTGGTGACTTTGATCTCAATTTCATACTCCATGACACGAGTAATCCACCCTGCATTTTTTTCATTTAGCTATTTGTTGAGGAGGAAGTCCTTATCTCCCACATGAGAAACCAGCAGTTGAACCTTGTTGCTTGAAAATAGATGCTTAAATTTCTTCAAGCTCCTAATCACTACAAGAACACACTTCTCAATGAAGGAATATCTCACCTCATATTCCTTCAAGCTCTGGCTAAAGAAGGAAATTGGCTACTCTACATTTTCTTTGTTCTGTTGTACTAAAATTGTAGAAATTGTATCATCACCTCCAAATGCATAAAGGATAAAATATTTAGAGAAATTTGGGTTAAAGAGAGTTGGAGCTTGTGAGATAGCCTCTTTGATTACCTCAAAACTTAACTTACCTTCAGCTATCCATTTGAAAGCCATGCTTTTCTTCAACATCATAGTTATTGGCTTGACAAGGGCTGCAAAGTTTGGAACAAACCTTTGAACAAAATTGATTCTTCCCAAGAAACTTTGAAGGGCCTCTTGGTAATGGCAGTGCTTTTATTGCTTCAACCCTCTTTGGATCAATTGTCAATCCCTCTTTGGAAACAATGTTTCCTAGGAGCTTTCCTTCATGTGCTAGGAAAATACATTTTTTGGGATTCAAGGATACCCCAAATCTTCTACATGTTTGGAACACTTGTTTTAAATGAAAGAGATGATCTGCTGCACTTTTAGAAAATATAGCAATGTCATCTAGGTATATCAGCACTATTTTATTGATCAATCCCTTGAACACCATATCCATTGCCCTTTAGAAGGTAGCTCTGGCATTAGACAACCCAAATGGCATTTTCCTACATGTATAGGTTCCTCATTTGGTGGTGAAGGCTGTTTTGAACTGATCATCCTCCTTTACCATTATCTGATTATACCCTGAATAACCATCTTGCAATGAAAACCTCTTAGATCTAGCAATAACTTGCAAAATATGCTCCATAGAAGGAAGTGGGTAATGATCCTTAAAGGATGATCTATTCAAATCTCTAAATTCTACACACAATTTGATTTCTCCACTCTTCTTTCTAACTAGAACCAAGTTTGTAACCCATCTTGAATGCTTGATGGGAAATATGATACTTTCCTCTATTAACTTATTCAATTCCTTCTTCATGAGAGGCTCCATGTGTGGATGGACCAATCTTTGTTTTTGCCTGATGGGTTTAACACTTGGATATAATTCAATTGTGTGTTGAGCTAGCTTGGGATTGAAACATCTCAAGTATTCATAGCTCCAAGTAAATATATCTGGGAAGTCTTGGCAATGTTGCATGAATTCATACCTTTCTTGCTTTGTTGTCAATTTACCAATTTGAAGTGATTTTCCTTCTCCCATTGAGATGGGCACTGAATCTTCTCCCTTGACTTGGATGTTTTATTTCTCCTTCCTAAACTGATCATTAGGATTAATGATGGACTCTAAAGTGACAAGTCCTTTTGGTAGTTTTTTGGTTCTCAGCTATACCACTTAATCACCATATTTATGTTCTAACTTTTCCTGAGTTTTGGCTAAGAACTCATCTTCTTCATGCAAGAAATTGATGATTTGTTGGTCACTTTAAAACACTTTCCAACTTACATTATTGTCTAGCACTGATGGCTTTATAATCACATGAATGTTTGGTTGCACTTTATCTTTCTTGATACTCTCCACAACATCAAAGGCAGCTCTAACTCCTGCAAGCCTATTAGCATCTTGGTTTTCTTTCCTAGGGATGGAGTTGATGCCAAAGCCTTCAAAATCCTCAATGAGGTCCCACACCCTATTCTTATAACAGCAGAGTAGGTCATTTTTGGTAGCATGTTTTCATTTAACTTGATTAATAATCAGCTCACTATCACCAAAGACTTGTAAGTTTTTGACACCTCTCTTTCTTGACCAATGCAATCCTTGTATCAAAGCTTCATATTCAACAATGTTGTTAGAACATGCAAACTTAAATCTAAAAGCTGAATAATACTTAATTCCTTAAGGTGAAACAAGCATAGCTCCCCCCTGCACCTTGTCTACTTCTTGATCCATCAAAGAACAACTACCATACCTCATTGTCATCTTTATGGTCTGGCTTGGTGATGCTATGAATAGGCTGATTTTCTTCATGCATGCAATAAACTCCTAGTTCAGATTCCTCTATTTCCTTGTAGGGATCAAAAGCATGTACCTTGCTTGCCCATTCATCAAGATTAAAATCTAGGATGCTCCCAAATTTGGTGTCAGCTTCATCTGTTCTTGGATAATCCTCTTGATCAAATGTTGAATAGTCTACATTGATTGGGCTTGGAGTATGAGGCTCAATGTGAAAGTTTGCAATAGGTTCAGACTTGATTGTGGCCTTAGTTCCATATTTGGTCTGGAACAACATGTGTGACCAATCAGCAGATAAATAGCCTCCAATTCTAGCTGTGAAATCGCTTGACAAACATAGGGCAAAAAGTGGAGGTAAATCTATCACTGACACATCTTGCAACAAAGTGACATTGGGGCATTCATGTAAAGTGAGGCTAAAATATTTAATTACCCCCACTTTTGTTACTACTGTCCCATCCATTTGTACCACCCCTTTAGATATGAATTCATATTGGAGGCCCAGCTGATCAGCTATTTGCTTGGGAATCATAGAACTACTTTCCCCAGAATCAATCATACAATTGTGTACTAGTTTATCCCCAATGATCAATGAAACATAGAATGGAGGGGGCTTCAAAACTTTACCTTGTTGTCCTCCAAGCTTCCCCTCAGGCTGAGCAACATTTTTGAGTACCTTCTCTTACATATGAGCTTGCTGATTTGAAGTTGACCAATTCTTCATGGTAGCCTATAGTAAATCCCTTTGGCCTTGGATGGATAGTGATTCCCACATAGATATATTCAAATTTGTCTTCTTCATTTGTTCAATGATGTTAAATGGGGATGAAAAATCTCTTTGCTACCCCTTAGCCTACACATTATTTTCTTGTACATGGGCTGCAACATTTGGCATTTGAGCTGGTCTAGAAGGTGGCTTGGGCTGTGCTTTCACATTTGGAAATGCATTTTTCTTGCCAACACTTTGTGGAGTGATGGAAGGTTGTGGATCACCTAGAGCTAATGAATACCCTTCACCAATATTCCTCTTCTTTGACCATTTGTTAGTTGTTACATTATGAGAAATTATTTGATTCATACCACAAAAATCTTTAGCCTGCCAATTCACAAGTGTAGTCTCATTTGGAGATGTATTTTTCTAAGATGTTCCTTGTTGTTGGTTTGTTTCTTGACTCACCTCACTCTCTACGCCAATTTCTATCACCATCAAATCTTGTTTCAAAGCACCATTGAAGCACATAGACTAGTTATGAGGTTCATTGCATGGGAAACACCAATCATACTCTTGAGCTATATTATTTTGCACTGGCACTAAGGCTTTAGAGGTAGATGCAGCATTGGGGTTTTAGGGTAAAAATAGACTGTTGGTAGGAGGCCTTAATTTATTTTAATTTATAGCTAGATTGGGTGGCCTATTAGGCTAATAGGGTTGCCTATTAGGTTGAGTTTGAGACAGATAAGAAGTTTTAAAACTTTGAGCTTGCTACCTCTTGAGTGTAACCAGCTCATTTCCTAAATTTTGTAATTGTTTCATGACTTCTTGAAGTTCATTTTAGGCACTAGAGGATGAAGTAGAAGTTTCTTTTGAACTCTGATTTCTAAGAGTGGGAATAGGAGCTAAAGTAGGTGCTTGACTAGTGCTTGGGATTTCCAAGTTTGGGTATAAGGGCATGGGAGGCCTAGTAGCTAGTTTACCAGCTTGGATCAAATAATTCTCATCCCTAATGGTAATGCTATAAGCTACAGGTATATTTGCACCTCCCATGGATTGGATTAACATAGAAATAACATAATTTAAAGTTTTGAGATAGTATAAGAAAGCACCTTCATCTGTTGGCCTTATTGTCACTGGGATTCTATCTTAGGTACTTTGAAATATGAAATTGAAGTCTATTAGCTACTCATTGGGATATCTCTTTATAGTTGTTAGTTGTTCCAATAGAGACAAATTATCTCCCTTTTCTCCAAACTGATCATGGAGAGTTATGCACAACTGGTTCTAATTTTGGATAGAACCTACCCCAAGGCTCATGAACCATTGCAAGGCTTTCCCTTTGAATGAAGATGCCAAAAATTTGACAATAATTTGCATCTCAACAATATCATAGATTGCACAAACATTACCAATATCTTTGGCATGATCACTAGGAGTGGTCTGATTTTCCCTAGTAAAGTATGGAATGTTTTTCAATGCTACAACTAGAACTGGGTTTTGTGCATTGATAGCAAGTGGTCTGCTGCTAGTGAAGTTGACATAAGGGTTGTGTTTTGCCATTCATATTGGCCTAAGAACCCTTGTTAATTGGGTGAAAGGTCTATCAGGTGGAGGAGTTGATAGAGTTCTATTTGGTGGAGATGTAGACCTTTGAATTCTTCTTCCCCTTTCTCTTCTTCATGGGGATAACTACAGATACTCAGACAATCCCTCTTCTTTGGCCCTTGACCTTGTTTGGATCCTTCTCATGAATCTTTAGACTTAGATTGCTGAAACCAGTTGATTTATTCCCTTGAAGTCGCTAAATGTGTAAATCAGGGATCTTTTTAAGAAAGAAACTTACAACAAATGCACATCAATTTTTTTGTAATGAAGATGATGACCTCTAAGGTCCCACCGGGTGTACCAAAACTATTAGTGCAAATTCACAGCACCCATGAATGTTTTCTTACATTTTTTGTTTGATAATGGGAATCCAGTGTGATTGCACAACATGGAATCTTTTCCCTAAGTGTGGGACTTGTAGAAATGGGAAAAAAAAATCTAGATTAAAGGTTGGTTCCTCTACTCCTCTGATCAGATGTATGCATGAAATTTGTAGAGGTTTAACTCAAAATCCTACTCTAATTTCTACCAAGGAGACAAGGATAGAAGAGAAAAATGAAGATAAAACTAAACTAACAAGGTGATACACCAAAGGAGTGGTGAACATCTATTTCTGTAGATTGACATAGATTATAAAAATTCAACACAAATCATGCACGAATTTCTAAAATTGTAATGAAGTATATGGATAGAGAAAACAACACAAGAAACAATTGAAAACTCATTCACAGAGCTTGTATTGTCATTTCCATTTTTAAATGCAGTGCATTACAACAACAAGGAGGTAGAAAACATGTTGCAATCCTAAAAAAGGTTTGATATGCCACAAATACACTTTTCAGGGTGAAGGAGGGAGCCTGCAGATCATAAAAATGTCCAACCCTTTACAAATGTACCAAATCTAGCTTTTAACAATGAAAACCTGAGTTTAGCAAGGAGAAACACAAGAGAAATGAAATGAATGATTCAAACACTAACCAAATCCATCAAAATAGAATGTGTAACCTTAAAAGTTCATTCCCCAAGATTTTCAACCATGCTAGAGAAGAATGGAAGCCATACTGCATTAAAAATGGTGGTTGAATGTCGATTCTGCTCTTTTCCCCATGCCAAAGGCGTTTTCTCATTTTTCTCTCACTAAACTCCACCAAAAAACAACATTGAAGATTCCATTGTGTAGAGGACTTCAATAGATTTCTAATGACACCAAAATTGAGAAAAACCAAGCTCTGGATCGAAAGATATGCCCCTCTGAAGATTTAGGGAAAAAATGGGGCAAAAAACGGGTCGGCGGGCTGAAACCTAAATTTTTTCCCCCTTTTTGAATTTGGGAAAAAAATCCCCAAAAATATTTACACCCTGATGCTATGCTAACACATGGTGCTTCCCCATTATTCCATAGGTTGAAATAGCCATGTTACACTTTTTTGAATTTTAGAAAAAATCCAAAAATTCCTCAGTGCCCGCCACTCCAGGACATGTGTCTCCATCCAATTAGTTGCGGGCACGTGCTCCAAAATTTTTCTTTGCGCTTCTGAACACTTTGGAAAAATTTCCAAATTCTCCCTGTACCCTTGACCACTACCATGAACATGACATGTGGCATCTTCTTATTAGTCCGTGGGGTTTAAAACAAAACTTCCATTTCCTCCTCGGTGGGCCTAGGGGCCAATTATTTCCTTTGTGCCATTTTACTAATTTGGCAAAAATCCAAAATTTTCTCCACCCCTCTGACTCCCACTGACCTCATGGACACATGTCACACTCTCATTCATGTTGGTTCCTGGGCCAAAATTTTCATTACGCCATTTTACTGGAAATTTTCTTAGCTTACCTCCGTCAACCCAACCTCCGCCACCATGTGGCGCCTCCTCATTTGCGCAGGCCTCAAGCCATTTCTTTCTCCACGAGCCCACGTGAAAAATTTTTCCTTTGCACCCCCACCACTTCCTTAGAAAAAAATTCAACTTGCATCCATTGACCCGCCATTCCACCGCCACGTGGCACATTCCTATTGGTTGTGGACCTTCCCAAGGAAAATTTCCCTGAAAAATTCTACCGAGCCATAACTTGCAAAATACAAGGAGTTAGAAGGAAAAATTTACCTTTCTAGAAAGGTGAGAAAATTCTCTATCTGATGAAGCCATTTCCAGTTAATTTTGAGTGCCTAAAGAGTGGAAAAATTTAACTGAGGCACAAGGAATGGATGAAAGAAATTTATTCAAAATAAGCAAGGGGATTATTTTGAATAACAATACCTAGTGATGACCCAAAGTGTGATTGCAATTGAGGAATTGTGATATGTAAAGAAGAATTGGGTGATGAGAACATGGGCCATGGCTCAATACTATACCCAGGTAGTTCATCATATAATGATTATTGTAAGGATGGAAGAATAAGAGGAGGATATAGCTGCATGTTCTTAGGCTCTTCCTCTATTTCTTGATAAAGGGAATTAACCTTTTCCCCATAATATGTGAATGCATCAAGGTCTAAAGAGAATATTTTCTTGTAATTTGTTATAGGGATATATTCATATGCCCCTATAAATGTCATAATAACTCCTTTATTCTAGAATAAATCAATTGGTATGGGTTGTTGATTGACCACAAGGGTTTGATTAGAAGAAAAAGGTCCAACTGGTGTGGAAGACTTAGAATATGTTTGGTGATGATTGATAGAGGAGGATGATTCAAGAGTTGAAGTAGACTTAGGGTTATATGTCTCATGAGTAGAAGAAGATGTGGATTTAGAATTGATTGGTATAGGTTTCCCTATAAGACGGCATCATGGAGGAAGAATAAGGGGATTTCATATCCAAAATTCCGTAGATGGTGTCATAGGAGTCAACTTAGAGGATTGAATAGAAGGAATTTGATTCACATGAATATTCAAAGCAGGAAGGGTTTATTGTGGTGACTGATAAAAGAGGTCCAATGAAAAAAGGGAGGACTGTGGTTGAATAATCGCATTAGATGTTATATAAAGAAGGTTTTGCAAAGAAGGGGAGGACCGCGACTTAGGATTCAAATTGGATGAATGATAAAGGAGGACCAAAGAAAGGGTGGAATCAAGAATTGGAGTAGAAATATTATGAAAGAGGTCATGTGAAGAAGGGTAGGACCACAACTTAAGAGTCAAATTAGATGAATCTAAATAGTATTTTGGATCTGAATCATCAGAAGAATCAGAGAAAATATTTGGATTAGAATCCTTAGAAGAAGAGGAAATTTTTGGATTAGAATTAGAAGAATAGTGGGGGGAACCTAAATAATAAGTTAAATCAGAAGTGTCCAAACTATACCACCAACTATGAGATGAAGGTGGGGAACGGGTTACCAGAATGGGTTTTGTAGCACAAAGAACCAAACATGGTTTAGTCATGATGGGATTATTTTGATGTGAACGCCTAAATTTTGATTATTTATGGTTTTATGTATAAGGAACCCTATGATAATCAGTTATGGTTGAAATTCACTAAGTCCAAATGCCTAGACCTAGATAGTGTGATTGAACTCCTTCAAATAAAAGGAAGTTTCATGTCAATTGGGGTAGCATAGTGACAACTAACTAGACATTTTGCAAACAGATAGGGGATGTTTGTGTGATTTTCCAAAGGGAAGCTAAGGAAAACATACATAGTGTTGACATAAGATTGATAATCCAATAATGTTTGGACAACAAGTTTGGAAGCATAAATGTCAAAGGATTGATAAAATATTTAGCAACATAAAGGATACAAAAGAAATATTTCCAATTTTCGATTGATGAAGAAGTTACTTGATAGGAAATGTTTTTTCTAAGGTTTGAAATATATGTTCAAAAATGACCATGAATTTAGGTAAAAACATGAAGATCAAGAGGATTGAAAGTCCCAAAGGATTGTCCTAGAAACTAGTTTATAAGATGGATAAACACAAGGAACAATCACGCAAGTTCAAAACACAAAACCAATCTACAAAGAAATACTCCTTATGGAAAATGAGTGTCAAAGGTATGTCGGCATAAAATGATCAACATAATGCCACCTTATGCCAAGTTTAAAAATAAACAAGATGTAAGAAATAACAAAAGGTTGATACAATTTTCAAACAAGGTATACTAAAATCAAGTTTAAGTCTAACTCAGACCTAACTCTAAAAAAAAAGTGGAAGTTACGAATATGAACAAAGCAATAATACCACTAAGATACATTAACAAAAATTTACAGAAAATTAAGGTATTAGTATCAAAACAGTATTAATACGACGTGTAAAAAGGTAACAACAACACCTTTAAAAATTGAGGTAATATTTGAAAGAAAACCAAGGGTAGAGTATACCAAGGAATTTTTACGATGTGCATAGCATAACGTTACAATATAAACACTTAGGTCAAGTTTGCAAGAAACAAGACCTAAGTATCAAAATTTTTGTGATATAAAACAAGAAAGATAACAATTCAAAGGAGAATCAAGTGATGAACCAAGCCTAACTATGATGACAATTTTGACATGGGTATTAAGATAAAAATGGTTGTTAATGATATGAGAACATTCCCACACACCTTTTACATTTAACAACCTATCCGTAAACATGGATGAGCATAAATGGACATAAAAGTGGTGACACAATAAATTGGCAATACACGTGTGGTCACTCTTATTTTGATCAACAAAATGTCAAAAGAAAGCGAAGGAAGTAGTACAAGTAAGGATGAAAAATGTTGGCCTCACTTTGACAGAGTTTCGTCTCGCCTTAGGGTGAGTGAAAAACTAAGAAAAATTAATGCTTCACACATTTTGTGATGAATGATGAATATTTATAACAACAATTTGGCCAAGTTGGATCTAAATATTGAATGGATTTCTAAGGTGGTTTACTCAACTAGGTGTCACAAGTTATCTAGATGTGTTTTCAATTTACCAAGAAATTCACACTGACTAGTCTTGGGTTAGCTTGGCTTTACTTTTACCCCATTAAAGTACAGTAAGCAATTAATGCATTCATCATGTACTCTCAATGGGGTTACGATATGGATAACTTTGACACTAAATATCACAAAGGTACAACTAGTCAAGTAGGTGTGCGGATCAGTTCCCATTTCGTCCACAAGGTTTCCTCTTACATGGACTACTTTAGGGTTTCTGATACTACCCCCATTGTTGTAGCTTAAGGCTTATGCCAAAGGGGTTATGTCCTAGTTAAGTGGATGTGGCATACCCTTATCTAAACCTGTAAATACATTGTTATGAATGTGGTGTGTTTTTAATCTTTTGTTCTTAATGTGATTTACTTGTACACCATTTGGCAACATGCATCAAATTGCACTAGTATTTTGTTTTGATACTGATTATTTGGCAAGTGTATTTAGTAAAAGGTTCATGTATTAAATTCCCTCAAGCCAAAAATGAAAGATGAAGTTTCCAATTAACCAAATGTTAGAAAATGAAGACTAAAGTTTCTTTTGATTCTCAAGATCACCCTAAGGTGTAATATAAGATCATATACAAAATTTATCACAACTAGATATAAATGGAAAACTTCAAATCAAATGGCCATAAAAAATGCTTTGTAAAAGGTTCATTCCCTTAATCAAAATAAATAATCAAATTTCGAAGTTAATCCAAATGTTAAAAAAATAGAGATCAAATTTGTTTTTTATTCTCAATATCACCAAATGGTTTAATATAAAATAATACACAAGCTTTGTTCTCAATCAATTAAAACATGGAAATACAACATTCATCAAAACATTAGACATGTCATAGTCAGTGCTAGCGATGGAGGGACAATCAGTGTTGCCTCTATTGTACTAGCTGTAGAATGTCTACGATCTAGACCAGACATGGCTGAGAAAGGGCTGCTTTCTGACTTGAATCAGATGGTTAAGTTGCAAGCAGAGAAAGTGGGCACGCTGGGATCCACACCTTTGGCCTGGAATAAGATTCTTCAATTCTCCATCAGAAATGTCAGGCCACAATCTCCAGAAAAAGGGAAATTCACGTGGGAGATGGAAAATGAAGGGGTTACCTATCTAAAGGTGCCATATGGTTACTTGTATAGGGATTTGGACAAAGAAAATATTTCCCTAGTTGGTAAGTTTCTAGGATCTAGACCTAATATTGATGTCATTAGAAAATGGGATTTTAGAAAGTGGAAACCAAAAGGGGATCTAAGTATTACCATTATGTCACGGGGTTTTTTTCTGGATAAATTTAATCAACAGATGGATTTGGAATCGATGCTTCTAGGAGGCCCATGGTGGCTGGGAAATATGGGCCTTTTTCAGAAAAAATGGTATCCTAGGTTTGATCCAAATGTTGAGAATATAAACACCATTCCAATCTATTGTAGACTCCCAAGGTTACCTCTGCAATATTGGGATGATGAGATTCTATTAAATATTGCTAAATCCCTTAGTGCTCTGATTGGACTTGATGGACCCACAAGGAACAGATCCAGACTAGCTTTTGCTAGATTTTGCATCTCTTCTTAAATGGAGTAGGAGTTACCGGATCATATCACTCTGAAATCCAAGTATGGAATTTGGCACCAAAATATCGATTATGAAACCTTTCATTTGAGATGTAAGCAATGTCATCATATAGGAAATTTCACCAGAAAATTCCCTAATAAGGAGATCTCCCAAGAGGATTAAAAAAGTAAGAAAGAACAACTTGAAGGAGATGGTACTCAGAAAAAGGAAGCTAGGATGATAGACAAGGAAAGCCAAAGGGAAGAAAAATTCCTTAACCAACCTGTGTTGAACTACAAGAAAAAAGACAAAAAAACGGGTTCAGAACTCCTATCAGGAAACCCCTAGTCTATATAAATTTATGGCATCCAAAAATGCTAGCAGCAGCTTTACATGGAGCAATCATAAGAAACAAAGAAGATTCATAAATGCAAAATCTAGTAAAGGTGACTCTGGAGGTTGACGAGCAAGAGGGAACCGTGAAAGTAAATATTATTTCTAAGGATCTTGCCCAGATTGTGGAAACTCAAAATATCACTAAGGAAACTATGATAGATAACCCGAATCCTTTTGTGCATCATTGAGGAAAGGGAGGGTGAGGAGAAGGATACCATGGAACCAATGGAAGCATTGCAGAAAATATCTCCGTGGGTAAATAGTAAAAAAACACCCAAAAGTGGGAACCCACTTTCTAGCAACAAATCAGCAAATCTACAACCTATTGACAATAAACAGGGAGAGAAAGAGGAGGGGGAAGTAATGCCGCTTAGAGAAAACAATTTTTATGAGGAAGACTCGGAGCTAACTACTGGATTCATAGAGGTCATTTCAAAAAAAAAAGAGAATGAAAGGGTTTGAAAAGATCCCAGATTCACTATACAATGAAAAGAAAAAGAAAATTAACAATTGGGGAACTTCAACATCCAGAACTACTAGATTGTATACTAGAACAATAGTATATTTTTTAAGTAGCTCTAAAAGAGGAAGACCCTCAAAAAAGGCTTTTAGAACCAAGAGAATAGAGACAGACATTGTAGATGGAACTCAACGGTAGCTGAACCATCAGGAAATCTCAACACCTACTTCTGTTAAATGAAGATCATATCTTGGAACATCCAAGGTCTAAATGGAAACTCCAAACAAAGAATAATCAAGGAGTTACGGGAGTCTAGTAGACCTAGTATTTTGATTCTATAGGAAACTAAGATGAACGCCAAGGTTCTTGAAATAAACAAAAATAATTTCTAGGATAATTCTGACATGGTTGCAGTGGATTTTCAAGGAGCTTCAGGTGGTTTGGCTACATTTTGGGATAAAAGGTAGTTTACTGGTATGATTCTTACTATTAGTACTAACCTTATTGCTATTAAATTTCATGCTATTGAGAACAATTGTGAGTGGATTATATCTAATATCTATACCCCTAATACAGTTATTGGGAGATGTAAAATTTGGTCTGATCTCAAGACTTTCAGAAGTTAGCATATAACTGCCAACTGGCTTATCATGGGTGACTTTAATTCTCCTCTAAACCCAGGTGAAAAATAAGGAGGAAACTCTAGTTTTTCCACAAGCATGGATGAATTTACTGATTTTTTTGTTGATCTTAATCTTTTGGATGTGGATCTTCATGGCAATAAATTCACCTGGACTAACAAAAGGATGGGGAAAAATCTAATCCAAGTTAGACTTGATAGAGCACTAATATCTAAAAGTTAGATTCTTAATCAAGAATTTCATCTTTCTTCTCTGCCCAGAATTGGGTCAGACCACAATCCGATTGCTTTAAAACTCTTCAATTGGACTAAGCCCACCAAAATTTCCTTTAAATTTGAAAAGATGTGGATATAACATGATGACATAAAGGACAGAATTAAATAATGGTGGATTGGGGATGGTGATGGCACTGCTCAATTTAGACTTATTCAGAAACTCAAAAATGTTAAAAAATAGGTGAAAATTTGGAATAAAAGAGTTTTTGGAAATGTGTTTGAAAAGAAGAAGGATTTTTTAAAAAGCTCCAAGATCTGGAAACTAAGATGAATATAATGGGGAGATCTCTTGAAGACCAGACTATGGAAAAGAATATTCTTTTAGAACTGCATACGATTTGTAGCAGAGAAGAATCCCTATAGAGACTCAAATCTAGGTCTATTTGGCTAAAAGAAGGAGACAGAAATACGAAGTTATTTCATATGACCACACTTAAACATAGAGCATGCAATAGGATAATGGAAGTAGCTAAAGGAAATGGCACTATTATAAAAGACCCAAAAAGCATCAAAGAGGAGGCTCTTAAATTTTATGAAAAACTTCTCAATGAGAAGTCTAACATCACTGATGAGGCAACTTCTTTTATGTTGGAGGCTATCCCCCAAGATAAAATTGAAGAGCAGAGATTTAAATATATCACTAAAGTAGTCACATTAGAATAAATTCAAAAATCTATGTTTACTCTTGAATGGGATATGGCACCAAGCCTAGATGGTCTATCAGTTAACTTTTTTCAGAATATTTGGGAAATCTGTTTGGATGATCTTCTCAGAGTGGTGAATGAATTTTATAGAACTGGGGATCTTTTGAAAGAGTTGAACAACACCCACATTGTTCTTGCTCCAAAAAAATGGATGCTAAGGATTTCAAAGACTTCAAACCCATCAGTCTAGTGAATGTTATCTATAGAATTTTCACCAAGATCATTGCTACCAAATTACAATTCATTATGAATGATTTAATTTCAAAGCAGCAGAGTGGTTTCATTAAAGGTAGGATTATTCAGGATGGTGTGATTATGGTTCATGAGACCATACACTCTATGGAAAATAACAAAAAGGAAAATATGGTTCTTAAAATTGATATGAATAAATCCTTTGATAAAGTCTCCTAGGTCTTTCTGGATAATTTTTTGGAAAAATTTGGTTTTCTAGCTAAATGTAGATAAATAATTAAGGCATGCATCACTACGGTTAGATTCTCAATGGTGGTCAATGGAGAGCCGGTGGGATTTTTCACAAGCAGTAGAGGGCTAATGAAAGGGGACCCAATATCCCCTTTGTTATTCATTCTTATAGCAGACAGTCTTAGCAGAACAATTGATAAAGTAGTTACAGATGGTCTTTTGAAAGGCTCTAAGCCCACTTCCACTAGCCAAGCAACTTCTCATCAGTAATTTACAAATGATAAAATCCTTCTTTTGATGGCTTCCATCCTTGAAGCTAAAGCAAAAAAGTCTATTCTAAAACTTTATGAATCTACTTCTGGGCAAGTGATTAATTATGATAAAAGCTCCATTTTCTTTTTTAACACCCCGGATGAAAGACAGATTAAAATTGCAAAACTTTTGGGCTGTAAAATTAGTTCACTTCCTGCTACTTATCTAGGGCTCCCCCTTGGTACTAAAAAAATTTCAATCAAAGTTTGGAATGACCTGTTGGAGAGATTCCAAAAAAAAAAAATGGCTGGCTGGAAAGGAGCCAGTCTGTCTAGTGCTGGTAAGTGTCTTCTCATAAAAGGCACTCTTCAAAATATACCTATTTATATTATGTCTCTCTATAAAATCCATTCTACTTTTAGAGAAAAAATTGAGAGGATATAGAAAAACTTCTTATGGCATGGAATGGAGGATAAATTTAAATATCATTTGGTTGCTTGGGATCAAGTTTGCACTCCCAAAAAAATTGGGGGCCTGGGTATAAAAGTCATAAAGAAAATGAATGAGGCTCTTATTACAAAAATGGGATGGAGAATTCTCTTTGAGAAACAACCCTAGATTGAGATAATTAAGGTCAAATATCTAAATCAACAAGTAGTCATTTATTTTCTTTAGGATGAGCATCTTCCTTATGGTTCCATTTTTTGGAATAATTTAGTTCAAATCAGAAATTTCATCAAACAAGGAAGCAAATGGAAAGTGGGGAATGGCAGAGATATAAAATTTTGGGGGGATAACTGGTTCAAATGTAGTCTTATTGATAGATTTGGTGCAGCTAAGGACATCATTGAAAGTAAGTATGGAAAAAGAATCATGGATTACATTGAAAGAGATAACAACAAGAAGAAATGGAAAAAGTTTTTTGTGGATAGAGATGATCTGAATCAAATTATTTCCTCTTTGCAAGATCAGTTGGACCTTATCCCCTTAATTCAATAGGATGTTAAGGATGAATTGGTTTGGAACAAATCTATTGATGGTGAGTATTCTGTTAAAACTGGTTATAATTATTTCTTTGAAACTATTCAAAGTGAGTTCAACTAGAGCAGGATTTGGATGACTGAGCTCACTCCCAAAATAATTTTTTTTATTTTGGCTTGCTCTCAGGGGTAGAATTCTCACCACTGATAACCTGATAAGAAAAGGTTTTATAATGCAAAATAGATGTCATTTGTGTAAAAAATAATATGAGGATATCAGACATTTGTTTATCCATTGTGAGTATGCCATCAAAATCTAGAGTTTTTTCTTTTCTAATTTCAAAGTTTCCTGGACTATACCAAAATATTTCATTCATTTTTGGACCCAATGGAGTTCTCCCTTTAAACACTATGTTGTGAGAAGACTCTGGAAGTTGGTAATGCCTCATACTATTTGGAGGATATGGAAAGATAGAAATGATATCATCTTTAGAAATAGTAAACAGCAGTGCAAACTCAACATTGCTAAAATGTCTAATGTTGTTAAAGAGAAAAATGTAAGATTTAAACCTCCTAATAACAATAGTTACCCTGAAAATGAAGATAATATGTTGTCCCAATGGAAGATTGGAGCTGACAGTATTCAGAATAGCACCTGTAGTAACATTGATAGGTCTTTGATACATTGGAACCATCCTAATCTTAATTGGCATAAGCTGAACTTTGATGGGGCCTCTAAGGGAAATCCTAGGATAGGTGTTAGGGGAGGAGTGATTCGGGATCACAGAGGTAGTATTATAGTTTCTTATGCTGGTAAAATGGGGATACAAATGAATCATTGTGCTAAAGCATTGGCTGCTCTATGGGGTCTTAGAATTGCTCAGACTCATAATGTTCAAAATCTTATTTTAGAAGGAGACTCATTGAATATTATCAACCATCTAAATTAGTCTTTGCCACCAAGCTGAAACATCAAGGATTTCATCATGGAATCCATAAGTATCTGCCAAACCTTCAACAATATTTGGATCAAGCATACATACAGGGAGGGAAACAAAGTGGCTGATGCATTGGCTAATTATGGCATAAATATTAATTTTAATATTTGGGATAATGGTAATTGCATCCCTGAGTAGATTCAAAACAACATTCATGTGGATAATTATAGACATTCAAGTACAGAGTAAGGATAATGATCTTTTGAAATGGGCTTTTATGGAGATTAAATTCACACATGCGGGGCATCTCATATATAAAGAAGCTCTTAAGTGGATCTTTGAGGGAACTTAAGTACACAGTAAGGAAAATGATGACTTAAAGTGGGATTTTAAGGAGTTAACAGTTCACACATGTGGGAAATCACAGATACAAAACAACATTCATGCAGTCACTTACGGGAAGTCCCATGTAAGTTATGGCTGTATTAATTATCATTATTCCCAACATGTGAGAGGAATTATTAAAATAGAGAAAGACATATTCTTAACTACATTTCATCCAGCAGTTCACAAAAAGGTTTTGAAGAAATAGTTTTAAGCATTCTAGAAATGAAAAAATGGAAGGAGCGCCTTGTCAGATTGAGCCCAGTAGAGACCCAGAATGGAATAGCAACAAGGTGCTTTGGAATCTACTTAAGCAGGGAGGAATCATAAACTTTATTGATAGGATCCATGGGCACAATCAGAACATATCTATTCAGTTTGCAATGGAGTGGAAGGATCAGAAAGTAGAATATGGTGGGAAAAAAATATTTGTTAATGAAGAACTCATTGCTGAATCTATAGGCCTTGGGATCGATGGATTCCATTTTTTCAACAAGAGAATCAATAAAGAGGATGAGGAAAATAAGTTTGTTTCTGACAATGAGGCACTAATTTTCATTTTTGCAGGTTTGAAGGTAAGCTCCATACCCTTGCCATTTGATGAAATCACCCACATGATGGTTTGTTACATCTCTTTAGAGGGGAGATATGTCACAGTGCCCACAAAAAATATGATGTTCCTTAACCATTTCCACAGGAATATCACAGTATGTTTCCCACATTACCTTATAAGCTCTCTCAAATGATCCATTCTGGAGTTTCAGAAACATACCTGTGCGGTCCCCCTGCCTCAAGGTCTAATTTTCTTGTTACAAAAGCTTTGTGTCTCAAAGTTTCCCAACCTCCCTTCTTCCCCCAGATCTACTCCATTGCATCCCACCACCAATACCCCCACTCACACCCTCATCCCTTCCATCATGGCTCCCACCCCCACTCCCATCCCTTCCATCACATCTCCCACCCCCATCGCCTCTACCACGACCAAACCTAAAACTAGGTCTCAAATGACACTCAAGTTAGATATCCCTATTTCAAGGAGAATTCTTTACAGCACTCAAGAATTGGAGGATGTTAAAAACCTCCTTCATATTTGTAGAGTAGGTCATCAAGTGGCTTCACACACAGAGATTACTACCCAAAGGCTGGAAGCCTTAGAAATAGATATGTTCAGTCTGAAAGAAGAAGTACAAAACTTGACTAAGAAAAAAGCCAAAAGGAAGAGGGAGGAGGAATTTTATCTTGATAATACACAAATTGAGGATATCTATAAAAATTTGAACTCCCTGGACAACCGTCTGGGGAAAGCTAAGGATCTCCATGATCATAACATGGCAATTTTTAATGTAATTGGTGACTTCCTTGAAAAACATGTACGCAGTGTCTCTATTATTAGTGAGATCCCGAAAACTCTGTGGTGTACAGATAAAGAAAGAAGTCAGACCATTAAAAAATTGGATGCTAAGGACCCCACTCACATGATGGCATTGACCTTGTTTACCTCTTTGTAAACTGTCAAATCTAGAATCAACAGAGCCGCCACGAAGTAAAGATGTTTTTCGTTGCAGATGCTGACTTCCTTCATGTTTTTTGCTGTTTTGTTGTTGTTTTTTGGCTTCTTTGTTACAGCGTACACTCTGTTTTGTTGTTACGATGTAACTCTTTTTTGGTTACCTGTGGATTCAATGCCTATTCTATATTTTGATCCTTCTGTTTTGTGGAGCTTCTTAGTATATTATCTGGCTTTTAGGCCATCAATGTAAATAGGGTATAGTCCCTTCAAAAAAATTTACCTATAATAATAAAAAAAACATTATACATGTTAGAAAATGACCAGTTTTACAATAAAGGAGAAACATGTAGTTTTTATAAGTATAAATTCTAAATTTATGTTTTGATTGTATATTTCACTTCAATATATTTCCAACACAAAACCAATGTATTCATTTTGAGTTTAGGATAAAAATTTATGGCCTCTGGAAGATGGGTTACACATATGCTCTTATTCTCACGAGTATGCACTTAACATGTACCCAAAAAATGTCAAAAAATATGTCCCTCAATTTGAAAAAAGGTAAAAAATTTCTAACCAAGACTCAATTTTGACAACCCATCACATTAATCTATGAATAGAAGACTCAATTCTATCAAACATTAACATTCATGATAAAAAAAAACTTAACATTTTCAAGAAATTGACAAAACTAGCATGTAGAATGTCAAAAAAGTAACTCTAAAAATGAAAAACATGGAGAAATACTTAAATTTTCTCACCAAGATTCAATATTTATAGAAACCCACCAAACTAATATATAAATAGAATACTCATTACTATCAAACACTAACCTACATGCTCAAGAATTTAATATTTTCAATAAATTGACAAAACTAGCATGTAGAATATTGAAAAAGTAAACTCTAAAAATGAAAACATGGAAAAATCTTGAAATTTTCCCATCAAGATATAAATTTTACATAACTTTTCCTCCTTTATACCTAAAAGGAATACTCAATACATGAAAACTCAACAAAACAATTTAAGAAAAACAAGTTATGTCAATTTATGCAAAAAGAGGGTTAGTAACCAAAATTGAAACTTAACTACAAAAACTTGAAATTAAGTGCAAAGGACAATAGAGTAAGTCCCACCGGGTGTGTCATATGTGCTCATGTATAATTAACTAAGCTATAAATTGAAACTAATATCTACATAGCTTCAAAAGAGAATTCTAATTAAACAATAAACCATCAAGATAAGACCTTAAAGGAAATGTTTCTTCAATGCATAAATGAAACTACATGCTAAGTTATTTCCTACTCTATATGATTTCTAACTTAAAATATGAACCTATGAAGAACATATGAAATTAAATTGGATTGTTACTTGATCTCAAGGATTGAGAATGGAATCTCATCAAGAATGGCTACAAGGCCATTTTGAATCTTCTCATATTACTCAATTTTGAGTGAAAGGATGCAAGATGGAGAAGCTATTTCCAACAATGGAGAATGGATCAAGGTCAAAATGATTATAGTTTTTAGTGTTCAAAGTATGGTGCAATTAGAAAGGTAATGAGGGTTCTTTATATAGCTTACATGAAGAGATAAGGCTAGAAAATTGATGAATGTGGTATAAAGGTAAAATAAGATTAGGAATGGATAAGGTTGTTTTATAAAAGCTAATATTTGTATGATTTGTCATCACACTAAAATATCAAATTGTTGGTGGAGAGAGATCTCATCATGTTAACTAGTTTCTATGCCAACACACCCCCACACGATGGAGTTAGATGTAACCACGTGAGCTTTGGGCCCACCATGTATACACCCAATTAGGTCCAACAACATTACACAACAACAACATTGGGACTTCTCAAGATGTCACCCATCCCAGTAGTACTCCAAGTTGGGTGCACTTAACTACCTGGCTCTGATACCATGAACGATTTTCCATCACACCAAAATCTTGAATTAGTGGTGGAGAGGGATCTCATCGTGTTAACCAGCTACTACGCAAACAATCTTGATTTACAAGAGTTTAATTTGTCAGTAGCAAGTCATGGTAGTTGGGGGATGTTTTAATTAATCAAAGGTGATTAATTAATAGTTATAGGTAATCTTATAGAAACTTATTAGATGAAAATTATTATGATTTTTGGGATGTAAGAGAGGAATTTCATCCAATAAACAGTAATTTATTGATTTAGTGTTACGAGCGCAATTAATTAATAATAATTAATTAACCCAAGTAGAAGTGGATATTAATTAACGAAAGGTCGTTAATCGACATCCTTAGTGATAAGAAGGATAATTAATTAAGGAAAGGTCATTAATTAATGAATATGAAGAGGAATGTTAGCTAATTAGCGGAAAACACTAATTATTATAGAAATGACAAAAAAGAGGATAATTAGTGAAATCTTAGCATTAAATCCTATGTAAGCAGATCTTAGGTGTCTACAGTATCATATTTTCACTACATTTTCACATTATTTTGCGCTAATATGCCATCTAGTTGGGAACATTCTAACCACCCACTATGGAAAATAATGATCCAAAATTATTCTTACATGACTCACAGCTGCTCTTTGGTGATAATTACGTAGCATGGGAGACCAAAATTTGAACTCAACTTACGTTTGAAGAAATTTGGAAAGTTGTAAATGGTTCAGTAACCAAATCAGCAAATGATGGAACCCAAAAACTTTAGTTTGATAGGTCCAATTTGATAATCTTATTCACATTGTCTGATGACATGTAACCGCACATTCGAGATGCCAAAAATCCAAATATGGGAGAAGTTAAGAACTATGTATGAGGGCCAAAATAATAATGCCATTATGAATTTGCAAATTCATTTTCTTACACCAAAATTCAAGACAAACGAGAAAATGGAGGCTTTCTTGCAAAGAGTTGAAACATTGAAGACTTCACTTCTAGCCCTAGGAGATGAGATTTCTGATGTATCTCTGATACCCATTTTTCTAACAACACTTCCTCCCTCTTAGCACATTTTTGTGGCAACAATCAACTTGTTAGATTAGACCAGATCAGTTTTGAAAATATGCTGATTTTTTTGTAGCAAAAAGAGGTACTATACAAAAAAGATGAAGAAGAATAATAGGCATTATCTTCTCATTAGAAAGGTAAGGGAAAAGTAAAATCTTCCCAAAATTCCCAAAAATAGCATCAACAAGGGGACAAGTAAAACAAGAAATGTCTCATCTACAAATGAGGACATGAGTTGAAAAATTGCTAGTATAACACATACAAGAAAGGTTCATCAAGTAATTATGGACCTTAAAATTAGAAATCACAATCAAAACAATCAGACTAAAAAAGGGAAATAGAATGGGAACTGGTGAAAATACCCCATCAGCAAGGCAATGTATCTGAAAAAGAAGACCATTCAAATGATGAGGACTTCTTGTACACTACCCATTTCAGTTTACCATCCATGTCATCTAAGTTTATCTAGTGTGTTTATTCAAGAGCCACTCGACACATGACCAAGCAAAAACATTGGTTTACCACCGTGAGGGAAACACCTTTGAAAATTCAGGTTACATTAGGTGATGAATCTTCTTACATGGTACAAGGTATTGGGAAGATTTCTCTACCTCTTGGTTCATGGTATTTTATATTATCAGATGTATTATATGTCTCTGGCTTAACAAATAACTTACTATCACTTAGTTAGCTTCTAGATCATAATCTAAAGATTGATTTTGATAGATATTATAGTAAGAAAGTATGCTTGATTCAAGAAAAATCCATAGGTTCAATTTTTTTTGCAAAATCCTCAAATGCGGGATGGATGTTTCAGATTTATTTTATCACAGGGATTATTAGGCACTAGTGGCTAAGAATGCTTCCTCTGCATAGTTGTGTCATTAGATACTTGGTCACATCATTTTTGGATATCTCAATACACTTCACCTATACAATATTGTAATATTTTTTCCATCTCTCAAGAAGGATATAAACAAGTTTTCTAACTACCTCATAGGAAAACAACACAGAGTTTCATTCAAAAAGAGTACTTATCAAGAGCTAGGTAAGTTTGATTTGGTTCGTATCGATATTTGTAGTCCGATGCAGTCTACTCATTCTATATTTTACTATTTTATGCTTTGTGCTGATTATTTTAGAAAAATGTGGAATTTTTTGTCTTCATGAAAAAAATTGAATCTGTTGAGAACTTTTAGAAGTTCAAAGTGTTTATTGAGAATGATATTGGTTAACATATCATATCTTTCCAATCATATTGAGGGGGAATTCTCTAGTACTGAGTTCAAATCCTACCTAGAAGCTCACATGGTTTTTCAATAGATGCCTCCTCCACAAACACCACTATAGAATGGTGTTGTTGAGAGAAGGAACCATACTATAATGGATATGGTGTTTTTCATGATCAATGATTATGGATTGGTGAATACGTTATGGGCTGAAGTAGTGAAGACTGTAGTAAATTTGTTAAACAGAGTTCCCACAATTGCTCAAGTAATGGAGTAACACCCACATGAGGCATGGTAAATTCATAAGCCATCCATTACAGATATCATATTATTTGGGTGCAAATCTAGCATACACATACCAAATTAGAAAAGAAATAAGTTGGACATGAAATAAGATAACACATCAATATTGGCAATAGTGAAGAGACTCTTGGGTACATATTAATGGATCTCAAGACTTGGAAAGTATACACTAGTAGAGATATTGAGTTATTTGAGAATAAGGAGGTTGATACTCCTTCCATAGACTCACCTGATGTAGGTTGCATACCTATTGTGAAAATAGAATCATATGTTCCCACTGATGATGAGAGTGATAATGGGGATGATGGTGATGATTAAATAGGACCATGACCCATGAGAATAGTATAACATATGCCCAACTAGTATAAAAATATAATTTGAGATGTAAATTTGGATACTCCTCTAGATACATCCACCACTAGACCATGCACACACAATAAATCTCAAGAAGAGTTAAATTTTTCTTTGATAAGTAGAGTTGTAATTTTCTCTTATACACGATGTCCATCTTATGGGGATAAATTATATAGAGAGCTCCATAATCAAATCCAGTTGAGCTACCAGTATGATACTAGAGGTAGGAGGCATCAGAGGTAAGAGGTAAATCAACGACCTCGCATCAATCACCTATGATGGGGCCGCATTAAATTTTGGTGTTAAATTTTGTTTTCTATTTACTTTCAGTCATGTGTGATGTGTTCCATTTAAGTGTTCCTATTTTGTATGGTTATAGATGTTGGAAAAAGAGTTATGTTGGAGCGTAAATAACTGTCAATGATCTTTTGACTGATGAAATCCTATGACTTCCATACTTCATTAGAAGATGGTTCTCTTGTGAATATTTTAACTTACAATGTTGATCATGTGCAACAAGATATAACTACCAAGATCTTATTAGTATTATGTACTTCGATACAGTTTGGTTCTTAGTGTTTGTGTGTGGAAATTTCACATTATAAAGGGGAACATGACACCAATGTTCCATTTCCAATATGATCCCAAAACTACTAAATTCAAGGGAAGCTTTCAGTGGTAGTGGTAGTTGTCTATGTTTTTCGAGATCGAGTGGAAGCTATCAATAAAAATGGCTACAATTAAGAACATTACGATTATTATAGGAAGTAATTTGAAATATCTTTCCAGTATGTATTACATTGTTCAATTTTGTAATAATTGAGCATTGATTCCTATATACTTCCTTGATGTACAATCATAGTGGCAAAAAAAATCACCAAAGTACGTCAGTTCATGGATCTTGAAATGGTTTTTAGGAGCATCCAAAAAATTACACGAGGTGGATAATTGATGGGGCATGTTCACATCAAGGTTTATGGTAATCCTTTTTTAAACCATGGAACGAGAGAGCCTTTATTTTCATCAAGATCATGAGTCACATTATAGGACATGTTTCACAAGGGTGATCATACTACAGTTGAGTGTTTGGATGTTCTTCTACCATGTTTTCACTAAGGGGGAGAATGTTAGGAAAATTATTATTAGTGCTTACATAAATGAGTTTGATTTGATAAATTTTTATACCCATAATATTATAAATGGGTTATTTGTTTCTTTATTTGTAGGAGGAGGTTTTCCTACCTCTATGGCTATATAATAGCCATTATAATAGCATATTAAGATAGACTATTATTGTTTTTTTTTTCAACTCCACTATTGTAAATTCAAATCTATTGATCCCTCTACTATCTATGAATCTCCATAGTCAAAAGATTGGAAATATGTGATGGATGTTGAGTATAAGTTAATGATGAAAATAACACCAAGAAACTTGTCAATATTCCACCATGGAAGAATCCCATTGGTTATAGATGGATATTTAAAACAAAGAAGAAAGTAGATAGGACTATTGAAAACTAAAACTTAAAACTAGTAGTAAATGGGTAAGCACAAAAGGAACACTTAGACCATGAGGAGAAATTTACTCTTATAGCTAAGATCAAAATGATCAAGATGATATTTTCTCTAGCTACATATTTTAGTTATAAATTCCATCATATGGATGTGAAAATCACCTTTATGAACAAATATCTACAAGAGGAAGTCTACATGACTCAACCTGATGGTTTTATCATATTTGGATCATAAACAAAGGTATGTAGACTCATCAAATATTTGTATGGCCTTAAAATATAACTCCATGCTTGGTATATAAAGATTGATGAGCATCTTGTTCAACATAGATTTGTGATAAATCCATATGATCATAATATCTACCTCAAGAGGCAAGGAGGAGAGATTGTGATAGTTATTGTATATGTTGACGATCTAGTCATCATTGACAGCATAGTGAAGATGATTGATGCTACAAATAAATATATTAATCAATCATTTGACATGAATGCATTATTATATTGGATTGGAATTATGGAAGAAGGAGAATCATATTTTTTTCTCATTTGAAATATACCAAGACAAAACTCAAGAAATTTAGGATGATGTATTGCACACCAATTTCTATACCCATGGAGGTCAGAATTTTGTTATCTCAAACATATCCATATCCTCTAGTAAATGCAACTCTCTATCAAAATTTAATTGGGAGTATCATTTACCTAACATATACTAGACTAGATATCATCTTTATAGCTATTTATCCTTCCCGGTTCATGAAGGAACTCAAAGTTTTTCATTAGAAAGAAACAAGATAGATCTTGAGATATCTCAAGGGTACTATGGATCTTGGTCTAGACTACAAGAAGAATGATAATTTACTCTTAACTTAATATTCATATTTAGATCATGTAGGTAATATTGATGATAGGAAATCCACTTCTAGATTTGTTTTCTTTTTGGGATCTAGACCAATATCATGGGGAAGCAAGAAAAAAAATGTTTTTTATTGCTCTTCTATAAGGCTGAATTTTGTGTTGTGGGTGGAGATGTCTTCGAAGCGATATGGCTACATCATAAAATTGAGGGTATTGAAGTAACAAATGAGAAAAAAATTACCTTATATATTGAAAATGAGGGTGTTCTAAATCTTGTTCACAATTTGACGTTTCATGAGAGAACAAAGAATATTGAGGTACAAGTTCATTTAATACATAAGCATGCCTTAAAACACTATTTACAGCTTCAATTTTTCCCAACAGCTAAAAAATGAGTAGATATTTTCATGAATTCAGTTGCATGTGTTCAATTCGAGTTGTTCAGAGAGTTTCTATCCTCATCCCTTGAAGAAATGCAAAATTAAGGGGGGAATGTTCCATTAAAATTATTGTAATAATGAATTGTTTTAGTATAGTAGAATAGTAGATGTGTAGTTACTTATGTAACTTGCATTATTTATTTAGTTGTATGGTTATATTTTTAATACCATTTATTATGTTTTATTCCCGTATGCTTTTATAACCATATTTTTTTATTCACGTATTGGTTTGTTACATGTAGTGGTTGATTTGTTGCAACTATGTAGTAGTAGTTTGTTTGTACTCAATTTTTTAATACATATAAGTATTACAGTTATCATATACTTTATAATCTACTTATTTCTAGATTAATAAAATATTATAGGCTATCTCCAAGTTTCATCGACATTTTCATAACTTCATACCTTTTTTACTATGTTTTTTGCAAGTTTTTTAATCATAAGCTCTGTAAATACAAGTGAAATTACTTTAAATGATATGTAATTATGGTTCATTCCTTTAAATTGAGTGTATTTTATGTGAATCTCTTTCCCTTTTTCTCTATTTTGAATATATTCACTTGTTACTTGCAAAAATGTGTTTATCTTTAATTCTTATACGTGTGGTTACATTTATGTCTGTACATGTCAGATTTGAACCCTATTTTAGATTTGGTGCATCACCTTCTTTCATTTTGTAGCATTTTATCTCTTCTCGACCTTGGTCCCTACAAATTTGTATTTTATACTTAGCTTAGTTACATTTTGACATTTTAGGTTAGTTTTTAGTGGGCTATAATAGAAGGAATCATCCTTCACTGGAGGGTTGTCTCACTTTGCAAGGTCCCAAACTTGGATACAATTTCATGTTCACCAAAATTATTGATCTTACATAATCAAATCAAGGGTGCTACTTTTTTTGTCAACAAGATGGTTTTATCTTTGGTAATCATATCCCCTAGACTGGTTCTCATTATTCCATATTCTCCTTTACATACAAACATATTCTTTGTTGAGTTTTTACATCATATTTTTCATCCCTTATAATTCATTATGGTTTGAGAATATAGGTAGTATTTAAATATGGTTTATTTTTTGGATTAAGGCTATATTATGATTGGGAGATTCACCACATATAGTAAATGGGCTTAGAGTAGGTATTTGGTTTAAATTTTGGATGTTATGGGCAACCATTAGGATGACAACATATTTTTCCCCTTAGGGGTATAATTTTCTATCAATTTTGAGCAATTAATCATAGGCTTCAATGAGGTTAGCAATAATGGATCTTCTAAAAAATATGGAAGTGATTGGATCCAATTCACTCCTACACATTTCTAGAGATAAGTTATCAACAATCTTGTCTAATGGAGTTACTTTTCCTAACATGTGTTGAAATGTAGAATTGAAATCTCTAATGGGCTTGTTGTTCTCCCTTTTCACACTTGCAAACTATTGATAAAATACACTTAGGTCAAAAACCTATCAAATTTAGCCAACAATATCTCATCAAAACCTTCCCAACTAACAATTGAATCATGGGTTGGATTTAAAAATCAATCATATGTAGTATCTTGAAAATTTATTGAAAATAACCGACATGCCACATATTTATGTATGACATTCATAACACTCAATTTTTTTGTAACATGTTCTTTTACATTTTTAATACTATCATGTCTATATTTAAATGTTTTATTGTGTTCTTTTATAGTTTTACTACCATTGTGTCTATAAGTGGAAAAACACCTATCTATATTTATAATAAAATCATGAATGCCTCTATGTATATAAATTAGAGTGCCTCCTACCCATGTTGGTTGATCAATTTAGGGTGGTGTATAAGGAGGAAGGAAAGTAATTGGAGGAATAGAGGTAGGGGAACCAGAAATAATTATGGATCCTTTTTTCTTTACCTTGTCTAACCTGGTTTTAATTTGAATTAAGAGATTTTTTAGTAGGCTCTTCGAGTTATACCTAAAACTTATGTGGTGTGGTTACAAATATAGCTTAATACAATCTATGGCTAGTAAAATTAATGATCACATAAACAAAATGGTGTATATAACATCACACAATATAAAAAACATCCCTCAATTTTAATTCATCTCAAGAAACCACCTGCAAATTCCATATCACAAGTTAATCAGTAATTTCATAATGGACCCAACTAAAATTATATTAATCATCAAATGAGAATAAAATTTTAATGGCATCCTTCTAGTGCTAGAAAAATTGTTGGTGGGTGTTTTGTGCACACTTAGAAAATGATTTTAAAAAGACTAATTAAATTCACATATTTCAGAACCAATCTAGAAAGGTGGTTCTAGGTATGGAATACTCAAGAGTTATAGCTTCAATTAGAGGCTATTTGGCCTAATTTTAACCTGCAGAGGGTTGGTGTGTTTGGGAAAACCACCACATGATTATATTTAATTCCAAGGGACTTGGTTAGCACTAGTATTAAGTTAATTATATTTACAGTTTCTTGATGGGATGTATTTTCATCAAAATAAACTCAAAAAAGGGGAAAGGAAAGGCAAAAAAGAGAACTAGGCTATCTTTTCAATTATTAAATGTGATAATAACCTTAAAGAATTTAAATATCATAATACTAGAATTAATAAGAAATAGTTAAACTATATCCTGTATCAAATTTTGGAAATCAATCTAAGGGAATTTAGAACCAAGGATACAAAGTAATTATTCATTACCACTATTTCTAAACACTTATATAACCAATATTGCATTATTACATCCAAGAAACCAAGTTTTAGAAACAATAATCCATTAATATAGACTATAAAAGATCAATATACTCACTCTACCAATTTTAATGAATGATAAAGGTGCAAACTCTAATTAATCACTAAAATTTTATATACTACCTAAGCATCAAGACATAATTTATACATTGAGATCATACATACATACATACATACATACATACATACATACATACATACATACATACATACATACATACATACATACATACATACATACATACATACATACATACATACATACATACATATATATATATATATATATATATATATATATCAAAATTCCACTTTACATTAAATTTTTATTATCAAGATAATAATTAAAATGTAGGTTGAGGTATTTATAGGTAAATGAAGCCTAGAATTTTGTTTATAATATGTGGAATCCCTAATTTCCAAAAGAGAGGGAAAACATCTCCTAAACTTCCAAAAATTAGAATTGATACTTCTAGAAACAACCTTGAAATCATATTCTAATTCCTAGTTAAAAAGTGACTATTCATCACTGTGGGTAAGAAAAAATTTGTTAGGAGATCGATCCATGTGAGAGGAATCTCATTATCCCATGAGATAAGGAGGAAAAATGGAATTCTATTTAACACTTATCATAATATCATCTCTATAACTAAATTTTGGTATGGAGTTGGAACTGATAATGGATATCTTTCCTTTAGGAATATTTACAAATGAAAGGATCAACTAAAACCATATAACAAATGATATGAGATCATTAAATTGAGATAAATGAAGCAAAATGTGGTAGAAACGTTTTTCTAAATATATCAAATATCTCATCATCATTCTTCCTCAAATTTGTCTTTATGTTTATTCCTTTAAATTACACACCAAATGGTTCAAGTCTAATTTTAAATGGTGGCTTGCATCAAAATATATGATTAAAAACCATATCTTTTTCATGTTTCTTTATACTCAGTACACTAACATGTTTAATCAAATTAAGCATTTTGAGTATTTATTTTAAAAAATGGTCCTCCTCCATGTGCATATTTTTTATTTGATTCGGTATTTAAAATCCTTCAGTGACTTAGCTTTAAAAAACTCTAAATTCAATGTCCACTTCTCTATATCTAGTGTATTAGGATTTTTGATCTTTTGGGATTCTTATTTTAATTACCTTCAAAAGTTGAGTTCAGATGGATTGGTTCATATGGTTCCTCTTCATGTTTTTTATCTCTTAGGGTCACCATCTATCTCATTTATCTTCTTATATGAAATCTTGTGACTATGTTGATCTATTTGATTTGATCATGGCTGTAAAATCCTTTAGTGACTTAGCTTTAACAAAAGCTAGATCCACATGTTATCCTAAAAGTATTTGGGGTTTCAATAATTTTCTTGGGATCTCAAGTTCAATTTTTCTTTGATCAGTATTTTGGGACCTATAGATCAAATTAATTGGTCCATGTGGCTTTATGAATTGCCACTCTCAATTTGTGCCTTAGTCAATTTTCCACCTTGCTTGATTTTTTGGGTCTTAAGAACCTTATCTCTTAAATCTTCCCCTCATTTGTTCCTCATTCATGAAAACTCCAAAGAATGTATGGTTTTGTTGTGAAACATGATTTGATCCTTAAATATTATTATTTCAAGGTTTTGGGATTCTCATGTGTATCCTTTTCTTCCTTCCCTTTTTGAACACTTCTGAGGTCACAATAACATGTATAGTCGATCTTTGAGTCCTAGGGTTTTGGGACTTTGGAGCTATCAATGAAATATTTGTGCCACATGATCATTTTGGGCTTGGAAGATAGGATTTTTTTATGAAACTTATCTGAGTTCCAGTAATTTATACACATGTCCTCTTTGAACCTATGAACTATTTTAAATGGTGAAGTTAAAGTTGGTAGTTTGGAAACTATGGAAAACATGAAGGAAACCATCACTTACACATCTTAAGCCCATTTTGACTCCCAAAAGTCTCTAACTATTTGTTTTTTATTTCTTTTCACAAATCAAACATAATGGAAATTGAATTAAAATTGAATCAAAGAGTTTAAAATTTAAATATATAGGAAATTTATAGACTAAGTTAAACTTTTTCATTTAAACCTCTTTGATCATAATGTAAAACTAGAGACTGTTAACCATGTCAAAACAATTTTTAGTATCTAGTGAATAAAGGACTCCATTTTCTTGTAAAAAATAAAATATGGGTGTGTTGTTCACAACAACTACTAATTAAATGCCTTATTTATATTATGCATTAGTTTTGCATACATTATATATGTGACAACATTACTTTATTATTCATTCATTTGGTCTTAGAATGGAACATTTAACTTTTAAATACTTGATGTGGTTAATTTAATTTAAAAGTGTTTATAATGATATAACATTGATGAGCCAATTGAAAGAGAATAATATAAATAAAGGGTGTCAAAATAAACAATATCTTGTTAGAAATTAGACTAAATGTGGCATCTAGGGTTTTATAGGGAAGAGATGACATATTTTAATTACAACTAAATAAATTTAAATCACAATGAAAATTGAATAATCCTCAAGATAATGAGAAAAAATAGTTCCATAATTTTGACTAACTTGGTAGAGAGGTACTGAATGTACATTGTGTGACATTTGGAATTTCTCATATTTTCAATATTGAAAATTCTTAACAATCAATTGCATTCAATTCCTTATGTTAATTAATAATTAGAATATCTTATTTATCAAGTATGTTCCCTGATTCAACATTGGGTCGATCAATATTATATTTTAAAGTTGTAGAATGAAAATTAATTAATTAATGGTTAAGATTTATTTAAATGAAACATCCATTTAGGATCATCTATTTGGTGATTGTATAAATGGTATTATAGATTAAATAAGGGTAAAAATAGAGATATTACTCTCTTAAAGTATTGAATAACCATAAATCATGTTGTAATACATTCAATGAACTAAAATAACTTGATTATTTATGGAACTATATTATGTATTCATGATTATGGTAATACTCTTTTAGTGTAAAACAATTTTTGAATAATTGATGTTGGTGGAGTTGTAATGTAAGAAACTAGGTCAATGGAAACTTTGTTTTAGACTAGATTGGAAATGGGAATCTATAAGTACATATTTTATTATTGGCTTACCAAAAAACCTTAAAATATCATGTTTTTATCTTAGTTTTTCTTAATAATTTATCTAAAATAGCTTGTCTCTTACCCAATAAGATTAAGTGTCTCTTACCCAATAAGATTAAGTCATTTACTTTTGATATAACTCATGTTTACTTAATTGTTTCATTTACATAATCGTCTAAAGAACTGAGTATTAGACCAAGACCCTGAAATTACTAATTTATGGGGGGAATGTGAATTAAGTGCCAATTTAAATTTTATTATTTTTTATCATCCTGATATGATGGTTAAATATAATAATCATAATATGTTGAGAATGCATGTCACAAAAAGACTTGAGCCTCAGGAAAACTATTTACACTTAATAGAATTTTCTTATAACCAAGGTTATCATATTGTTATTATGACACTACAATATAAAATACGTATAGATCCATTTTTTGAGGAATTTTTTCCTCATAAATCAACCGTTTTTAGGTTTTTTGGACATGTTTCTACCAAGAAATTGCGTTAGAAAATGTGACGCAAATGCGATTAAAATTTGATGTGACTAGAAAAATTTTAATGTGTTGATTTTATACCACATTTGTGCCACTTTAGTTTTATTTTTGTGTCAGATTTGTGCCTAATTTGCACCACTAATATGTGGGCTTAACTGTGACACAAAATTAAGTCGATAAATTTTTTTAAATAATATGATTAATCGTACAATTTAAAAATAATCATATTGTGTGGCATTATATGTTTTTATTAGTTTTAACATAAATATATTATTTTAAATCTAAATTTTTTTATTAGTATTGTTATTTTTTACATATATATGATTATTATAATTATGGTTGAATGATGGAAATGTTATCGAAAAAAACCCCCAAGTTATTTTTGTATTTAATAGAGTTAAAAAAGGACTTAGCCATTTTTAAGAGCTTGGGATGGTTAAACAACTATCAAATTCTCTTTCCAAAATGATTTGTGTGTTGGCATTCAAAGAAATCATGGGAGACTTATCTTAGGAATTGGTAATTTCTTATTAAAAATATGTAGGAAAAAGAAAATAAAAACCCACAAAACAAAGGTCGAAGGGTTAGTGTTGTGCAGAAAAGATTAAATTTGTGTTTACAAAGGAAAACACAATGACATGTGGCACAAATGAAAGGTACCAGGTGGGATACATGTCAACATTCCATATTTTCCTAAAGATTTGGGCTCATCCGAGCTACAAGTCCCTAAAGTTAGCCACAATTCATATTTCTTCAGGTCTTGGAACTCATCAAGGTCAAAGGGGACAACTGGCACAATTCTTTTGAAGAGATAAAATTTTATAAGTCCCCCAGAATTAGAATTTTCCATGTGAAGAGCTACGTGGATCTATTTCACTAGCTCACATTTCACATACTAAAAAGTATGACAACATAGCCACATAGAGTCATTTCATTGGCTCTCATTTCACAGTTGTCAATTAAGACTATCAAAACTCTGACAGCACAGTAATGCGTGGCGCTTCTTTGTTGGTCAAAGCTTCACAATTTTCAATCAAGGATTTCAAAGGATCTGACAAGAAAAGGGACATGGAATGATCTCATTGGCCAATGATTCACGTGTGTCAGATGTAGGAAATCAAAAATATTAACATATGAAGTACATGGAACCCCCTCATTGGCTCATAATTCCCAAATGGTCAGTTAAGGGATTTTAAAAAGTGAATTGCAAAGGTGCATGGCAATATTTTACTGGCTCAAAATTTTAAGGAGACTAAAAAGGTCTAAGTGTAGTCTAACATTGTAGTGAAACTTGGAAAAGTCTTAATGGCCCATACTTCATAAAGAAAAAACCATTCACCACAGAAAAATAAATAAAAGTAAAGTAAAAGGAAGTAATACGTGACCCCATGACCCAATGGGAGATGGAAAAATGGCAGACGTGAAAGTAATGCACACGTTAGAAGAGGGAAATCCTCAATCAAATCAAAGACCGCCACATGTCATATTCCTATTCATCTCGGCATGAAAAATATTTAAATGATGATATATTTCAATCCCCTACTCCTAATTGCACAAAATTGGTCTCGTTCAAAATCTCTCCTCAAGAACTTTGATTTGGTATCATGAGAATCATATTTTGATGGGTCTAAATGGGTAAAAAAAGAGAAAAATAGTTTGAGCTATATATAATTACAAGTGGTATCATTTAATCATAGAAACAACATTTTTTCTTTGGCTCCAAGCTTCGGTTAACATATCAAAGCCATCCAAATGTCAAACATCCTATAAAGAGCAATCATTTTATCATTTTGGATGGTTGGGACCATTAAAAATGTGCTCTACAAATTCTCTCTCTCTCTCCTCTCTTTGAAATAAATAAATATAAGTGCTTAGGCATGTTTTGTGGAGGAATATTCTGTAAAAGAGAAGGAACTCTTTAAAATTTGTTTTGTAGCCTTTTTCTGAATTGCAGACCTCTAATCTGGGTGTTCTGGGAGAAGATAGTTTCCTTTCTTTTGAAATTGTAATAAAATGTGCATCCAATTAATAAATAAATCCATGTTTTGTGGATATTTCTTCCCTATTTTTTGTTATATTGTGTTTTTTTCCTTCCATGACAAGTGCAGATGTGTTGTGTATACTTTGTTCTTCTTGTAGAATTCACATCCATTGTGCTCCATGGAAATGACGTTAATAAATGTAGTTAGGGACTGTGTCACTTTATGTCTGACATATCTCATTCCCGTTCTTCATCTCATTTTTTATCACCTAAATTTTTTTCCATCCCCTTTATTGGTGCAATCACCTCTATAGTTTAGGATTTATATTTTCATGCAATATATCTCTTTATGGTCCCTTGGAAGCTTAGGATAGAAGTAGATAGAAAAAAATTCCTTCTAGGAGTAGTTTAGAAATAAGATAAGGTATAGGAAGCCAATATTATCTAGATTTTTATCTCAGTAGCAAGGTACCACACTTAAATACAATCCCATGTTACCAAAAACACTAGTTGTTCATTCACTAACTCATGATCAAATCACATGGTGTTATTTTTTGGTGATAACAGTTTATGGCACACACATTGGGACCAATATTGAAATCTTATATTTCATAGGTGTGTAACCAAGTCTATTTTGAAGGTGTTCCATTACACCTCCTTGTTTGTAGATTATTTTTTCCAAGATTATGTGTGTATCTTGGTGAATTTCATCCTTGAAATTTTTTTCATCAACATATATGTCTACTCCAAGCATTCTATTTATGGGTATATCATTCTAATAACCTGAGTTTCATGAGAAGGATCCAAAAAATGTCTATAACAAGAGAGGAAGGATCTCTTTAGTTTCTGAAACTATCACCTAGGAGGGGAAGAAGGGACAGAGTAGTCAGAGGTCACCTTCACCACCAAATAAGACTCTCTTCACTCCACCTCTTGATAAAAACTTTTTGTAATCTATCAGAATTATGATACCTCTCATGGTAGCACCACAAATAAATCTACCATTTTCAAATTTTACAGTCAGAATCCCTTTTTTGCTCAATTCAGAACATAACATACCAATGGATTCACTTAAGAGAATTCTATATTTTACTGGTGAAAATCAAATCACCCTTACTAAACATATTCAGGGTGTTGTTAATGTGTGTGCTCACCATCTAGTTATACATGATGATGTAGAAATTAGGTTACTATCATATTCATTCTAGGGTAAGGAAATTCAGTGGTATAGAAGCCTAAGACCTAGATCCATTCCTGGTTGGGATGAACTTGGCACATCCTTGTGTAATTATTTTGAAGAAAAATCATGTCGCATGTCCCTAGTGGAGTAGTTTACAACAACAAAGAGAGCACCTAATGAGTAGATGATTAATTTCAACACAAGATTGTAAAGGACTTGGGACCAAATCCCTCAAGTGGTAAGACCTACATCCCAACATTTTATATTTTTTAGCTAAAGGCCTTGAATAGTGATATTTCAATCATGATTCAATCCATGGGGGTTGGGACATTACCAGTTGTATATAATATTTCCATTAGAGATGAGAATAATCTAATATATGATGGGAAACTTTCGCATAGGCCTCAAATTCCTTTATACCTTGATATTGATAATCCTAACTCTAATCAGGCATCTTAGTTAGCACCTATCCCATCCCTTAGAAATCAAATCTATAATGAATCCTCCAATTCTTCTAAAACCTCAACTTACCTAAAAGAGGTAATAAAACAAATATAAAGTTTTGGGAACAAGTTTGTATCACTTAAGAGGGGAAAATCCCATAATTATAAACCTTACCAGCCTTCATGCCAACCAAACAAGCCTCCATATCAACCAAATAGACCTTGTGCCCAAGAAGAAAATTAGGATCAAAGTTAGTTTCCTTTCGTTATGAATTTTTAACAATACAATCCAAATGCAGCCTCTTCATCTCAAGCTCTGGTTCCTATCCAAAACAATTTTGCACAAGATTATGAGTGGTGTTTCCCTTGTAATAATCTATATAACCAAGAAACATGCCTAAATGGAATCCTGAAACATGTATTTATGGTAAAATGTGCATTTCCTTCTCATGAAACACCTATAGAGGAAAATCAGCAGTAGAATACCAATCAAAAGGCACCTCAAATTGATACTTCACTTGTGAATTGGAAATTGGAATACTTCTGTGGAATGAATTAGACTCTTCCACAAGGTGTGACTAAAAACACTAGGTCTAAGAAGAGAGATATTGAGGAACAACAATATATAAATGAAATACCTCCTCAACCTTACCTGACACTCCATGAGGGTCATGGTTTAGAAATAGCTCCAAATGGACAAGATCAACCTAGTATAACTTTTTTTTCCAACTCAAGTGTAAGATAAAATTGTTGTAAGTAAAGTGCAACAAAAATATCCTTTAACTAATTTCAGCATAGTCGAGCAAATGAAGAAAACTAATGTGAACATATCTATGTGGAAATTTTTGGTAATTCCAGGTGAGAGAGATCTCTTGCAAGAAGCTATGGCTACTTTGTATAATCTAAATGAGTCATCCAAAGAGTAAGATAATGTTCTTACCAATACATTGCAATAAGGAGATGTTCAACCAAGTAAAAATAAGAAACATCCACCATTCTGTGTTTCTTTGATAATAGGTAACAACTCGGTGCACAATTGTACGATTGACTCTGGAGCGAGAAACTCGGTCATGCCAAAATAGATTACAGACTAGATAGGACTTAAGTATGAGCCTCTTTCAAAAGGTGTAGTATAGTTGGATGGGAAAACAATGGGTACTATCAAAGTTATCAGATGCTTGAGTCTCACACTATATGCATGTCATAGTGTTTCAATTCTTCAAGATATATCCATAATTGATTTACCTCCACTTTTTTCTCTATGTCTATCTATATATTTCATTGCTAAAATTAGAAGATATTTGTTAGTAGATTTGTATCATATGCTCTTCAGGACAAGATATGGTGATAAATCTACTATCAAATCTCAACCAATTACTACTTACCACATAGAGCCTTATGTGCCTATTCCTATCAATGCCAACTACATTAATCTTATATCAAGAATATTGTCTAAGTACTAAAGACGAAGACACTTAGATTGGGGAAATTCACAATCTTCTAGTTGATGAGTGGACACATAGGTATTACAACTTTTATTCATTTAGAGAAATGGAAAAAATTGAAGAAGTTTATCTTGGTGTCTATTACCTACATAAAGAAAATACACCCCTGCCTATTGTTACCAAACTAGTTAATGAAGATGATGATGGCATTTGGAAAATGTTTTTTGATGGATCAAGATGTAAAAAAGGTACAGGAGAAGGTGTATTACTTATATTGATGTTCCAATTCAGTTACTCTAATAATTTAATAGAGTATGAGTCTCTTATTCATGGCTTGCAATGGTAAAGGAAGAAGAATATAAAGGAATTTCAGACCTTTGGAGATAATGAACTGATTGTGAACCATATCAAGGGAGTAAATGTGGAAAAAAATAATCTAATCAAATCCTATAAGCATAGAGTGTGGAATTTGTTGGAGAATTTTGAATCTTTCAATATTCAAGCCATCCTAAGGAAAGAAAATGAAATTGCTGACAGACTTGCTACCATTGGAGCAAGGTTTGATGTTGTTGAAAATATCAAAAGAGACAAGGTACAACCATGTATCAAGGTGGTAATGCCTTCCATACAAGACAATGTCATAAGTTGCAATTATTTGAGAATGATCAACATATTGTAAATTTACTTCAAGAAGAAGTTGAATTCTCTTCAAAAATCTATGATAAGTTGGAATTACAATATGGTGATTAGATTATCTAGATCGTATCAAACAAGATACCAAAGGGTTTAATAACTTTGGAATCCATCTTTAACCCAAATGACTAGTTCAAAAAGGAGAAATCAAAAATAACGCTCAAATGTGAAGACTCAGAGCCTATTGCAGTTAGTGGAGACAAGTTCCTTAAAAGTGGAAAAGTAAGTACTTCATAAGAAAAACATGATTTTGTATAAAATTTTCAAGATTTTGATGATATATTTTCATGGAGATATGAATATATTAGAGGATTTAATCCTATTTTAGTTCAACTTACCATATATTTAGATCTAAATGTTAAGCCTCTTACATAGAAGTAGAGGCCTGTTAACCCACATATTGAACCTCTAATGAAAAAGGAGATGAATAAATTGATAGAGGAAAGCATACTTTTTCCAATCAAGCACTCATCATGGGTCACCAACCTAGTTCCTGTATGGAAAAATAATGGAGAGATCAAGTTGTGTGTTTATTTTAGAGACCTAACAAAGCTTCTTTGAAAGACCATTATCCACTGCCCTCTATGGAACATGTTTTACAAATGGTGGCAGATTCTAAGAGATTTTCCCTTTTAGATGGATACTCAGGATACAACAAATCATGGTAAATGAAGAGGATTAGTTTAAAAGATACTTTACCATGAAATGGGGAATTTTTCTTATAAAAATTTCATTTGTCCTGTCAAATGTTGGAGCAACATTCCAAACAACCATGGATATGGCATTCAGAGGGTTGATCAATATGATGGTTCTTATCTACCTTAATGATATAACATTTTTCTACAAAAATGCTCTTGATCATATTTTTCATCTTAGGAAAGTATTTGAGAGATGTAAAGAGTTTAGAGTCTCCCTTAACCCAAAAAAATCATCTTCTTAGCTCATGAAGATAAAATCCTTGGCCATATTATCTCTAAGAAGGGATTGACTATTGACCCAAAAAGAGTTGAGGCCATTATTACTTTGACATTGCCTAGATATAAGAAATATCTTCAAAGTTTCTTAGGGAGAATTAACTTTGTTCGAATATTTTTCCCTAGTTTTGATAATCTTGTCAAACCACCGACATTGATGTTAAAGAAAAAATTGGCTTTCAACCAAACTGTTGAAGGAAGATAAATTTTTAATGCTATAAAGTAGGCCATTGCATAAGCAATGATCCTCATAAATCCATATTTCTCTAAGGATTTCATCTTATCTGCTTTTGGAGGTGCTGATACCATATCTACCATATTGAAGCAGCTGAACAAAGATGATTTAGAACAACCTATTGCATTTTTCAGTTAGAATCTTGAATATTATGAGGTAAAGTACTTGTTCATTGTAAAAAAAAAGTGTTAATGTTTATAATAATTTTGAATAAGTTCAGGCATCTAGTGTCAAATAAAAAGATTCATCTATTAGTTTCACATGCTGGTATAAAATAATTCCTTTTGGAAAAAGATCTAAATGAGAAGAGAGTTGGGTGGATAACAAAAGGAATGGAATATGAAATTTATATTAAAGTAAACAAACTAGTTAGGAGAAAAAGATTGTGTGAGAAACTTGTTTCAAGTTAGAAAATCGATGCATAATCCATTTTAGTGGTTCAAAATGATCAAGAACAACTAGCTAATTCTTTACCTATCCATTTCTGGACTCAGGATATGGTGTAATTTCTCCAAACAATTAAATCTAAGAGAATATATTTCACACTTCAAGCTATTCTATATGTTCTTAGTCATGGAATTTTATTCAAAACAAATGTGAATGGTGTTATCTTAAGGTGCATCAAGATAGATAAGATTGAGAGGATAATGGAAAAATTCCATAATGGAGAAGCAGGAGGCCACTTTGCTCTAAGGGTAACAACTCTCAAGATCATGAAGGATAGGTATTATTGGCCTAATCTTTTCAATGACTACTTTTCATGGGTTAAAAAAGTGCAAGAAGTCTACCTTCTTTTCATGAAAGGAAAGGCTAATAGCCCTTCCACTCCAACCCATCTCTTTTAATGAACAATTTATGCAATGGGGGTTAGGATTCATTATATTAATCAATTGATGTAGCCTAGAATTTACTAGAAATAACCCAGGCACATTGACACATCACTCAACCTAGACTAAGCCCTCACCCAAAGTGCGCAAAGGTACAAAGCCCCTCCTTAAAGTTTCTTATGTAGGATGTTATCAAGATGAAGATTTTATGCATTTAGATTCATAAATAGTATAAACATTGTACAGAGCATATTTTAGATCTAGATCTAAAGAGTAATGGATTTAAACAATATCCATAATGAATTCAACCATGTAAGAACTAGTTACAATCAAGTTTAACACCTTGAATCAGTCAATACACTCCATTATGTTAAACAAAATAAATACAAAGAAGCTTCTTATAATATCCAACATCATAAAATTATACACGCATCAAGTCTGGAAGCATACCTACATAATACCTTACTACTCACTCTCCCTAATCTACGCAAATTACTACATATTTATAAGGGTGGGCAATTTCTCTTCACTGCTTACATAATTCCCAAAATAGGTCGCATGCTAAAAATAATCACATTCCTTTACAATAATAGACACACATGCAAGTGTCCTAATAATATATCTCTTCTAGTTACCTGTGAATAGTAACTCTATTATTAACTCGAACCCATGCAAAGCTCTTACTATACGCTCTTCAAAAAATAGCCTATGTGTGTCACACAAGTCTTTAATCGGTCTATGTGAAATGCACGCTATCTCTAAAATAGACCATAATCATGAAAATGGATAAGTCCCAAATATTTCATTATCTTTTGCACATTTTTCCTTCCCTATAATTTTGTGCCTTTGAACACACCCTATTCCCACACGTGAACCTTCTTTGTGACTTATGCTAGGTGTCATATTATTTCTACTCAACATTACCCCACACTAAACTATATTGCCGCCCTAGAAATGGTTGCCTCTTGATACTTTAAAGAATAAATCATGGTAATGAAAATAAATTAAAGAACTACTATACAAAGAATGAAATTTCATGTTACAACATCCTCTATTTCAACTAGAAGAATTAACTCTAGATATTTTTCTTTGATTTCAGGATCTAAGGTTTTCCAATCACTTAGCGTAGCTTCTTCTTTTCTGAAATATCCAATGAAATAGAATCTAACTCCTCTTGAGAAATATCTTCCTTCTCGTTCTACAATACTATAATAATGTTGGACATTGTAGTTACCATTCCTTCCAGAAGATCCATCTTCTACGCTATAGGCTTCCCAATTTCATCCATCCTTTCCTTACGGGGGTCTTGGGCTGTTGCAAGTGCCTCGCACTTTTTATTGACTACTGCCAATCTCTCTATGCACCCCATAGTTTCATCCTTCATTTCCTTTAGGAATTCATTGTCTTCTACCATCATCCTAATTCTAATTACTACTTCTAGAGTTGTACAAATGTTTAATGCCCAGTATTCTTTCTTCATCTCTTCCTACAAATTCTGGAGAAAGGCTTCATAAGATGAAATATTTCTAACTACTGAGGCCCTTAATCTCTCTGCTTCCTGTTTAGGGTCCTTTGGCATTGGCATTGGAATCTATCCATACTCAAGCACCAAATCAACTAAGGTAAGCACACAATGCATAGCCGAAGGGAACATTTTTAGTACCTTGGACTCTAAGTGTGGTATTTCCTTCAAGACATGATCGCTGATCTCCTCTTCCATGATAATGAGGAACCAATTATTATTTTTCTCTAGGTCCTTCTCTATTTTTAGACGCGCTATTTCAGCATCTTTGGCCTTGTTTTCTTCTCATAGTGCCCTAATGGTGGCAACCTTATCCACATTCCTCTACACCACCTCTGTAGATACTTTTACCAGGGAATTAATTACCTACTCATTAGACATGAGATTGGACTTTATAGTTATGTTCCTGTTCTACAGTGCCTTCTTCATTCTTCTTGATACACAAGACTCTTCACATACATTAAAATCGGGCTCATCCATGTGATTTTGCATCAACCAGGACAATTTTTTCCTCGTGCACATGGTTTTCATGTCTGGGTCCATCAAATCCCAACCATATAACTCCTCGAGGCCCACTATATTTTGGAATCGGGCACATGCAATTTTATCATTATCCTCATCATAGCCCATATGTGAAACATTATATTCCCTAATTTTTCACTTCATTCTTAGCCCCATAGGTACCTGAGCACCAAGGTTTGGAGCTGGATATTCTATGTTTAGAGTGGTATCATGTTCTGGTTCTCATGACTCTTTATATTTTATATCTCCATCCCTGGGTTCTTCCACTTCTTCTGGTTGTACAGGGGATCCAAGCATGCTCTCTACAAACTCCTCAACCTCCTCATTCAACTTTAGCTTCCTCCTTTTCCTCTCAATTTTATATTTTTAAGGAGAGATTCATGGCGACCTCCTAAAAAACTGAGGATTTCCCATGCCTTGTATCCTTTTTCTTCTAAACACCCTCTTGAAATGGTGCTCTCCTTGGACTACTTCCAAGTCCTCTTCTTCTTCTTGTACCTGAGATGGGGTACTTGTACTCTCAACCTCTACTCTATCTATGGGTTTCCTTCAGCCCCTATGTTCTAAGCCACCACTATCTTCATGCTATTCTTCCTCATCATCTACCTCTATAGGTTCCATGGGATTTGGAGTTAGTAGGATCTCCACTGTATGCTTTCCCTTAGGTGGCCCCAGGAGTGAAAACTCATTCTCCACATATTTTTTATTCTCCAGCTTAGGCTTAAGTTGAAGGTATACTAGCGCTGCTCTAATGTCCCCAATTTCCAATCTTACAGGATTCATTCTTATAACATCTAAAATGAGCCTATCAACATAGGTAGTCCAACTGGGAAATACATATGTCTTCCTCATAGCATGGTAGTCATAGTCTAGCTTGTTTGTAATAAAATTCAAGTGGCGTGCGTCAGCAAAATAGTGGACTGATGCCTAGAATTAGCACACTATGAAGGAATACAGAACTTTACACCATGGGCTCCAAGTCCCATCCCTCATAGAAAACCATGCAATTCAGAATTTTTGGTACACCATGAATTGTACTACCTTGCCCACCACTAATGGCAACTCCTTAGGAATGCACCACTCCTCTTCAAATGTTGCATGGAGCCTATCATACCACATCTTCACCCTTTGTTTGAATGGCCCCCTCATCGTCCCTTCACATAAATATTTTTCAAACCTTTTTGTAAGGTATTTTTTCTCCATGGGATACTCCCAGATCTTGTCTTTTGGCCCATCGGGCACTCCTATCTCCATAAATACTAAAGAAAGTAAAATAGCGCCAAAATTGATTTTATCACTTGTGCACACTTACTTGATAATGTTCTCTACAATTTAGCCTGCTATGTTGTATATCACTCCCTGTGACATTCTCCTTGTGATATGTATCCACATTTTATTCACTTATGACCACCTCTCTTGGTCATTCAACTTTGTTACTAGATGCAAAACTACTTGTACCACTGGGTACTTCTTCAATTTGTCAATGTCCATTCTGCAAGGACCCTTTGTGTACCCCAAATTCTTTTGTGTCTCCATGAATTTTACTTTATCAGTCAGGTAACTATCTAGGTCTACCACTGTGCCTTTTAATCCTATCAATGTTGCAATCAAGGTGGTTGTGATTCTGACCCTCCATTCAGTAAAATAGAAAAAGTCCTCATAGACTCTGCTCATTAAAAATTAAGGGATCTCGTACAACTGATAGACTCCAACCTACTTTAACAACTTCTCCATAGCATTATCATATACCGGCATGTCCTTTGTTATGCACTTATTGGTCATCATGCTCAATAACACATCTAACTCCTTGTTATCCGATGTGTGATAGTTATAATCACTTATTTTACACTTACGGATGTGGGAATCCCATTTTTTCCCAACTATAACACCTTTTGGGTATTGTATCTTTGAAAAATTAATCTTGGGTGTAACTTCAACTTCTTCCTCCACTTTCTTCTTTCCTTTGGCTCCTGTAGCAAGTACATTGTTTGGTGCCATCTGAAAAACCTTAACTTTTTGTCCTCTGTAGTGCTCAAATATTTCTCCTTCTATTCTCTGTAGCAAGAAGTTCCAAACCCTAGCTAGTATCCACATTCCCTAGTTGAAATCACATGCCATATGTCTTTCACAATGCTCTGATTTTCTCAAACCCTTCACAAATGGCTATGCAATCTTATTCTGTGCACAAATATGCTCTCCACATCTAGTTTCACACTTTTCACACCTTATTACTCTTCTCTTATCTCGGTTGCACTTAGCTCAAGAAAATTCTTACAATTACAATGGTAAAAATGAACTCACATCAATTCCTTATATAGATTTTCAAAAACTTAGTGCATTTATTGATCCTTCACCTACCAATGATTCTCTTATTAATTGACCATTTTCACAATTTCTGTGCAGTACATATTTGCACCTCAATCATAACCATCTAACATTCCTTCCTCCCTTCTAGCTATAGACTTCTCTTGAGTGCAATTCCATGCACCTGAGTACCTCACTAGTACACCTTCTCCTGGTAGTCTCCACAACTTATGATTACCTCACATTATATTGTTCCTTCATTTATCCCCATATATGGTCATCATTTAGAAAAAATCTCTCTTCTAAAAAAATGCTTTCCAAAATCAAATAGCACCTATAATAGTTTACTCCTTGATTTGTACCTAGTTGTAAACATCCACCCCGCACCAATGGTATGTGCATTCCTATGCGCATAAAAATATTGCAAATGGTAATTAGCTTCTGGTGCACAAACGTGATTATTTATAAAAAACACCAATTAAATTGACAAATCATATCGAAAAAGAAGGAAATACATTAAGGGAATACATAAATGAAAACCTAATCTAAATGGAAACATTGCCTTATTAAAAACACCAAAAATACTTATTTATAGTAGGGCTTCAGCCTACTCCTGTTACAGTAATTGGGTAACTATATTCCATCAAGTGTCTCTAACTGGAAAGTTCTTGTTCCAAGTATGTGAATGATAACATACGGTCATAACCAATGAAATTTAAGTTTACCTGGATGGCGCAAAAACTTAGATTCATAAAGAAGCACCATCTGTCCAATTTCAAACTTTTTATCCTTGATGTGCCTATCATGCCATGCTTTCTACTTGGCCTTTTCTTGCTTCTGACTCCATCATGTTATTGCTCATTTCTCATCCAACTTGATCAACTTTTTCAATTTGTTCTTCTAATGCTTGCTCATCATCTAGACCTCCTGCACACACAATACATAAAGAAGGTAACATGAATTTGATAGGAAGAATCTCTTTTGTGCCAAACACCAATTGAAAGGGTGTGACCTTGTTTAACCACTTGTATGTCGTTCTATATACCCAAAGCATGGTAGAAACTTTATCATCCCAATCTTTCCTTCCAACATCAAATTTTTTTGTCAATTTCTGGCTCAAAATCTTGTTAAAAGCATTCAGCAGTCCCATTTTCTTGAGGATGATATGGTGTAGTTCTTATGGTGTGCAATCATGAACTCATCCAATAGAATTTTGATTGTCTCATTCAAAAAATGTGTGCCCCTATCAATGGTCAAACTCAATGGGCATCCATACCTTATAAGGACATTCTACCATAAGAATGTGGTTGTTGTAGCTACTGTATAATCCTTGGTAGGTGCTTCTTTTGCCCACCTTGTAAGATAATATGTGCAAGTGATGATGTAATGTGATTTAGTTTTAGGTGTGGCTAGTGAAATAAGACATATAAAATCTATATCCCATTTTTTAAATGGTTTTGCACTTAGAATAGGTCATAAAGGCATTTCATCTCTTTGCCCTGGTTTTCTAAGGAACTGATAATGATCACACACCTTGCAATATGCCTTAAAATCCTTAAATAGTGTCTTCCACCATAATCCAATGAATAGAATCTTACATGTAGTGGAGTCACTTGCATTGTGCCCACTTACAATACCACCATGATCCTCTTCCATGATATCTATGAGCTCATGTTCCAATACACATCAGCATAATACTTCATCTCAACCTAACTTGTATAGGTCACTGCTAATCAACATAAACAGTGCTACACTAATGGAAAGTTGTTTCTTCTCTAAGGATTTCATTCCTTCTGGTTCCATACATGTACGTAGAAAGACAATAATGTCCTCTTCTTCCTTGAAATTTACACGTAGGTTAGGATTCATTCTGTAGGGTCTCTTCCTAACCTGGAACACACCTTCCTTAAGCTTGATTTTCATCTCCCCTAATGATTCATGCATGCCTTTTAATTCATTGTATCCCCTAGGAAATAAGTCAAGAAAATATCATAGTAAATCAATTATATTTTCCACTTCAGAGTCAGACCAATAATCCCCAATTATTGCCTCCTTAGGTTCAAATTCTGAGCCAATATTCACTTTATTTGTTTTCATAGGTTCATGATAGGTGCGCGTGGTATTATCTCCACTATCCAAAAACTCACGCCTACCTGTTGAATGATCTACATCCATATTTTCTACTCCTTCATCATCCACTAAGTAGACCATCTTTCATTTTTCTTTCTCAAAGAAATCACACTTAAGTAGTATGGCATTTGTCCCTTATTTTTCATCAAAGTGAACTTTTGATTCTTTCTCACAAAATAGCTCCTAGATGAGTTCTTCCACCTTAGCACTATATCCCATAGTTAAGCTCTTTATAACCTTTAATGCCTCTTCTTGTGGAGGTTTAGTAGAGAAGTAGTCAAAATTCGAGATCAGTTCTGTAATCAAATCCTACCAATTTCCAGTCTCTTTATGGAGTTTTGCACATACATACCAAGCATGCATGCAACCTTGTAAAGTGGAATAAAATTTTTACACCCAATGTGAAGGTGGTAAAGCTTCCTGCCCCTTTGTCTAGAGTCTCTCACACTTTTAAATGTGGTGCTAAAAAGGTTGATTACCATGATAAGTGCAAATTTGAGTAGGTGTATTGCTCCTGAAAAAGTGAGTAGAAAGAGCAATCTTGATTTCATCCCATTCTGTAAGATTATCTCTGTGAACTACCCACTAGCGCGTTGTTGTCCTGTGCAAGGTATATGTCAACATATTTCTTCTCTCCACTTGGTCTATCCATTGTTCCTTCATGGCTCACAAAAATATCGTAGGATCTCCTTCTCTAGTGTATCGAGGTACCGAGTTATTACCTATCCTCCTGATATAATGAGGTCTGATCCTCCATGCAAATGCGGTCCTTACTTCGCACCCAACTAGTTCATAAGTACCATGGACCTAATTATCACAAATAATACTCATTGTGTCACTAATAGGCTATGCATCTTCCCACTAAAGGATACCCTCCTTAGATGGCTCAAGGACCTCTGGGTCCCATATGATGCGTACATAGATCTGGTTCAAATCTTATTCACTCAAATGCTCAACATAGGGCATAGATTTCCCATTAGTTAAAGTGATAATAACCCTTTCCTCCTTGTTCTTAAAACTAATATATCCCTTTTTGAACTGAAGATCAACATTATTTACATAACACCAAGGGCATCCAAGTAGAGCTGGGAAATTGTCTGCTCCTGCAAGTGCTAAAACCTCAAAATCCCTAGTGAACTTGGCCACCTGTATAGTAATGGATGCATCTTTTAAAACTTTGATAGGAGTGGCATTAGTTTGATTAGCCATAAATAATACATTAGAATATGGCTGCAATGTAGATCTCCCCATATGTACCCTTACATCTAAAGTAAGCACATTGAATTTTGCACCTGTATCAATCAATATATTGCTTAAAAGCCATCCATCCACAACAATATTCATATTGATTTCCTTGTCATAGCCTAAGCTATGGGGGGAATATTTGCATGCAGGTTTTTTTGCCCATTGTCTGTATTAGCACATAGAGTATTTCCCTTTAACCAACTCCCTAGTAATGGAATAATATTCTCTTGGTGTAGCATTCTACATACCTCCTTGAAATCATCAATATCTGACTGGACCATATATGCCTCCTTTAGTTCCATCTTCCGTGATTGCTTCTTTATACATTGTATTTCATCCTAAAGATTTATAAGGACCTTCATAGTCTCTTGATAAACCTCCTTTTGATGGGTAGCATCTGGGTGCTAGGCATGTTAAACCTCCTCTTTAGTGATGGTAGGTTTCTGTTGTAACACCTCTCTAGCATGTGCAAATTCAACGTGGATAGTGATCTTTATAGGAAATACCTCGGATTCCAGTTATAACTTGGGAATCCACTATTTTTTCATAGTGTGTTATATCATAACCATCCATGCATCTTTGTTTTCTTGTTTATGTTTCTTACTAAGATTCTCATATAAGTCTAGGCATTCCTCATAGTTATGATTATTTTCATAGAAAGAACATGTAATATTCTAAGGACATTCACACCTATAGTGGTCAGGTGATCCACATGTAAAGCATGTTCCACAAGGGAGTCTACCTCATCCACCATAATGGCCTCATCCCCTGAATCTACCACGGTATCCTCAATCTCTACCACTTCCTCCATCATAGTGCTCCTTGTTTTGATCATAGTGTGCTTCATTGTGATCTTGATCCTAGTGCTTATTCTTTCCTTTAGAGTTATCTGATACTCCTGTTTATTGCACACCAATATCTATAATATCATGGATCTGACCAATCAATCTATAGTCCTCTGTATCATGAGTTGTAGACCAAAAAATCTTACAATAGTAGGCTACGTTATTCCTTATCGCATGTTGCAATAATGGGAAGTGTCTAGTATCATGGTTTAAATGACATATCTCATAGTATAGTATCAATGAATGTACTCCCAACTACCTCAATGCACAAAGTTACTTTAAGTGCTTTGTGTGGATCAGTGTATGTATTATGTGATAAAGCCCTTCTAAAAGGTGTGATCAGACCTCCAACAAACCATTGTGCATGCAAGCTTGCATGAATATCATAAGAAAGGTTAGATAATTTTTTTTGAAATGAGCATCATACTCTCAGACACTTTTAGTAATACCTTATTTAATATCCTTCATCGTGCTTATACTCTTCTACTCAAATTTAGGGATATAGAACTCTTTAAGGAATGCATATTTGAACATCACATAATCTACACAATTTTGATCAAGGTCAAACTTCATGTACTAATTGTGTGCGTGTCCCTGTAATGCAGTTGCAAATTAACTTACCTTTCACTAAGAAGTTGTGATCCTTTTTGTGTGCCAAAGTATTTCACACATGTGCATGTGCTGAGCAACATCTTCTATGCCTCTATAATATGGAAGAAAAAGATACATCTCCATGTAAATATTTTTTAGTTTTTGTGGACCTTGCCCACCTAATCTAGAACCCCTTGTGTTGCCTTTGCCTCTAGAACCACTAGATCCACTAGAACTAGAGCCACCTACACCTCCTAATCCTTCACCCGTAGCCAGAAGGGGACCAGAAGATGTAATTCCCTGTATCTCCTAATAGTAGTAATGTACTGAACTTCTACATTTTTTGTGGTGGTACTACTCCCTAGAAGTGAGCCCCAAAGTCTACATGCTCAAATTTTGTGCAGAATATTACCCCTAAAAAGGTACCTCCAAACAACAATGTAAACATTTTCCCTGCCATCTATGTACTTTCTATGTGACATACTCCTACTTCCCTACTACCCAACTTATCTTGTTGACTATTTGTCGTACTAGATACTGGAAAACCAAGCACGAGGGCTAGGTTTCTAGGTAGATTTAGATGCACGCTTGCAGCCCATGTCGTCTCTGTTGGCGCACGTCCTTGTGTGAGACCGAGGAGGGTTCACTTTCATGCTTGCCAAAATGGGGGATTTCCTTGATGCTTTGGCTCCACGCCTTCTATGTGATCTCCAAATATTTTTTGAGCCATATATCTCCTCAACGTCATCCACTTTGCCATTTCACATTTCTTCTTTATCTCCCTCTTGCATGCCTCATTGTACTTAAGCCGTCATTTCTTCTCTCTGCCTTTTTACCGCTAGGTCTGCCATCTTTCACCAAACCTACTCCTGCCCCTACGCGTGTGGTGGGGTTTAGCTAGCCATCGGTATTGTTCCTCTAAATTCAAGGTTACAATCAATTATCTTAATCGCCAATGGAATGTCCTTCCAAGTAATTTCCCCTATGATACCATAAAAACTGGAACTCTACTACATCTGGGAAAGAATAAGTGGAAATTGAGTATTCCAGGATATAGTTTTTCAAAACACCACATAGAACCAAGTATCCACAACGCATTTCTAAATCAGATCAACATTGTATAAGGGCCTGAAATTCTCCCTGCATCTAGAAAAGTGTGTGATACCTCCAATTTCATTTAGATGGACAAGAAGCTACCCACTCGTATAATTCTAACAGGAAAATAGTAAAGCAAGCTCTCATACAGACAGTCATACAGAGTTCTTTTTCCACCCATGCGTGCATGCATCAAACTTAGATCCAGTGTTGAATCTCCATGCGTACTCTTCTTGTCTAGATCTTTTATCCACTCCTCAACACTTGCTAGGGTCAACTGGTACGTCTTCATCGTCGAACCATCCTAAAAACAACTGAAAAATAGCTCCCGACAATGGAACCAATGATGAAGCCTAGATTTTACCATGAAATAACCCAGGCGTGTTGTCACATCCACCCATCCTAGAGCTGAGCACTCACCTGGAACAGCGTGCAAAGGTACTAGGTCCCTCCTTAGATTTTCTTGTGCATAGGATGCAAACATGATGAAAAGTGTAACGTATTTAGTATCCACAAACAGTCAAAAATATTCCAGAGAGCATATTGTAGATCTAGATCTAAAAGAGTAATAAATTCAAGTGATAGATATAATGAATTCAACCATGTAAGAACTAGTTTCATTCATTTTGAACACCATTGATTCACCCAACATACTCAATTATATTAAAACACAATAAACACATAAGCTTCTTACAATGTAATTAGAATCATAATTTTATGTGTGCATTAAGATCTGGCAGCATAACTCCATAATAGCTCATACAAATCACTCTCTCTACTAATCTACACATATTACTACTTATTTATAAGGGTGGGGACTTTCTCTTCACCACTTACATAATTCCAAAAATAGTTCCCATGCTGAAAATAGCTATGCACCTTTACAATAATAGACACACATGCAAGTGCGCTAATAATATATCTCTTTTGGTTAACTCACAATATTAAGTCTATTATCAACTCGAACCCATGCAAAGCACTTAGTAGAAGCTCTTCCAAAAATATCCTATACATGTCACGCAAGTCTTTATCTAGTTTTTGTGGTTTGCACGCTATCTTTGAAAATAGCCCGTAATCATGAAAATGGCTAAGTCCTAAATTTTTCCTTCTCTTTCACGCATGTTTCCTTCCCTATACTTTCACACCTTTGAATGTGCCATCTTCCCATGCATGAACTTTCTATGTGCCTTATGCTAAGTGTCATACGTTGTATACTCAACGTCAATCCACATTCAAGTTTAGGCCGCAAGTGGATCCCAACAGTGACAGATTACTTCACCAAGTGCACAGAGGTAGTTTCACTTAAGGAAGAAAATGAAACCAACTTTCTAGATTTTTAGGATGGTATTGTGGCAAGATTTTGTGTTCCTTCCAATATTATCTCAGATAATGCATTTACATTTCTTGGCACCAAGATCTTTAAGTGGACTATGAAAAATGGGATATATTTAAGCACATATTCAAACTACTACCCCTAAGGAAATGGGACAGTTGAGTCCACAAATTTTTTTTGTTAAAAATCATAAGGATAACTTTGGATGAAAACTAAAGGACTTGGCATATAAGATTGAAATAAACCTTGTGGGTGTGTATGATTACGCTCAAGAGATCAACTAGTATCTCACCCTACAATTTAGTTTATGAAAAAAAAAGAAAAACTACCAATATCTCTTGAGTTACCAGTGTTAGAGTTTATCAAGCAGCTAGAATTGTTTCAATTTGAATCCATGGAGTTTAAATATGCAAAGCTCATGGAGCTAGAGGAACTAAGAAACCAAGCAATGCAAGTGATGGAGAAGGGTAAAACTCAAATTAAAAACACATTTGATAAAAAAAACCAAGGATAGAAACTTACACGAAAGAGAATTAGTCTTAAAATGGGATGTAGACAGAGCCAAACTAGGTAAACACTCAAAATTTGATGTAATATAGAGTGGTGCTTATATCATTTCAGGTTGCAAGTCAAGATTATATGGAGAAGAATTACAGATGCTAATTAATGGGATCTATTTAAAGAATTTCTATTGAAGTAAAGTCTCCTCCCTTGTATATAGTAGATTTTTCAATTCCTCCAAGTGCATTTTAACACATTGTTTCATTGGCAGGGTAGTTTCTATTTCCCTAAGTTCTTGTGCACACTCAACATGTTCCACTCGAAACATGTATGTTTTTTAGTGTTTATATATAGGTTTTTTGGTTTCATCACTTTACACATTTCATTTCTAGGCCAATAAGATAAGCTGGGAAATTTCCAAGCTCTATTCATATCCCATGACATAAATTTAGTCCATTATGGTTGGTAGAGAATTATTCATGGCTAAAATCATATATGGGGTAGTTTTTAATGTCTAATTATTGAGATCCCAATATCAGTTTCAGTTTAGGGCTCCCCATACCTTTTCCTTGGTAATAAAATTCATTTTTGGACGGTTTGTAGAAAAATTATTTCAAAACCCCAAAGAAATCATCTCCAAGAGAAGACCAAGGTAGCCTTAGATCAGTTTGAGCAGGTTTAATGGTGGAATCAGATAATTTGAGTAGTTCTAAAGATCATTTTAAGCTCCATAAATCATGCCAAGTTCATTTCGTGTTTCAAAATGGCTCGGGGGTGAGAAAAAATTCAAGTTCACATCATTTTTTAAGAGTTAATCTTGAATCTAAGCCCAATGGATTGAAGAAAGGCTAATAATATAATCTATCAGGAATATTACCCCAAGAGGTTGCCAAATTTTTATATAAAAATTTCCCCTGGGTTATTTTTGGGTTTAATAGAGTTAAAAATGGACTTAGTCATTTTAAGGATCTTGGGACGGTTAAATTGTTGTTAATTTATCTTTCCAAAATGCTTCAGCCAATGGCATTCAAAAAACCCATGGGAGACTTAGCTTAAGAATTACAGGGTTCTGTACGATAGAAAAGTAATAGGCGAGCATGAGAATCGACAAGTAGCCTTTCTCCGTACCTGACCTCTCGAGGTCGTGTTGAGATAGCTAGTGGAAATGAAATATATGCGGATTTGGAAAAACTAGTTGGGTAATCTTATAGCCTCAACACAAAATAACGGGATCTGTGATTCCAAGGAAAATAAATCTCTTCTAACCTGAATTGGTGTAATGGATTGTTAAGATATAATCGCTGCTTAGAGGCTCCAATCAATGTCAAGATCTTCTGAGATCCTATCTATTGATTGTTGGATGTGTGGAAAGTGACCTGTAGGTGCTTCGTGTATATTTCCAGACAAGGTCATGAAAGTGGTGGCGAGAGGTGTAGTGGGTTTGTAGGAAACTATGGGTGGTTTTTTGGTCTAACCCAGAAAATATTTACTTGATTGGCTTCTATGTTCAAAACAGAAAATTATGTTATAATATCTGGCGCGAGTAGTGACGATCCAAATACAAGCGTACGTAAACTGGATTCAATGTTTAACTGATTAGCAGGCCCATTGGGTTGTGGGACCTAGGATCACAACAATGAGTTCGCAGTTGTTGTTGATGATTTATGGTCATGTCAAGAATCAATCTCTTCTTTCAACTATCTAGTAGTCATAAGATTTCTCAGATTCTATGTTTAATACTAGGAGTTGTGCGATCTTCTCATAATACCTTATGGGTGTTCTAGAAACTTGTATACATAAGCCTATGTCTATGTCAATGAGAAGGTCTCCTACGTTTAGTTGTGGAACTAATGAATCACAACCAAATTTTTCATATTCCTCTCTTTCAGGTTCTTATATGGTCATATGGATATCCTATCAAGGCAATCTATAGTTGGGTTGATTTGACTAGAATTCATATACTTTGTTCTCTTCGATGTTTAATTCTCTCAATTTCTCACTAACTGCTTGCGGGTTTGTTTTTGTTCGAAAGATGTGAATTCTAAGACCTTGATCTATATCTTCTAATGTTGTGAAGAGATTTGGCTGAGGTATTACCGGTTTGAATATGTAATCCCTGAGCTCTCTGGGTCCCGTAATTGTCATGCAAGAGATAACCAAACTTAACTAAATGAATTCAAATAATTATGAAAAATAAATCTATGCTATGCTTATTTTTTGTATTTTCAAAGATGTGAATTTGAACGAAATTAAAGAGTGACTATTCTAATAAATTTAGATAACGATTGATTAATCTAATAATGGGATTAAAAAAATAAAGGTAGCGAGATGTAGTTATTTTCTTGTGCATTTTTGAATTGATCCTTAATATAAATAACTAACTAATTTAATTGAAAGACCTTTAATCTTACCTCAGAAGTGAGGAATAAATCATAGCTTCTCAGAAGCTATTATTCCCCACTACTTCCCTGATAATGTTGAAAGTAAGATTAACTGAAATAAAATGATTTGTTATTCTATTTGATATATTGTAACTATAAATTTGACAATTCAAACATGGTGTTTACATAACAATGGAAAATCCAGTTGTATTGTAGCTTGTCCCCTAAGTGTGATCTATTTGTTCCTACGTGTTATTGTGAATCAAAAAAAGTGGGAATGTGACAGCAGAAGTAGGAGAAGATGTTCAAACAGTGGTATCTTTGACGTAAGCCAAACGAAATGCAAGTAAGAGAGGGATAGTGCAAGAGAACAGAGCTTGGCTATGTGATTCCTAGCAAAAATTTTACAGGGATACAACACAAACACACCGAAATATCTAGGACTTATACTTCCTGTGATGAAACAAAAACTTATAAATATATGTAGCATCAAGATTCAAATGAACTTAATCTAGAACTAGAATTGTTTTATGCTAAGCTAGTTGTTTGGAGAACAACAATGGAACAAGATGAAACTAGAGAGATCCAGTGATCTCTAAACCATAACTGTGGAGCCTTGAATTGAGATACTGAGAACTTTACAAAATATAAACCTGTTGAGACTTATTGAAGAAATTTTAAACACACTGAATAATAAATCATAGAGGGAGAGGGGCCATTTGATTGTAAACAAGCTTGGTATTTAGAGCACTTTGATTTACCAGAGGGTAAGATCAAATTGAACTCTTCTATTATTAAAAAAAATGAATTACTATTTAGGCTAAAACTTTAATGCAAGCAAGTGTGGTTGAGAATTACAAGTGCAACTTGATTTTTTTACATTGAGGAATGCGTATGAAAGTTCTAGAAAATGGGAATATGACTACCACCCAACACAGGGCAGTAGTTACAGAACTGCCACCATGTCCTGGGTGGTGGTCACAAGACTGCCACCCAGTCACGATGGTGGTCCTATAACTAAAGACCAAAATGCAAGGAAAAGAGAGGAAAGGGGTTAGAACAAAGCATGCGAAGACTGGATAAGGAATTTTAGGATGTAAATATATACTTAGTGTGCTTTCTAGATTCCAAACACCTTGCGAAGAGATCTGAATCATCATTGGGGTTTTCGTTACCTCTTTCTGGAAGTACAGTACATACAATTTTGGGTACGTACATATTGCCCCCTCGGAGAAGCATTTTAGCCATGAAGGGTTATAAAATGGTGGGTCTGAGTATGGTGGTCTTGAAATGGGGAGTTAGAAGCTATACCTGACATGCTTGTGTGTCGTAATGTCACCATCCAGATTCACATTATTTGTAAAATGAAAAGAGTACTCAAGTGCAGATAGATAAAAGAAATCGAAAAAAAATACTAAATTAAAATGAAATTCAGACTTACCATTTACACGGGGATAAGAACTTACTTCCATCGGCGCTCTAACTCTGTGAAAGAACATTCAAAATAAGGTTAGAATATTATACATACATATATATATATAACAAGCTCATTTTCCTATTCATTTGTGAGTATCGATTTGGTAGTTTTTGATCTCTAGGGCCCACGGTAACCATTTTCAAGGAGAGTGTAGTAAAAACATTCATTGTGAGATTGTGATAACGCCTCCGAGAGAAGGAGATCAACTCGTGAAGTCTCAGGTTAGTTTTTCTCAATTTATTATTTTTAAACCCAAAATATAAAAATGTTGAAATCTTTGTCTTGGGGGGTTATTTTCAAAAATCTTAGTGTTAAATGAGTCCCTAGGGGGGGTGCCCATAGGGTAGGATTTTATTTTTCTCAAAATCGTGTTTTTTTTATTTTTTTTAGTGTTTTAGGGCATTAGAGCCATATGTCAAATCGGCACATGACTACCACCCTGCAAAGAGTGGTAGTCATGGGACTGCCTCCCTATGATGGTGACGGTTGTAGGACCACCTTCCTTAGAAGGCGGCAGTCATTGAACTGCCACTCTGCACAAGGCGGAGGTTCTAGACAAAGCAAAAGATAGTCATTAAAGTAATTTTTTTGGTATTTTTTATATTTTGCTATGTTTTTATGATCTTATCTATCAGATTATGTTGTTACTTGCTCTTTTTCTCTATTTTGGTTAGATTCAGAAGGATGATTATATTCGATGGAGCAAAGAGTGGGAGTGTGATTGGCTCCTGAAAGTTTTAGATATATTGACCTAGAAAGAGAGAGACACTCTTCAGAGGGTCGGTATTTTGAGGATTTCATAGGTTCCTCATGTTACTCCTACAAGTCACATATTGTGTGACTTATACTCGTACTAGGATGTAGACTGGAATACTTTCTAGTTACCAAGTGCTAGGGGTGAGTGTACTATCACCCTGGAGGATGTTTACCACATTTTGGTGGTTCTGATTCTTGGGAGGCATCTGTCTCTCAAGACACTAGGATCTACACCTCAGATGATTCAGTGGGCTACCTACATGGGGATGTTTTTGTATCCTTTGGCTCGAAGAAGGGGATGAAGGTCTAATCTATTGCTACTACTCCTATCCCCACCCTCTGTAAGGCCATCATGGGTATATTTACCTCACGGTTGATTGGGGATAAGGGAGGAGACACTCTGTTATATTTTTCGTCTCCTATGATTGCACATATTGAGGCCCATGGCTGTATTTATGCTTGGGGAGTATATATTCTTGGGACCACCTACCGTGATTTGTACAGGGTGGTCAGATTACAAGGGCAGTCTTTGAGTCACCCCAATTTAGTTATGAGTTGGGTGTATGAGCATATCATTCCCTATGGGAGGGGTGTGTTAGTAGAGGACCCAGGGGGATGTCAGGGCAGCCAAGTGGATAGGGATGTCATTGCTTAGGATGCCACATCCAGCCAGTGGCTTCACTAACTACTATAGATATGGAGGCTACTCTTTATCAGGATATGGCAGGATTGTGGGGGCAGGAGGTGACTACATTGGTTGCTTGCTCTACCACATGTCAGTTGGTGGACATGATAGGGAGAGTGGAGATCCACCCTTTTGATTGAGTCCCTTAGCAGTTTGGTCTCCCTTATATTGATATGCTTCCTCCAGTGGGGCCTGTGTACATGATTATTTGTGAGGCCTGGGGAGGTCCTAGAGGAGATCAAGGTTGGACCATAGTTACTCTTGGAGTACCTATCACAATTAGGTGAGTGGTTCATGATCGAAAGGCAGTCTGGTGCTCCTTGAGCACCATTACTTCAGATCAGGGCTGCTCCTTACTTTTAGTGGGGAGGAGGATGAGCCTCATTGATGTGGACTCAGAATCAGAGGAGTTCACAGGAGGGGAGACTGAGGAGGAGATGATGGGAGAGGAGGTTGGAGGTAAGGTTGGTGGGGTGGCCCAGGAGGATGACAGTGACTTCTGAGTGGTATGACACTTAGGATATCTTGAGGGTAGAGAGGGTGGAGGTAGAGTTTGAAGAAGGAGACCTTTGTCTCAGAGGAGTTTCCTTCTCAGGACATTGAGGGGGATTATGAGTCCGTGGCAGGACATCATTTCATTCTAGATTTTGGGGAGGCTCCACAGTCGGTAGCAAGCATTAGTAGTAGGCACAGATCCTAGAGACCCTACATGGATGCCCAAATATTCTAGTGAGTTACCACTCTTCTCTCGACCCTGTTAGCTAGAGATGTTAGTTGATATTTCTTTTTTATTGTTTTTCTTGTTTTTGACTTGTTTTTGGTGATTTTCTAACTTTTTACTTTCCTTTTTTATTTGCAGTGACTTCACATGGATGGCAGGAACTCATTCACTGAGTATGCATGGACACCCTTTTGATCCCATAGGGGAAGACCTTGGCCAAGTTGTTTGTGGATTTAGGACAACCCTTAGCCACCAACCTTCATATCGATGTGTTTGACCCTGTCCAGAAGGTGGTAGAGATAGTGACCTCCCTTCACACTCAGGTAGCTGGATACAAGACTGTTGAGTGCCTGATGAGGTGGAGCCATTCTCATAGTGAGACCACACCCAGTGGTCACAATCATGAGCACTCCCATCATTTAGTGCATTCAGAGCATCTTCACAGCCATAACAGGAGCCCTAGACGTGGTCACACACCCTCCGAGGGATCCCACAAGGATTGAGAAACCATTTTGTCTTTTTGTAGTGATTTTTTCATATGTTTATATGAGTTGTTTTTGTATTTTTTGGGCTCGTTGAGTGTTTTGACCATGCCTAGTGCATGATGGAGTTGTATGTAAAACAAGATTACTATATATATATATATATATATATATATATCTTGGATCTATATCTTCTTTGTATCTAGAGTTTTGTGATTTGTTTCTCATGTGTATACTAGATGCTTTAGAATCTCTATTTTTATATGCTTTTCAGAATGTATGCAATGGATGACAAGTGATAACAAATGTTGAATAGAATGTTTCTCTTTTTGTTTGTTTTTGTAATGCTGATATGTGATGATGCAAACATACTATAGTACTGAACTTTTGGCTTCTTTGGGAAATGTTCGTTGCTTCTTTTTGTTTTTTCAAAATGTGATGAATATGTAGTGATAATGAGATGAACTTTCCCCATTCCTAACTCCACAAAATGAGGATGTTACAACTATGCAACTAGTAAGATGCGAGGGCTCAACACCAAGAGTTGGGAAGGGTGTAAATTGTACAAGTTTGACTACATGGAAATGATGAGAGAAAGACAAGGTATTGACAGAAACCAAATTTAGACCTATGTACTTACCTTACTCAAAAACTACTACATAGCTCAGAATGTAACTTACTTTCTAGTTTATCTAAACTTAGATCCATAAATGGAAACTTGGTTGACAAAATCTAGTTTTGAGGATTTGATCTCTTTGGAATTTGGATGCTTAATTTCACTTTTCACAATACACTTTTGCTTTGAATTTTAAAACACTAAGATTCATTAATTTGCATGAATGGACCCCCTATGCCCTGCCCCATGCTACTAGTAAGAAGTATGGGCTTATCACTGAAGGTAGGACATAGGAAAGTAAGGGCACTTCTTTCCTTTCGCAACCTCACACCACTAGTAAGAGACTCGGGCTCATCACCGAAGGTTGGTATGGAAAATAAGTGTATAAAATAAAATATTCTCTTTTGTTTAGTGTTTTTTATTCAATTTGACTTTGACATTTCTGATCTATGATTTTGGAGTATCCTTGTTTCAAAGAGACGTAAGAGGGATAGATGTGACACCAAGAAGCTTCTAGAATAGACCGTAGGTAAGAACAACTTAACCTAGTAGAAGAAATGAGTATGACCAAGTATGCAGGCCTTGGTATGGTTTTTGTCAATATTTGGTCTATCGAATTGATGAGATGATTTTCAAACCATTTGATGATATTATGAAAAGTGAAGAGATATTATTTGAATGCTTTTGCCAATATTTTCAGAAGCTTGTAATAAATTGCTTAAGAATAAGTTCCTTGACCACAAAATTTACGAAATGAGTGAAAAGAATGAACTAACTGAATGGACTAATGCAATGTAGATGTACATAATATACAAATGGTGATGCTGATGACCTATGCGTAAAACCGTTTAAGATGCAAGGAATTGACAGTTTCATTGAATTCCTCACCTTCTAGTGTACACAAGAGATACGCATCGTTTCCATAATCTTTCATGACTCGGTATGGGCCCAACCACTTGGGCTAGAATTTCCTTCCTTCACCTGGTTTTCTTATCAATCCGGTTGTCTATTCTCAGAACTAGATCCTCCTCATATATTTCTCATTCATAAACCTTTTTGTTATATTACTGGCACATCTGGTCAGCATAGGCTTTGTTCCATTGTTCGGAATTTAACCTGGCCTCATCAAGGCTTTCTAGTTGAGAGAGGCATGCCTCTCTATAGGATTCTTCTCCCAAGATCCCTTGTAATGAGATGCGGAGACTGGGTATTTTGACCTCAAGTGGGAGAATTGCTTCTGCCCCAAATACCAATGAGAAAGGGGTTGCCCTTGTTGGTGTTCTTATTGATGTTCGATAGGCCCACAAGGCGGGGTATAATTTTAAATGCCAATCCCATTTGTTCTCCTTAACTATTTTGAGGAGAATGGATTTTAATGTTTTGTTTGTTGCCTCAGCCTTTCCATTGGCTTGGGGGTAATAAAGAGAGGCCATGTGATGGTTTATCTTGAATTTTCTGCATAACTCATGGACCTCATCGTTCTTGAAGGATGTGACATTGTTTGAGATAATGACTTGCAGGACATTGTACCTGCAAATGATTTGATTCAAAATGAACTTAGCAATTAGAGAACCTGATACGGTGGTGAGAGGCATGGTCTCTACCCATTTAGTAAAATATTCTGTGGCCATGATTATAAAGTTATGGCCATCTATTGATGAGGGAGAGAATTTCCCTATCAAATCTAGGCCCCACGTGGAAAAGGGCCATGGGGTTGCTGATTGGTTACAGAGCCTGTGTTGGCATGTGAATCTCGTGGGAGAACTCTTGGCATTTATGACACTTGCACACAAACTCTACTACGTCATGTTCCAGAGTGGGCCAGAAATAACCCATCTCAATGTATTTTGTGAGTAGTGGCATGGCCACCAAAGTGGCCTCCACATATCCCATAATGGGATTTGATAAAGAATATTTTTGGATTCTTCCATGTCAACACATCTTAAAATCATTCTGTCGAAGGCTCTACGATAGAGCACCTATTCTAAAATAACATATTTAGCAGTGATAATGCGTAACTACCTTATTTGTTACAATGTGGCCCCTTCTAGGTATGTGTGGCCTATGATGAAATTGATGATGTCGGTGTACTAAGGACATATAGAGATGGGGGACCTAGTTTTGACAAAATATACACACTCATCTAGAAATTATAGATCTACCAAATCACCCCAATCCAATGGATTGTTAGTCTTAACCATTCTGTAATGATTTATCTCTTAACAGATTGTTGGTTTATAAATGTTAGTTCAAACTCACACATTAATGTTATGAAACGTCCATCCTTTTTAGAGAAAGAATCTTGTGTGAGGAATGTCCACAAGTGATATATCTTTACAATAACCCTTGTTTCTTCAGATTCAACATGTAATGTCTTAAATCGTTTTGTTGCAAAGACTATGGCTAAGGCATTCATCTTTCTGCCGATGTGTAACGTGTTTCATAATCAAGCAATGTCTGACTAATGAAATAAACTACACGTTCCCGTTTATCATCATCTTCTTGAGCCAACATGTAGGCTAGCGAACATCAGTAGCCCATGAATACAAGATCAAAGGATGATCTGGTCTAGGAGGCATTAGCATGGGGGGTGACAACAAGAAGCGTTAAACTGCTTCAAAGGCCTCATTGCATTATTCCATCCAATCAATGCTATAATCCTTCTTTAATAAATTTTTGATTGGATGAACAACAAAACTTAAGTCAGGGATGAAGCTTCAAATTGCACCAAGTTTCCCAAGAAATGATCTAATACAAGACTCGTCTGATGGTGGAATCATTTCAAGAACAACCCATATTTTTGCTAGATCGACATCAATCCCTCATGACGATATAATGTAACCTAGAAGCTTGCCTCTTATTACACTGAATACACATTTCTCTGGATTCAATGTGACGTCATATTTGATCAATCATTAGAGAATGATACGAAGCACTTCTAGGTGATCACAACGCTTCTTGGCCTTGGCTGTCAAGTCATCTATGTAGGATTCAAAAAAATTATGAATAAGGTCATAGAATATGTATGTCATTTCCCATTGGTATGTAGTGTCAGTGTTCTTAAGACCAAATGAAATGATAGCATAACAGTAAGTTCCCCAAGGAGTTATAAACGTAGTCTTTTCTTGATCCTCTGCAAATATTTTGATTTGATTATATCCCAAGAACCCATCCATGAGAGACAAAAGATCAAATCCAGTTGTTGCATCAATAATGACGTCGATGGATGATATTGGGAAGTCATCTTTGGGGAAAGCTTTGTTAATGTCCTAGAATTCTATGCAAATGCGTATCTTCCCATTATTTTTTAGAACGGGGATGATATTAGATACCCATTGTGAATAGTCGACTTGTTTGATGAATCTCACCTAGAGAAGTTTCATTACTTCTTCTTTCACCATGAGAGCCACTTTTGGCTTCATTGGTCTTGAATTTTACTTAATTGGCTTTGCATCTAGTTTGGTGACAAGATTGTGTACCGCGATATGTGGTGTAATTCCCGTCATTTCTTTGTAACTAAATGTGAAAGCCTTTTGATGTTCCTTGAGGATTTGGGTATGTATTTCTATCTCCTCTGGAGTTAATGAGGATCCCAACTTCAAAATATTTGGTTCTTCCTCCGTTCCAATATTTATATCAATCATTCCTTCGATTAAGGAAGCGTTGTCCTTCTTCAAATTCAGGTAGGGCTAGAGGTAGTTCCAAACTTTCTTCATTCTCTACCTCGTAGATTTCGAGATTCTTTTGCGGGGGAGATATCTATCATGGGATTTCCAAAATAGGAAGAGGAATATGGGATTAGGGAGAAATATACTATGTGATGAGTGAGATGTAATTCCATATAGGAATTTAGATATCCAAGAGTGACCCTATCACTTTCAAAGTGATCTAGGATGGTAAACTCATTCTCAACTTCTATGTGTGTCAAGATCGGGTTTATCGATATTTTACGCATGAATGGTTCAGTACGAAGTGATTCCATGAAATTTATATTTTCCAACTCATTTCTTGGAGTGAAATGGGAAGCTAAGCTTGTTATTGAATTTGTGAGAAGGTTCTATTCTCGTGGAATTTCTTTGATTGATATGAAGTTGAATCCCTTGGTTAGATCTAATACCGTCATTTTATAGAGTTGTAAAAGTGCTCAGATCTAGTCTCATATACCTCAGATACTTGGTTTGCAACTAATTATGAGTCTCCTAGCACTTTAATGTTATCAGTGCCCATCCTTTTGGCTATGATGAGGCCAAGGAGGATGGCTTTATATTCAGCCCCGTTGTTTTTACATTCGAAGTTTAACTTAAAGGAAAAAGGTAGGATCTTTCCCTCGGGAGAAGTAAGGATCACACCTACCCCAGCACGTGAAATGACATCTAGCTCCATCAAAGTGGAGAGTCCAATAATTGCTTGAAAAAATGGATTTTGGAACACTCTTCATATCTTCCTCTTTTTCCTTGGTTACTTCTACCATATAAAATTCATCTGTTGGAAGGGAGCCAATTCCTAGGGTACATCCTATACCCACAGAATCAAACGGTAGGAGAATAGGTAGATCTTTCTCTAGTAACTTGAAAATTTTTGTGGTGGTTCCTAATGATACTATCTCTATGATGTTGGTCTCATTTAAGATTGTCAGAATTCCTTCAACCAAATTCATGACTTCTAATTCTATTGTAGGTACTAGCTTTACTTCTGGCTTTGAATTGACTGGTTTGTTAAGTTGATTCATTGGGAGCTCGAAATCAGAGTGGACACTGGTCTCTCTTTTTCAAATCTGCTAAGTGTATGTCGAAAGGTTTTGGGTCACCCTGCGGCCACAAATATTTTTCCCAGGTGTAAAAATATTATTTCCTGGAATAACAGTGGAAGGGATTGCCTTCATGTGATGTATCCATGATCAACCGATAATTATATAATACTTGGTTTCCTGATCTATAATATAAAATTTGGTGAGGACTGTCTTGGGTTCTAAGGTGATTGGTAACACTATAGTCCCAATTGAATTTTCCTTAAGGCTATCATAACCCCTTAGCGTATTTCATGTTGAGGAACAATTTGTTTCTCTATATCCTAGATTTTGAAGAAAATCGAAGGGGACTATGTTAACTGTTGCCCCATCATCAATCATTTCATGCTTAACATAATTATTATAAACCCATACCTATAAATGCAAGGTTGGGTTACCTCTACGTGTAATTTCAGCATCTGTTGGCATTTTTCTTATATCAAATATAAACTCAGTATCCCTATCTGGCTTCCCCAGAGGGTAGATGTCAAATTCTACATGGTTTACTTGCATTTCAGGAGGAGGAGTGATGTTAATCAGATGACCAAGACCTAGCGCTTCTAAGAGAGCAGCCCTTTGAGTGGGAGTGTTTTTTCAACAAATCCAAGAAGGAAATGTGAGAGAAGGTCTTTGTCATGTCATTAATTAGGTCGTAAGCACCTATAGGTTTTTCCATTGTTTGTTAAACATTGTCTAGTACTGATGGGTAGGTTGGAACTAGTAGAGAAGAATAATCTCATGTTCTTGTTATGTTTCTACATGTAGCTCAGTGTCTAACTCTACCAGACCAACTATCTTGGTTTGTGGTTGAGTTCCTAATTGGGGTGCGACCGGTGGACTTGATGAAGTTGAGGCTTCATGATCATTATTTCCTACCATGACACCCTTGTTTTTCCCGTTTGGATCTAACCTGTTATTGTTAGAATGATTTAGGAGAGGATCGTTAAAAATATTGAGGGGTGAATTTTGAGAGGAAACTGATCCTCCATATAGGTGTTTGGCGTGGGTAATGCAGAATTTGTTAAAAACATATCTACAAAGAGTTGTCTTTGATCTTCTGGAAAATGTTGCATGAATTTATTATAGTCGCGGAAAGTCCTAGTATCATGGCCTTGAATCTTGTGGAAACCACAATACAAGTTGAGATTATAGTTCTCGAGGTTGTTGGTTTGAAACCTTTTGTGGTCCAAAATTTTGATTAGGTTGCTGGTTGTTAGAGTTGAAATTTTGAGGTTGTTGCCTTTGGCTTTGGTTTTGATATCTAGTTGGGTTTTGGATTGGACTTTATGTCTAGATTTTTCTATTGTTGTTTTTTGTTTTTGTTGTTCTTTGTTGTCCATGATGGATGATTAAAATCCACTGCATGTTGATTGTTGGAGTAAAGTTATTATTTCACTGATTTTTAACGGGTGCTAGAGTGTTTACGAACATTTTCCCTTTTAACCTGGTCTGTGACTCCATCTGTTGTCACCTCACAATTTTTGTTAAGGGTCTTGGATCCTTGATTAGTATTACTAACATTAAGATAAGTAGCAGTGTTTTGATTGGGAGAGATTAATTTCCCATTCATTCCATATGTCTTATGACCATTGTCTATTGCCGCTTGATTGATTCAGAGAGCACTCTTGAGTACTTCATCATAAGTCCTTAGTGGGAACTTCTGGACTTCTTCCTTTATCTCTTTGTTGAGAGAATGAAGGAATAAGTCACATAGTTCCATCTGATCCATGTTCGAAGAGGAATTTTTGATGAGTAGAGGAATGTACGCCATTTTTGAATGAAATGAGCAGCAGATTCATTGTGCTCTTGTTTAATGTGTAAGAATTCCCTGATCCCTATTCTTAACAATTTGTTCATGTCAAAAGATTTGATAAATTCTGACACAAGTTGTTTGAATAAGTGTATCGAGGCTTCAGGTATTCTATAATACCAATCAAGGGAAATACCCTCTAAGGTCTTAGGGAATATCTTAGCAACAACCGCATCCCAAGGGAGCAATTCTCGAATGGCCATGGCATAGGCCTTGATATGTGCATTTGGATCTCCCTCCCCCTTGAATTTAGGTAAATCAGGAAAAGGTCTTGGAAGCATGAGGCTTCGTACGGTGAAATCCAGAGGTTCTTTTAAATATTCTGAGTAAGTCCCTACCACATAGGTTTCAACCATCGATGGTGTCTGCTGAGGGGGTGGAGGTGGAATGGGTTGTTGATATGGCATAGCATATGTATTTATAGGAATATAAGGAAACCCTTGTGGTTGAGAAAACATCCTGGGAGAGGAGAACATGTCTCCATGTGGTGATTTTGAATAAATGTTTAAGTAGGGAGGAGCATTTCTCTGATATGGATTGTCTTTGGTACTAAACCAGGAGGTATCATACTTTCAATTGGAGCAGCGTTTGAAAATGCAGTTCTAGTTGGTGTTTGATTGTGGGTAGTTATATGAATGTTGAGGAGGCATGCCTAACATGTCTATTCCTGTGAGGAGGTCAACCTGGCTGGGATGATGCGGAGGGTTGGAAGTTCCTGCTTGACCCGGAATGTGAAGTTTGATTTTCTTGAGCAAGTTCTAGTCCTCTAACCCTCTCAGCTAAAGCCGAGATGACCTCGATTGGTGATGACACAATGTTTTGCCTTAGTGGCTGTTGTTGTACCCCTTGAGGTTGCAGAGGGGTATGGTACCCTACTATGAATTGATCATTACTCTGCCAAAATGTTCACAAAGAGTATTTTCCATAGGTGGAGGAATGGGGATGTTTTCTTGGAGCAGGGTTTTGGGTTGTGTTTGCAAACTTCATATAGGTGGGTACATGTTTTAGAAGCGTTGTTCACTTCTAGCATAGCATGACTAAGTACTCCTCATCCAAGAATGGGAGTGGATCTAACTGCCTACTAATTTTTGGTCTAAACAAAACCTAAGGAGATGAATTGGATTCTCCAGTAAACATCATGTTCTTAGAGCCTAAGGGTTTTGGTTGTTGTGTTTGTGTGACCTGGTGCAGCTCCTGAGGGAGACGGTTGTCTATTTGTTTGACCATAATATGCTTTGATACCTAAGAGAGGTCTAGCATATGTGTTGTATCCCGACATATTCGGAGGGTATATAAATACCCATAGAATAATGGGAAGGAGAGATGATGGATGAAAGAAATGGGAATGAAAAGGGAGAAATTGTTGCATTCGCATCAGGTTCACCAGTTTTATATGATAGAAAAGTGATAGGCGAGCATGAGAATCGACAAGTAGCCTTTCTCTGTACCCAACCTCTCGAGGTCATGCCGAGACAGCCGGTGGATATGAAATATATGTAGATGTGGACAAACTAGTTGGGAAATATTTTATCCTCAACACGCAATAATGGGATTTATGAGTCCAAGGAAAAGAAAGCTCTTCTAACCTGAATTGGTGTAATGGATCATTCAGATATAATAGTTGCTTGGAGGCTCCTACCAATGTCGAGATCTATTGATATCTTATATATTGGTTGTTGGATGCATTGAAAGTGACCTGTAGGTGCTTCGTGTATATTTCCAGACAAGGTCATGAAATTGGTGGCGAGAGGTGTAGTGGGTTTGTAGGAAACCATGGGCGGTTTTCTGGTCTAACCCAGAAAATATTATCTTGATTCGCTTCTATGTTCAACATGGAAAATTTTGTTATAATATCCGGCGGGAGTGGTGAGGATCTAAATACTAGCATACGTAAACTAGTGTCAATGTTTAACTGATTAGCAGGCCCGTTGGGTTGTGGGACCTAGGGATCACAACCATGAGTTCATGGTTATTGTTGACATTTTATGGTCATGTGAAGAATCAATCTCTTCTTCCGACTATCCAGTAGTCATAAGATTTTTCAGCTTCTATGTTTAATACCAGGAGTTGTACGATCTTCTCAGAATACCTTACGGGTGTTCTAGAAACTTATATACGTAATCATGTGTGTATGTCAATGAGAGGATCTCCTTCGTTTTGCTGTGGAACTAATGACTTGCAACCAATTTTTCTCTCTCTTTCAGGTTCTTGTATGGTCATATGGATATCCTATCAAGGAAATCTATAGTTAGGTTGATTTGACCAGAATTCATATGCTTTGTCGTCTTTGATGTTTAATTCTCTCAATTGCTCACTAACTACTTGCGGGTTTGTTGTTGTTTAGAAGATGTGAATTCTAAGACTTTGATCTATATCTACTAATGTTGTGAATATATTTAGCTAAGGTATTACCAATTTGAATACGTAATCCCTGGGCTCTTTGGGTCTCATAATTTTCATGCAAGGGATAACCAAAATTAACTGAATGAAGTAAACTAATTATGAAAAATAAATCTATGCTATGCTTTTTTTTTTTAATTTTCAAATATGTGAATTTGAACTAAATTAAAGAGTGAATATTCTAATAAATTCAGATAATGAGTGATTAATCTAATGACGGGATTAAAACAAGCAAGGTAGCCATATGTAGCTATTTACCTGTGCATTTTTGAATTGATCCTTAATATAAATATTACCTCAAAAGTTAGGAATAAATCATAGCTTCTCAGAAGTTTATTTGGCGGTCCTATAACTAAAGACCAAAATGCAAGGAAAAGAGAGGAAATGGTTTAGAACAAAGCATGCGAAGGCTGGATAAGGCATTTTACGATGCAAATGTATACTCAGTGTGCTTTCTGGATTCCAAACACCTTATGAAGAGATATGAATCATCATTGGGGTTTCTGTAACCTCTTTCTAGCATTACAATACATATAATTCGAGGTACGTACAAGTTCCTATTAAAAATTTGTAGGACAAAGAAAATGGAAACCCATGAAACGAAGGTCAAAGGGTTAGTGTTGTGTAGAAAATATTAAGGTCATGGTACAAAGGAAATCACAAGGACACGCAACATAGATCAAAAGAACAAGGTGGGATACATGTCAACATTTCATATTTTCCTAAAGCTTTGGGATCATCTAGACTCCAAGTCCCCAAAGTTAGGCATAGTTCATATTCCATTGGGTCTAGATAGTTAGTAAGGTCAAAGGGGATAACTGACACAATTCTTTTTAAGAGATAAAATTTTCTAAGTCCCACAAACTTATAAGTTGCGATGCGAAGAGCTATGTGGATCTATTTCACTAGCTCATATTTTGCATTCTGACAAGTCTATTAACATATCCACATGGATCCATTTCATTGGCTGGCATTTCACATTTTCAGTTAAGACTATAAAAATTCTGACAATGCATCAAGACATTGAGCTTCCTCATTTTTCAAAGCTTCACAGTTTTCAATCAGGGATTTCAAAGTCACTAACATGCAAAGGTACATGGAATGATTCCATTGGCTGATAATTCATGGGTTTCAGAGGTAGGAAATCAAAAATACTGAAATGAGAAGTGCGTGGAGCCCTCTCATTGGATCATACTTCGCAACTAGTCAGTCAGGGGATTTTAAAAAGTGGATTGTGAAGGTGTGTGGAAATATTTTATTGGCTCACAATTTTAAGGAGACTGACAAGGTCTAATAATATTCTAACACTGCAGAGAAATTTGAAAAAGTCTTAGTGGTATGTACTTCATAAAGACAAACCCGTTCACCAGGGAAAAAGAAAGAAAAGTAAACTAAAAGGAAGTAAGAACCAATCCCATGACCTAATGCAGATGGACACATGGAAGACATGAAATTAATACACATGTGGGTGGATGGAAATTTATCATCAAATCAAATGTCGTCACATGTCATATTCGTGTGCATCTCGACATGTAAAATATAAAAATGATGATATCTTTCGATCCCCTTCTCCAAATTGTACAAATTTGGTCTCATTTGAAAGATCTCCTCAAGAAATTTGATTTGGTATCATGATAATATGATTTTTTTGGGTCTAAATGGGTGTAAAAGGATAAAAATGGTTCAGGCTATGTATAATTACATGCAAGATCATTTAATCATAGAAGCAACATGTTTCCTTGGGCTCTAAGCTTCTGTTAACATATAAAATCCATCCAAATGTCAATCATCCTATGTAGAGAAATAATTTTGTCCTATGGGAAGGTTAGGATCTCTAAAAAATGTGCTATGTAAATTCTCTATCTCTCCTCTCTCTAAAATCAATAAATGTAAATGTTTATACACGTTTTGAGGGGGAATGTTCTAGAAAAGAGAAGGAACTCTATAAAAAAAATTATGTAGTCATTTTCTGAGTTGCAGGCCTCTAATCTGGGTATTCTAGGGAAATATGTTTTCCTTTCCTTTGCAATTGTAGTGAATTGTGCATCCAATTAAGCAATAAATCTATGTTTTTTTGGCTCTTTCTACCCTAGCTTGTGTTATATTGTGTTTTTTGTCTTCCATTACAACTGTATATGCATTGTGTATACTGTTTTATTCTTTTAGAATTTATACCTGCTGTACTCCATGGAAATGACGTTGATAAATGAAGCGACAATGTCAATTTATGTCTGACCTCTCTCTTTCCCATTCTTCTTCTCATTTTTCTTCACCTAAATTTTTTCCCACCCCCTTTCTTCGTGCAACCACCCCTGTAGTTTAGGATTTCCATTTTCCTACAATCTCTCTTTGGCCCCTTGAAAGCTTAGGATATAAGTAGAAATAAAAATTTCCCTTCTAGGATTAGTTTAACAATAAGATAAGGTAGAGGAATCTGGCCTTCTTCGGAGGTTTGTCTCAACAGCAAGGTCCCACACTTAGAGATAATCTCATGTTACCTAAAAACATTGGTTTCTCATTCACTAACTCATGATCAAATCAGAGGGTGTTTTTTTGTTTTTTTGGTGATAATAGCAACATAGCCTAAACCTAGGGCTTGAGGAAGGATTTATTATGAAACATAAAGTTATTATCATAATAGATCAAGGGATGGTGATAAGATAGAGAAATTCTTTAGAATCAAGGAATACCGAGAAAGTTATGGATTTTTCTACTAAAAGGGTGATTAATCCATGGAGTATATAATGACATCTAAATGTGGTGTTTGTATCCCTTGGGAAGGAGTTTTAGAAGAGGTATAAGTGGGATCAGGAGATCCTGATGGAGGTTAGGATTGGAAAAGTGATTCTCTAAATTGTATGTGGATTTTTGCTAAGGGAATATGTGATCTCATTTTAGCTTTCTTATTATGAAATATTTCATATTTATAAGAACGGGAATAGATTTACAATAGTAGAATAAGCATGTATGTTTAATTGGTATAAAGATATAATGCAAAATGAAGAAGTTTCTTATAAGAAGAATAAAGAGGAATGGAAAAATGTCATTCAATATTTATGAAAGTAAGAACTATAAAAATGGAGATGAGATAATTTTATTCTCTATTGGATGGTGGAGTTATAGAATAATTTGGATGTATGGGATGCATGAAGGAATAGGAAATTTAATGGTCTAGAGTAAAATATTGATTAGTATATGAAATATGAGGAATATTGTATTTTTATAATATTGAGAACATCATATTAAGGGGATAAAGAAAGGGGTATCATGAAGCTAAAGGAATCATAAATGGTTAGAAAAATTCTATTTTTAGACATATCTAAATATTATTTTGAGTTGATCAAGGAAATATTTATGGATGAAATCAAGGAATGAGGGAGATGAGAAAATATTACATGAGGATTGGAAGTTTGGATCTATAAATAATGAATACAATAGGAAATTAGATAGAGGATGATTTGGTTGGGAGATCAGGTGAGCTTAGAGTTATAATCCAAGCTACATAAGAGGAAGACGATGCTAAAGCAGAAGTGGAATTGGAAGAACAAAATGTGTTTGGTTGGGAAGAGGAGCTTAGGATCACTCATATCCCATCTAGATATTATCACTAATCTCATCTTATCCTCTTATTGATAGGATAATAATAAGAGTGGCGAAGACACAATCATAGGTAAAAAAAATTAAGGAAAAATACATGGATCTTATGGCCTTAGCATGGGGTGGTAGGGAGGTGAAATTTACCAAGGAAGATATCATGAAGGATAAGGAATTGTTCATGATATATTTGAATGGGATGGATAAGGGGTTCACATATCATTGGAGAATACTAATATAAGAATCCTTTAAATAATTATGCATACAATATTGCTTACTCATGGATAGAATTTAGATCCTCTATGGAATGATGAAGTTTTATAGGTTGGAATTTAGGATGTGGGAAATCACTTAGTAATATTGAAGAAAAATTTCAAGAGCAATTAGGATTCTAATAATATAACATGTGAAGAAAATAAGGAGCTTTGGCTGATTTTGAATGATGAACTTAAATACCAACATAAGATAGAGGAAAAATTAATACATTAGATGAAGTTGAATGGAATAGGAATGAAGGAATAGGTTTCAAAAATATAGACTGATTATGGTGAAAATGTGTCATTAAGTGGCATCCTTTAAGATATGGAGGAGTTCTTGTTGAATGGCGTAACCTGTGACCTTTTATTAGGTTTCTCAAAAACTAGTTTTAAAATTTTCAAAACCTACCAATTTCATAATTATGGTGGTGAACTAGTTATTGGGGCTCAAACTTACACCCATGTCTCAGATCTGAAATAAATGAGGTGTTGAGTCAATAATGGGACTGTATCAAAGTTGTGGGACCTTGCACACTTAAGACGGACCTCTAGATAAGGCCAATTCCTCTACCTATTTCTATAACTACTACTCCTCCTAATGCAGAAAGGGAAACCTAAGCTAATGATTCTAAGGGACATGGGATAGAGGGATAACATGAAAATAGGAAAATAAACTAAGGAAGGTGATAGCACGAGATAAATTTTGATGAACACGATATGTTTTGAGAAAAAACAAAGGAAAAGGCATAAAGGGAGACTAGGCACACACAACACAAACCAAAATGCATTCACACGATCAATTTCAGGAGACATAATAAGAAGATGCAGATGTAAGGGATTTAAAATGGCACAACAAACAGAAAATATAAATGAAAGGTAAGAAAGAAGAATATAAACATGTTAAGGTAGAGAATAGCCAAACAAAAATTCTTACATTGCTTTCGAGTATGCAAACTCTATTACAATGGTGTATGAGGCTGATATCCACATGAAAGAACCAGATCTAGAGGTCTACGGCTCAAAATGAAAAGATACAAAACCCTTAGCAAATAATAGAGGATGAAAAATGTCCAACCCTTTACAATGAGCCATGCTCTTACACTTATAGATGAATCGATGAGAGAATAATAAAATAAGGATGGAAAAATTAGATTTGAGATTGATCAATTGCAAGCATTAAATTAATGTAAATCTATCAAATGCACTTCCCCATATCTGTTTGGCATGTAGGAGAAGTAAGGGGGAAAGATTCAAATCAAATTGGGTGTTTGGAACAATCAGATCCTGCATTAATGGTATTAGGGATGTTTTCCAGAATCTCACATACCAAAACCCACTAAAATTTGAATTTGAATAGTCTAGAGAATAGACCCTGTCAATGGCTATCAGAAATGACAAATTATGCCATGTTCTAAGCTCTACAACAAAATTTATGATGATCTGAAGTATGTACGTTGCTTTAACATGTAAAAACATATGGTGCTCTGAGAATGGTTTAAGGACAACCAATTATACATCCACTTTGTCATGTCTGCTACATGTCAAACAATGATTTATGCTCAAGATTCAGCACCTAGTTGGTGTACTCTGATTGGTTACATGTAGCACACTCAAACTCTGACATGTAACATGTGGCACAAAAGGGCATAGAAGAAGGTGCAAGATGTGTGCATAAGAGGAAGGTGTGGATGGAAAATAGAGGGAAGGTGGGAAAAGGTAGCGTGCATGGGAGAAATGGGAGGAATACTTTTAGGAGGAAAATATGTTATAGTTCTAATAATTACAAAGTAATGTTTACTAGTAAAGAAGGGGGTGCACAAAGTATCAGGGACTCAGCTAATTTGGGAAGCAATTCTGAAGTGCACGTGGAGGGTGCATAACTTACCAGAAAGAAGGTGAGTGTGCATAGTTTGGGAATGAGGGGAAGAATGGAACAAAGTGGAGGAAAAGAGAAGGAAAATATAAGAAGTGTAGTAAATTGGCATGCGAGAACAAGAGCCAAGGAAATATGTCAGAAGAACAATTGAATTACACACAACCTGCAATGTAGAACTTGAGAGATAGAATGGAAATATAATTTGTCCAAATAACTAGGGGAGTTATTTTAGATTACAGTTTGGTGACTTTTAGGTCCATCTTCCTACTAGATGAAGGATATCAATAGCTTGGAACATACATTTGGCATGGATTCAGTGTGTAGATGAACCTCTGATTTGAAACTTGAAGAACTACCCCTGAATCACTTTGAAGCATATTCTGAACTTTGTTCTGAATCCTACAAGAGCATTAAAAATTGTTGGAAGATGACTGTCATCCTAGAATCAACAAAATAATTCACATAAGAAGCACGTGGGAAGAAAGAACAATGTACAAACAAAATAATGTGCACACAACACACTTAGAGGAATTGAAACTACTCTAATATATACAAAATGATGTCACAAACTTAATGGAATGGATTAAGATAGATCCCATCGATTTGGATTGATAGCACACCTCCATCAAGGTGAGATAACTCAAAAGAGTTAGCCTCCTTGTAATAAATGATAATGTATGGGTCACTCCAAAGTGCATCAAACTTGAATCGCACCCTGGTTTGGCTTTTTCATCATTCCATTTTAAGACCAAGTCCCTAATTTTGAATTCTTGAGGCCTATCCTTTTTTTAAAACCACTTATTTTTTTATTGATGATGTTATTCTAGTTTGATCATGGAAGAATTCATTGTTTCTTCAAGCTCAACCAGTTCTGTTATTCTGATTTTTCTCTTATTTGCGCCTTCGAGTTCTAGCTGATGGGTGAGTGATAAAAAATTCAACTCAAGTATCAAAGGAAGTATATCCTCCTTTCCATAAATAATATTAAAAGCAGGATTTCCTATTTCCTTCTTCATTATGATTTTGTCTACCTAGAGTGCACCCGAGATATTTATTTGCCACTATCTTTAGTTAATATTCATTGTCTGGTTTATGATTCTAATCAAGTTCTTATTTATAGACTCTGCCAAGCCATTACCTTCAGGGTAATAATTTGAGGAAGTCTTCAACTATATACTAAGACTAAGATCCCAATCATCTATTTTAGAACCAAGGAAGGATTTTTAATTATCTAAAATTATTTTCTGAGGAACTCCAAACCTTGTTACAATGCCTTCAAGAAATTTGAGGATGACTGAATCGGTTGATTCCTTGAGTGTGACATCCTTTGTCCATCTGGTGAAGTAATCCATAGCTATCAGCATCCATTTATGTCTGACACTTGATAGAGGATTGATCATGCCTATGAAGGAAAGACCCCATTCATAAAAGGTTTATCTCTTTGTATTGGTTAAAGGGGAAGCACTGCCAATTTCTTCTTATCTATAAAGAAATTACATTCTTTACATTTCCTGGCCCACTTGTGTGCATCCAAAAATAGATAGGCCAAAATATTCCTACCATTATAATCTTCATTGTTTTAGTCTTGGCAGAGAATTGTCCACCAAATAATCCATCATGTAATTTTGATAACACTTTTTCAATTTTTGCTTTGTCGATACACCTCAATAGTACACCATCAGAATTATTTTTGAAGAGAAGACCATCAATCAAAACATATGTAATAGCTTGTAGCCTTAGATGTCTTCTCTTTTATTTGATCAAACCAAGAGGGTACATGCCCTCGAAATGGAATGTGATCATGTCCTTCATCCAGCTGCATACACCAGGGGCTTCATTATGTTCAAGATCTATGCATCGAATATTTTCATCTAGAAATAATAAAGTCTCAGGTTCATCTTACACATCCTCAACAAGTTTTTTTCAGAGTGTGCTACCTATAACCAAATTTGTGTCTTTTAAAGTCACATCATATTCCATGATCTTGGTCACCCACCTTACTCTTTTCTCACTGATTTATGCTCTCATGATGAAATATCTCACACCAAAGTGTGAGACTAAAACCTTAACATGATTTTTGGTGAGAATTATATTGAAATTCTTGAGTGAGTACATAATGGCATAGACCTATTTCTCCATGTGACTGTATTTCAACTCATAATCCTTCAATGTCTAACTAAAGAAAGCCACTGGTTTTTCTATTCCTTGTTCATTTTCTTATGTCAAGACATCAACAACACTTGCATCAGCTCCATAATCATACATGATGAAATCTTTTGAATAGTCGGGGTTGATGAGTGTTGGCACGTAAGAAATTTATTGCTTGATCTTGTTAAATATTTCCTTTCCTTATGTTGTTCACCTGAAGGTTGTGTCCTTTTTGAGTATGAGGGTGATGGGCCTTACCAGTCCTACAAAGTGAGGAATGAATCTCCTAACAAATTTTGTTTTTCCCTAAAAGGAATGTAAGGCTTTCTTTTTTTCTGGAAAGAAAAGATCTAGGATGGTTGAAACAAATTCAGGATCAATTATGATGCCATCCTTTGAGACCACATGGCCCGGTAGCTTTCCCTGCAGCACAATAAAATTGAATTTATTGGGGTTAAGAGACACCCTAAATAAATTTCATCTCTCAAAAACTTTATCCAGATGCATCATATAATCTGTGCTCTATTTTGAGAAGATAATTACGTCATCTAGGTAAACCAAGATAAACTTATTGATATATCCTTTGAAGGCAATATCCATGGCGCGATGAAAGGTCATGCCTACAATTGATAGACCAAAGGGAATCTTCTGATATGCATATGTTCCCCAATTTTTTGTAAACAGTATTTTGAATTAATCCTCTTACTTGACCAAGATCTTATTGAAGCCAGAATACCCATTCAACATAGATAATCTTTATGCGCTAGCCATAGTCTGTAAAATATGCTCCATAGAAGGAAAAGGATAATTATCCTTCAAAGATACCTTATTCAAATCTCTGAAATCAACACAAAGTCTGATTTCACAATTCTTCTTGAATGCATGAACAAGATTCACAACCCAATTAGAGTACTTGATTGGTAGTATTATCTTTTCCTCAATGATTTTAGACAATTTTTTCCTCGTGAGGGGATTTATCCTTGGATTGAATAGCCTTTACTTTTGTTTGATGGACTTGATACTAGGATCAATGTCAATGGAGTGATGATTAATACTTGGATCAAATACTTTGAGGTCTTCATACTCTCATGATAAAATGTCACTGTATTTTTGACAGAGGGAAATGAAGGCATGTTTTTCATCATGGGCGCAAGCCTTGCTCAGTAGAAATTATTTATCATGTGCAATAGTGACTGGAGAGAATTATTCTTATGCCACATGCATATACTTTTCTTCACCCTTGAACTCATCATCATGGTTGAATATTTAATCTAAGGTAACCAACCCTTTAGGTAACTTGTTTTTCTTTTGCTAGATCACTCGCTCACCATAGTCATTATGCAAGCCAGCTTGCATTCTCGAAGATAACTCAACTTAATTATGAATGAACTGGACAATTTGCATCTCATAGTCAAATAATTTCTTATTGGTGTTGTTATCTGGAATGTATGGTTTGATTACCATCTTAACATGTTGTGTTTTCCCTTTGACGAAGTCTTTGGCAGGAGAGAATCGTGATCCAAGTGTGGCCATTTGATCAACTTATTTTTTCATCCTACTTGGTATCACCTATAGATTGAGGGCATAAAATATCTCAAGGAGGTCCCAAACTCTATGTATGTAAGATTTGAGAAAATTATTATTTGTCACGCTTTTTTTTTTGACCTAGGTGATGACCAATTCTATGTACCCAAATAACTACAATGCCTTATCCTTTTCTTCTCAGCAAGAAGAATACCATGCACCAATGCTTCATATTCTGCGACATTGTTGGAGCATATGAACTGTAACCTATGCATGAAGAATAATTTCTAATCGTTGGGGGAGAAATGAGAACAACTCATGTTACCATGTCATTTCTACTTCTGGAACTATCAAAGTATAACTTCCACAAACTAGAATTTTTTTTTTTGAGCGTGTGCGACAACACAAATTCTTCTTCAAGGATGCAGTAAGTGCCAATTCTATTTTCAAAATCCTCAATCTCTTCATCATATGGATCAAAATTTTGGTTCCTTTCCACCCATTCATCTAACACTAAGTCAGGTAGAGGAGGAGGAATGGGTTGATCTTCATAAACTTGTTCTTGACTTTCTTAGATCAAGTAATTGAATTGGAGAGGAGATAGGTCATATAACTCAACATGATAGGAAAATATTGGCTCATCTTGTATGGTATACTAAATACCATACCTTGTTCTTAATAACATATGAGACCATTTAGAAGATAGGTAACCACCCACCTTAGTAGTAAAGTACCTTGACAAACATAAGGTAAACAAAGGAGGTAGGTCAATGATTGACACATCTTGAGTTATAGTGAGGCTTGCACATGCATAGATGGTCAACTCAAGATATTTTATGATGCCAAAAGTTGTAACAGTTGATCCATCAAGCTTTAGGACTCTTTTGGACAAAGGGTTTTACTTAAGACCTAAGACATCAGTAATTTTCTTAGGAATAACCAAAGCACTAGCACCTGAGTCAATCATACGATTATGCATAAGGTGTTTATATATGATCAAAGACATGTAGAAGGGTGGGGTTTTGAAAACCTTAATTACTTTCTTCTCCTCTACTTGAAAAATATTGATAGCAGTGTGTGGTTTTTATATAGTTGGATTGGTGTACAAAAGTTGTGCCATAGCTTCATACAACAAGTTAGGCTAAGATTGAATGGTGAGGGCATCCCACATTATGAAATTTATATTTTTCTTCTTCATCTGATCCACAATGTTGAATGGAAGACCCATAAAAAAATTTATCTAGGTCATAAAAGAATTTTTCCTTGTTGTTCAAGTATAGAGGCAGGGGGCTTTGCTTGTGCAGAGGCTTGACCTACCAAAGGAGGGGTGCACACTAATTCAGAAGGAGAATTGCATGGAAACTCACACATAGGAACTTGCACACCTTTACTATTGGATTCCTTAGCAACATATTTTTTCTTTTAAGGATCGTCATGTGTGACAAGAGCTAAAGGTTGTGTGCCTAAGTCTAGCATCCTCCTCTTATACCTTGCATTTTTCAGCAACTTGGGCACATATTCAGTCTGAATTTTCCATAGATTTATTGATTGCATAGAATTCCATGGCACTAAATAACATCATATTTGTAGCATCCTCATGTAAGCCTTCAATAAACAGGATGCATTTTTTTTTAACATAATTTTCACTATTCTAAATTCACATAATTTAGAACAAACAATCATTTATCTAATCCATCACATAACAGTAAACCATATACATCTATAATGACTCGGTATTAAACCGATCTCTCATTTCATGATTTGGTATTAAACTAATCCCTCATGTCACTTATGTAGGTTTGTATACTAAGTATACTTTTGGTTCCCTTATTCCATTAAGGTTTAATCAAGTGTTAATTCCTAAAGATCCTATCGGAGTATCTATTACCGATACTCATCTTATATCATGCTTCTTTAGTCTAGGTGAAATCAAGACAACAAAACTAGAATTTTTTGATACTTTGGCCAAATTTTAAAGACATGTATACCATGTTTTTATCCCTAGACGACGTACTCGATGAAAGGAATATGTATTTCACCACACTCGAATTTTTTTATCTAGATTAAACTATCTTGACTTGCGTCATTCACATCATTGTCCTTATTATATACTAAGTAGAGCTAGCATGTGCAGAATAGTGTTGATATTCTACTTATGGTGACTAAGGGTAATCAAGTGCACTTGAATTGACTTACATCTCCTTTGAATCCACTTCATTACCATATTCATCATAAGATGACATCGGCACTAGGATGCCTGTTATCGCTAAGTGGTGTATAACAGTGACCAAGATCATAGTTTACGATATCACCGCTTAAGGTAGCTAGGTGGATAGTCATGCCATAGTGGTTACTCCACAATAATCAACTAATGACTTGTGTCATTAAATTGGGTACTGTGTAGCAGCAACTATGTTGCGACGACCCACGTCAGTTCTGCTAAGGAAAACATCATACTTAACATTAATTCATTAATTCTCATTTGTTAATTCCACCCATTTATATTCCAATGATTAAGTGTCATTCCTAAGGATCAAATAGGGTTCGATACGATTAATCCTTTAAGTAAGGATCATAACTTTCTTTCATTTAAGTACAAGTTTGTAGATTTAATCTACATTATGTTTAATCAATTAAGTGTTCGTTTCCTATTAATCAGTTAAATGTCATGCTCCTAATTTAGTTATAGAAAATATAGGGCAGCATTAATACAATGCCTCTTCATTTCACATTAATAAGAAGAGTTCATTTTTACATAGCTAATAAGTTTAGGTATGTATCATACTTTTATCAAGTAACATATTCTATTAAATTTAATCAAACACTTCAACATAGGCATACAAGGTTTCTTTACTTACAGTTTAATTATAAGTATTCATTTGTATATATCTTTATTATGTCAGTTATTTGTCAAACTACAGTAAGTACTTAGACAGAAAGTATGTATTAAGAATCAATACTTAAAGACCATTCCAATCATATAAGTATATTCCCATAATTTCATGTTAAAGGACATAATATCATATTCATATGATCACACTAGTACATTCATAATCCATGCAACTAACGAACGTTATCTAACAGTCCTTCACTTAACACATTAAAAAGCTACATAGATAGAATACCATATCTTTTATTTCATAAGAGTAATCAATCACAAATGCATATATTATTTCCATAATCATACTTATTCTTAGATTAGAAATTATGAATACAATCTACATCATTTTTAATATAGGAATCATAACTAATTTCAATTCACTAGAATTTTGTCATTCCTCTTTAAATAATATGAATCAAGTAAACATCTTTATTTCATTCAACTTTAAATATCATCAAACACATTTCTTCCAATAAACAAACAACATGTTTCCAAGTAATTACAATAAATGGGCCATAGGCCTTTCATGTTTTAAAACATAAATACTTCAAGGAGTTTATACAATAATCATGTAACCGAATCAATTAAATTCAATCAATAGAATAAATGAAACTTTTTATAAGTCTTCCTTATTTCATCTTTCACGAAGTCCATCTGCAAGATTGTTAGCATATGTCAGTTCATATGAATTGGGTATGATAGGTACAAAATATTCAAAAAAATATTCTCTACTTAATAAGTTCATAAAAGGAACATTGTTTTTTAATGGAATTATCCTAAGGCTCAAAAGAAAGTAAAAAAATCTTTTGATCATACAACAGGAACATTGTAAATGAACCCAAAAAGAAGAAGACAAGTTTAAAACTCAATTGATTCAATTAGATAATAATTTAAGTCACACAAAGTACCCCAACACATATGCAATTGATCCTAATCAATCATAATAAGTGTAAGTACTAAGATAATAAGATTGCAATCATCTAATCCCATACTTATATGAGTGTAATCATTTATTTTGTTTAACAAATCTTATATAACTTGAACAACCAGATGTTATATTTCATTCAAGCAATATCTAGAAAGGTCATAACATATTTATTACTATTCTATAGCAACTAAGTAAATTCCAGAAATAATTAATAAACCAAGTAACTAAATATGAAATGAAACCAAATAACAAAATAAGGTCATCCATCAGGAGGACTTATAATGAATGAAAATTCATTCCTAAATCAACTAAGAGGCCACTGGTTTCTAGGAAATAAATCATTATAATGACTAAGCTTATATATACCATGGTCACACTCATAATGAAACATAATCAAGCTAAGTGAACCATAACTGAAATACTGAAATATATATAGAATATATATATAATATCTATAGTCTAGGCTACTCATGGATGTAAAACGACTCCAAAGTGATAGAAAAGAGTAAAAACTAGGACAATTGGTGCTAATCAATCCATAATCCCAAAATCAAACCTTGAACAAGATTCAAACTATTTAAAGTTTATTCACTTTAAGAATATAAATATTGTTACACATTCTAGAGGATACAAGAGCAATTTTCACTCTAGGTAAGAAGTCGAGTTAAACTCAATCATCAAAATATCTTTAAAATCAGATATCTCTACAAATTCATACCGGTTCAAACCATACTTAAATCAATTACATCCATAGTATGGAATTGGCGTCAATGTCACTTCAACCAGAGTGATCCTAAGGCTCAATTTGGTTTGGTAATAACTTAGATGATTCACATTAGCTTTCAAATCATGTCGGGTGTAGAATATTTATCCACATAAAACTCATCAACATAGAATCATTTCCACGAAGGTGAAATAAAAAATGTACTACAAAAAATACAGTTAGGTATATGTGAATCTCAAAAATTCAACGATGTTTCAACCTATGGCTCGAAATTAGAAGTTACAAAGATATTATTCAATAGAGACGAAGTAAAAAGACTTCGTAATAACTTAACTACCCAGAATCCTCAATCGAGCCTAGTAATACTAGTTTAGTAAACCCAGATCAACTTAAAAGAGTTCATACTTCACTTGAATAAACAAACACCCAATATAATTATTGTTTCTAACAATGAATTCCATTAAAATTAAACTAAAATGACTCAATATATAGTCAATATAAAACAAATTGACAAATAAATAATTATAGAATAAGGACAGAATATTTATGGATTTTTTAAACCAACATTAAACTAGTATGTCAATACCCAGTAATAAAAATTCTAGCCACAACATAAACAAAAAAACACCCACTTCCATATATACATTTGATCATACAAAAATTCCATTAAACCCTGCAGTAAAAGGTATTCTCGAAACAAGGATTACGGTGCTTTGAAATGACACAAAAACACATCCATCACAAACATTTTTTTTTCCAAAACAACCCAGCATAGTTATACCCAAAGCCATTAATTCAAAATCAATAATGCACTACCAAAATTCATTTAAACGGAATACAACCAGATTTAAAATAATAATCCAAAATATAACCATATTATCAAATAATAATCCAAAATATAACCATATTATCAAATAATAATACAAATACACCAAACCTAGAACCAGAGAACATGATTCCATTTCAAGAGAAGAGTTATTTTCATGAAATAATTAAATAGAGAAAATTATTTGGAGTTAGAGCCTATCAATGCCTAGTAGTGCTCTTGTAAATATTTTCCAATATTCCCAAGCTTTCACGAAGGATTCCAAAAATATTTCAAAACAAATTCCATAGAAAACCCATTCTTCTCCTTCTCTTCATTTTAATAGCCCAAAATAATAAATTTACCTCCGATAATTCCTCCATGTGATGGAGAGATCATAAATCAAAACAAAAAAAAAACTAACAGTTTGAAAACCAAAAGTCCACATATAGAGATAAAGTGATCGATATACCAAATGCAAAGTGAAAACTAACCCCTATTCTTTTCTCCCAAAACCATCATGCCCTTTCCAAGGTGGTTTTTTGTTTTCCCTAAGATCATTAAATGTCATGGCAAACTCCTAGTTACTCTCCCTAATCTACCAACTGCCAATTACCATTTCAAAAATAGTAACCAACTAATACTTAATCATGCCACCACTAAACTCTTAGCAATCCTTGTTTAGCATGCATACCAAGTTGGACTTGGTCACTTCCAAAGGTGGTTGTGTTTACCAATAAACTTCATTAAATTCTCCAAGTACCTGGGTGGGTTGGCGCCACTTCTTAACCATTCTCTAACCCTTCAACACCATATCAACCATGGTTGGGTCCTTAATTTAGGTCTAGGTTTAGAACTTAGGATCTTTAGATAGATTTAGGGTCCCTTTAACATAATGTGTAAACCTTAGCTTAGGTTGATATTATTTAATCAAATGAAAATAGGATTAATTTATATCCTTAATAATATAGCCATCACCTTAGTATAGGTTAAGTTAGGTAGTTTAACAATCAACAATGAATATCATCATTGCAATAATCAGATCCAAATAAGATGAAGAAGCAGTATGACTACAAATTATAAGGCATTATGAAACAATTCATGTTAGCTTATAGTCAACCCAGTCTGAATATAATTTCAATATTAGAAAACATAAAGAAGTCAATTAGAATTAACAGTTATGATCGAAATAACATATCGATCAAGGAGAATGCCTTGGATCACTAAAATTGATCCAAGGTATTGTCCTATATCTAATATCAATACAATATTCTTAGGAATAGAAAATTATATCAAAACTTAGATAACTTACCAGGTTACCTGTTTGTTCTACTATCCCAAGAATATGATTTCACTTTCCACAAGTTGAAATCACTTAGTTTATCTCAAAAATAGTCATGTAAGTACTCAATGATAAATCAACATTAGTGCAAAAATTCCATAAGAATGATTAACAATCAGATTTCAGAAGCAATTGATATCATTTCAGAAAACATGATCAACCAGTTCAAAAGAGAACAACTCAGAAAAAAATCACATGTCAATGTTTACAACCTCATTTAAAGAAGAAAGTACATATATCAACACTGCAGAGGCATTACATACCTCCCCTCTAAAAATCATCATCATCCCAATGATTAACTTAGTCCAACACATTTTTAAGAACATAGGTAAAAATATAACTTATTCAACCATATAATTCTCAAACAGTAAACAAAATTTTGCAGAAATTCAAGTTTTCAAAGGTTCATTACAACATCAAAATGGTTGTACTAGAACTTATTAAAAGTGTTTTGCTAAAAAATGGTAAAATAAGAGATAGTCTTTCAAACTAATTATCCAAATATCACATAAAACTAAATTATTTTTATTCAAAGTAGATGTGGAAAAATATTTTTCATGTCTTCAAGATTCTCCCAAGTTGTACTTTATTCATTAAATTGGTCCCACTAGACCTTGCATTGACTTATATCAGGGTTACGTAAGTGTAACTTGCAAGTTTCCAGCACCCTTATAGGTTCAACCACGATTGCCTATGGGTCTTGGACCTGTAAATAATTCCAATTCAATACATGTGATGATTCTGAAACATATTTTCTAAGCAAGGAAATATGAAAAAACATCATGCATCCATGACAATGTGGGAGGTAATGCTAAGTGATAAGCAATAGGGCTGACCACTTCTACAATTTCAAAATGTCCCACAAATCTAGGTGATAATTTGGCTACTTTTCCAAAATTAATTGAACTATTTTTAGGTTTCACTCTTAAAACGACTTTTTCACTAAGTTTAAAGTTCCTATCAACTCTTTCAAGGTTTGTATAGTTTTTCTACCTATCAACAACTTCCTTTAATCACTCAAAGATTAATTTTACTTTTTGTTCCATTTCAGTGAGCATTTTAGGTCCAATTATCTTTTTATCTTCTATGTTATCCTAACTAACAGGGGTTATGCACTTTCATCCATACAATGCTTTGAAAGGTGCCATATTTAGAGATGAATGGTAAGTTTTATTGTATGCAAATTCAACCAAAGGAAGCTATTCTTCCCATTTATATTGTTGTTCCATACATTACATCTTAAGAATGTCTTCCATTACCTAATTAACTCTTTCGGTCTGCCCATCTGTTTCTAGATGATATGTGGAACTAAAGTTCAGTTTCGTTCCTAAGGTTGCATTTAGAGTTTCCCAAAAATGTGAATTCATTCTTGGATCTCTATCAGATATAATTAGCTTAGGTACACCATGCAATCTAAAATTTTCATGTATAAATATTTTAGCAAGCACAGGTGAATCATCTTTCATATTCTTAGTAATGAAATGAGATACTTTTGTTAATTTTTCGACTACAACCAAAATAACATCATGTTTATTTTTAGGCATAGGAATCTCTTAAACAAAATTCATACTTATTACCTACCATTTATATTGTGGTATGTTATGTGGATACAGTAAAGTAGCTAGGTGCATATGTTCAACCTTAACACGCTGACATTCTAAGCAATGTGATATAAAATCAATTATGTATTTCATCCCTTTCCTAAAATATTGTTTTTTTACATCAGGAAGTATTTTTTTCACTCTAGGATGTCCATAGTAAGGTGCATTGTGAAATTCAGTCATCACTTTCTTCCTTAACTCATTTTCTAAAGGTATATACACCTAATTTTCATACCTTAGGATTCCTTCATCATCAATTTGGAAATCTTTGGACATTACATCATTAAAATCTGCAGTAAGTGTTATTTTTACTTGTCAATAAAATGGATTAATTATCATTTCTTTATTTACCTCATCTTTGAAATGAGTTCTCAAGGTTACAAGCATAGAAATATGTTTCCTAAAACTTAGTGCATCTACCATTTTGTTCTCTTTGCCTTTAATGTAATTTATGTTAAAGTCATACTGAGACAAAAATTCTAACCATCTTCATTTTCTTGCATTAATATTAGGTTGTGTGAAGATGTATTTCAGCCCAAGGAGGTCAGTTTTTAACTCAAAGGGTTTACCTAAGAGATAATGTCTCCAAAATTACATTGCATGTACTATGGCAGAAAGCTCTAGGTCATGGGGAGCATAATTCATCTCGTGTGACTTGAGCTTTCTACTCTCATATGCTATTACATGATCATTTTGTAGTAATATACTCCCTAATCATTCTTTAGAAGCATATGTGAGAGTTTTAAAGCTTCCATTAGGATCCGAAACAGTTAAAATAGGTGTTGTAGTTAGTTTTTCTTTTAATTTTTTAAATTTTTCCTTGCATTTATCATTCCGATTAAAAAAATAATCTTTCTTCTACAGTGAATTAATTAGAGTAACAACCTTTAAAAATTCTTTTACAAATTTTCTATGGTATCTTGCAAGCCTCATGAAGCTTCTAACTTCATGAACATTCTTAGGTGTTGGCCAATCAATTATGGCTGAAATATTTGATGGATCAACAGATATTCCATCCTTACTTATCACATGTCCTAAGTAATGTACTTATGTTTCATAAAAGGAACATTTTAACAACTTTCCAAATAGTTTCATCTTTCTTAATAATTCAAGTACAATCCTTAAATTTGCATTATACTCCTCCATGATTTTAGAATAGATAAGAATATCATCCAAGAATATAATTACAAACTTTTCCAAGTATTATTGAAAAATATTATTCATGAAATTTGCAGGTGTGTTTGTTAAACCAAAAGGTAAAACAATGAATTCATAGTTCCCATACCTTGTTCAAAAGGTTGTTTTATGTATGTCTTCATCGTTGATTCTCAAATAATGTTATCTAGATCACATATCTATATTGGAATAAACTGATGCACCAAGCATCAAATAAAATAGATCATCAATCTTGGGAAGATGATATCTATTTTTTATTGTTGTTTTATTTAACATTTTGTAGTCAATACAAAGTCTAAGTGTTTCATCTTTCTTTTTAACAAATATTACCAATGCTCCTCAAGGTGAGACACTCAGTATTTTAAACCCCTTAGATAAAATTTCATGTAATTGTGCCTTCAGTTCTACTAACTTAGTTATACTCATGCAGTATGGTGCTTTGGAAATAGGTTTAGTTCCAGGTTTTATTTCAATCGTGAATTCAAACTCTCGTTTCGGCAGAAGACTAGGTAGTTCTTTCTGAAACACATCATTGTACTCTCATAACATCGGGTATTTTCCATAAAATTAGTACCTTCTTCAGATGGTTCAGCGATTTTTACTGCATATAACATGCAATCTTTGTTTTTGGCCCTTTTAAGCTGCATGGCTGATATTACTCTAACTGAAATGTCTCTTTTTACACCTTACATGTCTGTTGTTTTCTACAGATCATTTAGACATTTTATGTGTTTTCATAATAGTTTACATTTTATTTATGATCATCATGTCAATTCACACCAATTATGATGTCATAAGACCCTAAAGGTGCAACATAAAGGTCCACTTATGTTGTAAAGCTTGGTAATTCTAAGGCTATGCCAAAAAGACATTTATAAACAGTGTGGACAACATTGTTCCCATAATAGACAGTCCATGATTTTTCCATACTTCCATCTTTTCTTTTTAATTTTGAAACTAACCTACTAGAAATAAATCTTTTTGTAGCACTAGTATCAAAAAGTATAGTTACAGGTATACCAAACAACTTTCCTGTTACTTATATGGGTGTAGCTTGTTTATCAGCTACTGTAGCACGTATCTTGTGTTGTTGGTTGTTGTCATTTTTCTTTAGAGGGAATTATTTTGTGTGATGATATTTTCTGTAGTTATAGCATCCCCCAACAAGTCCCTTCCTAGGCTCAAACTTATTTTTAGCCTTGGTGTTATTGTTTTTCCCATTATTTTTTTTCTATCCATTGTTTCTGCTATTTGTAGTAGGTTTATTTTATGTTGTTTTCTTATTGTTTTCAACCCCAAATATACTTTTATTCCAAAAAAGTTTCCATCCAACCTTTCTAGGTTCCAAAGGTGAAGGAGAGATATAAACCTTCTTACGTTTCTCTTCTTTATGCATATAAATTTCTTTAACTTATGTTCTTGCCTTACGGATTTTTCTACAACTCCTTCCATAATCGATGGCTCTGTACATCCACCTCTCTTCCTATAATAGGATTCAATCCCATTATAAAATTTTGTATCTTAAAATTTTCATCAATTTGGTACTATGGTACATACTTGAGAAGTTTGGTAAACTTCTCCCAATATTCAGTTACATTCAATTTTCCTTGAACTAAGTTCTAAAATTATTTCATTTTCTACTCATAATAGAGTTGTAGCAACCAACGCTAACTAAAGTATTCCTTGAATTGATCCCATGTGATGCTAGATTCATCTATAATTAGTTCAGCTTTACAGTTCTCCCACCAAGAAGATGTTTCATGGGAAATTTGGTAAGCTCCCCATACTACTTTTGTTCCTTCAGAGACATTCCTTATTGCAAATTACTTCTCCATCTCATCGAGCCAATTCTCAGCCCCATCTCCCAGTGTGGTACTGTCAAATTTTGGTGGAATTATTATTTTTATGTCATTTGTAAGTACAGTTTCCAACCTCCCATTTTATTTTTTAGGATGGTTAGGTGTGTTTTCATTCGCATTTGTAGCATTGCTGTTGGCATTTACATCATCATTATTTGCTACATTAATTTTGTTGTCTCTACCAGGATTTTTAACATTAACATTATTTTCTACAGGTTGCTCATTGTTATTAACAACATTATCCTCTTCTTCATTTCACATTACTTGTTGTTCAAGTATAGCAAGACGATCCCTTATGTCCAGTAGGGAAACAAGGATCTGATCAAATTTTTTGCTGTAGCTACCTCACCAACCAGAGGCTAGTTATTTAAAGCATGTCCCCTTGTTCTAACCATTTTCTATTAACAAGAAATTAATTTTTATCATTGATGGACTCAAATAGGTCCAAGAGTTACAACCTCACTTTGATACCAAAATGTAACATCCTCATTTAATCCTTCAATAAACAAGGAAAAAAAATTAACATAATGTTCATTGTTCTAAATTCACATAATTTAGAACAAACATTCATTTAGATAATCCATCACATAATAGTAAACCATATGTAGTTATAATGACTAGGTATTAAACTGATCTCTCATTTCATGAATCAGTATTAAATTGATCCCTCATGTTTCTTGCGTAGGTTTTTATACTAAGTATACTTGTGGTTCCCTTATTCCATTAAGGGTCAATCAAGTGTTAATTCCTAAAGAGCCTATCTAAGTATATGTTACTGATACACATCTATTATCACACTTCTTTAGTCCAAGTGAAATCAAGACAACACAACTATCAATTTTTGATACTTTTGCCAAAGTTTAAAGACATGTATACCATGATTTTATTCCTAGATGGAATACTCGTCGAAAGGAATATGTCTTTCACCACACTGAAAAACTGTTATCTATATTAGACTACCTTAACTTACGTCATTCAAATACATTACCTTGTTATTTAATACGTAGATCTAGCACACACAAAATAGTTTTATAGTCTTCTTATGAATAATAAGGTTAATCAACCACACCCAAATTGACTAACATCTCTTTGGATCCACTTCGTTACCTGTAGTCATCATAAGATGACATTGGTACTAGGTCATTCTGTTGTCAATAACTAGTGTATAACAGTTACCTAGATCACAATTTACAATAAGAGTGCTTAAGGGAACTAGGTGAATAGTCTCACCATAGTGACTAATCTACAGTAATCAACTAATGACTTATGTCATTAAATTGGGTACTGTGTAGTAGCAACTATACTGTAATGACCCATCGAGTTCTGTTAAGTGAAACATTGTACTTTAACAAGTTCATTAATTAAGTAAATTCACCACTTATTAATTCACCCAGTTATTAATTCACCCAGTTATATTCCAATCATTAGGTGTCGTGCCTAAGGATCAATTGGGGTTTTGTTGTCGTGAAAAATTGCAACAGGGCAATTGAAAATTCACGAGCATGACAACTATACCCCAATGTTAATTTTTTCAAGTCTCATCATTCCAAGACACCCTGAGCCTGTCAAGTCAGTCCAAGTGACCTCCAAATTAATGTTATCTCATCCCCCTAGGTGATTTATGAAATTCTATTCATTCCACCTAGGTGATTTTAGGAAGTTCTGAAAAGATGCTATCTTCTGGTAGTATTGGGAAGGGCTATCATTGGCCTTCCCAGGACTAGATCAACCCCCCTGGAGTGGAACGAAAGGTCCAAATTAAACATAAAGGTGGATTGAATACCTTATAACATTATGGAAATTATTTTGGAAGGTCTCAGAGAAGTTGGGGCAGTCTCACCAGAATTAGGGTTCACAGGCCTAGTCAGTGCACAGGCCATAACAATTGTTGAGCTTCAGAAGGTGATTCAAGGTGCTCCAGATAGAGTTAGGAGTAAAAAAAAATATAGAAATATAATTCCAAGACCTATATGATGGTGAAATAATATTTCTCACAACAATTTTTATCATTAGGTCTACAGGAAGATTTTCATAGGAACATGTGAAGTACTAAATAACAATTCCACTTTTTTAGAGATCAAATGGATGAATAAAAACACGATATTTCCACCATTGGATTCAAAATTCCATTTCTAGTCAGTATCATAAAAAAAATTTCCACAAATTTCCATTGGGATCTCAAGATATCATGATCACAAGTTGCCCCCATGGAGCGTGTTCACGACTTAGCCAAATTTTAAGAGGACACGTGTCAGCTCCAGGAGCCTGGTGGGATTTTATGTCCCCAATGTCACTGAGGTTAGGTACATCAACCTTTCAAAAATTCTCCCAGCTCCTATGTGACCTCTTGGACCCTCGTGTGACCTTCAGACTTGACAATTCAGCCCCTAGGTGCATTTTTGAAGCTCAAATTCCCTACCGTCAGATCGAGGACATGTGTCAGCTCTAGGACCATCATAGAATTTTATGTCCCTCACATCCCTAAGGTTAGGGACATAAAACATGGAAAAATGCACCAAGCCCCTATGGGGATTCCTTTGGTCATTCACATGACCAGCTTTCAATCCCTAGTGCTTCTAGTGCTTTTTCAAACAAATCCCCTATCGTCAAATCGAGGACATGTGTCGTCCTCTTGACCACCATGGAAATTGATGTCCCTCACATCCTTGAGGTGAGGAACATTAGGGAAACAAGAATTTTCCTAGTCCCTCCATTTGTATTTTTTGAAAATTTAAATCCAGCACTTAGCCATTTTCTTCCTCTCATTTCTCCTCCACAGTTCCTCACCGTGCCATGGCTTTTCTCAAGCTTTTCCAAACACCCAGTCCTCCATTACTGATCCAAACCAGCTCTTCCATGGACACATAAACACCCATTCCATGAAAATACATAGGTTTTAGGGGAAGGAATTATTAAAAGTGTTGAAGAAATGAAGAACGGGAAGAAGATAAAGGTTTTTTACCAGATAACTGTGAAGTCACCTGATCGAGAAATCTTCATATCTCACAAGATACAAGTCGGATTGAGGTGTCATCTTCTGTAGAATTCCAAAATTTTCAAGAAGATCATGATGTAATAAACTAGAGTTCAAATGGTGCCCAAAATTATTTGTTCTAAAAAAATCCTCACTTCCTGTGCTAACTCACATTCATCAGATTTCCCATCATTTTGAAAATGGAAATGAGATAAAAACTTGCACACGAGATACAAATGAAAAACCTATTGCAATGGATTTTTTTTCATCACAAATGGAGATAAATACAAGACCTAGAAATTTTTATCTCCATTAATGGCTGCTATGGCAGCTCTGTGCTCGAATCCACTACTAGGTGAAAATTTTAAATTTTATTTCCCAGCATTCTAGTGGGAAAAATTATGTGAAATTTGGAGGATATGGTTGTGATGACGATACGAGTCTAAAAACTTATTTTCCTATGAAAATAAAGCACTTGAAAACCACTTTCTAAAACTAGTAATTTTTCCTATACATAATTATTATGTTTTGAAAGTCATCATCAAAAGTAGTTGTGGCGAAAGTAGTGTGTACCCAAGGTCACTAGGAAGCCAGAATGATTTTCTGGAGAAAAAAATAGTTAAAATGACCAGTTACTAAAAATATTAAGTTACCTATATGGGTGCTTACTAAAAATAGTAGGTCAACCCAAAAATTGGCTGAGGAAAGGATAATATGCATAGGATCAAATGAGGGATTTCATCACATCACAATGGTCGAGAAGAGGCAAAAATCACCTCTCACTAAAAAAAATATATCATACATAGGCTGGGAGTTACGGTCATCAACGGAATTGTTCACTCAATTTGGTGAGTGTTCGTGAGCTAATTTGAAGGAGTTTCACATTGTGAAAGAATTTTGATGATTAAGAGTTTCACTGTATTTGGGGCTTTCCATCAACAAGGACCAAAATACTTCCTCGTGAATGACATCTCCTCTTCTTCTTCTTCTCTCTCTTTCTCTCTCCTCTTCCCCCCAAATTTCTCTCACTTTCACATATTCTAATTTCATGTTGGGGTTGCACTTTTTCATATTTCCTAATGTTCCTAATCTAATAACGCACCTTTATGTTACAATAAGGGACTTAATATTCTCCTAGGAAGTTGAAACGTTTTAAGTTGCACAAGGACATATGAAAATCCATTGGGGGAAGATGATAAGTCACCTCTCATTATATAAATTGTAATGATGTTCCCATTTCAAAATGGGTTGTTCATTAATTTTGTAAGCTCAATAGTGCATTCTACCTTGAGAGAACAAAGGAGATAGCCAAATTATTCCTTTCCCCCACTCTCTATTTTTCCTCCATTCTCATACTATGTACAACTTGGTTTAAGCAATCAATAGAAGAATGAGTTTCGAGAATTTTTCTATTAAGGGGTTATTGAGAATTTGCAATCATAAATTCCATTTGGACTTGTTGCTATGCGTAGAGTTTTTTCCTCCTAATTTTGATGCATGTGATAAAATTCTAATTGATGTATGAAAGAATCTGATTTTCTACCTCCAACATTAGTTCTCCTACCTCTTTTCTCACTCCCCTTTCCCACTCTTTAGAAAAAAATTTCCCTAGCAAGAGATTTATATATTTGTCACAGGGTCAGTGGAGTACCCTTGTTAGATCCCTGGCCATAAGGACACTAGGAAAATCCACACTTACTTGTGCATGAACATACGATATCTTCACTAGTTAAGTAGAGGGACTTAGATTCCCAGAGCATTGGCAAGAATCCCACAATTTTTTCCACCCAAAAAAATTTCTTGCCAACAGTTTTAAGCACCCACCGTGGGGAAAATTTAGCAGCATCTACATCCAAAATATGACTGCAAGGTCTTAAAATACAAAAAAATGAAATATTGAAAAACCCAAAAAAAGAGTTTATGAAAAGCCATTACTGAAAGATACATTGTCAATTCTTTCATGTGACCTTTCATATTCCATAGTGTCTTTTCGTATTCCCACTTCAATATTTTCCTTAAGTTGGCTGAAGGAAGATACATGAGGTTGAGCAAGTTGAGAGGTGTTGTTGATTCCAATTTTGAGGCTTTGTAAAATCAGGAAGAACGAATTAGAGATAATCCATAATTCTTCTCTCAAACCTCCTTTTCATCTGGCTCTTCAAGAATTTCACCTGGAAATCCTATCCAATCTCATGTAGATGCTGCCCCTTAAAATTCTCTCATTTTTCAATCACCTTAAGAATTGAGTTCCTAAAAGAAGAATAATTTGAAGAATAATTTGTAGAAATAATGATGGATAACAAAGAAGAAATACCTCAACCCATTGTTCCATGGGGAAGGAATAGAAGCCCGCTTGCTCTTGAACCACCTCTCCACGATCTACCAACAAGTTCTCGCAAGAAATTTCCAAAGTTAAAATGTGACAAAACACAACATCCTAAAGAACACATCATTTCCTTAATGAAATCATGTGGAATTCTTGGTGTCCAACATGAATATGTTGCTATAAGACTCTTCATGGATTCCCTCTACGAAAAAGTAGTAGAATAGTCTTACCTCCTACCTGCCTGATCCATCACTAGTTGGAATGACATCAAGACTATCTTCGAGGAAAGATTCAAATCAATTGAAGACTCTCAAGACCTCTTGGTGTAGTTGGATCAAATGAGGAAAGGAGAAAGCAAAACTATGATAGACTTTGTGGCTCTCTTTGAATGATTTCTTCGTAGGATACTTGAAGAATATTCACCATGTGAAAACAATATCAAGATACTATTCATCAATGCTCAATCACCGGAGGTAATATTTCTCCTACGAAGAGTTCAAATGAGGGATATTGCAGAAGAAAAAATATTTTCCATTGAACTTGATGAGATCTCATCCTATATGGAAAGATTAAGAATCCCTCAAAAGGTAAAGCTCAACATCCTATAGATTAAATAACTAATCCTTTTTTGCATAAAATGGCACATGAAATGGCGTCATTGAAGAGGGAAATGTTTGAATGAGTTTCTTCTCAAAGAAGAAACAAAAATAAAATTACAAGATCACCCCAAAGGATTTCCTTAGAGGTCCCACCCGTGAACATAAATTGCAGATTTTAAGAAAGTGAAGAAGAACTTGAACAAGAAAGGGAAGGTGGAAACTTCCTATAGATTGATGAACTTGAGAACGATAGACAAATCATATTTTGTGAGTATTCTGGAGGTGATGAAGAAGATGAAGAGGATGGTCCCGGTTTCTCATGTGTCGTATTCACTTGTTCTCATTCTAAGAAAAGGGCATCTCCCTCAATTTTTGTAAAGGAAAAGAAGGTTTATGATCCTCTTGTGGTGATCGTAACAAGAAAGACTCTTGTTATTCCAAGTAAGTATTTCAATTCCTCTTCTATTTCTAAATCTAAATCTACTCCTGCAAAATCTAATACCTTGAAAGCTCGTAGTGTGTCATTCAAAATACCCTTCATTCCTAAAAAATAAAATCCTTCTCCCAATCCTATCTAGACTCATAAATCAGTCCCTTCACCCCACTTTTCCACATTTTCTCCCTTTGACTTCAAAAATATGCAAACAAATCCAAAGTGTAGATCACCAAAACTAAATATTTATAGACCCATCTTGAATAGTTCAAGAGGTTTGTTCAATACATCAGAAATGGTACTCTAACACCCAATGATTTAGATTCTCAACCTAAAGGAATACTACCAGACCCACCTACACCTCCCTCACATAACATGATTTTTCTGATTGCATCAAAGATTGATAAAGTTGAACCTTTCTATGTCTCCCTTCTTGTTGGAGAATATGTATTGAACAACTGCATAATAAATTCAGGTGCCTCGGATAATTTCATGCCTATAATGGTTGCCAAAGATCTCAAACTCACCATGACTCCACCCAGTGGGTCTTGTTACTCTTTAGAGTCAAAGGAGGTCCCACTTGTAGGGAAGGTCAATGATGCATAGATGGATCTCACTAGATTTCCAAACAAGAAAGTTTCAGTGATGATTTTGGTAGCAGATGTCCCAGCCTCATTCAAAATGTTACTAATTAGAAGTTTTTGCCAAGACTTGGGAGGGAAAATTTAGATGAATTGGTCATCCACAACCATACTAGTGAAGGGATACATGGATAAATTTATTCCTGAGAATAAGATGAGGTACATGGTATGACATTCCAGAACCCTAGAAGCTAACATCTTGTATCAAGGAAGAAGGAAGATGAATCACTTATTGAAAACCGAGGAGGAAGAGGATATTCCCATCTTGATAGGGAAAGACATGCCTTCTTAGAGAGATTTGGATTTTGAAGAAGCATTGAGGAGATTCGAGTTACAAGAGGGAATCCCTAAATTACCAAACGATGTAAACCATGAAGAAGAGAAGATGGTTCTTGATGATTTTCAAGAAGAAAAAATAGCTTATATGCTTATCCAGTATGAGGAGTTATTCTAATTCTCATTTGGGGATGAAGATGATCTCAGTCAAGCCATCTATGGAGAGACAAAATTATCTTGTGATGATCATGTGAAATTTTGAAAGAAATTTTTGTACAAGAACTACTGAAATATGTAGAAGAAACTGCGAACCCTAAACTTAGTCTTGAACTCCTGATGAAAGCCATGAATCTGAAAGACGAGCGTGAAGCTGATTTGGAAGCCTTAACCAAGGTGAAGGTTGGTGATATTGATATAAGGCAAGATGAAAAATATTATTATTATTTTGAGATAATGGTTGATGAATGTAATGATGAAATGGAGATATTTTCTTTCCCATTTGAAAAAGAAGACTCTTTCCATGATGAAGAAATTGAAGCAAGGAATTATGAGGCCTTTGAAGCTGAGGCCCATCTTGATGAAGGATTGATAGAATATAGTGATTCCCAAAATAATGAAGTAATCCCTCTGGATAGTTGCATTGGGCTATAAAATAAATATTCTTTGAAGTCATACAAAGATGAGATGAAAGAAGTAATAAAGGAGATCTCTGTGCAAGAACTATTGGATGTAGTGGAAGTTACAGAAGACCCTGAGCTGATTCTTGATTTCTTAACTTATGCCATGGCCATACAAGACATTTATGAGGTCTCTTCCAATCCTTCCATCAGTACTCAAGAACCTCACAATAGAGTAAAGAAAAAGGATAAGTCTAAGGTTTATCATGGAAAAGAAGTCAACAAGCATAGACCCAGAAAATAAAGTAACTCATAATATTCAAGGAATTGGAACAAAAAATCATATTTTGGGAAACAATGAGATGCTTCATGGAGAATCAACTACGTGGATAAACATGCAAGGCAACTAGCACTACGAAACCGCTTTCAAAGAACATGAAGGAAATGGAATTTCTAAGCGAAGGCTTGAACATCAAGAATCTCATGTAGACTCATTCCCACAAAGTAAAAAGACAATTTTGAAAGTACTTGGCTTTCATAAGCAATGGAGGAGAGGATGATACTTTCTGGAACTAGTCAATGGCTTCGTAGAACAAAATCACTCAGTGTTTCCCACTCAGGGGTAACTCTTGAGGAAAAAAAAGTGCTTCAGTGAAAGCGGGTTATCCCCCACCTTATACCATAGGTGATTGCTAGGTATGTTTCCCTTTCTATTGGTGTGTTTCCCTTATACCATATGTGATTTATAGTTGTGTTTCCCTTTCTTTTGTGTGTCGTGTGATTCCTTTCTGTCCTTTTGTGTGTGTGTGTTTTCCTTTGTGCTCTCTCTCTCTCTTGTTGTAAGTTGTACACGAATCCATAGGGCCGAATGGATAAGGCACTTGTCAATATGTTATAAGTTGATATTCTAGGATTTCTCATGCCATGTCTTCATTGTACTCAATCCATGTCATTTCCCCAAACTAGAGCCAGTTGTTTTTGTGTAAAAGTGCAACAAGGTGATTGACAATTCTTGAGCACGACAACTATAACACAATGTTAATTTTTTCAAGTCTCATCGTTCCAAGACACCCTGAGTCTATCTAGTTAGTCCAAGTGACATCCCAATTAATTTTATCTCATCCCCCTATGTTATTTAGGAAATTCCATTCATTCCCCCTAGGTGATTTTAGAAAGTTCTGAAAAGATGTTATCTTCTGGTAGTATTGCGAAGGGTTATCGTTGGCCTTCCTAGGAATGAATCAACCCCCTTGAAGAAGAATGGAAGGTCCAAACTCAACATGGATATGTATTGAAGACCTTATAACATCATGGAAATTATTTTGGAAGGTCTCAAAGAAGTTGGGGTAGTTTCGCCAAAATTAGGGTTCATAGGCCTAGTCAATGCACAGGCTAGAACAACCATTGAGCTTCAAAAGGTGATTCCGGGAGCTCCAGATGGAGTTAGGAGTAAAACAAAACATCTTTAAAAATATAATTCCAATACCTAAAATATGGTGAAATCATATTTCTCACAACACTTTGGAGCATCAGGTCTACAAGAATATTTTCTCAAGCACATTTGGAGTACAAAATCACAATTCTAATTTTTCAGGGATCAAATAGATGAATAAAGACATGAGACCCCCACCATTAGATTTAAAAGGCCATTTTTAGTCAAGATCATATAATTTTTTTCCAAAATATTCCATTGGGATATTAAGATATCATCATCAAAAGTTACCCCCATGGAGCGTGTTTGTGACTTAGCCAAATTTTAAGAGGACACGTGTCAGATCCAGGAGCCTGGTGGGATTTTATGTCCCCAAAATGCTTGAGGTTAGGTACATAAACCTTGGAAAAATGTTCCCATCCCCCATGTGACCTCTTAGACCTTCATGTGACCTTCAGACTTGACAGTTCAGCCCCCAGGTGCAATTTTGGAGCTCAAATTCCCTACCGTCGGATTGAGGACATGTGTCAGCTCCAAGACCACCATGGAATTTTATTTCCCTCATGTCCCTAAGATTAGGGACAAAAAAATGGAAATATTCACCCATCCCCTATGGGGATTACTTTTTTCATCCATGTGATTGTTTTTCATCCCCTAGTGCTTCTAGTGATTATTCAAGAAAAACCCTTGCCATCAGATCGAGGACATGTGTCATCATCTTGACCACCATGGAAATTAATGTCCCTCACATCCCTAAGGTGAGGGACTTCAGGGATACAAAAATTATCCCAGCCCCTCCATGTGCATTTTTTGAAAATTTAAATCTGGCACTTGGCCATTTTCTTCCTCTCATTTCTCATCCACTGCTCCTCACCATGTTATGGCTTTACTCAAGCTTGTCCAGACACCCAGTCTACCATTTCTGATTTAAACCAGCTCCACCATGCCCACATAAACACCTATTCCATGAAAATACATAGGTTTTGGGGGAAGGAATGATCAAAAGTGCTGAAGAAATGAAGAACGGGAAGAAGATGAAGGTGTTTTGCAAGATAATCATGAAGTCACTCGATTGAGAAATATTTATATCTCACAAGATACAAGTCAGATCAAGGTATCATATTCTACATACTTCCAAAAATTTTAAGCCAATCGTGATGCAATTAACCAAAGATCAAATGGTGCCCATAATTATTTTTTCCAACAAAATCCTCACCTCATGCACCGAATCACATTCGTCAGATTCCTGAAATGGAAGCGAGCTAAAAAATTACACACGAGCTCCAAATGAAAAACCTATCACAATGGAGTTGTTTTCATTACAGATGGAGACAAAAACTAGACCTCTAAATTTTGAGCTCCATTAATGGCCGCCATGGCAGCTCCGTGCTCGAAGCCATTTCCAGGTGAAAATTTAAATTTTATTTCCCAGTATTCTAGTGGGAAAAATTATGTGAAATTTAGAGGATATGGTCATGACAATGAGACGAGTCTAAAAATATATATTCCATTACAAATCAAGCACTAGAAACACACTTTCTAAAAATAATAAATTTTCCTATACTTAATTGTTATGTTCGGAAAGTCATCATCAAAAGCAGCTGTGGCAAAAGCAATGTGTAGTCAAGGTCACCATGAAGCTAGAATGATTGTCTAGAGAAAAAAATGGTTGAAATGACCACTTACTAAAAATAGTAAGTTCCCTATATGGGTGCTTACCAAATATAGTAGGTCAACCTAAAAATTGGTCGAGGTAAGGGTAATGTGCACAAGATTGAATGAGGGAGTTCATCACATCACGATGGTTGAGAAGAGGGTAAAAATCACCTCTCACTAAAAATAGTAAATCATACGCAGACTAGGAGTTGTGGTCATCAACAGAAAATTTCACTCAACTTGGCAAGTGTTCATGAGCATTTGGGGATTTCCATCTACAAGGACCAATGGACTTCATCGGGAACGACATCTCCTCCTCTTCTCTCTCTCTCTCTCTCTCTCTCTCTCTCTCTCTCTCTCTCTCTTTCTCTCTCCTCTTCCTCCCAACTTTCTCTCACTTTCCAATATTTTAATTTCACGTTGGGTTTGCACTTTTTCATATGTCTTAATGTTTTGAATTTAATAGCTCACCTTTATGTTATAAAAAGGGACTTAAGATTCTCCTAGGAAGTCAATTTTTTTTAAGTTGTACAAGGACATATGAGAATCCATAGGGGGTAGACGATAAGTCACCTCTCATTCTATAAATTATAACACCATTCCCATTTCAAAGGGGTTGGTCATTAATTTTGTAAGCTCAAGAGTGCATTCTACCTTGAGAAAACAAAGAATATAGCCAAATTATTCCTTTTCCATACTCTCTATTTTTCCTCCATTCTCATATTATGTAACACTTGGTTTAATCAATCCAGACAAGAAGAAGGATTTTTGAGCCTTCTTTTACTAAGGGGTTTATTAAGACTTTGTGATCATAAATTCCATTTGGTCTTGTTGTTATGTGTAGAGTTGTTTCCTCCTAATTTTGATGCATGTGATAAAACTTCTAATTGATGTATGCATGAATTTGATTTTATACCTGCAACATTAGTTCTCCTACCTCTTTTCTCACTCCCCTTTCCCACTCTTTAGAAAAAAAAATCCTAAACAAGATATTGCTAGCTTTGTTACAAGGTCAATGGAGTGCCCCTATTGGATCCCTAGCCACAAGGCCACCAGGAATATCCACCTTTACTCATGCATGTACATATGATAGTTGCACCAGTTGATTAGATGGAATTAGATTCCTATAGCATTGATAAGAAACCCACAATTTGGTCCACCTGGAAACTTTTCTTGCCAAAATTTTTTGGTGCCCACCATGGGGTAGATTTAGCATCATCTACACCTAAAATATGACCGCAAGGTCTTAAAATACAAAAAAATGAAATATTGAAAAAAAAAGAGTTGATGAAAAGTCATTGCTGAAAGATACACCATCAATTCTTACACGTGACCTTTCATATTCCATATTCTCTTTTCATATTCCCACTTAAATATTTTCCTAAAGTTGATTGAAGGAAGATACACCGGGTTGAGCAAGTCGAGAGGTGTTGTTAATTCCAATTTCGAGGCTTTGAAAAGTCAGCAAGAACAAATTAGAGATAATCTATACTTATTCTCTCAAACCTCCTTTTCATCTGTCTCTTCAAGAATTTCACCTGGTAATCCTATCCAAACTCCTATAGATACCCCCCTTCAAATTAACTCATTTTCAATCACCCTTGAGCATTGAATTCTTGAAAGAATAATAATTTGAAGAAGAATTTGTAGAAAAAATGATGGCTAATGAATCAGAAATACCTTAACCCATTGTTCCATGGGGAAGGAATAAATACTCGCTTTCTCTTGAACCACCTCTCCAGGATCTACCAACAAGTTCCTGTAAGAAATTTCCAAATTTCAAAGGTAACAAAACACAACATCCTGAAGAACACATCACTGTCTTCATGATATCATGTGTAATTCTTGGTGTCCAACATGAATATGTTGTTGTAAGAGTGTTCATGGAGTACCTCCAAGAAAAAGTAGCATAATGGTTATATTTCATGCCTACCTGATCCATCACTGGTTGGAATGACATCAAGACTGCCTTTAAGGAAATATTCAAATCAACTGAATATTGTCAAGACCTCTTAGTACAGTTGGCTCAAATGAGGAAAGTAGAAAGTGAAACTATGAGACACTTGATGGCTTGCTTCTAACGGTTGCTTCATAGGATACCTACAGTATATTCACCATCTGAAAATAATATAAATATATTCTTCATCAATGCTCAATCATCGGAGGTAGTATTTCTCCTACGAATAGTTCAACTGAGGGATATTGCAAAAGAAAAAAGATTGGCCATTGAAATTGATGATGATCTCATCCTATCTGGAAAGATCAAGAATCCCTCAAAAGCTAAAGCTCAACATCCTAGAGATGAAAGAACTAATCCCTTTTTACATAAAATGACACATGAAATGGCGTCATTGAAGAGGGAAATGTTTGAACGAGTTTCTTCTCAAAGAAGAAACACAAATCAAATTATAGGATCACCCTAAAGGCTTGCCTTAGAGGCCCCACCCGTGAACATAAATTGCATATTTCAAGAAAGTGAAGAAGAGCTTGAACAAGAAATGGAAGGTGGTAACTTCCTAGAGATCAATAAACTTGAGAATGATAGATAAATCAGATTTTTTGAGTATTCCTGAGGTGATGAAGAAGATGAAGAGGATTCTCCTAGTTTCGCATGTGCGGTATTCACTCATTCTCGATCTAAGAAAAGGGAATATCCCTCCATTACTGCAAAGGAAAATAAGATTGATGATCCTCTTGTGGCGACTCTATAAAAATAAATAATATATCAAGGATACCCACTTCAATCTTCCATGAAGTCTGCATTGTTAAATCCTGACCCCATAGCAAGTAAGAAGACTCGTATTATTCCAAGTAAGTTTTCCAATTCCTCTTTCATTTCTAAATCTGAATCTACTCTTGAAAAATCTAATACCTTGAAAGATCCTAGTGTGTTGTTCAAAATACCCTCCATTCCTCAAACATCAAATCCTTCTCCCAGGCCTATCCAAACTCCAAAATCAGTCCCTTCACCCCCATTGTCTACATCTAATCCCTTTGACTTCATAGTATACAAAAAAATCCAGAGTGTAGATTGACGAAACCAAATATTTGCAGATGCATCATGAACAGTTCGAGAGGTTTGTTTAATACATCATAAATGGTAGTCTAACACATAATTATATAGCTCCTCATCCTTAAGGAATAATACCAAGCCCACCTACACCTCCCTCACATAACATGCTTTCTTTGAGTGCATCAAATACTAATAAATTTGAACCTTTATATGTCTCCCTTCTTGTTGGAGAATATGTATTGAACAACTGCATAATAGATTCGGGTGCCTCGAATAATGTCATGCCCGTAAAGGTTTCCAAAGATTTCCAACTGACCATGACTTAACTTGATGGCTCTTTTTACTCTTCAGAGTCAAAGGAGGTACCACTTGTAGGGAAGGTAAAAGATGGATAGATGGCTTAGTCTCATTCGGAATGTTACTGATTAGAAGTTTATGTCAAGACTTGGAAGGGAAAATTCATATGAATTGGTCATCAAAAACCATACCAGTGAAGGGAGACATTGAAAATTTCTTCCCAAGAAGAAGATGAGGTACACACTACGAAATTCTAGAAGCCGGGAAGCTAACATCTTGTATCAAGGTAGTAGGAAGACGAATCACTTTGTGACAACTAAGGAGGAAGAGGACATTCCCATCTTGATAGGGAAAGACATGCATTCTTCGAGAGATTTGGATTTTGAAGAATCATTGAGGATATTTGAGTTACAAGAGGGCAGCCCAAAATTACTAGATGATGCAAACCATGAGGAAGAGGAGATGGTTCTTGATGATTTTCAATAAGAAAAATCAACTTATATGTTTATCCAAGATGAGGAGTTATTCTCATTCCCATTTGGGAATGAAGATGATCTTAGTGAGGCCATCTATGGAGACACAAAATCAGCTTATGATGAGCCCATGAAAGGTTTGAAATAAATTTTTGTACGAGAACTACTAAAAGTTGCAGAAGAAACTGAGGACCCTGAGCTCAGTCTCAAACTCCTGATGAAAGCCACGAATCTGCAAGACAAGCGTAAAGATGATTTGGAAGCCATAACCAATGTGAAGGTTGGTGATATTGAGATAAGGAAAGATGAAGAATATGATTCCACTCTTGAGCTAATGGTTGAAGGATGTAATGATGAAATGGAGATATTTTCTTTTCCATTTGAAGAAGAAGACTCTTTCCATGATGAAGAAATTGAAGCAAGGAATTATGAGGCCTTTGAAATTTAGGACCCTCTTGATGAAGGATTGATAGAATGCAATGATTCCCAAGATAATAAAATAATCCCTCTGGATAGTTTCATTGAACTGAAAAATAAATATTCTTTGAAATCATACAAAGATGTGATGCAAGAAGTAACAAAGGAGATCTCTATGCAAGAACTATTAGATGTAGTGGAAGTGGCAGAATACCCCAAGCATATTCTTGATCTCTTAACTTGTGTTATGTCCATACAAGAAAATTATGAGGCCACTTTCAATCCTTCCATCAATAATCAAGCACCTCACAATGGAGTAAAGAAAAAGGATAAGTCTAAGGTTTGTCATGGAAAATAAGTTAACAAGCATAGACCTGGGAAAGAAAGTAACTCAGAATATCCAAGGAATTGGAATGAAAATCATCTTTGGGGTAGAAAGGAGATACTCTATGGAGAATCGAATACGTGGATAAACATGGAAGGCAAATGGTGCTACGAAACTGATTTCAAAGAACATGAAGGCAATGGAATTTATAAGTGAAGGCCTAAACATCAAGAAGATGTAGTAGACTCAATCCCAAAAAGTACGCGGATAATTATGAAAGCACCTAGCTTTCATAACCAACTAAGGAGAGGACACTACTTTCTGGAACAACTCAATGGCTTTGCAGAAAAACATCACTCAGTGTTTCCCACTTAGGGGTAACTGTATGCACCCAAAATTGTATGTGCTACATTGTCAGGAAAACGGTTATAAAATTCCCTAGTGATGATTCAAAATCCTTTCAAGAAGGTTTTTGATTTCCAAAAACCCATTCACAGTATATATGTGTATCCTAGATAGCCTTACTTAACCTTTTTATGGATTTTTCCATCTCCCTATTTCTCGTTATGCTTATTTTGGCCTTCAGTGCCAGGACCTCCACCCTACCTGGGTGGTGGTTTGCAAACTGCCACCCAGCCTGGGGCAGCAGTCCTGAAACCACCGCCTTACACAGGGCAGCGGTCTTACCCATTTTTTCAAGAATCTTCATGCGTAAAATTAAATGCGGTGATTCACTTAAATTTTCTTTTTGATCGCATTCGTGAGATGGATTTGTTTCTATAAATAGCTTTGCTTTGCTTGGTTCTCCTTGCTCCTATTTTTAAATAGATTTAATGAGTTGGAACTACCTCTTCATTACCTTGTGCATGAAGTAACCTCCTATCATCCATTCATTCCTATATATTCCATGCTTGTATTCAAGTAAAAGGGACTACAGAATATTTGTGTATCTTGCATTATTCTGCTGATCATAATATTGCTAGGAATTGCATAGCCAAGTTTATATCTCTTGTGCTATCTTTCTTCTACTTGCATTACGTCCAGATTGCTTCCAAGTTGTCATTGCTCAAGTGCCATCCTCTTGTTGTTATTATTTGCATTCCAAATCCTTTGGAATCACATGAACACTCAGAGAAAGAAAGGAAATAAATGAGGGGACAGATAGTGATACTACTGGATTTGCCAAATCTCTTTCTCTTCCAGGTTATAGTTGTGTGCATTTGTTTGCTTTGTTTTGTCAAATTGTCAATTACATATCAAATAGAGTAGAGAAACAATTCATTTCAATTAGCTAGATAGTTGTAAGTAGATCAAATCAATATGAAGTTTTCTCTTCAATATTTCTAGGGAAGTTTTGGGGGAACAATAGCTCTATTAGAAACATGATTTTTTCTTCACTTCTGAGGTAGGGTTGGAAAGATTTTATTTTAATTAGAATAGATCTTAGATTTAGATTCACACATCTGCAGAGATAGCTAGATACATCCGAGCTAGTTATTTGTTTTTAATTTACTTATTAGATTAGATGCATTGTTTGAAAAGTTAGAAAAGAACAAAAACATTTACTTTCCATAGGTTATCTTGTTTTACTACTTTGTTCTGATATATTGAGAAAACACCAAAAATATAGCTTAGATTTCCTTTGATAGATAGATTATTTACTGATAAACAAATCAATTCCTCTTGCATGACCATCAATGGTTCGTAATAGGAAAAGAATTATAGTTGCAATCCCCTGGTCCCACAACCCAATGGGCTAAAGCTAATAACTGACATCGACACAAGTTTACACTTAACAATACTTACACACACTTGTGACATACACAGAGAAAACAAGATAGTTAGAGCCATTGAACATAAATGCTAATCAAGCCTATGACTTTTGGAATACTCCTAGAAAAAGTATTTGATTGCATGCATGAACATACAAGGGCCTCGACCTCAATGAGTCTTTAGTTGTGACCCACAGGTCCCGTAACCCAACGGGCCTACTAGTTAGTTAGATATTGACACTAGGTTGCGCACACTAGTATTCATATATTCACTGCTTCCACCTGATATTATTACACAACTTTCATTGTTGAATATAACCTCTGATTAGGCTAATACTTTCTAGACAAGACAAAAAAATTTCCCTTAGTTCCTGCAGCTCCACTACATCTCTTATCTCAATTTCCATGACCTTATCTGGAAACCCATACAAGGCACCTACAGGTTACTTTCCACGTATTATACAACCAATCAATAGAATCTCAGCAGAACTAGACAATGATTGGAGTCTCTGAGTAGCTATCATATTAGACCATACCATCACACCCCTTCAGGTTAGGAGAGCATTCTTTGCCTTAGATTCAAATATTCTGTTATTGCATGTCAAAGACATAAGGTTACCCAATTAGTTTGGTCTATGCCATCACTTTCACTCCCATTTCTATTCCACACTAGATTTCTTGGCATTACCTCGGGAGGTCAGGTGCGAAGAAGGTCACGTGAATATTTTTTGACATACAAATTGGTGAACCCGATGTGAAGAGCTAGTCTCTAAGCGTTTCCGCTTTCGTCCATCCTTTATTTTGTGGGTATTCTTATACCCCCCAAATATGTCAGGATATGATGAGTACAGTCGACCCATCCCAAGTTTTGACATGTACCAGTACCAATCAAATATACCACAACAATCACCTTCACTTTCAACATGGGTAGAAAACCACTCATCCACTCAAAACCCTTTGCTTCAAGGAGCCAATGTTGGTTCTTCTGTATGCATCAAATAATTGGATCAAGTCAATCATACTTATCCCCTTGAACAATCAAGTTCAAATAACATGACATTTACTGGTGAAGTGAGTTCATATCCTCAGGTATTGTTTCGACAGCCCATTACCATGTAATCTTATCAAATCTCCCATCTCGATGAGGAGTATTTAGCATGATATGCTAGGAGTGAGCAATAATTCCAACAAATGAACCAATGTTTCGATAGGTTGCAAGGACAAGGTGATGTCCTACTTTAGAAAAATAATGCTACCCCTCCACCAACTGACAATACAACCAATGAGGGGTGGAAAAATTGTGAACAATTCATAGTGGGATACCATACTCCTCAATAACCTCCAAGGGTTCAACCAAAGGTATCTAAGCAAGGTATCACCCCGTCAATGGGTGATGTCATTTCAGCTTTGGTTGATAAAGTCAAGGAGTTAGAGCTTTCCCAAAATACATAGAATTCATATGTCGGGAAAGCATGGACTCCTTCCTACCCAGAAAACTATGGGCAAGTGCTGACCACACAAAATCTGTCATTCTACATGAATACTCAAAACGATGGGGACTTGTTAACTGGGACAAGTACCTTTGGTACACCTCCTCAAGCCACATATGCATATCTACAACAGGAACCAACTGAAAGTGCATTCTCAAATGCTATACCAACTGGAAATGTGATGTTCCTTGGCTTTGTGCCTTCAGCTCCATATCAAGGTAATCAATCCCCTTATATACACATGTATTCTAAATATCCATAGGGGGACATGTAATCCTACCCAATTCCATATGTAAAATCATAGGGGATGTCATACACCCCACTAAATGTCTATGTTGTCCCATTTCAGCAACTAATGCAGCCCCCAACTCCCCAACAAGGGTCTTCAATGGTGGAAATGTATGTAATGGGTACTTATTCTTAAAATATCAAAGAACCCCTTGATTTCTCCATTCTGGTAGTCATGCTCCCGAGACCTTTTCCTAATCTCTCGAAGTTCGAAGGGGAGGGTGATCCAAATTCCCACATCAAGGCTTATGCAATGGCCATTCTAGAGCTGCTCCCATGGGATGTAGTCGTTGTAGATATTTTCCCTAAGACACTTAAAGGTATTACTCTCGAATGGTATTATAGGATACCAAAGGCTTCAATACACCCGTTCAAACAACTCGTGTCAAATTTTATGAAAGATTTTGATATGAAAAAGCTTCTATGAATATGAATCAGATAATTCCTTCATATAAAATAAGAACATAATGAATCTGTAGCCCACTTCATTCAGAGGTGGCAACATGTTCTCTACTCTTTCGACAAGTTCTCCAAACATGGATCAAAAAGGACTTTGTGATTTGTTCCTTCACTCCCTCAACAGGGAGATGAAGGAAGAGGTTCAAAAGTTCCCATTAAGGAGCTATGAAGAGATGCTAGAAGGTTCTCTTTGGATTGACCAAGTGGCCATTAACAGTGGTCATAAGACCTATGGAAAAAATGGGAAGTTAGTTACCCCTACTTAAAGAACTCCCAGTTACTCCAATAATACAAATAATAATCAAGGACCAAATATCCTTAATAAGTAATCATGGAGTCATGACTGATGGTGTAACTGATAAGCCCAAAAATCCTAACATTGTTAATCCCAGTGGTACATGTACAATGAATAACAACAACAATGGAAAAATTAGAGAAACAATAATTTCTCACCCTCGGTAAATGTTGTGGATTTTAATCATCCCTAACAATAGTAACAGCCTCAGCCATAAAGAAAAATGCCAACCCCAAGCCCTATTCAATACCCCAACCAATTCCAGAACTAGGGGCAAGGCTTCCAAAGTGTTAATTATAACAGTCAACAACCAAACAATAACCATGGATTCAGACCACAACAAGGGAAAAACTAAAGGCCCCGGGATTACAATCCTAACCTATATTACAGTTTCCATAGGGTCCGCAGGCATGACATAAGAACCTTGTCATGATTGTAATAATTTTTTTCAGCATTTCCTAGAAGACTCAAAGACAGTTGTTTGTCGACATGTTTCTGGCCAACCCAACTACACCTAGTCAGAACACCTATTTGGGACCAGTGTCTCCATAGAACACACCATTCTGAATCTTCAATGATCCTCTCCCCACACTTCCAAAGGATGGTAGACTGGATCCTAATGGTTTGAATAAAGGTATATGTGATAGGGACTCATGATCATGAAGACTCAACTTTGTCAAACCCATAAGTGGCGCCTCCTTTGGATGGTTGTCAACAAACGAAGATTGTAGGTTTGGTTGAATTAGACATTGAACCCCAAATTAATATTGTAACAAGATCTAGAGACTATTCTTCACATCCAATCCCAATTTATCTAGTTGTGTTGGATAGTGTTCATGACATGCTAAGTAATCCAAGTAGGAGCTTATGACTTGATCAGTGATCTAACCAAGACCTTTTCACACATTTCATTTTTAGATCTACTAAATAATTCCCCTGCTCATTGAGCCACTCTCTTAGAAGTGCTTGGTCTCGGCCATTTGGCTAATGTTACCCCTCCACCAAAGACACAGATAAACTATATATACTTTGACGTTTTCCCTTTACACTAGCCTGAAAGGGATATTGGCTTTGTATTTGACATAAGAAAGATGCCTATGGATGCTGAAATAGATCATAGTGGTGATCCGACCTTTTTTTTATAGGTTTCGATCTACAACAACTATGTGAAGTGTGTAATGATCGACGATGGGAAAGACAATTAATATATTCCCCTTCTCTTTTCTTTAAAAGTTAGGATATGGGGAAACTAATTTTTCCTCGACACAAAACAGATTGAGGGGATATGATAGTATCAAGGCAACCTCGATCGGAACCATAGTATTACTAGTCACTCTTAGACCCAAGATAGTGCTTACTGAGTTTTATATTATAGATTGGGAAACCAACTATAATATGATCCTTGGTCACCCTTGGATCCACTGCATGAAAGAAATCCCACCCACCCTATTCCAAGAAGTCATATTCTTACATTTAGGGAAAGTATTTGTCACTCAAGGTGATCCAAAGCCCTTTGATATACATCTGGCCAACTTGAGGAAAAATCTAGGGGTCCACTTTGAATTCGAGCTTCCCACCAACCAGTTAAACAAACCGAAAAGCATGTTACCAGAAGAAAAGATGGTTCCCATAATGGAATTAGAGGTTACAGGTTTGATCAAGGGTATTCCAGTGGTCAAGGATGAAAGTGTTGTTGTAGAGATAGTATCGTTAGGAACTACAGAAAATATTTTTAAACTATTAGAAAAGGATTTTCCTATCCTTCTCCCCTTTGATTCCATGGGTATGGGACATGCTTTGGGGCTTGGTTCCCTTCCAGTGGATGAGGTTTGTATGGTAGATGTAACTAAGATAAAAGGATAACTCACAAAGGATAACTCAACATCTTTCTTTCTGAGTAATTTCTAGACCCTCCATTTTGATGGGGCCAAGTGTCGCTTCGGCACCGGGGCAGGTGCAATCCTTACTTCGCCCGAAGGAAGGGTTTTACCTTTTTCTTTCAAATTGAATTTCAAATGCACAAACAATGGGGCTGAATATGAGGCTCTCCTACTAGGTCTCATTGTAGCTAAGAGAATGGGCATCCTCAATATTAGGGTGTTGGGTGATTCACAGCTAGTCACAAATCAGGTATTTGAGGTATACGAGACTAGGGCTGAACACTTACAACTCTACAAAACTGTCGTGTTGGGCCTAACTAAGGGGTTTGATTTTATATCAATCGAGGAAGTTCCACATGAAAAGAACCTTCTGGGAGACTCTATAGTGACATTCACCTCATGCTTCACCACAAGTAGTGATTTATAGGACACCAACTTCATGGTTTCACTCCACGCTGAATCCTTGATTCGCAAAGCACCAGTAACGTCAATGTTGACATATGTGGAAGCTGAAGACCAGCTTGACTCTTTGACCCTGTTGATAGGGATGAGTCAACCTTAAGTTACTTAAATGCTCTGGTGGAGTTACATCTTACTTGTCAAGAGGTAGACCTTTCCCTAATTCCACATTCCTCCTCTTATTTTGGCAATCCAATGATTGAGTCCTCTCTAGGAAAATATCTTGAGATTTACGATGTAGAAGAAGAAGGGGATTTGGAGTTTCCTCCAGCCCCACCTGAGTTTGAGGAGGGTAACACCTCCTTAATCAAGGGAACGATTGATATAAACATCAGAACGGAGGAGGAACCAAAAATCTTAAAACTAGGGTCCTCTTTAACTCCAGAGGAAGTAGAAATTCATACCCAAATCCTCAAGGAACATCAAAAATCCTTCACATTTAGTTACAAAGAAATGATGGGAATTACACCACACATCACAGTTCACAATCTCATCACTAAGCCAGACACCAAACCAATTAAGTAGAAATCAAGACCTATGAAGCCAAAGGTGGCCCTTATGGTAAAAGAAGAGGTAATGAAGCTTCTCCAGGTAGGATTTATCAAGCCCATTGATTATTCACAATGGGTATCTAACATTGTCCTCATCCTCAAAAAGAATGGAAAGATCCATATTTGCATAGACTTCCAAGACATTAACAAGGATTTTCCCAAGGATGATTTTCCGCTACCATCCATTGATGTTATCATTGATGCAATAGCTAGATTTGAGTTGTTGTCTCTTATGGATGGGGTTTTAGGATATAATCAAATCAAAATATCTACTGAGGATCAAGATAAAACTACATTTATAACTCCTTGGGGAACCTATTATTATGTTGTCATGCCATTTGGTCTTAAGAATGTTGGTGCTACATATCAATGAGAAATGACCTACATATTCCATGATCTTATTCATAAAATTATGGAATCCTATGTAGATGACCTACTGGCCAAGGCCAGGAAGTGTTGTGATCACCTAGAGGTGCTTCGTATCATTCTCTCATGCTTGATTGAGTATGGTGTCACATTGAATCTAGAAAAATGTGTATTCGGTGTAACAGGTGGTAAGCTCCTGGGTTACATTATATCTTCACGGGGATTGATGTTGACCCAGCCAAAACATGGGTTGTGTTAGAAATGGTTCCACCATTAGACGAGTCTGGTATTATATATTTTCTTGGGAAACTTGGTGCAATCTGAAGGTTCATCCCTTACTTGACCTTCGCCATTCATCCAATCAACAAATTTGTTGAAGAAAGATTATAAAATTGATTGGACAGAGGAATGTGATGAGGCCTTTGAGGTAGTTAAATGATTCATGTTATCCCCTCCCACACTAATTCCACCTAGGTCAGATCACCCTTTGATCTTATATTCACGGGCTACAGACATTTCGCTAGCCTATATGTTGGCTCAAGAGGATGACGATAAGTGAGAATGGGTTATTTACTTTATTAGTCAGACATTACTCGATTATGAGACATGCTACATGTAGGTAGAAAAAGAATGCCTTGCCATAGTTTTTGTAACCAAGTGCTTAAGACATTATATGCTCAATCAAGAAATAAGGGTCATCATCAAGTCAGACCACTTACAGACATTCCTCATGCAGGGATCCTTGTCTAAAAAGGTTGGGCATTTCATTACATTAATGGGCAAGTTCAAGTTAATGTTTGTAAATCAAAAATCCATTAAGGGTCAAATCATTATAGATTGGTTGGCTGATAATCCATTAGACGGGGGTGATTTGGTAGATTTGGAATTTCCCGATGAGTGTGTATATTTCATTGAAACCAGGCCTCCTATCTCTGTATGCCCTTGGTACACTGACATTATCAATTTCATCATGGACCACACATACCCAGAAGGGGAAACATCACAACAAAGAAGGTGGTTATGCATAATTTCCACTAAGTACATTATCCTGGAACAGGTGCTTTATCATAGAGTCTTTGACAAAATTTTGTTGAGATGTGTTTAAGCTGAAGATTCTGAAAATATTCTTTGTGAGTCACATAGTGGGGTATGTGGTGGCCACTTTGGTGGTCATGCCACTACCCAGAAGATACATCAGATGGGCTATTTTTGGCCCACCATAGAGCATGACATGGTATATTTTGTGTGCATATGCCACAAGTGTCAAGATTTTTCCCATGAGATCCACATATCAGCACAAGCTTTACAACCAATCACAACTCCATGGCCCTTCTCCACGTGGGGCCTAGATCTGATAGGGAAATTCTCTCCCTCATCAACAGATGGCCATAATTTCATAATCATGGCCACAGAGTACTTTACCAAGTGGGTAGAGGCCATGCCCCTTACCACTGTCCCTGGCTCTGTAATCACTAAGTTCATCCTGAACCAGATCATTTGTAGGTATGGGGTGCCACAGGTCATTATTTCTGATAATGGCACATCTTTCAAAAATGACGAGGTGTGTGAGTTGTGTACAAAGTTCAAAATAAGTCATCACATGGCTTCTCTCTACTACCCTTAGGCTAATGGACAAGCTGAGGCTACCAATAAGACTTTAAAGTCCATTCTTCTAAAAACTGTTAAGGAGAATAAATGAGATTGGCATCTAAAGCTTTTTCTGGCCTTGTGGGCCTACCAAACGTTGGTTAGAACACCAATGGGGGCAACCCCCTTTTCCTTAGTATTCAGTGTTGAGGCAGTTATGCCACTCGAAGTCAAAATACCTAGCCTCCGCATTTTCACTACATGGGATGCTGGGAGAGGAGGGTTATCAAGAAGCTCGTCTCTCCCAATTAGAAAGCCTTGACAAAGCTAGATTGAATGCTGAGCAATGGCACAATGTGTATGCTGACCGCATGGCTCGGAAATACAATAAAAAGGTGTATGAACATGAGATCTACGAAGGAGATTTGGTATTAAGACTTGATAGCCGAATAGACAAGAAGACCGGTGAGGGAAGAAAGTTTAGACCTAGGTGGTTAGGTCCATATCGAGTGGTGGAAGACTATAAAAATGGCACATTTCACTTGTGTACTCTAGAAGGTGAGGAGTTTAGTGAATCCATAAACTCTCTTCACCTAAAGAGATACTACACATGATCCATCAGCATTCTCATATGTACATTATTGCATCTGCATTACATTTTCATCTGTTCATTCATTTTGTAAAAAGTGTGATCAAGGAGCTTATTCTTATAGCAATTCCTAAAAACTTCTGAAAATATTGGTAAAACATTCAAATCATGTCTCTTCAAATCTTCATTGTATCATCAACTATTTTTGTATCACTTATCAATCCAAACAAGACAAGACAAAGTTTTGACAGTAACCATACCAAGGCCTGCATACTTGGTTCTACTTTTGGTCTCTTCTTAGGATAGGTGTCTTTTGTTCATGGTCTGTTCTAGAAGCTTCATGGTGTCACATCTATCCCACATACATCTCCTTGGAAATAAGAACATTCTAAACATTTTTTCCCAAATAAGTAAGTCAAATGCAAATCAACAGAAAATTTTATTTTACACATTTCTTTGCCCTACCAACCTTCGGTGTTGAGCTTGCATCTCTTACTAGTGATGTAGGGTTGGGAAAGGAAGGAAATGCCCTTACTCACCTATGCTTTTCCATGGTGATAAGCCCATGCTTCCTACTGGTAGCATGGGGCAAGGTGTAGGGGGTCTCTTTGACAAACCTAAAAGTCATAAACAATTAAATCGATTACTGTGAAATCTTAAGTCAAAACAAAGTGAATTAGATGTTCAAAATTCCAAGAGAATTCAAAACCCTAAAAACCAGATTTTGTCAACCAAGTGGCCATCTATGGATCCAAGTCTAGATAAACTGCAAAGAAATTCACATTCTAAACTATGAGGTAGCATGAGTAGGGTAAGGTTGTAGCATCCCAATTTGGTTCTGTCAAACCTCTGTCTTTCTCTCATCACTGCCATTCAACAAATTTCATGGCTTGTGCCCTTTCTAACTCTCAGTGTTGAGCCCTCACATCTTACTAGTTGTGTGGGGTTAGGAGTGGGGAAAGCATATCTATTTATCATATCATTATATCATCACATTTTGTCAAGACAAATATGAAGTACCAAAGATTGCAAAAGAAACTAAGTTTAAGATCACATTGTGTTTGCATCATCATATATCAGCATTATGAAATACAAAAAGAAATCATTCTGTTATCATTTCACATCCATTGCATACATTCTGAAAAGCATAGAAAAGTGGAAATTCTAAACATCTAGAGTACACATGAGAGATAAGCCAAAGAGAGTCAACTCGGATACAATGGAATGCCGAACCAAAAATAGAGTCTGTATATATCATAGTGGATCAAGTTTGTATACAATGTCATCATGCGCTAGGCATGGTCAAAAATGCTCACAACGAGCCCAAAACATACAAAAAAATTGTATAATGTCAAAAAGTGGTATCAAAGCAATAAAGGTTTGACGGCCTGTAAATCCCTGTGGAATCCCTCAGATGGTGCATGACCGTGTCTAGGGATCCTACTGCGGCTATGACAGTGATGAGAATGGACTGAATGGTGTGAGTGCTCATGGTGGCACCCGCTACCTGTGGTCTCCCTGTGAGAATGGCTCCGCCTCATCAGATGCTCAGCAGTCTCTTATCCAGCTACCTGGGTATGAAGGGAGGTCACTATCTCCACAACCTTCCAGATAGGAGAAAACACGTCAGTATGTCAACTGGCAGCTAAGGGCTGCCCTGAATCAGTAGTCAACTCAGCCCAGGTCTTCCCTGAAGGGATCAACAAGGTATCTACACATACCTGATGAATGAGCTCTCGCCACTCATGTGCAGATGCTGCAAAGGAAAAAAAAGAGATATAATGAGCTAGAAAATCACAAACATAAATCAAAAGAGAATGCTAAACTAAACATGTGGAAATCAATAGAAAAATAGAGAAAGGAGTATTGAACATACTCGGGTCTCCAAGCATCCATGTGGGATCAGTGGCTACTATAGCAGGTGCTGCTGGTGGCTATGGAGCCTCCCTGAATCTGAAGGCATGGTGTTGTCCCATCACGGACTCATCATCCCCTCCAAGTGTCTCCTCTGAGACCAGAGTCTCTCTCTCCACACTCACCTCCTCATGTGTTGCTCTGAGGATCTCCTGAGTATCATGCCACTCAGGGTCACTGTCAGCCCCCTCCAAAGGTCCTACCCCCTCATCCTCCTCTCCAACTGACTCCCCCTCTGTATCATCTCCCACATCCTCCTTAGAGTCAGATTCCAAATCAATCAGCTCATCTTCCTCCCCACTGTGAGCAGGAGCCACCCCAATCTGAAGTAAGGGTGCTTGAGGAGCACTAGCTACCCTTCGAGCCTAGACTATGTGCCTAACTACGATAGGCATACCAGGGTTAATAACTGTCCAACCAAGATCCCCTCTAGGACCTCTCCATGCCTCCTGAATAGTCCTATAAACAGGCGTCACTGAAGGAAGCATGACAGGGTATGGAAGACCGAACTGCTGGGGTACCCGGTCAAAAGGGTGAATCTCTAGTCTCCCAGCTCTATCAACTAGTTGGCTCGTGGAAGAGAAAGCTACCATCATTGTAGTCTCCTCACCCCATATTCCTTCCATGTCCTAATAGGGTGTGGGGGTCATGTCATCTGTAGTCAGAGAGGCCACTGACTGATGTGGAGTCCAGAGCACTGACATGCATGTCCATCTAGCTTCCCAGACAACCTCTGGATCTGATACCTGTACCCCCTACCATACAGGATGAAACGCTCATAGACCCAACTCATAACCAGAGTGGGGTGGCTCAAGGACTTTCCCTGTAATCTGACAACTCTGTATAAATCATGGTATGTGGTCCCCATAATATCTACTCCCCAGGCATACTTACGGCCATGAGCCTCGATCTGTGTAATGATGGGAGCCCAATAGTACAAAAGTGTATCTCCTCCCTTGTCCCTGATTAGTCTCGAGGATAGGATACCCATGATGGCTCTCTGAAGGATAGGAATGGGAGTAGTAGCAATAGACCAAACCTTCATTCCCTTCTTCGAGCCAGAAGAGACAATAACATCTCCCATGTATGTAGCCTGTTGTGTCATCATGGCTCTGGACCCCGCTGTCACCAATGTCAGTCTCCTACCAAGTACCGGGAGTCCAAGAATGTGGTAAACATCCTCTAGAGTGATGGTCCACTCCCCCCTGACACCTAGAAACCAGAAAGTGTTCCGGTCCGCATCCTAGTAAGAGAATAAGTCACACAGAATGTGACTGGTAGGAGCAACATGGGGCACTCGTGCTATCCACTAGATGCCTGCCCACTGTAAAAGATCCATCTCAGCCTGGGTCAGCTGATCTAAAATCCTAGGGAGCCAATCACACACACACTCTCTCTTTACTCCAGTGTATGTACTCCACCTTCTTCTGCATCCACCAAAACATGAGAAAAGAGCAAGTTAGTAAAGTACATCACACAATAAGCTCATCAAAAACATGGTAAACTCTCAAAAATAAAAACAAAATCAAGTTTCGAGCATGTTTTGACATTCTGTCCAGAACCGCTGCCTAGTGCAGAGCGGCGGTTCCTGGACCACCACCCTGACTTGGGCGGCGGTCCTATGACCACCGCCCTGCTTTGGGCGGCGGTCCTGAACTGATTTTCAAAACACACCCTTAACCCTAGAAATGACCAAAAATGTTGAAATTGACCATTTTTGACAAAATAAAAGCATGCCCTATGGGCGCCCCCCCTAAAGACCCATTCAAGACAAGAAATTTTGAAAATCTCCCCCTAGGTGAAATTTTCAACATTTAAACTTTTAGGGTACAAAAAGACAAAGAAGGAAATAACTAACCTGAGAGCGCGTTGGTCGATCTCCCACTCATGGAGGCATGATCACGATCTTGGCATGAATGTATTGGCCTGTATTCTCATCAAGAACAGTCACCATAAATCTAGAGCTCCAAATCAATCAAACTAACCAAATCAACAATGCACAAATGAATTGAGAAATGAGTTTGTTTTGATATATATATATGTTATTTCTAACTTCATTTTGAGTGTGTTTGTCTACAGGGTTGGAGCATTGGCACAGGTATATTTCTACAGCCTTGCGCAAATGGTAAGTCCTCTTGTCATTTTAATTTAGTGTTTATTTTTTGATATTTTATCTATATGTACTTGAGTCTTCCTTTTCTCTTGTAGGTAGCGGGAGTTCGGATGGAGAGATTTTGACACATGGGCATGTCAGGTATAGCTTCTAACTCCCCATTTCAGGAATGCCATACTCAGACTCTACATTTTACGCCTCTTTCATGGCTAAGACACTTCTCTGAGGGGGCAATATGTACGCACCCAAAATTACATGTGCTACATTGTCGGGAAAATGGTTATAAAAGTCCCCAGTGATGATTCAAAATCCTTTCAAGAAGGTGTTCGAGCTCCAAAAACCCATTTGCAGTATATATTTGTAGCCTAGATAGCCTTACTTAACCTTTTTATGCATTTTTCCATCTCCCTATTTCTTGTTGTGCTTGTTTTGGCCTTCAGTGCCAGGACCCACCCTACCTACCCTGCCTGAGGTGGCGGTCCTGAAACTACTGCCCTGCATAAGGCGGCGATCCTGCCCACTTTTTCCAGAATCTTCATGCATAAAATTACATGCGACGATTCACTTAAGTTTACTTTTTGAGTGCATCCATGAGCCGAATTTTCTAAAAATAGCTTCATTTTCTTGGTTCTCCTTGCTCCTTCTATTTTTAAATAGATTTAATGAGTAGAACTACCTCTTCATTGCCTTGTGCATGAAGTAACCTCCTATCCTCCATTCCTATATATTCCATGCTTGTATTCAAGCAAAAGGCCTGAGAATTTTGTGTATCTTGCATTGTTGTGCTGCCATAATCTTGCTAGGAATTGCATAGCCAAGTTCAGATCTCTTGTGCTATCTTTCTTCTACTTGCATTACGTCCAGATTGCTTCCAAGCTGCCATCACTCAAGCACCATCCTCTTGTTGTTGTTCTTTGCATTCCCAATCCTTTGGACTCACATGAACACTCAGAGAAAGAAAGGAAAGAACTGAGGGGACAGATACTGATACTACTGGATTTTCCAAAGCTCTTGCTCTTCCAGGTTGGAGTTGTGTATTTGTTTGCTTTGTTTTGTCAAATTGTCAATTGCATATCAAATAGAGTAGAGAAACAATTCATTTCAATTAGCTAGATAGTTGCAAGTAGATCAAATCAATAGGAAGTTTTCTCTTCAATATTGCCAGGGAAGTTGTGGGGGAACAATAGCTCTGTTAGAGCCATGATTTGTTCTTCACTTCTGAGGTAGGGTTGGAAAGATTTTATTTGAATTAGAATAGATCTTAGATTTAGATTCACACATCTGCACAGATAGCTAGCTACATCCAGCTAGTTATTTGTTTTTAATTTTCTTATTAGATTAGATGCATTGTCTGAAAAGTTAGAAAAGCACAAAAATATTTATTTCCATAGATTAGTTTGTTTTATTGCTTTGTTCTGATATATTGAGAAAACACCAAAAATATAGCTTAGATTTCCTTTGATAGATAGTTTATTTACTGAAAACAAATCAATTCATCTTGCATGACCATCAATGGTCTGCAACAGGAAAAGACTTACAGTTGCGATCCCCTGGTCCCACAACCCAATGGGCTAGAGCTAATAACTGACATTGACACAAGTTTGTGCTTAACAATCTTACACACACCTACCACATACGCAGAGAAAATAAGACAGTTAGAGACATTGAACATAGCTGCTAATCAGGCCTATGACTTTTGGACTACTCCTGGAAATAGGATTTGATTGCATGCATGACCATACAAGGGCCTCAACCTCAACGAGTCTTTGGTTGTGACCCACAGGTCCCACAACCCAACGGGCCTGCTAGTCAGTTAGATATCGACACTAGCTTACGCACACTGGTATTCATATCTTCACTGCTTCCACCTGATATTATTACACAACTTTCATTGTTGAATATAACAGCCAATCAGGCTAAGACTTTCTAGACAAGACCAGAAAATCACCCTTAGTTCCTGCAGCTCCACTACATCTCTTGTCTCAATTTCCATGACCTTATCTAGAAACCCATACGAGGCACCTGCAGGTTACTTTCCACGTATTCCACAACCAATCAATAGAACCTGGGAAAAACTAGACATCGATTAGAGTCTCTGATTAGCTATCATATCAGATTATAACATCACACCCCTTCAGGTTATGAGAGCATTATTTGCCTTAGATTCACAGATTCCATTATTTCGTGTCAAAGACATAAGGTTTCCCAATTAGCTTGGTCATCACCATCACTTTCACTCCTTTAGGAAATTCCATTCATTCCCCCTAGGTGATTTTAGGATGTTTTGAAAAGATGTTATCTTCTGGTAGTATTGGGAAGGGTTTTCATTGGCCTTATTTAGATGGGATCAACCCCTCTAGAGAAAAATGGAAGGGTCAAATTAAACATGGAGGTGGGTTGAAGACCTTATAACATCATGGAAATTATTTTGGAAGGTCTCGGAGAAGTTGGGGTAGTTTTTCAAGAATTAGGGTTCACAGGCCTAGTCAGTGCATAGGCCAAAACAACTGTTGATCTTCATAAGGTGATTTTGGGAGCTCCATATGGAGTTAGTAGTAAAAATAAATAGCTATGTAAATATAATTCCAATACCTAAAAGATAGTGAAATAATATTTCTCACAACACTTTAGAGCATAATGTCTGTATGAATATTTTCTAGGGCATAGGTGGAGTACCAAATCACAATTCCTAATTTTCAGGGACCAAATGGATGAATCAATACATGAGATCCCCACTATTGGATCAAAAAGGTCATTTCCATTTAGGATCATATAAACTTTTTCCAAAAAATGTCCATTGAGAGCTCAAGATATCATCATCACAACTTTCCCCTGTGGAGCATGTTTATGACTTAGCCAACTTTTAAGAGGACATGTGTCAACTCCTAGAACCTGGTAGGATTTTATGTCCCCTAAGTCCCTAAGGTAAGGTACATCAACCTTGTAAAAAATCACCCATCCCCTATGTGACCTCTTAGACAATCATGTGACCTTTAGACTTGAAAGTTCAACCGCCAGGTGCATTTTTGGAGCTCAAATTCCCTACCATTAGATCAAGGACACGTGTCAGCTCCATGACCACTGTGGAATTTGATGTCCCTCACATCCCTGAGGTCAGGGACAAAAAACATGGAAAATTTTCCCAGCTCCTATGGGGATTCCTTTGGTCATCCACATGATCGGCTTTCATCCCCTAGTGCATCTAGTGTTTTTTAAAGATACAAAATTCAACCAGCCCCTACAATTGCATTTTTTGAAAATTTAAATCTAGCACTTATCTGTTTTCTTCCTCTCATTTATCCTCGACAACTCCTCACCATGCCATGTCTTTACTTAAGCTTGTCCAGACACCCAGTCTACCATTTCTGATCTAATCCAGCTCTGTCATGGCCACATTAACACCCAGTCCATGAAAATACATAGGTTTTGGGGGAAGGAATGATCAAAAGTGCTAAAAAAATGAAGAATGGGAAGAAAATAAAGGTTTTTTGCCAAATAACCATGAATTCACCCAATCGAGAAATATTCATATCTCACAAGACAAAAGTTAGATCAAGGTGTCGTCTTCTACATACTTCCACATTTTTCAAGATGATCATGATGCAATAAACCAAAGGTCAAATGGTGCCAAAAAATATTTGTTCTAATAAAATCCTCACTTCGTGCACCAGCTCACATTCATCAAATTTCCCATCATTGCAGTAATGGAAACAAGCTAAAAACTTGCACATGAGCTCCAAATGAAAAACCTATTGCAATGGAGTTGTTTTCATCACAAACAAAGACAAAAACTAGACCTTTAAATTTTGAGCTCCATTAATGGCCGCCATGGTAGCTCCGTGCTCAAAGCCACTGCCAATTGAAATTTTTAAATTTTATTTTACGGCATTCTAGTGGGAAAAATTATGTGAAATTTATAGGATATGGTCATGACAATGAGATGATTCTAAAAAATATGTTTTGTTTAAAATCAAGAACAAGAAACACACTTTCTAAAAATAATAAGTTTTCCTATGCATACTTTCTATGTTTGTAATGTCATCATCAAAAGAAGTCGTGGTGAAAGCAGTGTGTACCCAAGGTCACCAAGAAGCTAGAATGATTTTCTGGAGAAGAAAATAGTTAAAATGACCACTTACTAAAAAAAATAAGTTCCCTATATGGGTGTTTACTTAAAATAGTAGGTCAACCAAAAAAGTGGCTGAGGCAAGGGTAATGTGCAAAGGATTGAATGAGGGAGTTCATCACATCACGGTGATTGAGAAGAGAAAAAATCACCTCTCACTAAAAATAGTATATCATACACAAGTTGGGAGTTGCGGTCATTAGTGAAGCAGCTCACTCAACTTGGTGAGAATTCGTGAGCTAATTTTAAGGAGTTTCATAGTGTGCAAGGAGTTTGAATATTCATAGTTTCACTACATTTTGGGATTTCCATCAATGAGTACCAATGGATTTCATTGGGAACAACATCTCCTCTTCTTATTCTCTCTCTCTCTCTCTCTCTCTCTCTCTCTCTCTCTCTCTTTATCTCTCCTCTTCCCCCCAACTTTCTACCACTTTCCAATATTCTAATTTTTAGTTGGGTTGCACTTTTTCATATGCCCTAATGTTCCTAATGTAATAAGTCACCTTTATGTTATAAAAAGGGAATTAATATTCTCCTAGGAAGTCATAAAAAATTTAAGTTGCACAAGGACATATGAAAATCCATTGTGGGTAGACGATAAGTCACCTCTAATTCTATAAATTATAATGACATTCCCATTTCAAAGGGTTTGGTCATTAATTTTGTAAGCTCAAGAGTGCATTCTACCTTGAGAGAATAAAGGAGATAGCCAAATTATTCCTTTTCCCACTCTCTATTTTTCCTCCATTCTCATACTATGTACAACTTGGTTTAAGCAATCAATACAACAAGGAGTTTCGAGCCTTTTTTGACTAAGGGGTTTATTGAGACTTTGTGATAGTAAATTTTATTTGGTCTTTTTGTTATGCGTAGAGTTGTTTCCTCCTAAATTTGATGCATGTGATAAAAATTATAATTGATGTATGCAGGAATCTTATTTCCTACCTGCAACATTAGTTCTCCTACCTCTTTTCCCACTCTTCAGACAAATTTTTCCCTATCATGAGATTGCTAGCTTTTCCGCAAGGTCATTGGAGTGCACCTGTTGGATCCCTGGCCACAAGGCCACCTAGAAAATCCACCTTTACTCATGCATGCACATACGGCAGTTGCACCAGTTAAGTAGAGGGACTTACATTCCCATAGCGTTGGCAAGAAACCCACAATTTTTTCCACCAGACAAATTTTCTCGCCAATAAGTTTTATACTATTAATCCTTTAAGGATCATAATTTTATTTCATTTAAGTACAAGATTGCATATTTAATCTACATTATACTTAATTAAATAAGCTTTCATTTCCCATTAGATCAGTTAAGTGTCATGCTCCTAATTTAGTTATAGAAAAATATAGGGGAACAATAATACATTGCCTCTTCATTTCACATTAATAAGAAGAGTTCATTTATACATAGCTAATAATTTTAGGTATGCATCATACTTTTATCAAGAAACATATTCTAACAAAGTTAATCAAACACTTCAACATAGGCATACAACATTTTTGTACTTACCGTTTAATTATAAGTATTCATTTGTACATACCTTTATTATGTCATTTATTTTTCAAACTGTAATAAGTAATTAGAAAAAAAGTATTTATTATGAATCAATACTAAAGACCATTCCAATCATATAATTATATTCCCATACTTTTAGGTTAAAGGACATAATATCATATTAATATGATCACAATACTTCAATTCATATTCCATGTCACTAACAGAATTTATCTAACAATCCTTCACTTAACACATTAACAAGCTACATAGATAGAATTCCATGTCTTTTTTATTTCATAAGAGTAATCATTTCCAAATGAATATAGTATTTCAATACTCATACTTATTCTTATATTAGAAATATTATAAATACAATCTACATCATTTTTAATAGAGGAATCATAACTAATTTCAAACACTAACATTCTTTCATTCCTCTTTGAACAATATCAATCAAGTAGGCATATTTATTTCATTCAACTTTAAATATCCTCAAACACATTTCTGCCTACAAAATCTGTATGTTTCCAAGTAATTGCAATAAATGGCCATAGGTTGTTTATGTTTTAAAACATAAATACTTCAAGTATTTTATACAATAATTATGTAATTGAATCAATTAACTTTAATCAATATAATAAATGCCAATTTTTATAAGTATTCCTTCTTTCATCTCTCAAGAAGTCCATCTGCAATATTTTTAACATTTGTCACTTCATATGAACTGAGCATGATAATTAATAAATCTTCATAACAACATGCTCTAGCTTAATAATTTCATAAAAGGAACATTTCTTTTTAATTAAATTATCCTAAGGTTAAAAATAAAGTAAGAAACTCTTTTGATCATACCACAAGAACATTATAAATGAAACCAAAAAAAAGAATACAAGTTTAACACTTGCATTACACTCAATTGATTCCATCGGATGTAAATTTAAGACATAGAAAGTACCCCAACAAATATGCAATTGATCCTAATCAATCAAATAATAAGTGCAAGAATAAATAAGATTGTAGTAATATAAGCACATACTTATATGATTGTAATGCTTTATTTTGTTTAACAAATCTTATATAATTTAATCAACCAGTTATTATATTTCATTTAAGCAATAGCTAGCAAGGTAGTAACATATTTACTATTCTGTTAAAAGAAAGAAGTAAATTCCAAGTAACATTTTATCAACCAAGTAACAAAAGATGAAATGAAACAAAATAACAAAACAAGGTCATCCATTAGGAGGAATTATTATGAATGAACTTTCATTCCCAACTCAACTATGAAGCCACTGGTTTCTGGAAAGAAATCATTATAAACAACTAAGTTTATATATATCACGGTCACCCTCATAGTGATCAATCAAGCTAAGCAAACCATCACTGAAATATATATATCTTCAGCCTAGGCTACCCATGGATGTAAAAACACTCCATAGTGATAGAAAATTGTAAGAACTAGGATAGTTGGTGTTAATTGATCCAAAACCCCAAAATCAAACCTTAAACAAGCTTCAAACTATTTAACAATTATTCACTTTGAGGATACAAATATTATTATACATTCTAGAGGATAGGAGAGTGGTTTGCACACTAGGTAAGAATTCAAGTTGAATACAATTGTCATAATATCATTAAAACCATATCTCTCTAAAAATTCATACTGGTTCCAACCATACTTAAATCGACTTCATCCATAGTATGAAATTGGTGTTGATTTCACTTCGACCAGAGTGAGCCTAAGGCTCAATGTGGTTCGGTAATAACTTAAAATTTTCCCACTAACTTTCAAATCATGTTGGGTGTCAAATATTTATCCACATAAAACCCATCAACACATAATCCTTTCTATGAAGGTGGAATGAACAATCATACCAGAAAAAATATAGTCAAATGTCTACGAATCTTAAAATCCCAATAAACCGTCAACCTATGGCTCGATATTAAAAGTTACAGAGATATTATTCAAGAGAGATGAATTAAAAAGACTTCATAATTACTTAACTACTCAAAATCCTCAATCAGACCTAGTAATACTAGTTTATAAAAATGAGTTTGAATTCAAAGAGCCTAATATTGTACTTGAATAAACAAACACCCAATACAATTATTGTCTCTAATATTGAAGTCCATTACACTTAAACTAAAATGACTAAATATACATTTGATATAAAACAAATCAAAAAATCAATCATTATAAAATAAGGACAGACTATTTATAGAGTTTTTAAACCAAAATTAAACTAGTATGTCAATACCCAGTAATAGAAATTTTAGCCATAATATAAACACAAAAACACCCACTTCTAGATATATGTTTGATCATGCAAAACTTGCATTAAACTCTACAGTAAAGGGTATTATTGAAACAAGGCTTATGGTGCTTTGAAATGACACAAAAACACAACCATAACAGACATTCATTTTTCCAAAACAACCCAGGATAGCTATATAGGAAGTCATTAAGTCACAGTCAAGAGTGTACTACCAGAAGTCATTTAAATGGAATACAACTAGATTTAAAATAATAATCCAAAATACAACCATATTATCAAATGATAATATGAATACAAAAAACCTAGAACAAGAGAACATTGTTCCATTTCAAGAACAAAGTTCTTTTCATGAAATAATTAAATAGAGAAAATTATTTTAGGGGGTTAGAGCCTATCATGCCTGGTAGTGCTCCTGTAAATCTTTTCCAAGCTTCCCAAGTCTTTTCCCAAGATTTCACAAAGAATTCCACAAATATTTTGAAACAGATTCCGTAGAAAACCCATTCTTCTCCTTCTCTTCATTTTAATATCCCAAGAAATAAATTTACCTTCGATAATTCCTCCATGCAATGGAGAGATAAAAATAAACCAAAAATAAACTAACAATTCAAAAACCAGCAAGTCCACATGCAGAGCCAAAGTGCTCAAAATACCAAATGCAAAGTGAAAATTAACCCCTATCTTTTCTCCAAAAACTATCGTACCCTTTCCAAGGTTGTTTTTATTTTCCCAAAAATCATTAAATTCCATGGTAGAACTTCTAGTTACTCTTCCTAATCCACCAGCTACCAATTACCATTTCAAAAATAACAACCAATTTTTACTTAATCATGCCACAACTAAACTCTTTGTAATCATTGTTTAACATGCATGCCAAGTTGGACTTGTTCAATGCAAAAGGTGGCGGTGTGTACCAATAAACTTCCTTAAATTCACCAAGTACTTGGGTGGGTTGGTGTCACTTCTTAACCATTCTCTAACCCTTCAACACCATGTCAACCACAGTTAGGTCCTTAGGCTAGGTCTAGGTTTAGAACTAGGATCTTTAGATAGATTTAGGGTCCCATTAACATAATGTGTCAACCTTAGCTTAGGTTGATGTTTTTTAATCAAATAAAAATATGATTAAATTAGATCCTTAGGAATATAGCCATCACCTTAGTATAAGTTAGATTAGGTCTTATAACAATCAATAATTATATCATCATTGCAATAATTGGATCTGTATAAGATTAAGAATCAATATGACTACAAATTATAAGGAATTATGAAACAATTCATGTTAGCTTATAATTAACCAAGTTTGCATATAATTTCAATATCAAAAAACATTAGGAAGTCATTTAGAACTAATAGTTATGATTGAAATAACATATCGATCATGGAGAATGCCTTGGATCACTGAAATTGACCCAAGGTATTGTCCTTTATCTAATATCAACACAATAGTCTTAGGAACAAAACATTATATCAAAACTTAGATATTTTACCAAGTTACATGTTTGTTCTACTATCCCAAGAATCTGATTTCACTTTCCATAAGTTGAAATCACTTAGTTTATCTCATAACCAGTCAAGTGAGTACTCGATGATAAATCAACATAACTGCAATAGTTTCATAGGAATGATTAACAATCAATATTAATGTAATAGTCTTAGGAACAAAAAATTATATCAAAACTTAGATAGCTTACTAGGTTACTTGTTTGTTCTATTATCCCAAGAATCTGATTTCACTTTCCATAAGTTGAAATCACTTAGATTATCTCATAACTAGTCAAGTGAGTACTTAATGATAAATCCACATAAGTGCAACAATTCCATAAGAATGATTAAAAATCATATTTCACAAGAAATTGATATCATTCCAACAAACATGATCAACCTGTTCAAAAAATCACAACAACTCAGAATAAAAAACACATATCAATTTTTAAAAACGTCATTCAAAGAAGAAAGTATAGATATCAACACAACATAGGCATTACAAGATTGGCCTCAAGGGGAACCTCTTGCTTTTATTTGTTTTTTGCTTCATTCGTGTTGGTGGAAGGCTCATAGTTAGAAGTATTCTAGATTATATAATCATTTGCACCCAAGGCATTTGTGCAATGATACTGAATATGGGGCATGTTGTAAGGGAAGTACCATTCTGACTCTTGAGCCATATTGTTCTAAACTAGAACAAGTGCTTGACTTGTGTTGGGTGCTTGAATGGTTAGTGCAAGAGGAACCACTTATAAGGGAAGATGCTCATTAACATGCCATCTATCATTTGGTTGGTTCTTCCCATATATTTGGTTTGCATACTGATTCTACCAGGGATGATTTTTTTAGCTATGCCTCTAATTACAATTTTTTCTGAAGGCTTGCGCCTGATGTTTTTCTAAATATATGACCTTATTAGACAATTTTCTAGTTAGGGCCTTCAATTCTTCATATTCTTTCTATTGTGTCAGAGATTAAGACATGGATGTAATAGGTTGAGTGCTTTTCTCAGGAATGGGAGCTATGGAAGGTTAGGGTGCATGAGACATCTCTAGGAACAAGGGCGCAGGATGCCTAGGGGCTAATTTTCCTACCTAAATGATATTTTTTTCTTCCCTTATTGCAATATTATAAGTAGCAGGTAAGGCTAGACCTCTTATGGATTGAATCATGACTAATATGTCATTATTCAAGGACCTTATATAATAAAATAAAGAATATTGGGTTTCCGGCCTTTCCACTTGAGGTATTCTATCCCAAGTCTTCTAGAATCTGATATTGAAATCAAGGATTTTCTCATTGGGTACCCTATTTGTTGTAGTCAGTTGCTCCACCATTGATAAATGATCTGAATTATCTTCAAAATAGTTACATAGAGCTGTTCCAAGCTCATCCTAGGTGGAAATCGATGCAGGTCTAAAATCTTTATACCACTAGAGAATTTTACCATTGAATGAGGTTATAAGCAGCTTGATTGCTACATCATCATACGTGATCAAATAGATAGAGCACATGTTAGCTACATCCTAGATGTGCTCAACATGGGTGACTTAATTCTCACCAATAAAGTACAGAATAATTTTGATCGCAGTTGTGGGCATATCATGTTATGTATTTAGAACAAGATGAATTCCACCAGTGAAGTTGGTGAAGTTCCTTGAAGGAGGAGGTGATTGGAGTTTCATGGTATGGCACGCAGGTCTACTATGAGGAGGAGTGGAATGTGCATGGTACACTGGAGATGGAGATGCATACACGGGTGTTCTGTTACGTATTCTCCTAAGAGATAGTTAGAGGTACTCAAAATCAAGTAGTTGGAGCAATCAAATCTTGCATTAATTACATGAGGGATGTTTTCTAGCTTCTAACCTACCAAAACCTGCTGAAATTTGAATTTGAATGGTCTAGATTATAGCCCATGTTGGTAGTTATCAAATAAGACAAATCATACCATGTTCTGAGATCTGCAACAAAAAATTTGATGATCTGAAGTCTTTAGGTTGCTCTGAAATTCAAATACATGTGGCACTCTGAGAATGTTTTAAGGAAAACCAATTGTACATCCACTTTGTCATCTTTTCCATGTGTCAAGAAATGATTTGTGCCTAGTTGTCACACTTTGATTTTTTGTGTGTATCACACTCAAACTATGACATGTAACATGTGGCACAGAAGGGCATAGAAGAAGGTACAAATGTGCATTCGGAAGAGAAAGGCACAAAAGGAAAACAAAGGGAAGGGCATGCAAAAGTAGCACACACGAGAGAAACGAGAGGAATACCTATCAAAGCAACGTATGGTAGAGGTGCAATCATTACAAATTAATGTGTGGCATAAAAGAAGGGGGAACGCAAGAGTATCAAGGACTCAACTAATTTGGAAAGAAAGTGTGAAGTGTGTGTGGAGGGTGGATGAACTACTGGGAATAAGATGAACACGTAGAGTTTGGGTGTGAGGGGAAGAATGGAATAGATTAGAGGAAAAGAGAAGGAAAAGATGGTGTAATGCCCCAATATTTTGACGCAAAACGCAAACAAAACACTCGAAGAAAAAAAATTTATGATTTTTTTTTACACCTGAATAAAACTTATACGTTACTTGGCTAAATTCAAAACTAACTAATCAATGTACTTAAAGATATGCCAATAGAACAAAATTGTTACTAAAACCTTGTCCTTATTATTATTACATAATAATGACTATTTAAGTTGTTTATGAACTCCGCTACTAAGGATGACCAATTCATGGACGGTAGAGTCATGAAACCTAAGGTTTTCCATTATATTGTTTGTATTATCTCCAATGTTCGAATTCTTCCTTAGAGCATAAAAAGTATGCGTATGACCACCATGTTCTTACCTTTTCATCAAAATATGACAAAGGGTATTATTTAAATATTATTATTAAATATAAATATATATAAATTCATAATTTTCTAATAGAAACCCAATACCGAAAGTAAGAATATATATATATTTTTGCCTTTATTAATTATCAAAAATAAATAAATAACTATATTTAAAGAAAAAGAGGATTTAAGCTATCCTTAAGAAGAAATCCTCTTTTTACCTAGATTTATCCACATATTTTATTTAATTTTCTTTTATTCCTTTCATCTTGCACAAAAGTCTAAAAATTTCATAAAGTTCTAAAATTCCCTACGTGGGTCCTTTTTATAAAAAAAAAAAAAAGGAATTAATAAAGGAAACTCTTAATTCCTTTAAAGAAGGATCATATATATATGTATATTTTTAATTTTCTAACCTTACATTAAAAGAAACCTTTCTTTAAAAAAAAAAACTCCACATATTATTCTAATGACACAACTTTATTACATTTAAGAGAATGTAACCATGGAACCAATTATCTGAGCATAGGGAAATGAGTTAGGGTAAAATTTAGGCCCTAGGATTATTTACTCCTCTGCCGTTGATTTCTAAGAAAAAACAAGGAAACCCTAATATTTTTTAATGAATTATGAATATCCCTCCTTCGTTGTCATTTGAGTTCTTGATTATATTCATTCTTAACTATATTTTCTTTTCTCTATTTTGCAGGTAGTTTTCCATAAAAGGAGGAGGATTTTTCTATAATATGAACTTAGTTTATCTTTTTTTTTTCTCTGCATATGATTTTCCCGCAAATTTTTTAGGGTAAAGTATTAATTATGAAACCCAAAATTTGGGTATAATTTTGGGTCAGATATATTTGCGAATTTGGTATCCGTGAAAAGTCTAAATGCAAGGATTTATTTATTAATTTTATTTTCTTTTTCTTTTGGGTTGAGCAGGGGCAGCCATGGTTGAGGCGCTAGGGTGAGGCTTCTCTAAAAATTTATTATTATTATTATTATTATTTTAATTTTCAGATTGGAAGTAGTTCTCCCATAGTTCGATGCTCTTTTTTTTTTTTAATTTTTTTTTTTTAAAAGACAAATCCCATACCAGGGATGATTATGTTTTCAAAGAACCAAAAATATATCTATATATATAAATACACGGTCGTTAGAGAAATGTGAAATGGGAAAGTGGTTTTGGGTTTATATCCTTTATTTATAAATGTATCAAGGGGTTTCTTTTATGTTTAAAATTGTGTTTTAACAACAAAAACAAAATCCATTGTATCCAACTATGATTTTGTGATTATTATATACCTAACTTCTATATATATATATATATATATATATATATACTTGTGATGACCATTTAACCCCAACCTGAGCATTGGTTAAATGGTTTCCTTATAACCATTGACATGGGAAAAAAAATGTTTAACTCATAAAATAAAACTTTGTTACCTATTTTAACTTTTTTTTTTAAATATATATAAGTTCCTTTCAAACTTTCATTATGCAAAACTACATAATACAAAAGGTTCAAAGTATAAGTTTGTCCCATAAAGTGGGACAAGTTTACAAGCTGCCAATATGTTTCAAACTAGTCTTTAACAAGATTCTTCCCAATGGGAAAATGATCAATGTGACCAATCTTACAAAGAAAAGATTAAAATTCAAGTTCAAACTACTAACAAAGGAATGAACAACACAACATTTGCACCCACGCTCTATTCATGATACAAATGCATCCAAATATGAGAGCTATATAAAAGAGTTTACATCAATACTTTTCCAATGATCATATGCTTATCAAGAAGCTAAAATTTTCCAAAATAAGAAGAGGGTCATAAAATTCCATGCCACCAAAGATACTCTAGCAACCCCCAAGCTTATGGCTCCAACTTTGAATGCTTTTACAAGAATCCAACTTCAAGAGAACAAGGCTTGTTTAACCTCCCAACCTTCAGGCATCATTACATGCCTTTCCAAGAGCTGGAAGACATGCTAGCCTTCCCCAAGCCCATGGGAGAGAGAGCTAGCTTCCACAACTTTGTGCACAAGATCTCAAGGGAGAAAAACACCACAATAAACTCACAAACAAGACATTTTGATGTGAATCCAGCTGCAAGAGGTTGAAATACCTCCAAAAACACACATAAACAGCTTTGTAAATAAAACCAGGAGTTTCAAAATAGCTTACTTCTCATTCTGGAATTCACACTGATCTATTACATCATTACAATTCTCCTTTTATTTCAAGACTACTCTAAAATCCTAAAATGCCAAAAACCCTAAAATGCAAAACAACTCGGATTGACCCCAAAATTTGTGTGCCAAATATGCATTCATAAATTAGGGCTCACGTGAAATTTGGACTTATTTTGACAAGCACAACAAAAGTTATTAAAGTTCTAAGACCTAGTCAAAAGCGGAAAAAACATTTGGAGCCAATTTTAGGCCATTAGATGACGGAATCCGAGCCCAAAAACGTGCCAAAATGAGCACAAAATTGTAAGAAAAGTTGACCTTAGCATAGTACTAATGTATATCTACCACCCTGTAAAATTTCAGGATGATCCAACAGTCGGATCAAAAGTTATGGCCTCTGCAAGTTATGCTCCCGCATCATTCTCCCCTGGTTGAAAAGAATTCAGCTCCTATGAATTCTGTTGAAGGAACTCATCTAATTTTGCATTGTCAATTTTCCTCAACTCTCACTCAGGAATCCAAGTGTTTTCTTCTTGCTGCAAACCTTCGCACTGTACGAAATATCTGTTGTAGCTCCCATGTCTAGTAGTGATTGTCTTTTGGTCCAAAACACGCATTACCCTCTCCTTTTTCTCCTTCGACATTTGTTGCTTCCAGTTTATTTCTTCCTCCTCTACAACATTTTCATCATGACCTGGAAACTTATATAAATCAGAAACATCAAAAACTGGTGAGATAGCAAAGTTTTCAGGTAGCTCCACCTTGTAGGCATTATCACTCATTTTCTTCAGAATCCTACATGGCCCAATCTTCTTATACTTGAGTTTATTATATGTACCCTTTGGAAAACTCTCTTTTCTAAGATGAACCATCACCATATCTCCTTCTTCAAATACACTTACTCTCCTACTAGCATCTGTAGTTGTTTTATATTGTGCATTACTCACTTTCAACTTTTCCCTCACTTCATCTTGTAGTTGTAGAATGTGTTCTGCAAATGCTTCTGCATCATCACTAGTTTCATCTTCACTTGGTAGAATAATTAGATCAAGGACCCCCTTCGGATTCCTACCATATACAATCTGGAAAGGATACCTCCCTGTTGACCTATTATATGCAAACTCAGCTTGAGGTAAAGCTAAGTCCCGTTGTTTTGGCTTTTCTCCAACTATACAACGTAGGATATTTCCCAAGCTTCTGTTCACTACTTCAGTCTTCCCATCAGTCTGGGGGTGATATGCACTACTGAACTGTAGTTATGTCCCCAATTTCTTCCACAGAGTCCTCCAAAAGTGACTCAAAGACTTCGTGTCCCGATCTGAAGTGATCGTTTTTGGAATTCCATGCAATCTAACCACTTCTGAAAAAAACAAATCTGCAATTCTGGAAGCATCGTTAGTTTTTTTACAAGAAATAAAATGTGCCATCTTAGAGAATCTAACCACAACAAAGATAGAATCATTCCCTTGTTGTGTGTTAGGAAGCCCTAACACAAAATCCATACTCAGATCAACCCATGGCCCTGTAGGGATGGGAAATGGCATATACAACCCAGTATTCTGTGCATGACCCTTAGCCATTTGACACACTCTACATCTTGCTACAACCCTACTGATGTCCCTCTTTACCTTTGGCCAATAATACTTTTCTACGACAAGAGAAATTGTCTTACTTATACCAAAGTGTCCAGCCAACCCTCCACTATGTAATTCTCTTATAATATTTTCTCTCATTGAACTAGCAAGGATGCACAATTGTTTCCCCCTAAACAAATAACCATCCTATATCAAATAATAAAAAGAATCACTACCTACTGTAGGCTCCTTAAGCTTTCTGACAACATTACCAAAATCAAGATCACCTTCATACAATTCCTTAACTGCCTCAAACCCTTGGACTTTATTTTCCATTGTTGTCAAAAGGGCTACACGCCTACTCAAGGCATCAACAACTTGATTCTGCTTACCAGACTTATGCTTTAAAACAAAAGTATATTCTTGCAAAAATGAAACCCATTTTGCATGCCTACTATTTAGTTTCTTATGTGTGTTTATATACCTCAAGGCTTCATGGTCAGTGAAGAGTATAAATTCCTTTGCTACCAAGTAATGTCTCTAGTTCCTTAATGCCTAAACAATAGCGTAAAATTCCACATCATAAGTAGAATATTTCCTCCTGACTTCATTTAGCTTTTCACTAAAGAATGCCACTGGTCGTCCTTCTTGACTCAACACATCTCCAATCCCAACATGTGAGGCATCACAGTCAACCTCAAAGACCTTGCTAAAATTTGGCAATACCAAAACACGTGCTTCTGATACTTTCTTCTTCAACAATTCAAAACTATTTGTTGCTACCTTGGTCCATACAAACTCCCTCCCTTTTGTACACTCTGTTATGGGTGCAGCAATGCTACTGAAATTCCTGATGAAATTCCTATAAAAAGTTGCCAATCCATGAAAACTACGAACCTCTGTCACATTCCTTGGAATAGGCCATTCCAGAATTGCCTTTACTTTTTCCTCATCCATCCTCACTCCATCCCCATTGTATTATCAGAGTACTCTGTTCATCAACCTCATGAATGTACTGGGTGCATTAGATAGCCCAAATGGCATCACCATCCACTCGTATAATCCATCTTTTGTTTTAAAAGTAGTTTTCCATTCATCCCCTTCACGGATTCAGATCTGGTAGTAACCACTCCATAAGTCAATCTTGCTAAAATATCGGGCTCTCGCTAGCACATCCATCATATCATCCAATCGTGGAATTGGAAACTGATACTTTATTGTGATCTTGTTTATGGCTCTACTCTCTACACACATTCTCCAGTCTCCATCTTTTTTGGGAGTCAATAACGCTGGAGTTACACATGGACTCATGCTTTCTCTCACTAACCCTTTCTGTATTAGATCTGTCACTTGTCTATTCAACTCTTCACTCTGTGTTGGACTCATCTAATAGGCTGCCTGGTTTGGAAGGGCTGATCCTAGGATCAAATCAATATGGTGTTGAATATCTCGCTTTGGGGGTAACCCATCTGGTAGCTCATCTGGTATGACATCTTTGTATTCTTTTAGTATCTTTTCTACTGCAATAGGGTATATTAAAGCCTTCTTTCTCCAGCTTCTTTGACATTAGTGCATAACAACATCCAACTTCTTCCATTTCTGTAACAAACTCTTTTGTAGCCAATAAGCCCTCACTCTTCTCTTCTTCCTTGAAGGGTAATAAGACCACCTTTACACCATCCTTCCAAAAGGTATATGTATTTTTCCCTCCATCATGTGTAACCTTTCTATCATATTGCCAAGGCCTACCCAGTAATATATGACATGCATCCATTGGGATAACATCACACCACACCTCATCCCTGTAGGTATTCCCAATTGAAAACTTTATAAGGAATCTTTTATCTATGGTTACTTCATTTCCTTTCTTGAACCATGATATATGATAGGGATATGGGTGCTTGTCACAGCTCAGATTCAGTTTATCAACCATTACAGTTGAAACCATATTTTCACAACTACCACCATCAATAATAATTTTACATACCTTTCCTCCAGAGGTGCATCTTGTTTGAAATATATTTGTTCGAAGCCACAAATCAGCTCCAGCAACATCACATTCTTTCTCCTTCCTTGGGACAATCATCATTCTCCTTATCATGAGGGTTTCACCCAAGTCTGCAGCAACCTCCATTTCTTCTTCCTCTTCAACCTCAACTAGATTTACTCGTGGTTTTTCTCCTTGCCATCTATTCTGTGTAGGATAGTGCAGACACTCAAAAGCTCTGTGCCCCTCTTCACCACATCTGTAACATGTATATTACCTTTGGGGGCTATTCCAGCCCCGTCCTCCATTATAACCTCTTCCCCTCTGAAATCCCCTACATCTTTGGTAGTTACCATGGCTTTGACCAAAATCTTCAAGCCCTTCTGTATTAGAGGATTCACCTTTTGTAGATTCAAATCTACCCCTGCCCCTCATTAGAGATGATGATGGACCTCTCTTCACACCTCTTCTAAAATTACTCCTCTTGTTCTTTTCCTCTGCCTTTAATGCAATTTGATAAGCATCATCTAGGCTATGGATCCGGAGCATACTCAGCTCATCTTGTATGGTGTAACTCAACCCATTTATGTACTGTGTAGCCTTTTGTTCTTCAGACTCTCCCTGTTCCACCTTGATTGATAACTTGTAAAATTCATTAGTATACTCCTCAATGCTGAGATCCTTTTGCCTTAGGTTTTGAAACCTTCGAAAGAGTGTCTGAGCATAATCTACAAGAAGAAACTTTTCTTTCAACTTCTTTACATTTTATTCCAGTTTCGGATCTTTCCCTTTCCATTCCTTTGTCTTTCATTTTGTAGGTGATCCCACCAGATCAATGCATGTCCGGCTAACTTAGTGCATGCAAACTTAACCTTCTTCTCCTCTGAAAGGGTTTTCCACTCAAATAATTTTTCCATGTGATTTAACCAGTCAATCAACTCCTCTGGTCGTAACCCTCCACCATAATCAGGAACATTAATCTTGATGTCGTCATTCTTTCCCTCTAAAGCCTTGATCAATCTCTCCTCAAATGGTCTCTCATTCAAGGTTTCTTTGTCTCTCTCATTTTCTTCTTCATCTCCTCCTTCATTCATTAATGGAGGCTCTTCTTCAATATCACTATCTGGGTTTGCATCCCCATTTGCATGTCTCCTTTTAAGGCAGGTAACTTCCCCCGTCAGCTCAGCAACTTGTCTCTGTAGCTCCTACATATTCCTATTCATCTGGGCATAACATCCCCTCCCGCATCTAGCCATGGTTATATAAAATAGAGGTAAAAACTACACATAAAAATGTAATATGTTACCTTAACTATTTCCACAAGATCAAAATCCTGCTCTAATACCAATTGATGTGAATCTAGCTACAAGAGGTTGAAATACCTCTAAAAACACACATAAACAGCTTTGTCAATAAAACCAGGAGTTTCAAAATAGCTTACTTCTCATTTTGGAATTCACACTGATCTATTATATCATTACAATTCTCCTTTTATTTCAAGACTACTCTAAAACCCTAAAATGCCCAAAACCCTAAAATGCCAAAAAACCCTAAAATGCAAAACAACTCAGATTGACCCCAAAATTTGCGTGCTAAATATGCATTCATAAATTAGGGCTCATGTGAAATTTGGACTTATTTGGACAAGCACAACAAAAGTTATTAAAGTTCTAAGACCTAGTCAAAAGTGGAAAAAACATTCGGAGCCAATTTTAGGCCACTAGATGACGGAATATGAGCCCAAAAACGTGCCAAAATGAGCACAACCTTGCATGAAAAGTTGACCCCAGCATAGTACTAATGTATATCTACCACCCTATAAAATTTTAGGATGATCCAACAGTCGGATCAAAAGTTATGGCCTCTGCAAGTTATGCTCCCGCATCACAAAACCATGCACGAAGGAGAAATTTGACATTGAGAAATAAAATAAAAGAGGAGAAACCATATTCCTCCTCTAAATTTTGGGAAGAGTAGAAGAGATACCCGAAAGTGACATAAGGTGTGATCTAACAAAAGAATGAACAAATTAAACTTCCTTCTCCACCTTATTTCTCCAAAGTCAACAAGATCCTCCTTATTACTCCACATGTTCACCAAAAATCCTTCTTGGGAGGATTTTCAAACCCATTGGGTTTCCTCTCCAAGAATGGGAAAGGGGTTCAAACCAGATGAACCCCTTTACCCACCTCAAACCATATGAGGGGAGTAAATAAACCGACACGGCTTTCCCATCAAGCTATGAGGTTTGAGAGGGAAAATCCCTCTCTTCCCCCCAAATAACTCAAACATCCATCAAACCATATGATGGATGGAGTAAAATTATACTCAAGCAACAAACCATACAAGCAATTAAACAAATAAATCAACTATGAGCAAGCTAAGATTTAGTAAAGAAACATACCACATAAATGAGCTCAAGAGGTTACCTCTAATAGCTCTCCAAAACAAGATTTTGCAACTTTGTTCCTCAAGCAATCCTCAAGCTCCAAATTTCTCAAGCACCAAGCCAAAGCTCCCAAAAAAAAAAGAACAAAAAAAAATCCCCTTCTCCTCCATGAGTGAGATTTTTAAAGAGAATTCAAATAATTTTCCTTTCCAATGAGGGGGTAACATGTGTCATCCCTCTCCTCCCTCAATTCAAATATTCCCAAAAACTAAATAAGTAAACTTAAACTCACCTTTTAGCCCTTATCACCCAAAATACTAACAATGTAAATAAAACAAAGTGGAGCAACTTTTAACAAAAAACACTTCCCCATCCACCTTACATGGATGTGACCAAAGGAAGGCAAAATGGGAGGGAAACTCCCTCCAAGCCTTGGAAATAAGCCATCCTACCTATTAGGTAGGGTCCAAGGGCCCATTTTTGTGTTAAGGTAACTCCCAAACTAAAAAGGGGTCCCTAAAAATGCCTAAAATAACCCAATTTCGGGTTTGGAAAAATTAGGCACAATGGTAGAGGGTGTGGGGACCACCCAAGAGTTCACATGTGACCCTAAACCCTCTAGATTAAGTTCATCATTAATCTAATTCAAATATTAATGCAAGTGGGGTCATTAACTCCCCAAAACAAGCTTACAACACAAGTAGACACCCTAAGCAAAAATTAATAATTACAAGACATATTTCATTACAAATGAGGGTCACCCATGGTGCCCAAAACAATAATCCTAATGCTAAGGCCTCAAGTAATAAACATGGCTAAGGCTTAGCCCCTGGGCTGCTTGTGTAAAATTGTGTAGCTTCCCTGAATCCCATGTTCTCCTATGACCTGTCACCTGCACACTCATTGCACACATTAAACGCACCTGTCCAATACAAGAGTAAACTAGCTACTCACTCAGCGAACAAATTCAAACATGTAAATTAATAATATCACCATCATCAACGTGGAATGCACAATCTCACATAATTATTCGTATGTTAGGTAATACATAAAAATGTCATATTACCATGCCATCATGTATCCTTATCAGCAAAATGAATACGTTACAAAATCAAGGTATGTGACTAAACCAATTATCCGACATATAGGGAATAGGCCCAAATTGCATAGAAAAGTGTTAGTCTCCACAATCTCAAATAAAATGTGTAAATCTACTAATCTAATCAAATTGGTGCTACATGCCCCAAATCACCATACGTTTTCATGAAGGCAAACCAACATATCATAATGTCCAAAATATGTCCAAAATCCATGTTAAGTCATAACTATGGGCTAAGAATTCAACAAGTAAATGAGGCTAGAAAATGTGGGCACTACATCCCCCTCTCCTAAAATTAGACTTCCTCCAGGAAGTCACTGGAAGAGATAGGGATAAGATTTCACTGGGTATCACATCGTAGTGTGAGTCCTACATTAAGGTCATTTTTTTTTAAAGGAACTAAAATATTTTGTTTTGTCTTAACAACATGTCTTTTTAAGTGTAACAAGGTCCAAGAACAAGTATTTCTCAAATAAGAGAATGTTAACCAAGGAGAACTATATAAACCGAATTCATATTCTTCGTCATCTATCTTTCCTATAAGGGTCAAAAATAAGAGGATATACAACATAAGGTCCAAAACGATGGATGAGCGAAGGGAACATAAATGTTGTTTCAAAATGAATTTAAAAGTTTTTGAATATTAATTATGTACTAGAACACTTAAGGAAACTATCCAAGGTGTCACAAATACCACACAATGAGAGAGAAAAAGTTCCCAAGTTCCGTGTGGTTTCATCTCCTAACTCATCATTACTCTAACTTTTGAAAAAGGAGGGTTCACGAGTCTTTTTTTTTAAATAGTTCGATAATCAACATTATTCACTAAGATCAAGGAAGAATATTCACATACTACCAAACATAATTAAAGGAGTTGTCTTAATTTGGTCTTTATTTATTCATTTATTTATTTTTTTGTTTTCTAAGTGATTGTAAAGAAAATTTGTGGGTGGAATACATATAGTCCACTACTAGGTTAGGATTAGCTTTCAAATTTGTTTTCTAAAGTTTCATAGCATGCACCGTTTTATAAAACATTTCTATTCTGAGCCAAGATTGCTTTAGAAGTCTCATAAACGAAAATTGAATTTATTATTGTTTGTAAATTGGTTTATATGAGTTCTCATTATGACAAAGCAATTTTAGAACTTTCTATGCCCCAAACAAGCCATAAATTCTTAATGAAACAACAAACCAAAAATTTCTAGTTCAATATGATATAAGAAAAGTTTTACTTAAATTTAATCATTTCTTAATTACTATAATCACAAGAAAACATGAATGAGTTACGCAAAAACAAAATCCATTTAAGGAGAATGTTTCCCGAATCTTATCAACATATTCATCAAATTTTACAATATACCAGCATGATGGAAAGAAAAACTTTTCCGTTTATACTTTCCTCAAGCATACAAGAGATCAACACTCATCTTCTTTTAATGAAAGGTAAGGTTTAAATCCTTTCAAGATATCCGACTTACGTTAACTTTTACTTAACAATTATTTGGTCGAAATTTGGCCCAATAGGTTGCCAGAGATATAAGTATAAAATAACTACACTTGTTAACAAGGGTGTAATTCATATTACACAAGAAATTTGAATTACGCCACCCTATTTGAGTGGTAAAATAAAATAGAACCGTGTTTTAGAGAGGACCCCAAAAAAAATTCAATTTATTTGTGTGTGTGTGTGTGTGTGTGTATATATATATATATATATATATATTAAAAACTTATGCTTATACTGATTACAAAGGACGTCTCTACCTACGGTAAGTGGAAAGACTAGTTAGTCATTATTTTTAGTCCTTGCAATAAGGGCTTCATCGTTTATCTTAAAATAAGATACTTAAGAGTTTTCAAATGTGAATGACATCTTGTAAAAGAGTTTCCTATGAGTCCAATAGCCAAAGGCATATCTAATTTGTGAGATCATTGTGATAATTCTATCATTCGTATTAACTTTCTCACCTAAACATTTAAGAAGCCAGAACAATACCTAAGTTACCTATAGAGTTCCCAACATTAAATGTGTGAACCATATGAACATCACAAGACAAAGATTAGTAACCAACACCTATCACATTCGAAGCAATAGTTTTAGGTTCGCCCAAATTTTAGCTTTTTAAGGGGGTAACAATGATTAACCTAGTTTATCCGACCAACATTTTTTAATTATATATATAACGAGTTTTCCAAGATACAAATAATTACAATATTCCATTATTGTTTACAAGGTAAGTGTACACAATTGTGCGTTTAGGTTTATAAATAAATATATATTTTGGTGGATTTTGAAACATTACTTTCACCCCTATTAGACCACATCAATTGTTCTTTCAAATTCAACACCATCGTCGATACAACATAATGCCTAACCAAGAAAGTGGTTCAACACTAATTCATTTCATTTTACTTTCTTTCCAAGAGAGAGATAAAATATCTTTGTTTATATTTATTATATATATAAAAATTTTGCATGACCATTGTTCTTCAAGTTCACGAATTGAGGTTAGGAGGAGGGTGATTCCCTTATTTCTACATGTAAGTAAAAGCATTATAAACATGATTAACTCAGAAAATTTCAAATCAACTTGAGGAGAGTTGAAATCACATGTGTAATTCATAAAGTAAGAAGGTTTTAACCAAGTTACCATGTAACAAAACTTAATAAGTGATTAAGGTATTAAAATAGGTTTATTGAGCTCTAAAAGGCTTAAGAAAATTTACTATATCATTTCCAAAGTTAACTCCAAAATATATACCAATAGTTTTGATGATAATTTTAAGTTATGAAACTAGATTTGTTCTATAATAGTACAATGTGTTCTTACGTTGCACGAAGAGGATAAACTAGCCATGAAATATTATTTCAAGCAACACCATCAAAAAGGAGAGGCACTAACTTTCTTTCCCTTTATCATTTATGTGTTAGAGAGGAGTTAGCAATTATTTTCATCCAATTATAATTAATTTTAAACCCCAATTTTGAAGCAGAAAACAACAAGGTCGTAAGATCATTTGCTAAATTTCCTTATAAAAAGGTTATAAAACTAAGATTAGAAACATATATCATAGGAGTACAAATTATTTCCAATTTCATAGTAATGAAATATCAAAACGTGGAATTTTTTAATTTTTTTACAAGATACAGACATTTAATGTACACCCATACCGAAAGGGTTTCATTAGATCTAAAGTGGCACCTCAAACACAACAGTTGAAATTCCTAGAAACAAAGGATCACTTAGAAAAGAAATAACCAATCAAACATCATAAAAAATTTCCTATAACAAGGTAACAATTTCACATTCTTATCTTGACCTACTTATTATTTTCGAAACCAACAACTAGACCTTTGATGACTAGAAAGACATATCTAACCAAGATCGCTAGCGATCAAAGATGACGCGTTGCACAATTTTTTTTTGGGGGTCTTAACATTCAACCGAGAAACACGTAGCTTATTACAATAAACATTATATAACATGATTCGCTCTCCAAAGGTGTCCTAAGAAATCTATTTACTTATTAAGACCTAATTTTCTTGTTCTATGAACTAGAGAACATGACTACAAAGGAATCCTGCCAAGACATGTACCCAACACCCAAATGGTGAAACAAAGCTTTCAGTCAATTCTCTATTATACAGAGAGTCAAACAAGACATACATTTCTAATTACTAGCGAATAGGTTTCAATTGGGAAGCGCCTTCTCAGAGCCAACTATTAGAGTTTTACTATGGCATTTCCACATTTTTTAGTGAAAAAATAGGCTACAAAATGGGTCTTGAAAATAACCGATACTAACTCAGAAATGAGTTTTGACAGCTTGAATCTATTCTCCTATATATAGGGAACCCAACACAACTTACAAAATGAAATACTAAACACTAACACTCTAGTTATGATCTTCTTTCTGGAGCTAATTAATGTTATTGTGAAGTTTGTGTTTTGCACCAATACGTCTAGAGACCTCCTAAACTCACTTGGAAAACTAACCTTCTGTTTATTTTTTTCCTTTTTTTTTTTAATTCTCAAATCTAATCATTGCAGATAAAGGACATGGAGGAATACTACAAGTAGAAGTTAAAATTTTCAATTTCCTACTAACGCTCTCCACTTTATAGGTCCAAAACGAAACGATTTTACTTAAATTTTAAGTTGTTATCCCAACAAAATGTGATTAAAAGAGATCAAAAATGATTTTGTCTATATGATCAGACGATTTTAAAAGTTAATTTTAAAATCTGATGCGGCTTCCCATGTAACCAGGGAACAAGATTATCCAAATCCATCACTACGATAGAGACCAAGAATTCATTTTGCACGTTATCTAAACACAACATTCTCTTAATTTTTACTGATTGTTTTAAACAAATTAGGTGATCAAAATGTGCCTACCATCTATTGTCTTAGAAAACATTTTCCTCCAAGCAGTTATTCGAGGGACAACCTTACCCATGGGACAATTTAGCGGAAACAATTTTAATTGTTTTACTTTTAATATTATGAAAACATTAATAACTAATTAAAAGTTCTACCCAGAGCATCCACGTGTGTGAACCATCACTCTAATACCAAATGTAATGCCCCAATATTTTGATGCAAAACGCAAACAAAACACTCGAAGAAAAAAATTTAAATTTTTTTTTTTTTTTACACCTGAATAAAACTTATACGTTACTTGGCTAAATTCAAAACTAACTAATCAATGTACTTAAAGATATGCCAATAGAACAAAAATGTTACTGAAACCTTTTCCTTATTATTATTACATGATAATGACTATTTAAGTTGTGTATGAACTCCGCTACTAAGGATGACCAATTCATGGACGGTAGAGTCGTGCAACCTAAGGTTTTCCATTATATTGTTTGTATTATCTTCGATGTTCGCATACTTCCTTAGAGCATAAAAAGTATGCGTATGACCACCATGGTCTTACCTTTTCATCAAAATATGACAAAGGGTATTATCTAAATATTATTATTAAATATAAATATATATAAATTCATAATTTTCTAATAGAAACCCAATACTGAAAGTAAGAATATATATATATTTTTGCCTTTATTAATTATCAAAAAAAAAACTATATTTAAAGAAAAAGAGGATTTAAACTATCCTTAAGAAGAAATCCTCTTTTTACCTAGATTTATCCACATATTTTATTTAATTTTCTTTTATTCCTTTCATCTTTCACAAAAGTCTAAAAATTTCATAAAGTTCTAAAATTCCCTACGTGTGTCCTTTTAAAAAAAAAAGGAATTAATAAAGAAAACTCTTAATTCCTTTAAAGAAGGACCATATATATGTGTATATTTTTAATTTTCTAACCTTACATTAAAAGAAACCTTTCTTTAAAAAAAAAACTCCACATATTATTCTAATGACACAACTTTATTACATTTAAGAGAATGTAACCACAGAACCAATTATCTGAGCATAGGGAAACGAGTTAGGGTAAAATTTAGGCCCTAGGATTATTTACTCCTCTGCCGTTGATTTCTAAGAAAAAGCAAGGAAACCCTAATGTTTTTTAATGAATTATGAATATCCCTCCTTCGTTATCATTTGAGATCTTGATTATATTCATTCTTAACTATATTTTCTTTTCTCTATTTTGCAGGTAGTTTTCCATAAAAGGATGAGGATTTTTCTACAATATGCACTTAGTTTATCTTTTTTTTTCTCTGCATAAGATTTTCCCGCAGATTTTCTAGGGTAAAGTATTAATTATGAAACCCAAAATTTGGGTATAATTTTGGGTTAGATATATTTGCAAATTTGGTATCCGTGAAAAGTCTAAATGCAAGGATTTATTTATTTTATTTATTTTATTTTTATTTTGTGTTGAGCAGCGGCAACCATGGTTGAGGCACTAGGGTGAGGCTTCTCTAAAAATTTATTATTATTATTATTATTTTAATTTTCAGATTGGAAGTAGATCTCCCATAGTTCGGTGCTCTTTTTTTTTATTTAATTTTTTTTTTTTAAAAGACAAATCCAATACCAGGGATGATTATGTTTTCAAAGAACCGAAAATATATTTATATATATAAATACACAGTCGTTAGAGAAATGTGAAATGGGAAAGCGGTTTTGGGTTTATACCCTTTATTTATAAATGTATCAAGGGGTTTCTTTTATGTTTAAAATTGTGTTTTAACAACAACAACAAAAATCCATTGTATCCAACTATGATTCTATGATTATTATATACCTAAGTTCTATATATATTTGCCATTAAAATCTATACTTGTGATGGCCATTTAACCCCAACCTGAGCATTGGTTAAATGGATTTCTTATAACCATTGACATGGGAAAAAAAATGTTTAACTCATAAAATAAAACTTTGTTACCTATTTTAACTCTTTTTTTTTTTAAATATATATAAGTTCCTTTCAAAATTTCATTATTCAAAACTACATAATACAAAAGGTTCAAAGTATAAGTTTGTCCCATAAAGTGGGACAAGTTTACAAGCTTCTAATATGTTTCAAACTAGTCTTTAACAAGATTCTTCCCAATGGGACAATGATCAATGTGACCAATCTTTCAAATAAAAGATTAAAATTCAAGTTCAAACTACTAACAAAGGAATGAACAACACAACATTTGCACCCATGCTCTATTCATGATACAAATGCATCCAAATATGAGAGCTATATAAAAGATTTTACATCAATACTTTTGCAATGATCATATGCTTATCGAGAAGCTAAAATTTTCCAAAATAAGAAGAGAGTCATAAAAGTCCATGGCACCAAAGATACTCTAGCAACCCCCAAGCTTATGGATCCAACTTCGAATGCTTTTACAAGAATCCAACTTCAAGAGAACAAGGCTTGTTTAACCTCCCAACCTTCAGGAATCATTACATGCATTTCCAAGAGCTGGAAGACATGCTAGCCTCCCCCAAGCCCATGGGAGAGAGAGCTAGCTTCCACAACTTTGTGCACAAGATCTCAAGGGAGAAAAACACCACAATAAACTCACAAACAAGACCAAACCATTCACGAAGGAGAAATACGACATTGAGCAATAAAAGAAAAGAGTAGAAACCATATTCCTCCTCTAAATTTGGGGAAGAGTAGAAGAGATACCCGAAAGTGACATAAGGTGTGATCTAACAAAAGAATGCACACATCAAACTTCCTTCTCCACCTTATTTCTCCAAAGTCAACAATATCCTCCTTATTACTCCACACGTTCACCAAAAATCCTTCTTGGGAGGATTTTCAAACCCATTGGGTTTCCTCTCCAAGAATGGGAAAGGGGTTCAAACCAGATGAACCCCTTTACCCACCTCAAACCATATGAGGGGAGTAAAGAAACCTACATGGCTTGCCCATCAAGCCATGAAGTTTCAGAGGGAAAATCCCTCTCTCTTCCCCCCAAATAAATCAAACATCCATCAAACCATATGATGGATGGAGTAAAAAGCAATACAACAATTATACTCAAGAAACAAACCATACAAGCAACTAAATAAATAAAATCAAACTATGAGCAAGCTAAGATTTAGTAAAGAAACATACCACATAAATGAGCTCAAGAGGTTACCTCCAATAGCTCTCTAAAACAATATTTCACAACTTTCTTCCTCAAGAAATCCTCAAGCTCCAAATTTCTCAAGCACCAAGCCAAAGCACCCAAAAAAAAGGAACCAAAAAAAAGTCCCCTTCTCCTCCATGAGTGAGATTTTTAAAGAGAATTCAAATAATTTTCCTTTCTAATAAGAGGGTGATATGTGTCACCCCTCTCCTCCCTCAATTCAAAGATTCCCAAAAACTAAATAAGTAAAAGTAAACTCACCTTTTAGCCCTTATCACCCAAAATACTAACAATGTAAATAAAACAAAGTGGAGCAACTTTTAACAAAACACACCTTCCCCCATCCATCTTACATGGATGTGACCAAAGGAAGGCAAAATGGGATGGAAAATCCCTCCAAGCCTTGGAAATAAGTCCTCCCTACCTATTAGGTAGGGTCCAAGGGCCCATTTTTTGTGTTAAGGGAACTCCCAAACTAAAAAGGTGGTCCCTAAAAATGCCTAAAAATAACCCAATTTCGGGTTTGGCAAAATTAGGCACAATGGTAGAGTGTGTGGGGACCATCCAAGGATTCACATGTGACCCTAAACCCTCTATATTAAGTACATCATTAATCTAATTCAAATCTTAATGCAAGTGGGGTCATTAATTCCCCAAAACAAGCTTACAACACAACTAGACACCCTAAGCAAAAATTAATAATTACAAGACATATTTCATTACAAATGAGGGTCACCCATGGTGCCCAAAACAATAATCCTAACGCTAAGGCCTCAAGTAACAAACATGGCTAGGGCTTAGCCTGTGGGCTGCTTGTGCAAAATTGTGTAGCTTCCCTGAATCCCACATTCTCCTATGACCTGTCACCTGCACACTCTTTACACACATTAAACACACCTGTCTAATACAAGATTAAACTAGCTACTCACTAAGCGAACAAATTCAAACATGTAAATTAATAATATCACCATCATCAACGTGGAATGCACAATCTCATACAATTCTTCGTATGTTAGGTAATACATAAAAATATCATATTACCATGCCATCATGTATCCTTATCAGCAAAATGAATACGTTACAAAATCAAGGTATGTGACTAAACCAATTATCCGACATATAGGGAATAGGCCCAAATTGCATAGAAAAGTGTTAGTATCCACAATCTCAAATAAAATGTGTAAATCTACTAATCTAATCAAATTGGTGCTACGTGCCCCAAATCACCATACGTGTTCATGAAGGAAAACCAACATATCATAATGTCCAAAATATGTCCAAAATCCATGTTAAGTCATAACTATGGGCTAAGAATTCAACAGGTAAATGAGGCTATAAAATGTGGGCACTACAGATGGGAAGTGTAGAAAAGGGGTGCATGAGAATAGAAGCAAAGGATATGTGTCAGAAGAACAATTGAAGTGTGCATAACTTGCAATGTAGAACCTGAGAGCCATAATGGAAATATAATTTGTCCAAATAACTAGGGGATTAATTTTGGATAATATTAGCTAATTTAACTTTATCTAATCCTAAAAGGAATTTTTTTTTAAGGAGATATGATCAAAATAATATGATAGCTTTTACATGCAAAAAGGATAAGAATCCAAGGTATTGTACTCCTTCACCTTAGTTGAGATTAGGGCATTTATCGAGAGAAGCATATTAGGTTTGGATTGAGAAAAATAGTCTCGATAAATATAGGCAACAGATGTTTACAAATAATCTATTTGTAAATATTTATGTTGGTATAATTTCATTCCAAGATCCTAAGTCAGGGATCATGGCTAATGGAAGGAGGTAAATATGACAACATTTACTTTTCTACCAAGAAGAGATTTTATGGTGAATTTCTATTATCTATGTCAAAATATTTTACTTTGAGGTAGAGCTGGTTATGCAAAGGCACATAATATTTGTATTTATTTGTAAAATGGATTCATGGATAAAACAGAGAAATTAAAAATTTAAATATATGTGTATTAGACTGGTTTCTTTACCTATAGAGTATTGGAAACTGAAAATCCTTCAAGATATAGGAACTTTAGTTGGATAATTCATTAATATGGATCTTAGGGATGAAGGAGATGCATTTGGTAATTTATCATAAAATTAAGGTTAAGGTTAACCTTAGCATGTCTCTAGTGAAATTTATTCAAATCTCCTTAGATAATCATAGGTACATTTAGTAAGTGTAGTTTGAATCTTTGTTACAAATATGTTTTAGGTTTGACTCCCCGGATCATTTTTATAGATATTTTCCAAATAAATACTTTTAGCGATGTAATAATGTGGTAAAAGATTTTGGACAAGAAAATGTTTGAATATTTTTCTCATCTACTATAAGGGGAGGTATGGACACTTGGAGAATAAAACTTGTGTCCTATCAATGGAGGTAGGAAACTTCACTTAAGGAAAGTGAGACTAATCAATGGCGGAGGTGGGAGATGCATAGGATGAGAAATCCCCCAAATGAGAATACAAAACATTCACACCAACCTCTTGTGTGTGATAGAGTAAAAAATTATAAGGCTTATAGTAATTGAAAATTGCATGTACATAAAATATATTTCAAGGTACTTTCAAATTTTGGTATCAATAAATAAAGGTATAAGAGGAATCTAGTAAAAATGGGTGTTATAGGAGTGGGGCAAAATATTTCTAGAAATTTTATTCCTTCAAAAATAAATAAATGAATAGATTTGTAGACTCATAATATCATGAGGATAACAACTCCATATGATCTTATGGAAGGTGAGCTCTATGGACACCAAATGAATGAATCACATTTTTAAGGGAGTAACAAGTGATGAAGGATAAGGATGTTCTAGGAGAGTATTTTTTGAAAAAAAAAAACTATTAATGAATTTAGAATCCTAATTTCACTTCTAGAAGGGAGGAAGCATACAAAAAAGAAAAATGTCAAAGTGCACTACTCAAACAATAAAGGGTATTGTGAGTTATTGGTTTGTCTTAATGAAAAAATCCTACATGCACATTCACCTTCAATATTTGAATCAAATATGATCATGGTCGAATATTTTTTTGACTTCATTAAGATGGTGCAGATGGGGGAATCTCCAAAATCAAAATATGGTCAGAGAGGAAAAGTAATTTTTTAAACCCCGTGTAAACCCAATGATAAGATTGGGTCTGGGCCATTGGATATAGAAGAGAATAAAAATACACGAAGAAGAAATGTACATTTTTCATAGGAGAATACTATTATTACTCCGTTGAAATCACAAACTAAGATGCATTCCATGGCTTTAAGGTAGAGTGGGAAGTACCCTCCACAAGTGTCATGTCGATTCTTTCCTGCAACATTAGAGGCCTCAATGCCTTTAAAAAAAGGTTCCAATTGAGGCTTCAATTTCAATTAGAAGTCTATACATTATCCTAATTAAAGAGAAAAAAAATGGAGGAAAACATGAATTCCTTGATGAAAAATCACTAGAAAATATAGAAAAGGAAATATAGTTCCAACAATTGGTATTTTTGGAGGCTTGTGTATTTTATGGAATCTATCTACTATAAAAATAACTTTGATATCAAAAGAGGATAATTTTCTAACTAGTGAATTTCAATCTTATCAGGAGAGTATCTCACATGTAATCATTAATGCCTATGGACCTAATCATCTAGATAGAAAAAAGGAAACTTGGTACAAAGGCTTTGTCATAGTTTCTTGAAAAGAATATTATTATGTTTGGGGGTTTTATTTTTATCCTGAGTTTGAAGGAAGAACAGGGTGGTAGTAAAAACTAAACTATGTTAGAAAATTAATTTCAACATTTTATGTGTTAAAATTATCTAATGGATCTCCAACCAAAATAGTGTAAATACACTTGTATAAATAGAAGGAAAGGTTTTATAAATATTATATAAATACTTGATAGGTTCTTTGTCTCTCCATTATCAATGCGTGGGAATTAGATTTTAGAATTCATTATTCTAAATGTTTCATGATCTAATCATACACCTATTTATTTACTTATGCATATAGATAGGGTTTCATACAAATTCCCATTCAAATTGAAATTTATGTAACTCATACATCTAGTATTTTAAGATCAACTAAAGGTATGGTGGAATCAGATGAAAATAAATCCTAGTACCTAGATGTTTTATTTTTCACAAAATCTTAGACTACTCAAGGAAAATTTTCAATTTTGGAATACAGAGGTTTTTGGCTATATTTTTGAAGAAAAATTAGGTTTTCAAGATATTAATAAGGATGCACATTATTGTTCTTTAACTGAAGAAATTTTATATGAGAAAAAGGAGTTGTTGACCACATTACATGAAGTATATCTTAGATAAGACAGTTTTTGGAAACATAAATGAATGGAAACTTGGATCAAGAAGGGAGATATAAACACACACAAAAATCACCAATGTATGGTAGTAAGGAGACAGGTGAATATATTTGGGAAAATAAAAATTCAAATAATAAGGTAGTTGAGAATCCTGAGACGATTAGAGTTGTTGTGGTGGAATTTTTTAAAGGGTTGTTATCACAAGACAAAGAGTGGGATCATTAATAAATGGATATTTTTTTCCCCTATCCCTTGATGAAATCCTTTTCTCTCAGCAAATGAAATCCAATAAATCTCTTGGGTTGGATGGGTTCCTAGTAGACTTATTTTTGAAAATTTGATATATTTTACTACAGATGTTACAGTAAAAGTAAAAAAATCCATGATGTCTTTGAAAATGTTTAAATATTTCAAGTGTACATTTATTTCTTTGCTACCTATTGGTACCTAGATTTACTCTTCTTCACAAACCTAGCAGCATCATGGATTTGACAAGACACTCAAAGTCAGATAGATGATTATGTATGTCATTTTGTAGCTAGGGAAACAATCTATCTGACTTTTTTAGCACTCATGGCCTTGAAGAAGTGCATAGCACCTGAAAACGATGTGATTTTATCCAAACTATTTTAGGTTATGCCTTTCAATCAAGGTAAGAGAACTTATTTTGTAACCTCTGTTATTGAAGAATGCTGGTAAATCCTTCTTTTGCACAAATTTTATAGAGAAGACCTTGGGAAAATACAATTAAGACACCAAATTTAACCCTCACGAGTTGTCACTTTATAGATTATGGAGATATTTTCAAACACAAGGTTAAGGTTACTGAAGACATTTGGAGTCCTGATCTGTTCTGCATACTTTAGCAAATGGATTTTGTTCTTCTGTGGATATACAGAGATAAATATAGGGGTAATTTTTAGGGTGGGATTGGTTATTTGAATAATTTTTTGGTGGGAGATCAACAAGATATATTGGAATTTTCCAAATCATTGAGAAACATCACAAGAAATGCAGAACTCAAAAACAAAAAAATTAAAAAATAGTTAAAACATTCCTTCAACCAGAAGGTGTGCATCAAAGGAGGCCCAGACATGCACTTTGTCACACAATCTTTGAGATTCTAGCACAAAGGATCAAGTTAGAAGACTCAATAAAACATCAAAATATAAGATTAGTCATGCTTGAGGTACATCGAGAGGCTTACAAACAATATCTGTCAACAAACGAAAGAAAAGTGATTTTAAATAAATTATTTCATTCGCAGATGAAAGATCTTCTAAAAAATGAAATTTCAGATGCCACTAAACTATCACAAGGATTGCAATTTGTGTGATTCAAAGATATTTTGATACAAGATTGCAATAGAACAAGAAAAACTACTTGCATACATTCTGAAAGTGAAATAAACACAAACTTTTCTAAAGATTTAACACAAATTAACTCCAAATTTCTTAAATTCATCAGTAGGGGAGAGTTATTCTAAACAATCTCAGAGCTTTTTGATGGGTATACACTTGTAACCAACTAAACATGAATGAAAATCTAACACAGAGGAAGTTAACCTCATTTCTCAAAAAGTTTTCTTAGAGGATGAGCTTTTCTCTAAATTTTTGTCTTGAAAATGAACTCCAAACTTTTTCAAGAGTAATCTCATTGCATTTATAATACACCCTTTACATCCAATTTTCCCCCCCCCAAAAGAGGATTATTTGAATCACCTTTATTTCACATATTGGACCATGATTTACAGAAAGTGACATTCAAACAGATTCACAAAAAAGTTGCCAGGTGTTTTCAAAAAGGTGAATCATTGCAAATATTTGCATCATTGCTCTAACTAGAGGCATATTCTTCATACTTGGCACCTGCAACACATTTTCCCCTCAAAGGAGAAGAATATTCAAGGGACCTTTGCTTATTACCAATTTGTTTCAGACAGAGACATCTAACAAATTCAGATCTGAAATCTGTTGGGTGGACCAACTGTGAAAATATCACATTTCTTGGGCCCTCGACTACTGACTAGGATTCCATACCACAACTTTTCAAGAGTCCCTTTAATCATTCTAATTCTATCATGCAATAAATCCCCTTTTTAATCATTTTTCAAAGCCTCTACGTAGATGAACTTGATAGGTCATCCCTTTTTTCTCTCAAGGCAACACGTTTTTCACCTTTTTCTACCTACACTTTAATCATTTCATCCCTTTTCCCTCCTTTTCCTCTAAAATTTTACTCTGTAACTTCTGGATCTGGCATCCTTCATTTCTGCATTAGCCTGAGAAAAAATCCACTCTCAAAAGTACTTCATATTTACAAATTGAGACTCACAAATTGATTCAATTAAACTTTGTAGGCCCAAACAACATAGATTTGCCAAAAATTTGATGAAGAATGATGCAAAAATGCATCTCCAAATATCTTGGAGCTTTAATGGTGGAAAAATCAAATGAAATACATAACTACCATTTATCCTACATTTCAAATTTTATTTTGAGCCCTCCACATGGAAAAATTTGAATTGGAATCGGGTCTGGGGGTACCTTTCAACATTTTATAATTTTCAGAAAAAGGTAAAATGTCGAAATTTTTCTCTACCCCTCCGCCCTCAAAAAATGGGCTTGACACGTGTCCCAATGAGGGTCCCAGTGGACCTGATTCAACTTACAAATTTTATCCCTATTTTCCAAAAAGGAAAAAGTTCCATATTTTCCCTGGGGGCCCGCACCTCCGTTTCCCCATCTTCTATGTGTCTCAATGGTGCACTTTGAGATGGTCCCGAAAAGTAGGGATCCCAAACAAGTGCAGGTCCAAAATGTGTCTCAGTCTGGTAGAGTCTCCAAGTGTCCTCCTAGCACTTCTTCAAAATAGAACTCAATGGCCGGTCCCCAAACATGCGCGGTCCCTCCACGTGTCCCAGGGCCCTTTAGGAAGTTGCGTGAAAATTCTAAGTACAGGAAAGCCCAGCGAAAGCCTCCACGTGAACATGTTTTTTGTATGAAAGTGAGCCTTATAATTTTTAAAGTGCCCCATAGAGCTACATCTAACCACAAAGGGCCACTTTTCAACTAATTCTGAGAAGTAATTTTAACCAGAAAATTACATCCGTCAAACCGTAAAATGTAGGAGAGCCACCACTTGAACCCAGGGAGACAGAAAACATAATAGAGACCGCAAACTAAGGGATTTCAAAGGTCGATGGGGTGAGACTAATTTGAGCACCAAAATTGGCTCTGACTCGAGGATGGGCACTCCCCATAAGTTCCACAAGAACAGATAGCAAACCAAGTGCCAAGAATAGACCAAGTGCCAAAAACATACCATTGGGCAACGGAATCAAAGAATAATCCTGCATAGTAGAACAAGCACAACCATCCTTGAAAAACAAATTGAGAAACTTAAACAACCAAGTCACCAAGGACCAAAACAAACAAAACACAAAAGTAGACGATAACAAAGAACTATACACTATACAAATATAATTTACCTTGATTCTGAGTAATCAATCAAGGAAATGGTTCAAATTCCTGCCATTAACATGCAATTCAAGTAGTTCCCTATCTAGGTCTTTTAGGAAGAAGGTATTTTCACCAATTCAAATATCAATTGAATAAGGTCCCATCCACAACGCATAAAATTTACCATGCTTTCCCTTATCTTCATGCCTGCTATCCCATAAAATCACAAGATCCCCAATGCTGAAAGATTTGGGTGTCACCTTTTTGTCAAATATACTCTTCAGCTTTTCTCTGAAATTCACATGTCGCTGATGGGATGCCCTTCTCTCTTCATCCAGCTCAATAATATTATTGATTTTAGCATCATATGAACTAACTTCTTGGTCTTCAATCTATTGAAAAAACTAAATTGAAGACAATTGCAAATGGAGAGGAAACAAAGCTTAAGTTCCATATACCAATTCAAATGGGATTTTACTAGTAGCTCTTTTGACAGTGGTTATGTCAGCCCAAACAACAAACTTTAGTTACTCACCCCACTTCCTTTTGTTTAGATCCAAGGTTCTTCTAATGATCTTTAACAAGTTTTTATTACTGGACTCAGCTTTTCCATTTCCTTGGGGATTGTAGTTAGAGGCATATGTCAAATTGATCCCATACTCTTTACACATTGCCACCAAAGGTTTAGATCTGAAACTCATTGCATTATCAGCAACAATTTTAGCTGGCACTCTAAATCTGCATATGATTTGATTCAACATGAATTCCATGATCATTTGGTGTGTTGTCTTCTTGGTGGGGATTGCTTCTACCCACTTAGTGAAATAATCAGTGGCTACAAGAATCCATTTATGACCAACACTGGAAGGATCAGAAATTTCCCCTATGAAATCCACTCCCCATTTTTTGAATGGGGCTTCAACTGACACAGGATGCAAAGGAAGGGAGACTGAAGCCTTCATTTTTCCAAAAAATGCTAGCAATTTTCACATTTCCTCACCACTAGAGTTGTATCCTTGAAGAGATTTGGCCACCAATAACCATCCCTCAAGATTTTATGTGTTGTAACTCTTCCAGAAAAATGTCCCCCACAGACCCCTCCATGGATATCAGCAATTATTTTGGGGGCCTCATTTTCAGTAATGCATCTCAAGAGCACTCCCTTGGGGTTCTTCCAAGCTAACCCAAAATTAGTAATGACATATTTCTAAGAGGCTAACTTAAGATCTCTTTTATGATTTTTGCTCAAATTTTCAAGGAAGCATAGATGTCTAAGATAAAATATTATATATTTGTACCATTCATAACTTACCAACTTTTTAAGGACATCCACCCTTTCTCCTTCTACTTCATTTACTTCAATAGTTTGCAGGTTGCTCTCAGCCATAAGCTTAGCTAGACCTAAACCTCTTACCAATTTCATGGTTTGGATATCCATGTCATACTCCTGCAACTTGTTCACCCATTTTCATCTTTTGCTTGAGACCTCCATCTCTGATAAGATGTCTTTCACCATGGTGTGGGGAACATAAGCAAAAAAATTAGAACTCAAGATGTAGGGTCTAAAAACCTTTACTTCTTTCGCCAAGGAAAAATCTTGTTTCTCCATGATAGTGTATTTTAACTCTGCTCCCTGCAATGCCTTACTGAAAAAGGAAATTGGTCTCTCATCCCCTTCATCATCCTTCTGTAACAAAACAGAGGAAATGGTGTTTTCTGAAGCAAAATAAATTACTCTAAAAGGTTTCTTGTAATTTGGGGATACCAAAACAAGGGCATGCTTTAGTGCTTCTTTGATCCCATCAAAATCCTAAATGGATTCTTCTTTCCACTTGATAATTTGGTCTTTCTTCAACATGCAAGTGATGGGGAGGGTCAACTCAGCAAAGTTAGACACAAATCTTCTAATGAAATTTATCTACCCAAAGAAGGAATGGATTCCCTTCTTGGTTCTTGGAATTAGAACCTTGCTGATAGCCTCTACCCTTTTGGGATTAATCATGACACCATCCATTGATATAATGTGACCAAGCAACTTGGCCTTTTGCACTCCAAAATGGAACTTCTTTGGATTGAGTGAAATGCCATACTCTCTGCATCTTATCAACATTTTTTCCAAGTGTTGCAAGCGATCACTTCTTTTTCTGGAAAATAGAATCACATCATCTTGGTAAACAGTAATAAAATCATTAATGTAACCAACAAAAGCAACATCCATTTCTCTTTGGAAGGTAGCTCCAACATTCATCAAACTAAATGACATCTTGATATAAAAATATGTGCCCCATGGAGTGTTAAAGGCAGACTTTATTCTTTCTGAATCCTTTATAACAAGTTGATTGTATCCTGAGAAACCATCCAAAGTAGAAAGCAACTCAGATCTAGTCACTAATTACATAATATTTTCCATGTTTGGTAGAGGATAATTATCCTTCATTGATGCTCTTTTCAGATTTCTAAAATCTACGCATAGCCTGATATCACCATTCTTTTTGCTTACTGACACTAAGTTTGTAACCCAAGAAGAATACATTGTTGTCTTAATGATCCCTCTAGCTCTTAGTTTCTTCAATTCTACTTGCATTCTCATGGAGAGGAGTGGATTAATTAGCCTACGCTTTTGTTTGAATGGTTTTTCATTAGATTCTAAAGGGATCTCATGTTGAAACAAGTCCTCTATGTATGCTTTCAGTTCAGAATAGGACTAAGCAAGGCAGTCCTGATATTTCTTTAACAATTGGACATAGGGTTGTTTCTCTTCTTTGTTCAAATTGCTTCCCAATAAGATCTTCCTTGGTTTTTCCTTCGTGCCGAGGTCATGCTCTTCAACATCCCTTGAGGCTGCTACATGTCTGTTAATAATGCAATCAGCATTATCAAATTTTGATTCAAGAGAAACCATCCCTCTAGGAATGGTATTAGTTTTCAATTAGATGATATATTTTCCAAACAAAGTTTCTTTTCCCTCTACTACACACACCATTGGCTCCCAATCAATACATTGATCAGAAAACTCCCCTTTTTTCTATAGAAACCATTTCACCTAGGAATCATCATCAAATACTTGCCAATTTTTTATGTTGTCAGGGACAGATGGCCTTATTAGTACTTCAACATTATATTAACAATTAGGGGACATTAAACAAACATCAAACTGATATCCCAAGACTACAAGATGGTCTGCGACAGCATTGAACTTTCTATCATGATGCACAATATTAAATGAGTCAAACATTTCAATCAAATCCCAAACAACATGCTTTTATTGTTTCATTCTCTGATTTTTAGTAGCATACAATTTTCTAATTTGTTTGACAATCAGTTCTGAGTCTCCTTTGACAATGATATCTTTAATATGATACTTTCAAGCAATTCTCAAACCTAATAATAATCCTTCATAATCATCAATGTTATTAGTGCATCAAATTTAAGTTTGAAATAAAATACAAACACTTCTTGGCTTGGGGATATCTGAACAATGCCGAAACCATTTCCAAACTTGGAACAAGCTCCATCAAATAACAAGGTCCAAGGTAAACCAGCATGTTCAAGACATTCACACTGATCAATCTTGTGCTCCTTGTCATCAGCGAACCCCACAAAGTTATCTGCATCCACATCAGCATATAACACTTCATAAGAAGCATTATTTTGATCCTCAATGAGGTGCAACATTTTCTTCTCTCCATAAATCTTTACAAGGCTACCTTTAATTGGAATGGTGGAAAAAGACATATCCATCTGAACACTTCCACCCACACTTGCAGCCCACTTTCTTGATAACAGAATGCCCCATTTGGTAGGGCAATTAACAATGACAACATCAAGTTTCAGGTTCTTACCTGGATAAGCTACAAGTTATACAACCAATCCTTTCACACATCCAACAACGGGAACCTCTCTAGAGTCCATGGCAGTGCATATTCCATATGTTGTTGTCACTTTGATATCCATCTCATTCATGACCTCAAGAGGCATGACACTGAATGATGCTTCGGAATCAAACATACAATTGTGCAACAGTCTATCCTTAATGATCAAAGTTGTAAAAAATGGATCAACATTTAATTGGGATTCAACCAAATATGTCCCCAAGTAAACCTTAGGTGCTTCTCCAAGCTCCTCCAATGTTGGTGATGTTTCAAGGTCTGCAAAGGTTGGAGGAGTTTCTACAATTTTTACATTTCTGTCAAGGGTAATCTTTTCTTCTTTCAATCCCAAGTACTCAAATGCTCTCTTATTGTGCTCAGGAATCCTAAGCAACTCAACAATTGGAACACTAACCCTAATTTGACTCAAAATGTGGGAAATGTCATATAGAACGTTCTTTATCAAGGTAGCATTAGAATGGATATTAGCAAACTCATCAGATGGCATGGGATTCTTAACAATTTGGGCATGAGGAGAAGTATGAATCTTTTTTGGGTCAGAAATACCTTTAGAAGGTGTATCTTTCTTAGGAGCCTCTTTAGGAATACTAGTAAGGAATGGATTTTTAGGTTTGTCTTGAGACCTTGTTCCTTTGACAACTCTACTCCAAGTATTATAATCCTTTTCTTGAGCTACAACAACGTTCATCAATAACTACCTATCTTCCTCCTAAGGGATTCCTCCACCATACTTCTTTATCATTAAAATTGTTAAATACTCAAAGTCATTATTAGGTATTTCAAAAGCTTGCACTACATCTACTTAAAAATTATGAGAAAGAGGAAAAAGTGGTACTCAGTAAATGCAATCCCAAAAATTTGTAGCAATTCGAGCACTTATCACTTCTGTTGAAGTTGCTCCTTGTTGTGATCTTGAAGAGCAACCCATCATGCAAACATCTTCATTAGTACCATCATCATTATCATCTTCTTCATCATCTTGATTTACTTCACATGGAGGATGGGGTAGAAAGAATCTATCACACCAATCGATCACATTGGCTTCATCAACAACAACAACTCGGGTAGTCAGAGGATTAGGCACCATTCTAATTTCATGTGCTTGGGGATGTTTATTTATAGACCCCATGGGTATTTTACCTCTTTCATCTGACCTTTTATAACCCCTAGGATGATTTCCAAATCTATCATGCTTTTTTTCCTTTTGTTGACCTTATGAACTCTTTCCAATTCCTTTCTCTTCCTGGGCTAGTTTGTAAGAGATTTCTTTGACAGCCCCTGCCAAAGTTTTAATAGCGTCCTCAAGATCCACACTCTTGCTTGCTTAAGGTTTTTCTAGCTTTATCAGTTTGACACCATCCCTGTTAGGAGTTTTTCCAACTACTTTGATGTTGTTCTCAATTTGCAGAGCCATGGTAAAGGTCTGCCTCAAAGTTTTATGGTTTTTATCCCTCAAATAGGATGCAACCTTCTTGTCAAATCCATCAGCATACTTTATAAGACAAGATTCATCACATGGCCTCAAATTCACACGAAATCTTTTCAATGTCTTATTGCATCTTGTATTAAAATCATGCACTGATACATTAGGATTTTTTTAATATTTTCAAATTTTAGAAAAAGAAACCTAGGGTTTGTTCTGTCACCATACTAAAACTAAATGCATTCTTCATTTCAGTCCAAGGATCAATAGAGTTATCAGGCAAAGCTTTATACCAGTCCCTTGCATCCTCTTCTAATGTGTGAATAAATAATTTAATATATACATCTTCAAAATCTATTTCGAAATCCTCCATCATATTGACAAAGAGTTTTAGTGTTGATCACCAGTTATTACATTATTTCCTTGAAACTTAGGCAATATGTTTCTTACATCATGTGGCACAACATTTGGATAGCCATCCATACCTATAAAAATTATGGGACCAAAAGTATTAACGACAAATGGAGGTTTAGGTTGAGGCTGAGCCATCTTATTCTAAGGAGGTGATATTACAGGGGAAATAGAGTGATGAGGAGTGAGGGCTCTGTGTGGTACAGGGATACAATTTTTAGAATGACTATCCCCTAATGACTCTTTTTCATGGTAGACACTACCAAATTTGGGATGCAAATATTTCAAATACAGGGGTAGAATGAGAAGGCCCCTCTCTAGATGGAGAATTCGGATTTATAAAGAGACTACCTGATTCAGAAGCAGTTGAGGAAGCATTGCACCCTTCAATCAGTTGTCGATCAGTTTCATCAATGGAGACCTCTTTTCTTGATGCTTGATCTCCAATAACCTTCCAAATTCTTCCTCCTTCTGAATTAGACTTTTCAAACTCTAGAAAAAACCTTCTACTAGGGTCTGTGGTGAAGAAATATCTTCTTCCTTCCATCTTTGTAAATATTAGTAACAAATTTACATTGACAGAGGTTAAGACACTGACATCTATCAAAATAAATCAACACGGAGTCACCACTAAGGATTTTCACCTCAGATGTGCAAAAATGCACCAAAATATAATCTGTTAAATGTTTGTTTGTACTAGAATCTTGTAAAACTTATCAGATATGATCTTCCTTCACCAAAATTTATCAATGGTGAGGCAAACTTAGTACAATAACTGCTAGAAAACTTAGACAGAGAGCACGTAGAACTTATAAAAAAATTTAACTATTACAAATCTAATAAGAAAATGATGTTTACAAAATGTATTTAAACAAAAAACTGCAAGAAACATTACCAGGGTTTGGAAAACTTTAAATTCTTCAAAGAATCCTTAGTGGAGTCACCAGAAGCGTTGTTGATGAGACAAATGGATATGAATCAGTAGTAAATCAATAAATCAGTATCGGCAACAAAAATCAATCCCCAACAATGCAAATCAGTCCCTGACAATGTAAATCTATCCCCATCAGCATAAATCATTCCCTGAAAATGGTGCCATTTTGGTGTTGGTACCCAGATTTACTCTTCTTCACAAATCGAGGAGCATCATGGATTTGACAAGACACTCAGAGGTAGATAGATGATTATGTATGTCATTTTGTATCCAGGGAAGCAATATATCTGACTTTTTTAGCACTCAGGTTTTGAAGAAGTGGGTAGCACCTTAAAAGGATGTGATTTTATCCTAACTATTTTAGGTTGTTCCTTTCAACCAAGGTAAGAGAACCTATTTTGTAACCTCTGTTATTGAAGAACGCTAGTAAATCCTTCTTTTGCACAAATTTTATATAGAAGACCTTGGGAAAATATGATCAACACACCAAATATAACTCTCACGAGTTATCACTTCCAGATTATGGAGATATTTTCAAACACAAGGCTAAGGTTACTGAAGACATTTGGAATCCTAATTTGTTCTGCATACTGTACCAAATGGATTTTGTTCTTCTGTAAATATAAAGAGCAAAATAGGGGTAGTTTGGGGTAGGATTGGTTATTTGAATAATTTTTCGGTGGGAGATCAACAAGATAGATTGCACTTTTCCAAATCCTTAAGAAACTTCACAACAAATGGAGAACTCAATAACAGAAAGCTTCAAAAATGGTTAAAACATTCCTTTAACCAAAAGGTGTGCATCAATGTAGGCCCAGATGCACTTTTCACACAATATTTGAGATTCTAGCATGAAATCTCAAGTTAGAAGACCCAATAAAACATCAAAATCGAATATCAATCATGCCTGAGGTACACCCAGAGGCTTATAAATAATCTCTATCAACAGATGAAAGAAAAGTGATTTTTAATCGTTTATTTCATTCCCAAATGAAATCTCTTCTGAAAAATGAAATTGTAGATGCCACTAAACTATCACAAGGATTGAGATTTGTGTGATTCAAAGATATTTTGATACAAGATTGCAATAGGAACAAGAAATACTACTTGTAGACATTCTGAAAGTGAAATAAACAAAAAAAATTCCAAAGATTTGACACAAATTAACTCAAAATTTATCAGATTCATTAGCATGGGAGAGTTATTTAAACAATCTCAGAGATTTTTGATGGCTATACACTTGTAACCAACTCAACATGAATGAATATCTAACATAGAGGAAGTTAACCTAGTTTATCCAAAAAAAATCTGAGAGGATGAGCTTTTCTCAAAATTTTCTCGTGAAAATGAACTCTAACCTTTTGCAAGAGTAATCTCATTACACTTATAATACACCATTTACATCCGATTCCCCCCCCCCCAAAAGAGGAATATTTGAATCACATTTGTTACATGCATCTAATCATGATTTACAGAAAGTGAAATTCAACAGAATCACAAAAAGGTTGCCAAGTGTTTTCAAAAAGGTGAATCATTGCAAATATTTGCATCATTGCTGTAACTGGAGGCATATTCTTCACCCTTGGCACCTGCAGCACATTTTCCCCTCAAAGGAGAAGAATATTCGAGGGACCTTTGCTTGTTTCCAATTTTTTTTAGATAGAGACATCTAACAAATTCAGATCCAAAATCTATCGAGTGGACCAACTGTGAACAAATCACGTTTCTTGGGCCCTTGACTACTGACTAGGATTCCATGCCATAACTTTTCAGGATTCCCTTTAATCATTCTGATTCTGTCATGCGAGAAATCCCTTTTTTAATAATTTTTCGGAGCCTCTACGTAGATGAACTTGACAAGTCATCCCTTTCTTCTCTTAAGGCAACACCTTTTTCACCTTTCGCACCTGTACTTTCATCATTTCATCCCTTTTCCCTCATTTTCCTCTATAATTTTACTCTGTAACTTCTATATTTGGCATCTTGTGTTTTTGCATTAGCCTAAGCAAAAATCCACTTTAAGAGTACTTCAGATTTACAAATTGAGATCCCAAATTGATTCAATTAAGATTTACAGACCCAAATGACACATATTTGCCAAAAATTTGATGAAGAATGATGCAAAAATGCATCTCCAAACATCCTAGAGATTCAATGGTGATAAATTCCCAGCTACCATTGATTATGCATTTCAAATTTTACTTTGATCCCTCCACATGGAAAAATGTGATTGGAAACGGGTCTGGGGGTACTTTTCAACATTTTTATAATTTTCAGGAAAAGGTAAAATGTCGACATTTTTCTCTGCCCCTCCACCCTCAGAAAACAGGCTTGACACGTGTCCTAATGAGGGTCTCAGCAGACCTAATTCAACTTACAAATTTTATCCCAATTTTGCAAAAAGGAAAAATTCCCATATTTTCCCTGGGGGCCTGCACCTCCATTTCCCCACCTGCTATGTGTCTCAATGGTGCACTTTGAGATGGTCCCAAAAATTAGAGACCCCAAAAAAATGCGGGCCTAACACATGTCTCAGTCCGGCAGATTCTCCAAGTGTCCTCCTGGCACTTCTTCAAAATAGAACTCAAGGGCCTTTCCCCAAACATGTGTGGTCCCTCCACGCGTCCCATGCCCCTTTAGGAAGTTGCGTGAAAAGTTTAAGTACAGGAAGGCCCGGCGGAAGCCTCCACATGGACATGTTTTGTGTTGAAGTGAGCCTTAGAATTTTTAAAGTGCCCACAAAGCTGCATCCAACTAGAAAGGGCCACTTTTCAACTGATGTCAAGAAGTAATTTTGACGGGAAAATTACACCCATCAAACCGTAAAATGCAGGAGAGCCACCACTTGAGCTCGGGGAGACAGAAAACATAATAGAGGCCACAAACTGAGGGATTTCAAAGGTCGATGGGGTGAGACTAATTTGATCACCAATAATACCTAAGAATTCATATAAAGAGATATGCATTGATCTCAGACCCATTTTACTTTGCAAAACCATTTACAAAAAAATCCAGAATAATTGTTGAGTTGTTGAAGATATTAGTGCCCTTGATTACTTCCCTGGAACAATGGGATTTGTCTTTAAAAATTGATTTTAAATGCTATAGTAATGGCTCTTTATATTTTACATAGATTAAATATGGAAAATAATTCGGGGATGTTAAAAAGAGACATAAAGAAATTATATGATAGAGTAAATTGTAACTTTTTTAGGGAAGTGTTGTTTGCATTTGGGTTTAGTTCATAATGGGTGTTATGGGTATTGCATTATATTATGGGAGTGTTTTTTATATCATTTTTAATGGAATCCCTATGGGTTTTTTCAAAAACTTAATAGGTATCAAATAAGGGGATACTCTATTGCCCTATCTCTTCATCATTATGGTGGAATCCTTAGGAAAATTAATTAGAAAGTTAAAATAAAGTGGAGAGTTATAATGCTTAAAAGATTACGTTGCAGACCAAGCTAATACATGTCTACAATTTTTGGATGACCTTCTTCTTTTTGGTCAGATAGAGGTAAAATAAGTAATTCTTATAAAGAAGGTAATGGAATCTTATGAATGGGTTTTGAGCCAATGGATTAGTGTGTGTAAATAAGAAATTTTCTTTATCAATGTTCCATGGGAATGCCAAAAGAAAATTAGATACATTATGGGTATCAAAATTGGAACTTTACCTAAGAAATAATGTGGGGTACCCTTGTTCACTAGGAAGGAAAATTTAGAATTACGAAATAATTTAATAGATAAAAATTCAAGTGAGACTGGTAGGTTTTAAAGTTAGGTGGTTGATCATGGCTAGCAGAATTGTTCTTATCAAATTTGTATTGTATGTTATCCATGTGTATATTTTCTCGATACTACAAACACATATGGGATTTATTCATAGAATAACTAAGATTATTTTTCATTTCCTATGGAGTGGGAAGGAGGAGAAACCAAAAATGCACCTCAAAAAATAGAAAAATGTTTTTCAATAAAAGAAAGTAGGAGGGACAAGGATCAAGGATCTAATACTTCACAAGTTTTCTCTTGGTGTAAAACTGACATGACACATATGTGAGTAAGAGTCTAACCCTAAGATAGAAAGAAAGGTTATTTTTGATAACTTGACTAGGGAAATAAAAAATGGTGAACTAGACAATTTTGGGGAGTATTCTTGAAAAGGTTTTCCTCATCTAATTTACCAAAGGGTCTTGGATAACACTCATACTTTATTTATGAAGGAGTGGGGATGCAAAGTAAAGAATTACTGGGATTATGTTGGGGATTCCTTTGGATATTAAATAAAATGGAAAATTTTAGAACAACGTCCATGTCTAGAGGAACAAATAATAGCTCTTTGTAACATCATTTAATCACATAGAATTTTGGTCTCACAATCTCAAGATACCTTGCACTGGAATGGGGATAGTTTAGGGTGATACACAGTGTGGGAAATATATTAGGTTCTTACTAAGGATGATTAAGGGTGATATGACAAGCATATTTATACCATCTATAATGCAATTAGTATACCACTATCAAATGTGTTTTCTTATATAGCTTGTCTTGGGTGAAAACTCCAAAAAATATTTTTTGGACCATTTATGTGTATCATGTGTAAATAAAAAGGGGTATATTGTAAACATGTACTCCTTTATTGCACCAATGTATGGAATATATGGTCATCTCTTTTTCATAATTTAGACATGGCATATGTTTTCCCTCACACAGTAAAAGAAAATTTGTGTGCTTGGATGCAGGGTTGCACTTGCAATATTAATGGCTAGTATGTCCTACAAATGTGATTTTGAATGTTTAGAACGAACACAATAATCAGATTTTTGAAGGCAAGGAATAGGAATGAGGAAAATTTTGGATTAGAAGAGATGGAAATTTCTAATAATTTATCATTTCCTCTAACATTAAGAAAGATATTTTGTAGCATAATGAGCTATGAATCCTGTATAAATTTCCAAACATAACCTTTCCTCATAAATGGGTTTCTTATTCTAGAAAAATTAAGAGATAGGGGATCATATCGAAAACACCATAAAGAGGGGTGATAAAGATAAATTTTTATGGTGTATCCAAATTTAATCTTAGAATTGGGCGTGTGGGATGCATTTTATATAACTATAATATTCAATTGTTATGGGAAGTTTATTTCTTTATCCTTTATACTTTAAGCCACAAATAATAAAGTAGAAGCTACAACACTTTTTGAAGGAATTTGGTTGGTTAAGGAAAAGGGGTTTAGGGATATACATGTAGAAGGGTTTTACCTTATTATAATAAAATTTATGATTAAAGGGAACACACCTAATTGGAGATTGAATCATATATTAAACGAGACTTATATCCTGGCCACAAGATTCCATTTCATTTCCTTTCAGCATGTCCTTCCTGAATTTAATGGTGCTACACACACTATTGTGAATGTTGGAATAAATTTTAATCCTCTATCCTCTTCCATTAACGTAGACCCAATGGAATGGTTGGGACTCGAGGATATTTTGTAGTTTGAGAAGTCTCATTTAGATAGAAACATTGAATATGGCTAGTGATGTTATGGACCATATGCACATGATGTTTTTTTCTTGAGTAGGATGGTTGTCATAGAAGAGGATGGATGTGTTCAGCATTGGTATAAATAATTTTCACTTGCTAATTTTGAGAATTCTCTTAGTGAAATAATGTTACTACTACCATAGATAGGATTTTTCAAAATGGGAAAAAAATATTCTTCACTAGCATTTTTCTCGAGTCATGATCACGTGTTTTTAAACCTTTGTAGACTTTTTGTTTGTGATCTATATCTTTGAACTTCTAGTTAGTATCCATAAAGGTTGATTATTTATAGTTAGTGGAGTATTTGTAACTTCTTTTTATGATATAAATAAAATGGTGAGGAACCATCTGACCCTCTTTTACTAATAAAAAAAATTATAATTATAACTAAATATATATATATATATATATATATATATTACATTATGGTGTATTATATTCATGATTCTTAATATCAAACTAAATTAATTTATCAAAAACTTAATTAAATATCACAATATTCTTTATCGATAAAAAAGGGTTATTAGGTCTATTTTCATTTCATTAATCATCATAAATATATTCATTATAATATCAATGTTCTAGTAAAGGTAAAAAATAACCTAAATTCATAAAATCTTAGTTAAAAAACATATCATACTCAAAGAATACCTAACATAAGTATTTCATGGGAAAAAATATCTTTTGTATAAAAAAATGAGTCATCAGTAGATGATTTAATAAAATTTGAATATTAAATACAATTTTAGAGTCACTATAATGATATACAATAGAATACAAATGCTAAGAAATCTATAGATGCAATCGTGTAAGAAAATAAGAGAGCTATGACACTTATATGATTTTTGCTTATCCCAAAGCATATTTGAACTAGAGTGTTGGTGAATAGGCTGGGGCAAAGTGTTGAAAATGCTTGATGTAAATCCTGGAAGTTGGGGACAAAGTTGGAAATGAGCGCCTAGGACTGGGTGAGGGGTTTTAGGCATTAGAGACCTTCTGTAGGCACTTGTGACTGCATAGAGTTTCATAATCTGATTTTTCATGTGTTGCTAGGGTTTTTCTATCCTTTACTATTGGTCACTTGTATGTTGTTGGATGATTGCCAAAGTACCCGTAACCTATAACAAAACCCATAGCTTCCTACACAAGCTCGCAAACACATCAAATTAGAATTAAAAATGTAATATGCGAAGTTGAACTGACCTGGCGTTTATCAAAAGGATGAACTTATGAATGAGAATTGCACTACATAATAGAATCCATGTAGTTTTTTGTTCTTATATTGTCCTTAGGTTTATCTTGCACCAATAACACTAAGATAATGGGATAAATCTATTAGGATATTAATGTTTACATTACATTAGAGTTGTTAGGTTAGTTAATATTTGTAATGTTGTTATAAACAATATTATGATATATATTAGAATATATAGTTGTTGAGATATATTGTTATAACAATATATATCATATTGTTAAGTAACTAGTTTATTGTTATGGTCTGTTAGATTGAGGGAGATTGATGTTCGATATGGGTGGAGACTGTATCTCCCTAATTATAGGAAAGTCTCTTCCTATATATTTGTAATCATCTCTAAATTTTTTGATACAATGAATATTATTAGTGAAGGTTACATTATTATTATTATTATTCTTGTTGTGTTATAATTTTACAGAGCTCAGACCAAATCTATATTTGGTATCAGAGCAGGTGGATATCTTATGATGGAAGGCTAATGGATATAACTTGATGTTGATGTCAGAGGGGGATTAAGCCTTAGGAAAACTAGGAAGTTGCCTAGGGCGCCAGCAATTAGGGGGCACCTGAATCTAAAAATTTCCTTTTTGTCAGTTAATTTTAGAACTTAAATTTAAAATCATTTATCTGAAGATTTAATATTGATCAACCCATATATAGATATTATTGTATAATAACATAAATACCACACATACACATAAAAAAATTAAATTAAATATTTTTGCAAGTAAAAGAAAATATCACATATTTATAAGCATATATGATTTTTTTGTTATTGTTACCCATTCACTAATGTAACTCCAGATTATGTACGTGTGTAATTTTTTCTAGAAGAAGGTTAATGTATTTTTTATAATGTCACTGGTGTATCTAGTAGAGGTGAATATAATTGAAGGAAAAAAGTATTTTATTTTCTATTCTTAATTTTTTGGGGAAAAATTCTATTAATTTGTTATGGAGGAATTCGTAGCCCTGGTCCAAATGTGACTCTTCACAAAACCATGGGAGCTACATAAAGGTTTTTGTTTCTTTACAAATAAATGGTGCTTTATTTCAGGATAGAGTTACTGTCACCTATTTGATATGGCTAAATCATACTTGTAAGAAGCCTTGTATAAAATATTGAATTTTTTGCATTCTAAGCATCTGCTATGATTAAGTTTTTCCATCCACGAAATATTTTTCATCCTTATGTGATAATTTATTAATATATTTTAGTATGACCATGATGTAAATTTAAAAATAAAAGAATATGCACATAATTTATTTATTTACTTCATGGAAAAAATATATTAACTAAATTTGTGAGGAGGGAGTCCACTTAAACTATTTCCTAGGGTGCTCCCAACCTTTAATTCGACCCTGGTTGATGTTACTTGCTTGACCCATTAACATAGGATAGTTTCAAAATCTTCCCAGAGAGAGACATCTGTTATTTACTATATATTGTATTTATGCTTTGAATTCTAATATATTGATCTTGTTTATGTCTCGAATTAAATGATCACTACAATATTTACATTCATGTTTCAGTTAGGATAAATTAATATCCTCGTCATCTCATGCATACTTGCACGTGTTTAACTTGAAGGCATCCAGGCGATGACAACAAAAAAAGTGTAACATGAATTACAGTCTAGTTTCTTTATTGAGGTATCAACATTGATTGAATTGTAATGAAGACTCATACCCCTTGCCCTTTCTCCTTCTACAGTCTTGAGCATACCTATGCATTCAAACATATTGACTCATACCTGCGTAGATAATTTCAAAGATGTGATTTGGTTACATTTCTTTATCAGATCATGCGGCAAGCTCCTAGTGACATCTCATCTTGTACTGGAGCACCTGTAGAAGATATCTCATCAGCTGTGGGCTTCTAAGAGGACTCTAGATTTCACTATGAGCTATGCATATCAGTATGCATAGGAATTCATGTGGAAATAATACCTTTACACACGTGGATTTCACAGATATCTACACCTATTTTTTCTTCTGCGTCAACCTCCATGTACCCATCATCTCTCCTGTCTACATTGGAAAACAAGAAATACGTAATATCCAATCTAAAAATTAGAGGAGAGATAATATTGGATTGAAGCATGGATTATTTGCATGATAGGTACTTCAACGTCCCTTCCAAGCTTGTAGTCAAATAAAGTCTATGTTTTAATTTATTGTCCATGTAAATTAGTTTAATAGTTTGTTCTTCAATTTGGAGTCATGTTAGTAAAACTAAAATCTTTGTAATTTGTTAGTCTTGTATTTATTTAAAGTCTAAAGTCAAAATTGTGGTGTATCAAATATTGGGTATATGTTAGTTTTCGAGAGTCATGTTATTTCTTAAAAGTTATTTGTGTCATATTCTTCAACGAAGAATCCATGTCAATAAATTGAGTCTTATTTTGGTTAAAATAGTAAGTCAAAAGGCCATTATAAAGAGTTTTTTTTATTAGGTTAAAGAATCTTGTGTCTATCAAAGTGTCGATAAGTTGTGAGTCTAGTAAATGGTCATTCAGAGTCATTTTCCAAGCTATTATTGTCTTGTTAAATGTCAAAAAGTGTCTGTGTAAAAGTTGTGTTGTCAAAAATTTATTTTAAAAAAAATTTAAAAATAAAAAAATTACCTCATGGACGCATTTTCGGTGTTACATGATGTCCAAAAAATAAAATGTTTCCCATTGCGGGAGGGAAGAAAAAATAAGGTCAATGTGGAAACAAATGTTCTTCATGATCATATTTGTTGAGTAAGTGACATAATTTACTGGAGGACGGAGGCATTGGAGGTTAGAGGACAACCAAAGACCTCTTGTTAGTCACCAATGATGGGGCCGCATAGAACTGTGGTGGCATTTTGTGGTGTGATTTTTATTTCTGCTATGATTTCAAAGTTTCAGTTTCTTGTGTGTTGCATTTTTAGTTGTGTGCAATATGATTTCAAAGTTCCTATTTTTAGTAAGTGGAACATTCACATTGAGGGGGGGGGGAACATGGTCTCAATGTTCCATTTCTAGTTTTTTCAATAGTGTATGTGGCTATTCCTATTTCCCCTATGTAAAAACATAGTGAAGATAAAATAGCATAGTGAAATGCAGAATCATGAGTCTTGAGAAGGTTGAACAGTCAGATGTGTTCCTGGTCAGACCTAGGTTTTTGGTTAGCCTCTAGAAAACCATTAAAGGTTTTTCATATGTGTTTCTACTTGAGTTCCCACACTGCTAGGTTAGATGTGTTCCCTAGAGTTACTAGTTGATATGAATATGATTCCTAAGGGTGTTCCCATCCTCGTAGGTCAGATATGTTCCCGATAGTTCATGGTTAATAAGAAGTTAATGTTTTCCTTCTTCTACCTTCATTTCAAGTGTGTGTCAAGATCATGAGAAAGCATGGGTGACAGGCCGTAGAATAAGTGTGAAAATTATTTTACCACCATGTAAACATTAAGGGGGGAATGTAAGGATATTAATGTTTACATTATATTAGAGATGTTAGGTTAGTTAATATTTGTAATAATGTTATAAACAATATTACGTTATATTTTAGAATATATATTTGTTGAGATATATTTTTATAACAATATATCTCGTATTGTTAAGTACCTAGTTTATTGTTATGGTTTGTTACATTGAGAGAGATTCATGTGCACTATGGGTGGACATTGTATCTCCCTAATTATAGGTTAGTCTCTTCCTATATATTTGTAATCATCTCTGAATGTTTTGATATAGTGAATATTATTAGTGAAGGTTGCATTATTATTATTATTCTTGTTGTGTTATAATTTTACAAAGCTCAAACCAAAATTATAAAATCTACATAAAATGCAAATGTGTGGGATGGATTTCAACACTTCCCCTTCCTATGTAGTGTATGCATAATAAGCAGCCCAAAAATGCAATCCCTTTGATAGTATGTAGATAAAATAGCCCTTGATAATTTCCCACCATTATAATGGTATGTATGTTGTATATATAGGGATCTCTTTCTTGAATTTTGACACTAGTGACATGACATGTCGAATAGAACCTCAGGATAGGAATAAGAAATCCAAAAAGGATGACCAAAAATGTCAAAAATGTGAATAATAAAAAAGAGGAAAATATCACCCAGGGTAGACAGGAGTGCATATGTGTTAGTGTCCAAACTCAGCGTTGGTGTCCTAGAATAATTGATGAAAAATGTGAGAATTCTAACAGACAACAATCCTTGTGACCTAGCCAGAATTGGGTGTAGAAGTGACAAATGTGAGAGATAAAGACAATAGAAACAATCAAAGCAAGCAGATGGATTAAGAAGTGTGTCACCCATGAATACTTTTTTTACTCAAGATCCATACATATAACAACATATTTGGCAGTATAGTAAAATAGTAATATGTGCATGATTTTGTGTTTACATTTTCCCCTCCTTTATATTATTTTAATGAAATCCAAGTAGTGTAAATGAAGTAAGGAACATTCCTTTGAGAAGTATGAAAAATCCATGTGGTGGAAGTACACAAAAAATATGAGAACATATAGCATGGAAAACCATGGATCAGTGTGTCAATCCATGTGGTGTAAATAGAGACAATGAACCATTATAAGGAGAACTTGGAGAAAGTGATGATTTTATTTACGAGAATTTAGAGATTTTGAATTTGTTGCTAGTGGATATTTGAAGGGGTGGGGAGTGGTCAATTCCCAACCTGATTTTTGTAAAATTTTGATCAAGGGAGGATTTATGCATCATGTTGTTAGAGGAAGAGTGTTAGGGAGAGAGGTCTAGTCTTACTATGACTACATCCTCAAAAGGTCCAACTGTTGCAGATAGATAAAGACCAAATTTTGTTCCATTTCAATTCGTGTTGAATAACACATATAGGAGTAGTATAGGAAAGGAAACTACATCTCATTGTCTCCACTACCACAAATATCTCAATTTCTATAGTGATAGATGGATTCCATGTTACGTCATCTAGAAGAGGTGTAAAAATGATTCTCATATTAGGTCATCTAGGAAAGTGGTGATGCAACTCCTAAGTTAGGTCATCTGGGAGAGATAATTAAGTAATGTTATGGTGTACAGATCGATTGACTTGATTCTAATATCGAATGATTGTTTTAAAATTTAATGTAGTGATAGATTACTCATGGTGAGATTTTCAATTTTTTCCACCAGATTAGCTCATTAAGGGGGATAGATATAAATTATTTTGAATAAGTTGATTTGATCCTTTCCTTGAATAGTGTTAAAGAAAAAAAATTGATAATGGTGTATTAGGATTATGGAATAATTGTATAGTAGCTTGAGAGGGATCACAGGGTGATATTGATTGTATGCCCCCTTTCAGTGAAAGGGTGAGGGGTGGAAATGATGAGAGCTGAGCTGAGAATATAGGTGTAATGATGACCAAGAGTGAGTATAGAAGATATTGTAAGAACGTGGATATTTTCATTAGTACATATGCGATATTGGAATATAATATTGTGGAATGTGTATAGTATGATAGGTAGGATAAATTCGGAATTGAATGGCATAAACAGGGAGGAAAATGGAGTAACAAAGCTTAAAATATGAGTGAAACTGTGTTTCATGTATTAGTTAGAAGAATGAGCAAGAATGGTAACTATAGTAAATTTAAAAATTGAGAAAGTTGTTATGTATAGTAATGGTAAAAATTAAATAGTGACTTCATTTGAACCTTGAGTGATTTATAATTTGAGCTTTGAGCTTACGAGGATGCCACATATTAGAGTAGTGAGGTTGACTAGGTTTGAGATGGTGGCGGCGGTCGTGGCATCACACACAATAGATGAGTTGGTAAGCACAAGTATTTTCAAAAAAGTTGATAAATTGGTTTGGTTTTGTCAGATTTTACAAAATTTGATTTTTTGGGTATTTTTGGCCTAGGTAGGAGCGGCTAAGGTGTTAACATCCTTTGGCACTCCAGCACCCAATTCCATGCATTGGTGACCTTATTCAAGGCACCCACGTCCTACTCCTGGGCGCTCGTAACCTAGGAGGGTGTTTTGATAGTATAATTTGAAATATGTGGCATTTCATGACTTTTTTTAGTATGAGTGGTTTTGTTTGGATATATATGAGGTGTTAATGTCACAATTTTGTTGGCGTTTTGTGTTGTGCAAAGAGATATACACTTAAGGGAGTTCCATAGGGATCAAAATTTGAGTACATGGTTGACTTTGGGGTTATTTGATGCATAGTGGTACATACTGGACCGTGTCGACCTACGGCACATAACAAGATTTAGGGAGGTACCCCATAATATGTGTATGATTACTGCATTGTGCGAGAGGTGGTGTGCAAACACTTGCACATCTTAGTTACCTACTGGGGAAATTACTGTCACCCTAGAGGATATATATTGTATATTGTGACTACCATTTTTCGGCAAGAGAGTACAATTGATGGCTTTAATGGATGCTCAGAGGAAAATCAGAATAGTTAGGTGATACTTTATAGGGAAACATGTACAGATAGAGACCCATATTATCCTAGATTCCATATTGAGGTTAGGCATTCCATGGTTGTGTAATTTTATTGCATATTTTATTACTTCATATGTATCAGTAGAGGGTAGTGAAGTGGGAATCTTATATAAGATGCATGATATTTTTCAACATATAGAGGAGTATGAGATGATATTTGAATGGGAACAATTCATTTTGGCTCATTTATACAGAGATCTATATAGGTTTACATAGAAATACCATGGTGGTGGACTAGGAGCCACCACATTACTACATATATGGGCCTATGAGAATATTTCTATATTGAGGCCACTCAGTGGGACACATACAGATTGGGAAAGACCTGATATATTTGTTGTGAGATGGATAATCACCCGGAGAAGAAGGCTGGATACCACTACTTATATATATATGCTTGATCGTAAGGGACCAATGGCCATCATATGGTGGCCATATTGAAATTATGGTGGATGGCCAAAGGATGGAGTAGATCTATGGTGTGTTCGATGCACAATGTGGATGGCAGACCGATTCCCAAGGGTAGTTGAGCTATTTCAGGTAGAGTTTGTATCATGGAAATTTGATCTGGTGGAATTTTGGTATGGCTCAGGATTTTCCCAGAGAGTCATATGTGTAGGTTTTATCTACAAGAGTTCTAAGACAACAAGGAGTGAGGCCAGGACTAATAAACGAACAACTAGTGCACTCAGGCCCAGATGAGTTAGATGTGGCCATAGAGCTGATACAGGTGGATGATGTAGGATGTACCAAGGCCTATAGAGTGTGGTGGGTGTCACATCAATGGGTGATATTATTTCCAGTTATCGTAGATGTGGTGGATGCACCACTATCTCAAGGAGTAAATGGGTGGGAACCTACCCCCTATGGAGATGGTATAGCAACAATGTTAGTGGAGTGTAAGTATTGTTTGTTGGTATTTTTTGGTCATTACTTGGTATGTGATTTTTTTATATTTGTAAGCATGTTTGATAGCTAATGTGGTGATGTATGGTTATAAGTGATGCTTATTGGTCCTTGATCATTGATTCATTGATTTACACATTGACGCAGAATGTACCTCTAGATGTGCTCATGGGAGATGGAATGCTAGAGTGAGTAGATGTTATTACAGGTGATCATGCCCATTTGTTTGAGCTAGTGGTGATATTGGTAATCACATGCATTGTTTTGTTGTGTGAGCATGATGAGGCATGCACAGAGACTTAGTGAGATAGGGAGGCCATAGGAGGAGGGGCCCTGGCTCAAGATGTATTCACAAAATATGTGGAGTTGCATGGCTGATTCACAAAGTAGTCGATCGAGCTAGCTATATTACGAAGATAGGTGGATAGATATAGGGGCCAAGACCAGTGGCATAGATTGAGAAGTGGCCACGGCCAGTGGCATAGATTGAGAAGTGAAGCATCTAGTGCTAGAGATCCCGTGGTCATGTATAGTGACAGTGATGAGTATGTATGGAATATATTGATGTAATGATGCATCAAGGATTTCCCCCCAGTGATTGTGATTTTGTAACTATGATTTATAATGATATATATAGGTGGATGATTGGCATTATGTGTTGTGTTTATGTTCTTTGATATGTGATGCAATGATTTTTATTCATATGTAGATGTTTTATTAGCATTGCATTAATGATTATGTTGATGAATGGATGATGATGTTGATAGGAATAGATATATAATACTTGGAAATTAGATTGTATGTATGAATGAAGATAAATAGTAATAGATGCATGCATGAAATTAATAATGTGAAATAACAATGTGATTGAAATGATGGTAATGATTTATGTAATAGTTTATAAGTATGAAAAAGAGGTTGTGAAGAAGAGATATTCCCCTAAGGGTATGTCTAGGAAAATTAGGTTCATTTATATAAGACCCCTCAGAAGTCAAGAACCATAGAACAAGATTGCATCTTTAGGAAATGGCTTGATAGTGTGTGCTAGATACATAGATCAATGAAGTATAGAAATCCAAGATGGAATGAGGTTCTTATTGTAAAAGATCCCTCAACAGTCATGTAAGAACCATAAGAACATGATTGCATCATCGGGTAATGAGGTGAGAATAAAATCACCTACCAAATATGAAGAGGCATGCAAGGAGTGGTGGAAGGATGTGAAGTGGTAGCAGTATGAGTGTAAGAGCCAAACTAAATGTCATATTAAATGGTATCAATGATGGGAGATATAGTGTTAGGAAGCATAGATGTTGACTACTTAGGAAGCCAATGTGAAGTAGTGAATAAAATTGGAATCATGCTTATATAGGATTTGAGAAAGATACCACTCACGAGAGAAAGATCCTAAGGAAATGACACCCTTGTCTTCTAATTATTTTAATCTTTCATGAAGGGTGCAACAGTCATTGTCACGATGCCCATTAATGTGGTGCAAATTGTAATAAGGGCGATCATGCAGGTGATTCAAGTGATGAGGATGATGATTTTGATTAGAGGGTGATAAAATTAATCACTTGTCAAGAAAAGAACACAAAACATCATGAGGCTTAGCAGCATGTGATAAATGTACTTTCTCTCGAGTAGTAGATAGATAATACTTAGGTGGAGAGTGACGTGGTGGAGGGGATAGAACATGCTTTCAAAGTGGAGGAGATAGAGACCTTGGAGGACACTTAACAGATGGAAGGAGAGAAGAAATATAATATGATGTATCAGCAGAAGGAGTAGAAGGTAATTCTATAACATGTACAGCAATTAAATCTTATTCTAGATCAATGACCTTATAGCATAAAATCATAAATGATTCACATGTCGCATATTGTAATTTTTCTTTTAATGCAAGAATCAATCCATGATAAAATATAAATTTATTCTCTAGATCAATAGGTTAAAACACTAACTGATGCATGCAATAATTGAATCATAAAATTTAATCTAGAATAGGTTATTTCTTTCCTTCATGCAAGCTAGGTAAGCGGTCATCTGTAACTCTAGGACCATTGTTAAGCATGAAGAATCTAAGAAAATCATCTTCTATTTTGTAATATGTACTAATAGATCCAAAAGGAAAATGAGTGTACCATTGATTAGCATCATCAATAAGACAATGACAAAAAGATTTTAGTAACAATCAATCATTTGAATAAGAATCCATAGCTGAACGATAATTCTTAACATGTAAATATGGATTGATAATGCCATTGAAAAAGGAAAATGTATGCATGGAAAAATCCTTCATAAAATGTGAATTACGAATTTTCTTTTCAATTAGATTTCCATAAAGAGATTTATTATCAATATAAGCATAGTAGGATTTGCTTTCAAGAGTAAGAGATTGAACTTGAGATTGTAAATGACCAACAAAATGCATGAGTGATAAAACATCATGTGAAGGAATCATAGAGGAAGTGAGAGGCACATGAAGAGGTTGAAATTTTCCATTGTGAGTAATCATGGGAATGGGAGAAGAAGAAATAGAAGATGAAGGAATTCTGGGAATGATAGAAGTAAATGTAGAATAAATAAGAGGAGGTGTACTAGTAGAAATGTGAGAATCTTAAATAACCTCTTGAGAGGAAGAAGAAAGAGGAGGAAGAAGAGGATAGGAACATGAACTGTCAATAGAAGTAATAGGAGTAGAATCAAAAGAAATGATACGAGGTGAACTATTAGAAGTGGGAGAATCATCATGAATTATATTGGAAACAATCTCAGAATAAGAAGAGATTCGATTCAAAAATTAAAATTCAGCGGTCTTAAGAGAAATAACATCCTCACTAACATGTTCATGATTAGAAATATAATCATCATCACTATCAGGAAAAACTTCGCATGTAAGTATTTCGTCAAGAGAGTCATTAGCATATAGAGAAGTAGTAGGAGAACTATCATGAGATTTAGCATTTCATTTATTGGAGTCATTTTTAGAAATAAAAGAGACATGAGATATAGATTTAAATTCATATTGACTAAAACATGTGCATGTACATCTGTAACATTGGAGGTATCATTATTTTTATCTATAGTGGCATAATCAAGACCAAGAATATAATCAATAAGATCATAGTCAATAACATAAATAGAAGAAGGTGGAGCAGCCTCACTAACTCTAGAAGAAAAAGGAGAGCATTTAGTGAAGTTTTGGTCAGGTGAAACAACTCCCACACTAGAGTTGCAGAAACTAGTAGGAACTTTTTGTTCATTATCAAGAAGCAATTTTTGAATATTTTCATCAAATTGAGCATTGTGATAAATATCATTAAGTTAAACATTATCAAGGATATGATTCATACTAACATGATGCATAACCTTATTAGGAGAGGAGGATCAATTTTTAGCCATAAGGGTTTTGTGGATCCTAAGGAAAGGAGTTATAAGAGAGGGTCTCACCAAATGATTTAATAAAATATGGATATTAAATCTAATTTCAGAGTCACTATGATGATATACAATAGAATACAAATGTTAATCAATCTACAATTACAACCATGTAAGTAAATAATAGAGATAGGGAACTTATCTGATTTTCACTTATCGCGAAGTAGATCTGAATTAGAGAACTAGTGACCATGCTAGGAAAAGTGTCAGAAATTCTCAATTAAAATCTTGGAATCTACGGATAGAGTTAGACATAGGCACCTGGGACAGGAAAAGGGCACCTAGGAATTATAGACCTTCTATAGGTGTTTGTGACTACACATAGGGTTAGAATATGATTTTTTCAGTGTTGTTAGGGTTTTTCTATCCTTCATTGTTAGTTGTTTGTATGTCAGTGGATGATCACCAAAGTACTTGTAACATGTAACACAAACCCTAGCTACCTATACAACCTCACAAACACATCAAATTGGAATGAAAAATGTAATATGTGAAGTTGTACTAACCTCAACAGTCATCCAAAGGATGAACTTATGACCAAGTGTTGCACTACATTCCAGATTCCATGTAGTTCTGTGTGCTTTTTTATATATAGTTTCCTTAGGTTTCCCTTATACTAATGATTCCAAGACAAGGAGATAAATCTAGATAAAATACAAATGTTTGGGATGGAATTCAGAACTTCCCCTTCCTATGTAGTGTATGCAAAATAAGAAGCCCAAAAATGGAGTCCCTTTGATAATATGTATATAATATAGCCCTTGATAATTTCCTTCCATTATAATGGTATGTATGTTGTGTATATACATGGATCTCTTGATTGAATTTTGACACTAGTGACATGAGATTCCGACTACGACCTCAGGATAGGAATAAGAAAACTGACAAGGCTAACCATAAATGTCAAATATGTGAATAATAAAAAAGAGGACAAGAGCATCCAGGTTGGACAAGAGAACCTAGTCACAAGTGTCCATACTGAGTGGTGGTGTCTTGAAATAATTGATGACAAATATGATAAGACTAGTAGACAGGGATCCCTATGACCTAACCAGAACCGGGTGCAGAAGTCAAAAATGTGAGAGATAAAGAAAATAAAAATAATCAAAGCAATCATATGGAATAAGAAGTGTGTCTCCAATGAATACTTTCTTTTACTCAAGATCCATACATATAACAACATACTTTTTGGTATAGTAAAATAGTAATATGTGTGTGATTTTATGTCTACAATAGCCTAACCCAATCCAAATCTATACCTAGTAACCTAACAACACTTTTGAAATTGAAACCCATCTTGTAATTATAGCCCTATGCAATCCCAAAAACTCTTTCACAACACATATTGTTGCATCCAAACTGCATAAATTCTATGGTTAAATGCACATTATCATTTTTCTACTATACTCTTATATAGCTCTACATTTAATCTCTCCACTAAAAAATTATCCTCTCCCATATAATTCAACATTTATCTTTCCTACAACTCTTTATTACATTGGATAAAAAATTTATGGCCTTTCGAAAATCCATTACCCACTAATTCTTCCCTCCCACTACATCTTTCATATCTCTTCAAATTTTCCATTCTATAGATCTTATTTTCACTTCCATAGCTCCTTCCTCATATCATTTCCAGTTCTCATAAAATATATCTATTCTTAAAAAGCTTTACAATCATCTCATACTCAATAACACATTCAAGTTACTTTTATATCGCCTCAATGATTTAAATTAATTCTATATTAGTTATTAAATCATCCATCCAATTTCAACCTATTAAATTTCTTAAGGACATATAAAAGTTTCTCAAACCCTAGGAAGATCAAGTAAACAAGTCTTCAACCACAAATCATTAGTAGGAAAAAGGTCTTTTGTATCCTAATAACATTTGACATTGAGCACCATCATATAAATTCTATAAAAGAGGCTCAAACAAAAGTTGTAACCAATTAAATCTATAATCCCTCTTCCACAACATATTTTTCTAAGGGTAACCCTAGAATTGCAGCGGGGGGAGGAGTGATCCAGGATCAAAAAGGCAGTTTGATTGCTGCGTATGCTGGAAAAATGGGAATTCAAACTAATCATTTTACTGAAGCATTATCTGCTTTATGGGGCCTTAGAATTGCTCAAACTCATAATATCCAAAACCTCATTCTTGAAGGGGACTCACTTAATATCATTAATCATCTTAATCAGTGTTCACCTCCAAGTTGGAACATCAAGGAATTCATCTTGGAATCCATAAGTATTTTCCAAACCTTCAATAACATTCGGATCAAGCATACCTACCAGGAGGGTAACAAGGTGGCAGATGCATTGGCTAATTATGGCATAAATGTTAATCACATTATTTGGGATGATAAAGATAACATTCCTGAATAGCTTCAAAGCAGCATACAAGTGGATACTTATGAGCATGAAAATTCGGGGTATGAGATTTGAGCATTGGGAGTGGAACTTCAAAAATAAGACTCCCACACGTGCTGATTTTAAAACAACACTCAAGCAAATCTTGACAGAAAATCAAGGTTATAGGAAGTATAATGAGAAATTAAAGTGGATTTATGTGAAGAGTAAAGCCACACATGCGGGAAATATGGTGCTTTTAACAGATTTTAAACAGGGCTTTATGGATTCCCAAGTCAGTAATAAGGATGATGATGATCTAGAGTGGGTTTCTAAAGGGACTGAAGTTCACACATGTGGGTTTTCTCAAGTACATAAAAGCAGTCACTAAAATATTCGTGGGAACAACAATGGCTACCCTAGTCATCATTCTCATCAAGTGGAAAATAATAGAGTTAGGCGGACTGGTAACTATGGCTGTTATAGAACTCCTCATAAGGATTTTGAAAATTTTATTTGCAAGCACTTAAGCATGGTGATAATGGGAGGTTCCCCTTGTCAGATTGAGCCCAGCGTGGACCTGGAATGAAAAAATAATGAAGAGCTTTGGAATCTTCTCAACTAGGAAGGCATCACTAATTTTATTGATAAGATTTAGGGACATGACCAAAGTATTTCCCTTCATTTTGCAAAGGATTGGAAGGATCACACTATGGATTATGGAAAGTAGAAGATTTCGATGAATGAGGAGTTAATAGCCAAAGCTACTGGCCTTGGCAGGGATGGGTACCGCTTTTTTAGTAAAAGGATTGACATAGGTGCTGAGGAAAGGAAGTTTGTTAAGGGTAATGAGAAGCTAGTCTTCATCACGGCAGGTCTACATGTCAGCTCCATCCCTCTACCTTTTGATGAGGTCACCCGTATGATGGTGCGTTACATCTCTTTGGAGGGGAGATTTTCCACTATGCCCTCTAAGCATCTAGTGTTCCTCAATCAATTCTGTAGGAATTTCATGGTATGCTTCCCTCACTATCTACTTAACTCACTTGAGTGCTCCATTTTAGAGTTTCAAAAGCATGCACGTGCAGTCCCGCTGCATCAGGGTCTCATATTCTTGTTGCATAAGCTTTGTCTTCTTAGGTCTCTGGGCATCCCATCCTCCCCTGTCTTGGTTCCTCCTCTGCCTAGCACCACTACTGCTACCCCCATCTCTCCACCTTCTTCCCCCTTCACCGCTACTTTCACCCCTCTTCCTTCCTTCTCGGATCCTTCTATCATCCCCCCCACCTCTGCTCCCACCCCCTTCGCTTCCACTTCGACCAGACCTATTACTAGGTCTTCTAGAAGACTGAAACTTGATACCCCTATTTTGGGGAATGTTCCTCAGGACTTGGAAATTTCCCATAACCTCCTGCATATTAGTAGTACTGGTTCACAGGAGGCACACATTAAGAGCTCCACAAATAGGCTAGATTCCTTAGAAGCTAACATGTTGCTATTGAAAGAAGATGTTAAAAACTTGGCAAAGTAAAAAGGTAAGAGGAAGAAGGATGAGGAGGCTGATAGTGATAATAAATAGGTTGAAGACAATTACAAAAATCTAAACTCCTTAGACAACCGTTTAGGGAAATCCAAGACTCACCGTGACCATAATATGGATAGTTTTAGTGCAATTGAAGAATTTATTGAGCAGCATGTCCGCAGCGTCTCTAATCTCATTTGAATACCAGTAACTCTTTGGGGCACGGAGAAGGAAAGCAAAAAGACCATTGAACAGTTGGATGTTACTGACTCTACCCACATGACGACATTGGCTATATTCACCTCTTGGCAGAATATCAAATCCAGAATCGAAAAATCCGCCAAGAATTAATTGTGGATTCTCTTGTTGTACTCCTCTATAATTTTTGTTGTTTTTTTGTTGTTTTTTTGCTATTTTTTGGCTGCTCTTCTGCAGTGTTCGAACTTGTTTGTTGTGTTGGGGTAACTTCTCTTGGGATACTTTGGGTTTCTATGTCTCATTTATATCTTGATCCTTTTTGTAATGGTTCTCATTCCTATTCTGGCTTATAGGCCTTCTTTTGTTTACAAGGGTATAGTCCCTTTCAAAAAACTATTTACCAATAATAAAAAAAACATATTTTTCTACATCTAAATATCAATACTTCTGAAGCTACAACTATTTTTCATCGTTTATATACATCATTATTTCATTATTATTTTCTCAATATTATCTTGTTTCCATGGCTCTTCATTTTATACCTCTACTAACTATTCACTTCGACACCATCTTCTATAGATTTATTATACATGTCTCCCACACATCTTATTTTTCTTCCATTTCTTAGGATCCAATCATAAATTCATATTTTCTATAGGATCCATTTCCACCTTCATTTATTTCCTTGCTTCATATTTCATTACTCTTAAAGTGTTTCTTTTCGTAGCTCCTCTTATTTCTTCCAATGCTTTCTATAAATCCAAATTCCCTTGAGGAAATGAGGAGGGGATTTGGCATACCCTCATCATATATAATTTTTTTCCTTTTTGTGGTACAAAAATCTCTACCATTATCTTATTACATTTGATTTTAATTTCCTCTAGATATTTTGTAACCAATTTTTCCACTATCAACTTCCACCCACTTTTCCCTCTTGCTTAGGGAAGACAAAATATGTCATTATTTTCCACTTTTTTTCTAGGAAACAAATTTTCTAGGAAAAATTTGTAATTCTTGTCCTTTTATAATATATTTAGATTTCATCGAAGTCCATCGTTTGTGTTGATCTGAATTTTTTATATCCATATGATGCCCCTGATGAAAATTTTCTCCTTTGATATTTGTATTCAATAATCCCACCCATGTTTTTCTTGAAATACTTTTGTTTCTATATCCATATTTGAATCTATATTTTAAGCCAATAATCTATTGTGGTTAGACTCATCCACTACCATTTATATAACTACTTATGAAGCCTTCTATTTTTGTTGAGATTCTTTAATAATTGGAGCCTAAAAATTGATATTACCTTCAGAGACCTCATGTGTGCCCATGTATTTGGGGCATCTTGTTTTACCTCCTCCTCCCACTACTTTACTCATTTATAAACTATCAATATTTTAGAGTGTGTATCTTTCGTTTTTATATCAAATACTATTGAGGCTTTAGGGTTGTAAGAAAAATAAGGGGAATCAGAGTCTTTCATCTTTTTTCCTTTTTGTATTACATCTTCAATATTTTTCTCATTTTCCAAAGTTTTATTTTACCAAAATGGCCACTTATAAACCATTGCACTACCTAAGCATGTAAATCCTTGATGTACACTTGGAGATGTTGATCCTTTCTCTTTCAAAAAATTTCCTATCTTCACTAAATCCTCATATTAAATAGGTTGTACTAGTTATGTCCCATTAATATTCAAAATTATAATTTGAGGGAAATAACTTCTATCTTACACCTTAATTTGCATTCACACAAAATTATTATGTAGTCCCCTATTTGGTTCCTAGAAAAAAAAATATTTCCTTCGGCCTCAACGGTTCGCATGGATTTTTTAAAATTGTTCATGTCGGGTTTTCGTTTTGGTCACGTTTGGAGGGATCGCCAAATTTTTCCCAAATTTTAAATGCTCCATGTAATAGGATCCTTCCTTTATTTTTGCTATCATTTTTGTCCTGGAGGATGGCTTGACGGTCATTCCAAGTCTCCGTTAGTGTTCATAAATGATAGAAATTGAATAAATTAAACATTTGTGATAATAAAATAATAAAGGAAACTTTGAAGATGTCCTTCTTTAAACTAACCCTTTGGAACCTATACGCACCCAAAATTACACAATGTTTTATTATTGGAATAGTAAAATCTCCAGTGATGATAAATACTTCTTCTAAGGTAAAAATGAGGTCCAGATACTTCCCTTTATTATTTACATCCCTCCTCTGATTCAAATCAACCCTTTTGTTTTGTCTTTAACAGTTGGGTAACCAGCAGTTGCATGATTGTCAGTAGTGGCTGCACAACCACCCTAAAGGTTGTGTAACCACCCCTCTACGTTCACTAGCAATCCTGTCACTTAAAATTAGAGACTTAAAATGTTCATTTTTCAACGCACGTTTGGATTTCAGGAGTGATTTTCTCACTCCTTTATCAATTTTTTTTACCTATTTTTGGACTTGTTGGATTTGTATTGATTTTCTCTTCTTGTTTGGCTATGTTTAGAATGCTGACTACCTCTCCTTTTGTTGATTTTTCACTTCTTCATCGACACATGTAATTTACTTCTTCTTTCCCATATGTTTATAAAAGCCAAACTTTTACCCATATGATGGTTGGATTTTTCATATTCTTGAGGTTAAGTTATGCTGCTAAAATTTTGAGAGGAACCACAAAGACAACCATATATTTTCTATGTTCTTTTCTACCATTTACTTTCATTTATTTCTTGCACCAATCCAACCACATCCAGTATTTTATTTTATTTCCTACTAACCAGCATCTATGCATTCCTGGATCAATTGGAATTCATCTTTGGAAGAAGATATAAAGTTAAGGAGACAAAAAGAACATCTCATCTTTGGGAAGATACCATAGGACAATAGTAACCAAGTTGGGTTTGTACTTAAATTATTTGGATCTTTAATTAATTTGTATTTTTTAGAATAGAAATAATGCATTTGTTTTGATTTGGTAGAGTTGTAGAAGCAGAATATTTCATCACTTTCCAAATGTATTTATCGTATTTATAGTATTCATTTTTTAAATATTTCTTATATCTTCCCTTGAACTTCTTCCCGGATTATCCCTGTGGATATTCTTAGGAAATTAGCTAGAGGAAGAAGTGAAGAAATCCATGCACATATTTTATTTCTTTTAATTAGTTTAGATTTACTTTTTCAGGGTAAAGTTCATATGGCAAAGAGGAAATTTATTTTGAGAAGCTTTCCCTTTTCTAGAAAACTTGAGGCAAAATATTTTCCAGAAGAAGTTCATTTTATTTTATTTAGATTAATAATTTTTTAACACATTCTTTTATAATAGCATTGTCAAACAACCCTGCAATAGAGGAATAGACACATCTGGATATTCTCTATTTTTAGTTTATATTATTAGAAGTATTAGTATTTTATTTTAATTGATTTCATGTGTCTGTAGAATAGCTTATTTATTTATTTTATTTAAACTCTGAAAAATACAAAAAGATAATGGTTAATTAGTTAGTTTTATTTTAATTAATTTCTTATTCAAAAAAATAGAATAAATGGTATTTCACTTTGTTTTTATTTAATTAATTGGGAATGAATTTGGTTAATTAAAAGATTAAACAAAATTATCTTTTATTTATGCTAAATTTACTTTCTTTATTTATTTTAAACAAAATTTCAGCTTAGTTTAGAAAACAAATAAAATCAAACAATTAAACATTAGGGGGTTTACGCTACTCGTAAATAGCCTATAATTCCCCTTTGGCCAATTCAACTACTAGGAACTCACACTACCCGGTCTTAGTCCTTGGCTCTCCTATAGTTTCCCATCAAAATTCCCACAATCTTGCACATTTCAGCTACCCTGGCACAACCTTGGGAGGTTGAGTACATCTGGAATCACATTTTGATTCTCATGCGTAGAGAACCCTTGAAGTGTCTTTTTTTTACGCTTTGTGTGGTGATGCCATTTTCATCCAATTCACTCAACTTAAGAGCATTTTTAAAATCTTGATTTTGAAATATGTGTTGTAGTGTGTGTGTGTGTGTGTGTGTGTGTGTGTGTGTGTGTGTGTGTGTGTGTGTGTGTGTGTGTGTGTGTGTGTTTTTATAATGTTAAAGTGGATCTAACTCAATTGTATTATAGATAACAATAAAGGTAATCCACATATTTTTCAAATGAAGATATGTACGTGATAAAGAAAGTGCCTTAACGGGGATTTTTCAAGGTTCTAGTTAAAATAAATTTTAAAATAATTAAATAAATCATGAAATTAACATAAAAGAAGAGATTTCATATAAATATAAACAATTCATTAATATTCTTAAATCCCTCCAAAATTTTAGATCTTGTGCCAACCTCATACCAAGAAATAATTAATAAATTTTTAGGTTAATGTGATGTTTGTGCGTGAGAGCATTTTATAATTTTTTTTGTCTTTGTGTGGATGAATGTTGAAATATTTTGGTCAAAGGATGTCTAGTTGCAATTCCTTGGCTTGTTTTGGATCTTCATGGTGAGAAGGTAGAGTTGAATTATGGGTATTACATAGTTGGTTTTGATTAAAAAAACCTGTCAGTATCATACATACCTGTGAAATTTGGGAGCTTTAGATCTTGGTCTAGTCAACAATACTAATTGGCAAGTTTCAAGCCAAAAATTAAAACCACAAAACGTTTTATGGACCCTCTATATCTGCACCTGGTTGGGAATTATAAAACATGGTCTGGATATTACCAAATATTCTTGAAGTATGGGATTTTGTTTTTTTAATTATGTTATTGCAATGTAGAAGTCTTAGGATGTTCGAACAATGCCTTGTAGAAATGAGGCCTCTTAAGCCTGTTTTGTTTGATGTGTGTGTGTAAAAAAGAGGAATGGTTAAAAAAATCTTTCAAACAAGATGTAATTGTCATCCCTAGCCAGCATCTCCCTATCAGTACCATTTTAGAGTTGTGGATCAGAATATGCACAATCCTCCATAGTCACAAGTTCCTGATAGATAATTAGGTAAATGTGGAAGCATGCGCAGGGCACACAGACTACTTGGTATAAGAATTGGAGAAATACATATTGGATTAGCAAAGCCCTAAACAGGCTCTGTGAGTGTTTTGCTAAAAATGTCTAAAATAATGGGCTACTTGGATAGTAATAATTGTTGGATGTGAAAAAAATTATTCTTTAAATACACCTTGGAAAATTCAAAGAAAATGTAATTTAACATGCATAAAAATAGTCTCCACAGTCATGCCACTAATCTCCCATCCTATGCCAAGATGTAAAGTTATAATAACACATGGACAACCATCAAGTCTTCATGGAAAGCTAAGTTTTTGAAGTGCGTTTTCAGGTGCCCAGATAGCCATGTATGCAAAATGTGGAGACATACACAATGCAAGTGAAGTTTTTGTTGAAATGCTTCATTGGAACGTAATGACATGGAATGTTTGGTTGTGAGAATTGCATCGAATGATCTCGGGGAAAAATATTTTTAGATATTTTTTTAAAATGCAATTGATGAGTATGAAGCCAACATCCACAACCTTTTTCAGCATTCCCATATTGTGTGTCAAAATATGAACTTTAGAACTAGGTGTGGAGGTCCATTAAAAGAGTGGGAAGGTGAGGTTAGGTTTAGATGTTTCTAAGAATGTTTGAAAGTATATGTTCGTTGTTGTTAAAAAGGTGGAATGGACTTAAGGTACAAGATTTTCTTGAAAACTTCCTTAACAAATTATGGTCTCGCAGATCACGAATATGGACCATTTGGAGCCCAGTTGACTTTGGTTTGACTACTATCAGGCATGGTCATCTTACCCTTCTCTTGCATGATTTTAACGCTTCTAGTTTTCCTAATTGTAATGGATTTGTAAATCAAACTAAATAATAATAAATTTTAGGTAAATTAAATGAAATTTGTTATCCAATAGCAAATTGTACTTTTGTTTTGTACATAATTAGATAAGTAACCATTAATGTAAACACTAGTCATTAATACCTTATAAGATCACTCGAAAAACTAAGATATTAGTTTTGGTTATGGAAACCACACGGTTGGTAGCTTAAAAGTGAAACCTAATAAAATATACTTCGCGATAACCTTGTGAAATCTTCATAAGAATTTTTTTTCAATAAGGCACAAAATATGACTTTAAACCCCGAATTGAGAAAACAAGACTTTAACCGTATTCACTGTCACATGGAGTGTTCAACCAAACCCTAGTTTATTCCCAAAATTCCCTTTTGACCCTTTTTTCGTTATGTGTTTAGGATTCCATTGGATTTTTTTGCAGTTGTAGACAGCTGCTGAAAGTTTAAAATGTAGTTTGGTTTTGACCCACAGTTTTGGCCCTGGGTGAAGAAATGGAATTTGGTTTTCACATACCTCTATTGTTTCTCTGTGAAAATATCTACCAACCCTTAGTTTGGAGAAAATCACCTTGCAAGTTAGTTTTCCAAGTGAGTTTTTTAGGCCTCTGGTCATTGATCGAGGAGACCATTCGGGTGAAATTATGATCAGTAGCTCCAAAAATATGGACGCCAATTGAACCCAATTTTCTAGTTTGGGATTCTATCAGTTTCAAATGTTCCCATATATATAGGAGAGTAGTTAAGGATTTGTTTCCTTTTTTGGTTGATTCTTGGAGTTTTTTTTTAATGTGGATTATTGAGCTACTTGTCTGAATTTGACATTTTTTGAAAACTTGTAACTAACCGGAGAAAATTGTCAAATGATCTTATCCAAGTAAAATAACAATTAGAAAACCTTGTAAACACTAACATGTGACTATATGAAACCCTCTTGACGATTGTTTGGGAATATGTTGAATGTGAAAAGAAATGGCATTTTCTCTCTCCTCTCTCTATCTCTATCTTTAGCTTTGAAAATGAAATGAAATGGAATTTTTATTTCTTAGTCTCCCTAAAAGTGTGGTAAGTACTATTTCATTATTATTGGAAAAATATGAAACCATAAGTTGTGCTATATTATATGTGGATGTCATGATATCAATTGTGTTGACCATTTGGTGGTTGTAGGTATGCGGGCCGTGAAGGAAATGGTAACATTAATTGTGCTTTTGTACTAACGGTTACCTTTGAAATACATGTAATATTAAATTGATAAATCAACACTATTTTTATGAATAGGAATGTTATTTATTGATTATTTTGTGATGAGTAAGAAATTGTACAATATTAGTATATTTAGGAAAATGGGCAATCTTTTTAAGAGTGATTTTAATTACATCTTTATATGATTTTTTTTATGGTTTAGATGTTTTGAAGCAATGTTCTATAATGTTAATTATTGTTTTCCCTCTTAATAATTGTATCATTTGGAGGAAAATTTCTATTATTAAACGATTGAAATGGCTTGTTATATTAACCCTTGGGTATTTCTCTCTTACACAAATTTTTTATAGTTTTGCAATACCCCTCTGCCTTTTGAGAAAAGACTCAAACCTATAACATGTTGTTTCTTGTCTTACACTTGAATGATATCATTAAGATCTCTAAGAGACATGAGTCGAGTTAGCTCACCACTTTTCCTACACATTAAACCCTTATGTTTGATTCCATTAAAACCCCTCTCATATCTAATTAATCTATAAGAGGTTGCATTTCTCTAATGTAAGATTATACTGAGTTGTATATCCCTCGAGTTCTAAAAGGATAGGAGTAAATCTAGTACCGTTTTTAGATATTTGTTTGGAAAATGAAACCCTTGTTGAATTTTGTCTAACAAATTGGGTTCATAGAATCTTGAGAATGGGAGAAAAGAGAAGCATGGAAACCACCTCTTTCAACCCATTAGTAATCCATTGTGTTTTTTAAATGATAAGATGGTTTATTCCTTACATGAGCATGTATGTTTTCACTGTGACCTTATTTCTCAAACATGGGACTCATAAGACCCATGTGTATCAAAAAATGCATCCAAAAATTTATAAGCTATTGTAGTTTAACTTCACAAGAGGAGAAAAGATCCCAAATACTTGCTATCGTAAAAACATGTTTGCTTAACACCTTAATATGTGAAACCACCTTAGTTAATTTAAATGCATTAATTATTATCTTCTTTCATAGTCCTAAAGTCTTGTGTAAATGTAATAGCTTGTGTATCTCCTCCCTATGAACCTTGTAGAGAGTTTTCATGTTGGTATGTAATTGTATAGGATACTTTTATGTAAGGCATAATGTTACTTTGTGACATTTAGGAAGAAATTTATAGTATGTAATATGTATGGTTATTCTAGAAATAAACAATATTAGACAAGGAAGATAAGGTAAACTACTTGGGACGTTAGGGATAATTGGGATATGCTTTCATGAAACATTAAAATTCTAATTCTAAAGGAAAATAGTTTTTTTATTAGATAAGGTAAAAGTAGGGATTGGATCCTAGGGGCCATTACAAGATGAGGAACAGAAACCAACGAACAAGAAGGAGACGAAAAAATTACAAGAAAGGAGTTAAACATGCTTAACTCTTACAATGAAGAACCAGAATTTTTACCAAAGTGAGAAAACCAGAGAGAAGGAGAAACGGTCTATAAAACTACAAAACAACAGAAGTTTGCCAAAATTCTGCTAACAGTCCAAAAACACTATTTAATTTTTGGAGATCCCTCACTGCTACCATCATGACAATCTTTGATCTTGTCACCCTCAACACTTTTTTCATTAATATCTTCCTCCAACTCATCCTCAGAGCTACTAATGTGCAAGTTAAATTTCCTTCTTTTTGTGCCCTCCTCCATCCCTTCCAGCCTATCGCTCACCTTTTTGACCTAGTCCTCCAGCTCCAAAAACTTCTACTTGGACTTATCCTGAGCTGACAAAATTTTCTTAGAAGCATTAATGACATCCAACATTGTTTCCCTTTGACCAACATTGGTTTCTTCCATCACCTAAAGCACCCCTTCTAAGTAATGGACCTTTCTACTCAAATACTCAAAACCCTTTGAATTACCATCCCAATTTATTTTTCTCGAGGTACTCGCTTTCCCATGACCATCCTCACCCATTTCTTTACCAAAATCCTCCCCCACATTTTTGCATTTCCCATCCTTCATCTTAGTAAGGCATTCTACAAGAGTGAGGTCATCCTCATCCACCTTATCTTTCAGGGAAGAGGACAGAACAAGTTTCCCATTTTCAAACAGTAGAAGTATGAGCCCTTCATGTAGAGGCATCTCTGATTTCTCCTGCTGGAAATCCATCAAATAGTTACTCAAAGACATAAACAGAAAGAAGGGGATGCTCACCATGACCTTGTGGAAAAACATATTCAAAAGGGTCATATGGTGGGTATATATTTTTCAGTATTTTCCTTCCAAAGTGATGTACTTCATGATTTGAAGGAACACATCTCTCCAAATACCTAGAATACACGACCTAGCAATACCATCTGTAAAGAAAGAGCATCTTTCCTTGCCAATGAAGAACAACTCAATTTCATGTTCTCTACAGGTTTTTTCCTTAAAAATTTTAAGCCAGTCCATTTTCATGTTCGTCACCAGGGAGATGGTGGACTCACAAACCACAATTTCCATCCCTTTGACCTCAAACTATCCTCTTTCCAAGATTTTTTGAAATCCTTAGATAGGGAGGGGTTGTGACCATGTAATTTGGAAATGAAATTACTAAAACCCTCAATCCTAAGCTTGTTCCAGAGAGGTTGATTAAGATCTTCAATTCTTTGGCTAGCAGGTTCAACTCTAATCCTATCACCCCCCATATTCACAAGATTGAACTTCTTCTATTTGCTACTAATTTGTAAAAAAGACCCTCTTTCACACTAAAAGAAATTGTGGAGAACAAGATATTAAATAATTTGTCGCCACCACAGGGCTCACTCATGCCAACATTATAAAACTTAGTGCCCTCTATCTCTACTAATGGTCTCATTAATGTTTGTGGGTAATTTATCAAATTTACACTAGATATTATAATCATTATAAGTGATTCCATAATTGGCCATATTATCTACACATTTTTCCCTTAACGTAAGGTATGATTATAAGAAACGCAATTAAAACTTTTAAATTTTCCTTCACATCATTGAGGATATTTCTTATTTCCCAATTAATGGAACCTTGATTATTGAGGGCATTAATTAAGAGGAGAGAGTCACCTTCAATTTGGATGTCCTTTGAAGCCTTTTTCTTTAGCCAATAAATCCCCCCAAATAAGATCTCTAGCTTCCACCATATTGTTGGTTTGTCAACCTAACAGACTCATGTAGGCAAACAACTAATCTCCTTCACTTTTTATTAGAATTCTCCCTCCCCAATAGGACCCGAATTCCCTTTTGAATCTCCATCAAAATTTAACTTAACAACATTTCCCCTAGGCCTAATCCAATTGTAATTTTTTTAGGTATGTGTAATTCCACTGGTCTAAGGGAGAACTTGTCAAGAACTGTCTACTCACTTTTCGGGCAGGGTTTCTTGAATTTGCCTTTAAAGAGTTTAATTTTTTCCTTTATGGCATTCAAAAAAAATATTCTAACTTTCAAGAGAATAGCTTTCTGATATCATAAGATACCATCATTCATGGCCTTCCATGAACCCCAAAGAAAATGAGGGAGGGAAATATTCCAGGCCCAGATCAAGATGGGAAAATGGAAAGGACTCTCCCATTGAAAACAACAGTCTTCAATCGACAAGGGAAGGATCCATTGGATATTGAATAGATCCAGAATGGAAGCAAAAACTTCATGGGAGGAGCAATGAAGGAGGAGATGGTTGACATTGTCCTCCTCTTTCTTATAAAAATAACATCTATTGGGAATCTTCATTCCCCTTTTCCTGAGATTGTCCACAACCAGGATTTTATTCTAGGCAGCCAACTAGAAAAAGATATTAATCTTTGGGGTGAGATCCTTCACCCAAAGTTTACCCCAATAGTCCTTGTGTAATTCAATCTTGAAATTTAACATATATACTGATTTAATCAAGAAAATTATAGATTCTTCTTCTTTCCATTTGATGGAATCCTCCTTGGTTTGGAACATGGGGATGTGGAAATCCCTTAGTTTACTATTGAGATCCCAGAATGGTTGGATGTCACCATATAAATCTAGAGGAGGTTCAATGGTTTCCCATCTGACATAATCTTCCTGGATCCAAAAGTCTCAAATCCAAAATTTTCTATATTCCTTGTAATACTGAGCAACTTCTTTTTAGATATCCAAGTTAGCTAAGGGGGAATCCTCAATCCAATTATCATACCAAAAACTGATTCTAGAGCCCTTTCCAATTTCCCATATAGTACCTTTGGTTAATATTTCTTTAGAGGCCACAAAGGAATTCCAGAAAGGAGACCCTCTATGGAGGTTATTTTCATTAAAAAATGATTCCATTCTACCTATATTCCGCAAGTATTTCATCTTTATAATTTGCACCCAAAGATCTTCTCTAGCAATCCTCCAGCCAGCCTTGGAAATTAAGGTCTCATTCATAAAAAATAAAAATAAAAATTGATCCCAATCCTCCACATAGATTAGGTTTAGTAACTTTATCATAGGCCATAAGAGGGAATTTGAACTTCTCACTAGCTCCCATCCAGAGGGACCTCTTCTGGATTTTCTCTAAGGCTTCCTTAATTTTAGTAGGGAGCATGAAAAGAGACGTCACATAAATGGGAATGCCTTGAAGGGAGATTTGGATCAGTTGAATCTTTCCATCATGAGAGAGAAAGAGACCCTTCCTTGACGAGAGTTTACTATTAACTCTTTCCAACAAAGCATTCCAAACCGTGAGATCAAGATTCTTATGGATCAGGGGCATACCCAGATAAGAATCTAGAAAATGATTAATCCTGCATTCCAAGATGTGAGCTATCTGGCTTGAACCTGATTCTCCACATTAATGAAAAAACAACACTTTTATGGAAATTAACCATCTGTCTAGAAACCTATTCATAATCATTAAGAACCACCTTAAAATTTGAGGCCTTACCCATCATGAAGTTATCATCCACAAACTGATTGAGACAAATAGAGGGAAGACCATTAGATATTTTAACACCCTAGATACAGTTGGAACCCATGGAAAGTTGATAGATTCTACTCAAGGATTCAACCATTATGACATAAAGGAAAGTTGAAAGAGGATCACCTTATGTCATCCCTCTACTAGTTTTGAAGAAACCTTCCTATTTTCCATTTACCAGAACTAAGAAAATGGCATTGGAAATACATGTCATAATCATATTAACCAAAAAGTTATCAAAACCCAACTTTATCAGGATGGCCTGAAGGAAAGACCATGTTATCCTATCAAAGGATTTATGCATATCCAACATGATAAACATAGCCGATGTTCTAGAGCTTTCAATGGAGTGGATGGCTTCTTAAATCAAAATAATTCTATTAGTAATTTTCCTTCGTGGAACAAAAGCCCCTTGATTCCCAGATATAGAGTTAAGAAGAACCATCTGAATCCTCCCATCTTAGATTTTAGTCATAATTTTATAGGTGATGTTGCAAAGGCTTATAGGTATGAAATCCTTAACCTCCTTGGCCCCAACAACTTTTGGCACTAGGACAAGAAAAGTGTTATTCATTTGCCTCAAGAGATGACCATTGTTGAAAAACTCTTGGACCATTTCAATGACCTCGTATTTTAACACCTCCTAAATTTTTTGAAAGAAAAAGGTATGGAATCCATCCGGCCCTGGATATTTATCAGGTTCCATATCAAAGATCACAAAATGGATTTCCTCCTCTGAGGAGCTCCTTAAAATATCTCTATTTTCAAGAGGTCTGATAACATTCTGGAAAAGACCCAAGACTTTATTCTAAACCAGCTCCTCTGAACTCTTCCCCTATTTTAAAAGCTCCTTGAAGTAATTTATTATAGAGGCATTGATGTCCCTACTATCCATAAAGGACTCCCCATTTCCACCTCTTATTTCATTAATCTTTAGGATATTAGCTCTAGAAGTAGCAGAGAAATGGAAGAATTTAGTATTCCTATCCCCCTCCTTAAGAAATTTAACCCTAGATTTTTGTCTCCAATACACCTCTTCTTTAGCCTAAATTCAATGGTAATCAGCCAAGAGTTTTTGTTCTTGATCCTTGATAGCCAAGTTAAGACCAAAATTCTCCATAAGTTCCTCAATATTTCTTAGATCTTCAGCAATTCTACTTTTTTCCTGGAAAATATTTCCAAAAATCTCCTTGTTCCATATTTTAAGATTAATTTTGATGTTCTTTAGTTTAAAACACAATCTAAAACTAGAAACCCCACGAACCTGTATATCCCACCATTCTTGAATCTTGTTGTGAATATCCAAGTGATATAACCACATCTTTTCAAATCTGAAAGGCCTATATTTTTTCAGTTGATTCATCCCCAAATCAAGAAGAATGGGATTATGATCCGAGCCAATTTTGGGAAGATTTTTTAGAGAATAAATTTTATTGATCATAAAAAATGACTCACCACAAATCTGTCCAATCTTATCTAAATGAGCTCAGTTCTTGTCCTTCTATTTACCCAAGTAATCTTGGATCCCTCCAAATCTGAATCAAATAGACTATTTCTGGCTAGGAAGTCATCTAAATCTTCCATACTTTCAGAATAAGATATCAAATCCCATCTCTTTTCACTAGGGGAAAGGGGGTATTGAAGTCTCCTCCAACTATCCATTATTTATCATTAAATAGTTGTCTAAAGCTAGAGACATCCTTCTAGAAATTTCATCTTTCACTGAGTTTATTAGGAGCATAAATGTTAGAAACATACCAAGATTTTTTTGAGATAATTTCTGTGAAACTCATTACCACATGGCCAGGGGAGGAAAGGATCAGAACACCATGCACTAATCTAGGATCCCACATAGTGGCAACACCTCTTGAGGCTACAGAGGAGCTACATCCTTCCTAGTGACTTTCTTTCCAAATTTGTCTCCCCACCTGTATAAATATGTCCATGTTCATTTTGGTTTCTTGGAGCATGAGAATATATAGTTTAGCTTTAACTCTAAGATCCTTAGCAATTCTATGTTTACTAGGATTATTCAAACCCCTAATATTCCAAGAGAGGAGGATCATTTAACATTTCTTATTTTGGAGAAGTAACTTCCCCAAAGTACCCTGAATGCCAGCTTCTACTTCCATCTTGGAGTTAGACTCCTTTAATTCCTTATTACTTTTCCTTTCCTTAGGATTTGATTCCTTACCAACATCAGTTCTAAAGGTACTTCACGTGACCGGTTTTGATTTACTAACTGGGGTCCTAGGAGAGACCGTTACATTGTAAGTATCAGCAACATAGTCCGCTAGAATTCCAAAACCATTAGACATGGGTAACATTTATTCTTGTATCTAACCAAAGGAGCTCTGACCAATGGAAGAAACTTCATCTAGCAAAGGGGCACAGGCCACTTGCAGAGAATAAGTATTACCTTCTGAAACTTGGCCAGTCCCTTCCCCTGTTTCAGGAATCACCTCTTCTAAGTCTGGATTTTCATTTTCATTCTCATCTTATGCTTTAAAGTTATTGAATTTAGGGAAACCAGAGACCACCAGTTCCTTTTAGGGGGTATTATGATGTATTGAGTGATCCTCTTCTTTGACCACCATCTAGATGTTAAGAGGATCCTTTATCTCTACTACTTTTCCATTTTTCCCAATCATCTTCCATTCCTTTACCTCCTTATTATTTATCTTTTATGGACCGATAAAGGGATCAATTTTTTTCTTATGAAGAGGACAATTTCTTTGATCATGACCCACCTGCTTACATTTTCTAAAGGAAAAGGGAGATGGATCATAATCAAATTTCTACATCCAAACCCCTTCGGAAGTCAAGAGTTTGATATTACTCTCTAAGGGAGAATCTTGATCGATATTGACATAGAATCTAGCATGGGTTAGTCTAGATTTAGACGTAGTGACCGGATCTAAGGATATCACCTTTCCTAGGATTTTAGAAATGCCAATAAGGACTTACAGCTCCCAAAACTCTAGGGGTAATCCCGGAAGGTTGACCCAGATAGGGAACTCAGAAATAGACATCACATATGGGTTAAAAGTCGGTTCCCATTTCTGAACAACCACATGAGATTTTCCAATAAACCAGGGACCTCCAGCAAGAATCTTCACCACATGATCTTTACTAGGTAAAGAAACTAAGAAGAAACCATTTGCATAAGCTGAAACTTCAACAGATCCTTTAGATGCCCAAAATCTCTTGACCCATCCCCTAAAGTAGTCAATATTCAGTTTAGAGCCAAGGAATTTAGGAAAGAGAGAACATTCCATGGAGGCTTTTGTTCTTGCCAAAAGATTCTCAGGGATTTTAAGGGATAAGTTACCTTTCTCCCTTGGTGGCTCCAGCCCCTCCAAAATTTCCTTATCCAAGCTTTTTACCGACCAAATGTTCAATCCATGTTCTTGTAGCCCCATCCTTTTCCTTGTTGTCCTTGGGGACATTAATCACGTGTTCGTTTACTTAGTGCAGAGTCCATTTAGTCTTTTGCTCCATTTGACCCACTGGAGATTCCCACTCAATTCCTTCATTTGAAATTTCCAGCAAATCCCGCTTCGGCTCCATGTCATGCAATAGTGAACTTGGTCACCTATTACTTCAATGTCTAAATGAAAATAGTAACTTGATCTTAATTATGGAGAATGTATTGTTGTGATGTTGATCTAAATATTTTAAGTACCATGAATACTTCTTGTAACTTAATAAACCCTTCTTATGATGTGAAATTTGATGAAAAATGATCTACATGAAAACAAGTAATGGAGAGACAAATAGTTTCTAATTTGGGAATCTAATCTTATGATGTGCAATGTTAAGTTGCTTATAATTAACAATTGAGTTTTATAATTTATTTACAATAAGATAAATGAACTAAATTAGATGGAACCAATACAAGTTAATTTTTAAATGAAGTAAATGAAATATATTCAAGGGAAAAAGGAAAATGTATGTTTTCATGTTAATTTCCTTTCAAACCATTAAGCTTAAATAATGAAATATGATTATAATAAGGATGTAACCATGAAAATGTGTTATTGTGGAAGGTTCCCACTCGTGATGTTAAAATTATGGTTTGTTCATGGTTTTTCTCTTATGCATTATAAAAGTGTGGCATTGAATTATATCTTGTGTCATTTTTTCATTTGCATGGTTTTCATGTTGTATGAGTTGGTTCATGTTCGTACTGGTGTATTATGTGATATGAAGTTTTGTGATTAAACCAATGTGTTGTCTTGTAACGAGTAATAAATGTAAAAAATCCTGGTTTATTTGGTCTTTTGTTAGCTCCCACATGAGTGGGAACTACAATTGGTATCAAATAAAAGGTTCATACTCTTGAACCTTTGTAACAGTTGGGTGTTGCGATAGATTATGCATGAAGGTGGAGGATTTGGAAGAGTAATGTGTTATTTTTTGTGATGTGGAAAACATGTTACTTGTGATTATATGAATGCACATGTTATGCATACCACTTACTATGGAATTTTTATGATGTTGATTTGTCCTTGGTGGGAGTAATTTCTCTCTCTCTCTCTTGTGAATTCAACATGAAATTCATGTGTGTTACTACCTTCTTTTGTGAAGGAAATTTTTTTGGTGAACCACGAAAGGGTGGTAATTTTTCATTTTCTAGTAATATTGTATAAGTGGAA